>CP126890.1:74525000-75725000 GCA_030440675.1 Furcifer pardalis | reverse complement strand
CCATCCTCTTGCAAACATTTATTTTTCTTTCTCATTCATTGCTAGAAGATGCACTCCTCATCATAATCTTTTTCTCAATAGATGCCATTAAGACTGCATTGTAAAATGTGTATCTTGATTATGAATGTATGCATTTTCTACGCTGCTAATATAAAATAAATGTCATGTCTTTTCCCCTCCACTTTCATCTTTTGCCAAAGTAGTTGATATTAAGGAGCCATTAAGAAAACCTGAGTCCCAGATCATTATTCATTCAGCAGTCAAAGAAAGCATCTGTGCATTAGATGCTATTAACACATGCAGAATGCCAAATATAATGATCCCATTAAATCAGACATGATTAATAGTTCATGAGGACTGAACTGATGTTATTTCTGAAAGTGTTCTTTATATTATTATCCACTCAAATTATTTTTTTGAAATCTTGTCCATTGGTGAACAGCCTAAAGGTTCTTCAGTGCATAGCATGAGGAATTCCACTCACTTCAGTGCTGGGTGGATCTGATGCTTTAGCCTGAATAATGAACAATAAAAATCATTATGCCAGGACAACCATCTATCACAAAAAAGAATAATTTACCCCTCTCATTTTGTGATAGCTTTTAATTTGTGTTCTTAAAATGTCATTCAAGACAAATCCCCTATTCTCAGAGCAAGTTTCCAAGGCAACAGACTGAATCCATACCCTGTCTTTTTAAAACATCCCAGAATGCATATATTTGTATACTTTTTTATTTATAAAAGTACAGCATTATTGGTACTATAAATTATCAAGGGACATTAGCACACCAAAAATGTGCATGGATTCTTCCCAACGTTATATTCTAACAATAAACCTATTTCAATAAACATAATTATTATATTATGTTATATTGTGCTGATATTGAAGTGTTCTGATATATTATGTATTAACTTGTAATTGTGAGGGGGGATTTTTGAAATGTATGATATGTCATTGATATGTGATGTGCTACATTGATATGTTTTAATATGTGATATTTTTTGTTCTATGTTGTTAGCTGCTCTGAGTCGCTTTGGCGAATAGAGCGGCATACAAATCCAAATACTGTACAAAAATTTCTAGGTTGAAGTCAAATTGTTGCTGCTGTCCTACAAACACTTAAAATAGAATCCAGCTAGCTGAAGGAATGCCATTCCTTTTACTTCCATTGTGTGTGTGTGTGAGAGAGAGAGAGAGAAAGAGAGAGAGAGAGAGAGAGGGAGGACTCACTGTGAGGGGAATAATTTTGGATGATGACATGACATGGCTCTCAATGATGGCAACATGCCATTTGTTCAAAATGGCCTCTTCTAAGAGGTAGTTGTGTTATTAACATTAACAGCAAAGATATTTATTTAGAGATTCACAAGTGATAAATAATTACTGAAAACCATTTTGATACATACTTACATACCTACATATGAACAGCATATTCTTCCGCACAATTTCTCCCCCACATTTCCCCCAATTGCTAAGCAATAATAGCACAATCAAGGCTAGTTACCATTAAATAAATAAATAAATAAATAAATAAATAAATAAATAAATAAATAAAGTCATATTTAAACAAGGAGAAGGAGGTAGGAGAAAAAGAGCAAGAGAGTGAGTGTAATCTCTGTGTGTGAGATAAAATTCTGGCATCAATATATAAAACTAGATGTTCCTTCACTTCCTAATGATGGATGCTAGTGGCTGCTACCAAGTATTAAAACCAAAAGTTAAAGGAGAATAATAGAAGAAGACACATATATGGTTGCTTGTCCAATAGTGAAATGTATGATTCCTTCTATTTTGTCATAACTTGACTTTCCAGTTCAATCCTGTCTAGTAGTCTAGACAAATACATAATAGATAAATAAGGCTGAAAATGGCAGCAGCTGCCATGCTGTATCATGCTTCAATACAGGGTGTGTGTCTACAGAGAAGGTGAAGGAACAGTGTATCACTTAACTCTTCCAAGTGCACCACCACCTTCCTATGACCAAAATGGTGAACTATTCCACCTTAATGCGTAATTCTCAAATTACCCAAAAATATTGAAAAGGTTCAGTGGATGGAGGTGATTAGGTATGCAAAAAGACCCGATAAGAGACAAGGAATTTCCTTTCCCATTTGTACTAAACATGATACAATTATCTTGAATTTTTAGAACTGATGGGTAACATAACCCTCTGTGAACGTGATCTCCTGCAGTATTACTGAGAAATCAAGTTACATTGTTATATCCCTTTCTTTGAATCACAGTTGCATTGCCATCCCTTCCAACTCCTTATAACAGAAATTCTCAACCTGCAGTCCATGGACCAGATGTTGCCCACAATGCCATTTCATGTGCCCCCCCGCCTCCACCACACAGGACATGCCATGTGGTGGAGGATGGGCAAAATGGCCATCCAGCCTCCAAAGCTGACTGAGGGAGTGTGACCTGGCCCCTGGCTTTAAAAGGTTTAGAACTCCTGCCTTATAATCAGTGGTGGACTCAAAAGTTTTTTTTACTACCATGTTGTGGGCATGGTATGGTGGGCGTGGCCAGGGGGAAAGCCCTGCATTACACCGGAATTAAGACTAATTTATTTCAAAATTTGGATGGGTGTGGCCAGCCATAATTTCTGCTACTGGTTCTGGTGGACTGGTGCGAACCTGCTGATGCCCACCACTGCTTACAATATAATATTACTTTTTATTCATGGCTGTGAGTTATTGTGTCTGATTTATAATTTGCATCCTCAGTCCCATGCCCTGCTGAAATCAAGAGTAGTTGGCTAGTTTATTTTGGCATTGCAGGCTTATTCCCCCCCACCCCACCCCCAAAATCATTCCTGAATAATCTCCTACATGCATATGTTTTTATGCTGTTGGGAATTTTATGGGAAAATGAAGTTTCTCTGTTCACTGAAAATCTAATCTAATTTTCAGTGTGTTGAAAGTTTTAGTCTTTTTTGTTTACTATGTAAATGAAAATGCTATTTTTTCTTTGTGTTCAAAAATATACGTATGTACAGACATACAGAAAAATAGAGGAAAAGATTGGAATAAAACCACATATTGGGTAAGAAAAGAAAGATACTTTATGATCTGGGCTAGTCTCTGTGGTTGTGAACATAAGATCAGTCATTTCAGGAAACAACACATATCCCTTGCTGTTTTATGTGCAGGTCCTTATGGAGAAATTTAACTTATAGTCGCTGAACCATAAAATTAAAGTATCCAAGCACATAGCAATGACAAAATATGTATCACGTGACCCGGGGGGCGGGGGCGGGGGCGGGGGAAAGCTCCAAAATGATGGGATTTACACAGGGATATTACAGACAGAATAAATGGAAGATTTGTAGTCTCAGAAAAGAAACACAATTCAGTTACTATCACTTTTTTTATTTAACTCTAAAGCTTTTAATGGGAACCAAGGGAATGTGCACTCTGAGAAGGAGATCAGTGAAATGATAATTTGTCTTTGAATGCAGTACTTTTATCCCATTAATTTCTGCCATTATCGTGCATGATAAGATATAAGCCAGTGACTAACTGAAAATTAAGCCCCCCTCATGCATACACCACGAAGGCAATGAAACAGAAATACAGTTTATGCTGTGTTGTTTAATACAAAAATTAATTTTTACTCACCCTTCTGTGGCACATAATTTTAGCTCCATTGCTGATGCACTTAACCATGTCTACTCTGAATCTGTTTATAGAATTTCCCTTACTGAATCTATATAAAACTGATAGCCATTTATAATAATGTTAAGAGTAAGCAGTCAGAAGTAGAGACAATAGCAGGGTGAAAACATAAATGAAAAAGAATAGATGCTAAATAGTCCAACATAGACAGGCATAATTTGATGGGCAACTGAAATGGCTGACTGCTGTGAAATCATATGGAATAGTAACATATAAGCACATGTTATATATCACCACCTGCATAAATACAATCAGTATCCATTTTGAACACATTTGGTTTAGTGGTGGGCAGCAAAAAAATTTGCTACCACACTGTGGGCGGAGCCTACATCGTGGGCAATCTAGTCATGCCTGCCATATGGCCATGTATACATCTGCAAACACAGGCAGCATTGGCTCTTTGGCTATAAATGGAGATGAGCACTGCACCCTAGAGTTGGATATGATTGGCTTTTGAGCAAGGGAGACCTTGGACCACTTGCATGGACAAAACCTGATGGGGTGGGGCAGGACAGGGAGGTGGACGTGGCCACCCAATTTCACCATCCCTCTGCCCAGAGGTCACCCAATGTTACTACCCCCCTCCCGGGGGGGGGTGCGAGCCTGTTGCTGCCCAACACTGATTTAGTTACATTGGGAAAAATATTAAGATGACAATGCTACTGGTTTCAGTTGAAAGCTTGGTACTGTGAGTTCTAGCTTTCCTATGCAGAGGTAACTCACTTAAAGCGCATAATGAATTCCATGGGATTGCTCTTTAGGTGAGTTTGCTCTTTAGACAAAACACCATTGTAAGTGACCAATTGTGACTTCTGGTGGGGGTGGTTGCAAACCCTGATTCAGATGTTAAGCAAATTTTTGGTTGGTTTTAGTTGTTAAGCAAGGCAACCTTTTGGAGAAAATTCTGCTCTGTAAGTGAGTTAGTCTCTAAGCGAGGCACTCTTTATACGAGGTTTTACTGTAATATCAAATAACATATGTTGGGATAACTTTTAGCCATATGGAGGAAATGTTTTGTGATTCTACTTTCCATTCCAAAATTTAGATGATTATGACCCAAAATTTGTGTACACACATAAAGAAAAAAAAACAGAGCAACAGAAGAAAAAAGTGGAAATATAATATTATGAGATTCTAGAGACAGAAAAATTCCACTAATCAAGTTTTTAAAAAAATTCTTCTGAAACACTATACTGTAAGTGTAAGTGCACATATATATGTTTTGGTGTCCTTTCCTCAGAGGGTAACCAGAAATATCTAATTGTTATTCTTTTTCATGTTTGAATTAGATGCAACAAGTTGTATATAAATAACATGGTACATATTTGAAAAATAAGTGCAAGTGTGCTTTGTCAATAGAACAAACATGTAAAGAAAATACAGTTGTACCTCGCTTAAAGAGCATAATGCGTTCCACAGGCTTGCTCTTTAAGCGAGTTTGCTCTTTAGGCGAAACACCATTGTAAGTGCCCAGTTGTGAGGGGGATTGTGAACCCTGATTTATTTGTTAAGCGAGTTTTTGTTTGTTTTTATTTGTTAAGTGAAGTGAACATTCAGAGAAAATTCTGCTCTTTAAGCGAGTTACTCTTTAAGCGAAACGCTCTTTATGCGAGGTATGACTATATACCATATATTAAGAAAACTGTGATATAAAAGTATGCAAATATTTCTATGCAGGAAAAAGTCCAGTCTAGAACTTAGATGGGATAAGAATGCTCTTGTGATTCTGAGAAACACTATGAAAATAATATCGACAGCTTTCCACACTTGTTTATCAGTACTACACAACAGAGCTGAAATGAAAGTGAACCTATGCAAATGGGAGATTTGCACCAACACACTCCTTTGTGAGTACACAGGAGAACAAGCAACTTCATACCTCTGTCAGTGTATTCTATGTACAACAAAATATTTGATGTTAGCTGCCTCTAGTATTCTTGATGCCCACAATGGGGTGAAAACTATCTTACCATATATACTTGAGTATAAGCCGACCTGAATATAAGCCGAGGGAACCAGTGAACAGGTAAGCCCCAAAGGTGGTTCCCCCCAAAAGCTGCTACCGGTTCTCCGGGATACTGGTTCTGGCGAACTGGTGCGAACCTGTTACATCCCATCACTGACAAAACTTCAAGTTAAGTGTAAATCACTGTGGATATGGGTGATTTTGTTTTTAAGGTGTTCCATAAACAAATCACTGTGGGCTTTTATAATAAGTTTTTCAAAAACATCTTGTTTCTTGTCTCTGCAAAGCCTGATGTTTTGGTGTTGTAAGATAGATTTGCAGATATCCTGACTACCAAGAAAATGAACAAGTGGGTTTTAGGGAAAATCAAATCTTAATGATCTCTAGAGGCAAAAATGACAAAACAGAGGCTATCCTACAGTGGGCACATCTTGAGAAGGCAAGATTCTCTGGAAAAGACAATAATGTTGAGAAAAGGATGAAGTCAACAGCAAAAGAGGAAGATAAAACACGAGCTGGATTGCCTCCATAATGGAAGCCATAGGCTTGTGTTTACAAGAGCTGCAAAGGGCTGCTGAGGACAGAACATTTTGGAGATAGTTCTTTCATATGGTTGCCTAAATCAGAGCCAACTTGATGGCATGTAGCAACAAGGTTTCAGGCAGCCAGTAATAAACCTGCATGATTTGTTTTTGAGGTGAGTGGGTGTATTTTAATGTTATTTATTTATTTATTTTATTTTATTTATTTACAGGTTTGTGGTGTGTGTGTGTGTGTGTGTGTGTGTGTGTGTGTGTGTGTGTGTGTGTGTGTGTGTGAGTGAGTGAGTTGAGGTGTGTGTGTGTGCTTATTTTTATTTTATTATATTATTTTTTAATTTTTTTATTTGGCCCCGCCCACAACATCATGACGTTGCCTCCGCCCATGATGTCATGACATCGTGATGTCAGCTTTGCCCACACTGTGATGACATCACAGTAGGGTAGTAAAATTTTTGACATTCCACCACTGAGTTTTGTCCATGAATATGTTTTAAATTTAGATAAATGTTTTCTGAATCCAGTGTTGAAGTAGATTTTCTTCATTAGTGATCAGAAACAAATCTTGAACTAGTGATAGATCATGGGGAATGGAAAGACACCCTCACCCCCAAATTTGGGATGTTCTATAAGTCTCTATGACTAGGCCCCGTATGAGAATTCATGCTTGCTTCATGTTTCTATCTGGTGTAACATAGCATCTGTTGATGTTTTATCTCTCTGAAAATGCTTCAGTGATAATATCTTTCAGTAGGCAAAGAAACTGGATTAAAAAACAAACAGAAAAGAGAAAATGCTTCTCAACTGAACTTCTTTCCACTGATTTATTCTGAGGATGGAAGCTAATTTATTCCTCAGTGGGTAATATTTACTCAGAAAGACCCTTGCTGTCTTCTATCTTTGGTTCCTGCTTAAACTCTTTATGTCCAGTTCCACTTCCTTTGGATTTCCTATAAGTGTAAATTTAATTCATCCCCTAGAAGGTGGTCACAGTCTTTTTGAAGCCTTCTGTTTGTATATTCCAGCCACATTCATGCACACTTTCTGTTTTGCAGTTGACCCCCAATCAGTAAAAGAAAAGGAGTTTGTTTATAGGTAGAGAGGCAAAAAAGGAACTCAGTAAAATCTGAGAAGATTAGGGAGAGAAGAAGAGGGAGGAGACAGTCTGATGTCTTCATTTTTGATGGTTTATCCAGTATCTAAATTGGAAGCAGCAGGTATCTGATGTGGAAATAAATTGTTTCTTCCCACTTATGTTTTAGCCTTAGTGTTGCTAGCTGTCTGAGACTCCACCTGATTTAAAGACTGTACTGTCAACATTCCTTCACGAAATCTGTGGAAGCATGCTGCACAATTTTCAAATAATTAGATTCTAAATATGGATACAGGTGTTGTTGTTGTTAAACACAGCAACATTAATAAACAGGTGCCTACAAATAACTGGATATTGGTTTTGGAATTGTGGTATAAATCACTGGATTAAAAGAGATAGTCATCATATTGTATCTAGCAATGTCCTTCATCCATTGAAGAAAACTTCCCCATGGCCAAAATATACCTCCAAATATGCATTTACCCCTTGATCAAAATGTTAATCACAATTCACAGCAATTAATTTAATGTTTAAGCTTTTTATATTAGAAGTACTCAACTTTTTCATTTTTGCATTGGCATCTTGATGTCATATTTTAGGCCCCGTGCTTCTTTTTACAGGTAACAGCTCAGGAAACTGATGGGACTAAAGCAAGTGTTCATATATAGTTAATTCATGGTAAATTACATATTATTCAGGATGATGGACTAATCCAGTTGCAATGTGGATGCAATTTCTCCCTTTTTAATAACCCCTCCACCACCACCACCCAAAAAAATTCTCCACCTCTTGCCCTTATTTAGTCTGTTTTTGCCTATCTGGATTTGGCTGCAGTCCAGGGCCCTTGATGTGTATTGTATAAAGCAGTGGTTCCCAATGTGGGGCACATGCCCCACAGGAGGACTTAAATTCCCAGAAACTGTCAGTACATTGACTGATCAGTACTTTGGGGAATTGACTGAGGCTTCTGGGAATTGAAGTCCAAAAGCCAAAGGTTGGGAAACAGTGGTATAGAGAGACTTTATAAGTAGTGTTTAGGCATGAGCAAAAGTCCTGTTCAGCCATTTAATTTAGATGTCTTTTATTTAGTTCAGGTTCAGTTGCTTGGTTTCATGTACTATTGCTTTCATCTACTGTATGGTTTTAAATTTAATTAGTTTAGGTCTTATTAAGCTCAGAGAGGAATTGTTTACACTGCACCAATAAAAATAAAATTAATTCAGCCCTTTGATATTCCCCTCCCCCCAAACCCAGAGACATTTTTAGCTCCTCAGACAGTTCTGAAAAGGCAGATCCTGCTTTTAAAACATTGTTCCACCTGTCGAGATACTCCCTGACAAGCATATAGAAAATGCCAAAGCTTGATTTCAATTGAAAAATTTTAAAAACATTTTAATAGGCTACCTCTAGAGAAGACCAAATAATACATTACGCCACTTACAGGCTGGCTTTCTACAATAATAATGTGCAGTGGTGTTGGGGGAATGCGGAACAGATTCTGGGCACACCAACTGTGGAAATGAACATGAAGAAGTCTGTGTAAATGGACCCAGAATCTGGGTAAAACCTAGATAAGCAGGCAGTGTGGTAAAAGAAAGTGGAAGGGGGAATTTTTGACAACGCATGCTAATGCCAGATGGGAAATAATTATGACGCCTGGGTTTTAAACCTCCAGTACAGTAGAACCCTGTACAACAAAAGAAATTGGTTTCACCAGGCACTTTGTTATACAATACTTGCATCGTACAATGAAAAGCCCTATGGGAAATATCATACAACAAAAATCTCTATGGGAAAAATCGTACAACAAAAAGTTTTTCATTGTACAATTCCCATAGGGATGCATTGCATCATACAACAAAAATTTCCGTTGTACAATGCACTCCCCCCCCCCAATTTCTTTCATTGTATGATTTTTTTTGCTGTATAATGCATTTGTTATACATGGTTCCACTGTGCCTAGTTTTAAACTTACTTTACAGGCAAAAGTTAAACATTCTTCTCTTTTACTGCTGTCTCTCTGCCTTAAGATAAGACTAGGGAACACAACTTTTCCCTAACCTTTAAGCTGCAATCCTGAGACCTGTCAACTTTTCCACTTAGGCCACAAATTCAGCAGTGTGAGAAAGGAGTCCATTTTCACTTTGCTTGGTTTTTACCTCCTAGCTTTTGTGCTACCCTGTTTTTTAATGGTCGGAGCTTGTATCTCATAAAGAGAAAGGACTGCTTGTTTTTTTTTTAATAAGAAGTAAAGCCAAGGGATTCTGTCTGGTCCAGGACGGAATGAAATTCAACAGGCACAGTTTTACTTGCTCCAGCATATGACAGAAGTAGCTTTACTTCTCACACTTAGCAATCACACTTTATATACTTCCCTATAGCGCTTAGTGCACACTCTGGGTGGTTCACAAGTTAATTAGATTTTTGCCCCCATCATGCTGAGTACTCATTTTACTGACCTTGGAGGGATGGAAGGCTGAGTCAACCTTGTTTCCTAGTCATGATCAAACTCACAACCTTTTGGTTGCAGTACAGCAGTTTTACCACTGTGCCACCAGGGCTCCTGTCTACTTTTATCTAAAATTGGTCTTCCTTTTGCTTCTTTTTGTATTTTTTAGTACTTCATAGGCTACCATCTTTGATTTGCTCCAAATCCTAGTCAGTGCAAGGTAAAAGATGATTCCTTGCCATTTCTTTGCAAATGTGAATAGACAGAATTATTGGTAGCTGTAAATACTGACCAATTACCAAGCAGGCAAATATTGAAGTCCTTGAGGGCTTTTGGGTTCTTATGCTGGCTTAGTTTTGTATCTTGCATTCTCACTGTTTATTGAGGTGCTAGTGGTGGCATCAACCCACCATTTTAAATTTCCATTTTGAATTGCCTCATCGACCTGCCATTTTAGATTTTCCAAAATGCCCTTTGTGACTAAATCTCTGAACTGAGTAAGAAAGCTAGCCAAAGTTTGTAGAGTCCTGTCTCCAAAAGAAAGTGCAATTGCAATGAGTGGCTTGTTCCTAAATACTGTATGCCCATGCAGAACAATTAGCAGAAAAGGACAACTGATAGTGAAGAAAAATTTGGCAGAATCTGCACCTGCAACCTTGAGAGCCACATACGTGCCGGCTGTGCAGTTTATGTGGCTTGCAAACAAAGACAAACAACCAGGTTCTTGGTGAAAAGAACTAAAAGCCTCTTTACTCGTGAGGAGTGCAATATATTTACAGTGAAGGCAGAAAACAACACTAGCTTGACTTCAGCGATATGTACAAAGTTCATAAAGTCCAACACACAGAGTCTTTCTCTCTTGCCAAGTTAGAGCACACAGCTCTCTGCTCTGCTTACCCAAAAACCACCAACAACGGTGGGCAGCAGAGAATGGTTGGGTTACAAACAGTTCCACAGTTGAGAATAGCTAGAAGCTATGAAGCAACTCTCCTTGTACTTCAGTGGTCTTTGGCTGTTTGTCCTTAAGTTGAACGCTTTCCAAACTCAGGCATAAATCTTGGCAGTCGGCCGATCACGAATGCACACAGCAGCACATCAGGCCAAGGGGAGGAAAAAATGCAAGCCAAAATCTGCAACCAATGTGCCTCTCTTAATGTGCTCAGAGGCTAGCTGATTTTGTGCTAACTCAGAGCACCTGGCCATTCTCTGCAAATAGCCTTAAAGCTACAATGGCCATATCCAGCTTGTAACATAGTAGGACAGTACTGCCCAGGCACTTATACCAACAACAACCATCTGTCATATCTGATTTGATTTGGATT
This sequence comes from Furcifer pardalis, assembly GCA_030440675.1. Classification (NCBI taxonomy): domain Eukaryota; kingdom Metazoa; phylum Chordata; class Lepidosauria; order Squamata; family Chamaeleonidae; genus Furcifer; species Furcifer pardalis. Next base: position 75,713,949 of record CP126890.1, on the reverse strand, counting down.
CTTACAATGAGCGGAGAGTTGGACTTGATGATCTAAAAGGTCCCTTCCAACTCAGTTATTCTTTGATTCTAAGATTCATCAGTTACCTCAATTAGATATCATTTTGAAATGGAGGCTTCGAGAATAATCTTAATTTTTAGCTGATATACATTAAGCTGGCCATAAATCTAGTTTAATTTTTTTTTCATTATTGTGAACAACCAGTTCCTGAAAGAAGGCATTCAAGCTTGAGGCTAAAATAAAGAGCAGTGGGAAATAAAAATGCAGAATTTCAACTTAATTTTTCCCTTCTGTTAGGGCTGCCATAGATCTCAGCAAGCCAGTGTTTGTACTTCCCCTAACTAAAGCCTGAAGCCATCACAGTGGGGAACTGCACTAAAGCAACAGGAAGACCAGATTTTAGTTTTATTGCATTTGATCATTTTGCTGCTGGTTATGAGGCAATACGGCTTGTGTGGTTCACAGAAGGACTAGCCATGAGAGACTGACTTGAATGTTAATTCATACAGCAAAGCCGAGTTGCAATGCCAGTATTTGAAAATGTTGAGGGAGATAACAACAAAAATCAAACTGCTTCATGAAATGGTTTGTAGACTTTTGGTCTCAAAGGGTAGTATACAAGAAAGGTGAGCTATTTGCCAAATCTAAAACCAAACAATGCCATTTTGAAAGACCATCTAATAGCTGCAAATTTGTGGACAACATTTTGAGATATCCAGATCACTTATTGAGGCAAGATGTTACCATACAAAAGTTATCTTTGATTTGACAGATAGATGATTTAACACTGGGCATAAAATCTGAATGGACAGAGGATTGAAATTTTGGTAAGGGACATGGATGGCTGCAGACATTGAGTTACCTGAGATGAAGGATAAGAAGTTGGCACTCCTCCTTTCCAATGTGCAGAAGCCAGTTGAACTGGCAGGTCAGTGTCCTCCAATACAAGTGAGTCTTCAGGCTATTTTAAGGGACTAAGGACAAGCTGTGCTATGGCAGAGAATGACTGTGTCATGCAATTGTAACACCAATAGGCTGCTATTTTTGCCTCCAGTGTCTTCTGTCTGAGATGACTAACTCTTTCTGCTTAATGGCAGAGTCTGATTAGAGATACTTACAGTTCCCCACTGGTAGCTTCTCCTATGATTAGTTTTGTATTTTTATATTAAAAAAGGATGGGTGTGAGGAGAGAAGAGTGGATAGAGGTACAGGAAAATATTCCTGCTAACCTATGAATGGTTTAAGGGAGTTGTACTCTTAACAACATATTGTTTCTTTCATATTATGGTTGCCTGAAGTCTGAGGCCTTGCAGAGGTGTGGGGTCTGGTATTTTGTTCTGTCCTCAGCAGTGTGTATGGGATAGATGGATGGATAAATGAATGCTCCTTGGAAAGTCAAATAGTAAAGATGAAGCTAAAGTACTTTGGACATCAAATGAGAAGAGAGGATTCGCTTGAGAAAGCCTTGATGCTGGGAAGGGTGGAAGGCAAAAGAAGAAGGGGGTGGCCAAAAATGAGATGGCTAGATGGTATTGTAGACACAATGGGCACAAAGCTGAGCGAGTTGAGGAGGATGGTGGAGGACAGAGGTGCCTGGCAGACAGTGGTCCATGGGGTCGCAGAGGGTCGGAATCGACTGTGCGACTGAACAACAACAAAGATAGATAGATAGTATTTAGAGGTATATGAGGTGCCTGCTACTTTTAGTTTGATAGTCTGGCTGTAAGATCATGTGATACAGAGGAAAAAATTGAAATGCAATTTGAGCTTCATAGAAAATCAGCCTAGATCAAGAATAAAACTAGTTGTTGTCTCCCTAAAACAGGCCAGAGCCAAGAATATAACTTCAAGTTAAAATCATGGAGAAGCCATGTGGTTGATATGTCATTGATATATCATTATCTCTTGATAAGTAGTTTTTCCAGCATTCTGTGTATCCTGTGTATAGTAAAATTGAGGCTCATCTGGTCAGTGTTTGTTGGTCAATTTGATAACAATTTTTTGTGTTACCTTATATTGCAGACGTCACAGTACACTGTGTTCTAGGATAATGATGTTGAATGTACAAGCCTGCAGCCCACAGGAGCTGCCATTCCTGTTCTTGGAGTTCACTAATTATCCCTTTCATTAGAGGGAAAATGAGAGATTGAGAAATGGCTGAGCCATAACTACAAGTCTCAGTTGCTTGGCTTCTCTCTGTCATTCCCCATATAGAGAAAATAAGGAAGAAGCAAAGCTTTGTCTACTCAACTTCAAGGATGAGCTGAGTCCTGAGATTGAGACTAAATAATTTCCAGAATGTGCCACTCAATATGCTCTTTCTTCCACTTTGCCCTGTGGGGGAAGGTGACAGAAGACAGAAATACTGGATCTCCAGCTGAAGAACTAGTTTGACAAATTCCATGAGGTTCTTGGGTTGGAAACTCAAAGGGCATCAAGGGGTGTAGCTATGCCCTTTGATGCCATTTTACCCATGGTGGTTAACATTAGTGGAGAGGAGGAAGTCAAGCTCCTTTTTCCTAAATGTTTCCCTACCACTATTGAAGAGAATAAAAAAGTTTATTGAACTAAATCACTGTAACCCTGAGAGGGCAGGTCCTATTATTTGTGCCTCCACATTTGCACTTGCCCAAAGCACTTAAGATGGTCAAAGAGAACCTGAGAAAACTGACCATGTCCCATTTCGATTCCAGATTAAGATGGACCTGTAAACCTGACTTGTCAGAAAGCTCTTAAATAGATGCCTTATGGATATGGAACTGATGGGATAAATAAAACCCTGATTTGAGCAAATTCTTATTTTAATCTATCAATTTAAAAAAAATCTATCATTACAGTAGAGCTGCAATACTTTAGATTTGCAAATATTTAAGAGAAGCATGGAGATTGTTATTATTTTGCCAGAGAGAGATTAACTGTACTTCTAACTGATTTCATATATTCTTCTCTTTTTGTGTCATTTAGAACCATTTGAGGCCATGGTGCTCTTGCACAACATGACTAATGAGAATGTGTTGCTGATAATGCTTCAATCTGCCATATTCCCATATATAATGTTTTCAGTTATATGCACAGTTCTACTGGCTACACTTTGATAAAGATTATTTTTTTAAAAAAACCAAATCTAATTTCTATGTACAAAATCCTATAGGCTGGTGATATATCAAGATGAACAAAAATATTCTTTGCCACTACACTGAGCCAGCTTATTGTACAAGACTACATCTATTTAATGTGCTGTCATGCAATGCTTACACAAAGTGCTCTACAAATAATTCTTATCAGCTGAAAGATAGCATCATATTTTACATCAGGCTTATAAGCTGCATGCCACAGTCAACTAAAAGATGCCACCTAAAAAGTAGGCATAGATTGCCTGTTTTCAAAAGTATCAGCAAAAGTGGTCTGGTAGAAAATTAAGACAGTAGTAAAAACTAATTACAGCAGCTTCAGATGAATGCCAATTTTCACGTTTTTGGATGTCAATTTCAAAGTTGTGTTGGAGGTATTTGTATCAATTTAGTGGTATCCCAATTCAAGCAGCCATAACTTGGTTCCACTGTAAATTGGGACTACCTTACACCTTAATAGAAAAAAAATGGACACTCAGAGAGTTAAAAATATTGACAGTATTCTATTGCTAGTCATGACTAGAAAAGACTAATGGACTCAGTGGAATTTACATAAATGTCAATTTACTGTTTAGCAGTTGATTCAATGGTGTTCAATGAATTGAAAGTAACTGAAATAAATAATATCATAAGGAGATACTGCAGTGCCAACAAATTACAAAAACAGAACAGATGGAGAGTTTCAGTTCTCAATGGAGACCAGCACTCTGTCTTGTATTCTCCAATCATTCTGTCACTTGGATTTATTTTTATATTCTCTTCCAGGCTGCTGCACTGTAATGCAGTCCCCTTATGTGTTCAATAGGGTAGGGGAGTGTTTCCCAAATGTTGGGGTTGGGACTTCAATTCCCAGAAGCCTAAGTCAGTACATTGGCTGGTCAGTGCTTTGGGGAATTGACTTAGGCTTCTGGGAATTGAAGTCCCAACCCCCAACATTTGGGAAACACTGGGGTAGGGCATGTACTATGGATAGGCTTGTTTCTCACTAGTAGCTTATTTTGAGGACTTTGTATTTATGTGTGCCTATGTGTCTGTCCATGTAGGCTTTGGATACTTCATTAAGTTTTAGCATAGTAAGATCTATTTGTGTTTGTCCACTACCCTTCTTACTAGCTTTAGCATTTCCCCCCTCCGATAATGTGTCAGGTAGTTAATGATAATTTGGGAGCATAGCCACTCATCATGACAGTTTTAACAGCCAATCAAGAGATTCCAAAAATACAGGTAGCTGGATTGGTTCATATCAGCAAATGAAGAGCAAGCCTTTTGTCAAGTGAATGTCTCTCAATTGTCCAAACTGTGATCAGACACTTCACATTGGAATAGAATGCTGTTCCTGAAAATAAAAGTCAATTTCCCCCATCTACTCCAAAGGAAAAATAAATATTGGGGGAGGGATTAATGTTATGACCCCAACTACTCAGAAGTCCTGAGCAATAGCAATTACAGTTATATACCACCCTATTGCACTTAAAGCACTCTCTGAGTGGTTCACAAAGTTATTATCATTTTGCGCTCAACATGCTGGGTACGCATTTTACCAACCACAGAAGGATAGAAGGCTGAGTCAATCTTGATCCCTGTGATGCTCAAACTCAACATCATCATCAGTCTTGGCTGCAGTACAGCAGTTAACCACTGAGCCACCGAGGCTTCAATCTTGGAAGTGCTAGCTCTTCTACATCATCGAGTATACATTGCTGGGTTTCTGCCATACCACAGTTAAATGCTTTAACTGCCCACCCTGGCTGGGCAACAGAAGTCTCTGCCCTCTGGCACTACTGATCAGATTCCAAATCAATTTACTATCTTTTTGTCCTTTTTTTTTTTTTGCTGTTGGTAGAATTCTAGACCATCTGATCATGTGCCACATTTCATCAATTAAACAAGGGGAGCTAAGCTCCAATAGAAAGGATATTCAATCCTGTATTGAGAAAGGAAAAGGAAGAAGTATGTGTGTGTGTGGAGGGAGAGAAACTAAAGAAAATTTAGCTGGTCCACAAAGCAGAACAACTGCATGGAAACGCCTCTCTTTGACATCCACTATGAGCCTATTGCCAAATAAAAGTATTACAGCTGACATTAAAAACAGTTGGGTTATATATGTATGATAAATATAACCTGGTCAGTGGTGGACGTCAGCAGGTTCACACCAGTTCGTCAGAACCGGTAGCAGAAATTCTGGCTGGCCCAGCCCATCCAAGTTTTTAAATAAAGTAGTCTTAAATTGGGTGCATCACAGGGCTTTCCCCCTGGACACGCCCACCATACCACGCTCACAGAGTAGGTAGTATTTTTTTTGAATCCCACCACTGGACAGGAATTAGATCATTGACCCAGTCACATGGCCATGCCCACAGAGTAGGCCACAGTCATAGTGTGGTAGTAATTTTTTTTGGATCCCACCACTGAACCTGGTGCTGTCTGTAGTCTCAGGAGAACACAGAAAGAGCCTCCTCTAAGACTGTAGTATTTTTGAATCACAATCGGGTGTACCCTGGTAATGGAAACTTTGTGTTGGTAAGCTAATCTTTCTCACACAAGGTCAGGCAAAGGGAACTGCAGAATGAGGTCACCCAAAAGGTGGCTTCATTTTGCCAGTTTCATGTCTGGCCTAGACACGGAAGAGGAAGAAATCTGTAGTCTCACATATATTGGCTAAACAGTCCCACAACAACAGGAAAAACATTGTGCCTTGTTGTAATGTCTGATTCAGGGTTAGAGTGCACAATGATGACCTTCAGATAAAATTTAACTTCTAAGGATGCATGTTGCTAAAGATGCTCAGCACTTTCCTTGGAGCAAGGCAGCACTGATGGAGCATTCAATATCAGCTTTTAGTTGGCAAGGTCAGTGGTCAGAAAGACAAGTGGTATGGAGAATACAATGAGTCAAACAGCAGCACCTTTGCCCTGCCAGGAGGAGAAAAGAATATTTTTTTCTTGCTCAGGCTGCTTCTTAGAATTGTGGGAGGAGCAGTTTAGAAGAGGAACTGTGTGATTATGGAGAGAAATGAGCCACAGGGTCTTCTTTAGCATACACAATCTGGCATACCTGTACAGTTAAGGAAATCATAGTGCTCTTAGGCACAGAGAATAGCAAATTTATATCTCACACACTCAGGAACAGCTATTGCTTCTAGAAGCATAACCTCTATTACCATGAATTTTTGTAAAGAGTGTTACTGTGAAAATGAAACCAGAAGAAGACTATGTAGATTACATCTCTTAAATAACTCATTGAGCTTTCAAAATCATAGCTGTGATGAGCTGAATATTAAAAACCTACATAGAAGCATGTCATCAGTCCAGTTAGAAGCACAGTTACATAGTTTTGAGTCATTCTCCCCAGTTATGCCAAAAAAAAATTATCATGTCAGAAGCACAAGATAAATGTGCATTATTTTATGTGATTCAGAATGAGTTTACATCCAATAATTGGGTTGAAAACTAAATTAATAAAGCTAATGTTCTTTTTCACAACCAACAAAGTAATCAATTGACCAAGACTGCAACTATGTGGTCAAATACTGCAGGATTTGCTGTTGTTGTAAAATGGATGATTTTTTTTTCTGATCACATGATGCAAATACCACTTTAACTCAATCTATCCCTTTTTGTTCCATATGTGAGATTTTTTCTTTGCTGCTGGGAGATTTCTACTTTTTAAAACCTGGAACAATGTGATTTTCCCCTTTTTAATTCTCTAATGCAATGCGGGCGGCGTGGCTGTAGATAATATTCTGGTGATGTACTAAAATGGTTGTGATGTTTTGAATAGTAGGAAGACTCATCCTCACGATCTTTCTCCCTAATCATCCTGAAGTATCTTTTTATTTTTAAAACAAACTCCAGATCATCCTATCACTACTTTGATACACTAGTTTAGCACTACATCAACTCAGAACAGAATTTTTTCTTGACATGAAATGGAAACAACTCTTATAAACTACAACAGACTACTATTATTCTATGGTATGTTTGTATGTGTTTGTGCCTTATGTGCAATTCTGAAGGACTGTCCCTTTTCCCAAGCTCTGTGCAACATTTTAAATAGCCACTGGCTTTAAAATGAACCATAAAAGGAGAGCTGGGAATGGGTAGAGGGAAAAATCAAAGGTGGGGGGAGTTATAGACTGTGGCAGGTATGAAACCATGTCACACTGAGGGGCCAGTGTGGACACTGGCACTAAAATAATGCAGTTTTATCTGAACAGAAGCATAACATAGATCAGGAATTAGGCTACAGTCCCATTTTGGCTTGACTATGTAGTCACAGCCAAAGAAAGAAGGGGAGAATTAGAGGGGGGAAATGGATTCTTATCCTAAAATTTTGTGTTTACTAAATCTACTAACAATGTACAGCCTCTTATGTTGTTAACATTAACATATTCTCTCATCTTAGGTTAGTTTAGTTTTTTCCCCACGTTCTTCAGTTTTCTATCTCTTTAAAAAAATACATGTTTATTTATGATCATTGGCTGCTGCCAATCAGTAGGGGGATTATTATTTATTATTTAATTGGCATTTATTCTTGCTTTTATTTGTTATATTTTCAGTATTGGTTTTTATATTGATGTTTATTGTTATGTGTTATGTAGGAAACCACACCAAATAGTGCTGGCCCATAGTTGGGCAGTAAATAAATGCAGATAAATATATGCATGCATACTATACATTACCACTAATGGTGTGGGTGGATTCCAACATAATACATAATACTCTGAAGAACATGAAAAAAAATATAAGCTAAACTAAGATGAGGCCTCTCTGCTGGAGAATCTGCAAAGACCTTTCTTTAGAAAAAGGTTTTTAGTTGTTTATGGGACAGCTACAGAGAAAGAGACTGCCTGATCTCAATTGGTAGTTAATTTCACTATTGAGAGAGCACTTTCAGAGTATCATTTGTCTTTACTTCCCTCAGGGTGGCCGCTGTTATCACGGGGACTAGTGAGGATCTCATGTTCTGGGTAGAACTTCTATAGGAGAGTTGCTCTGCAGGATAGGAAGTAGTTTAGCCAATATATGTTGGGATTATATATGCATATCAGAGTGCATATCTATACATGTGTGATGGCATGTGCAAATATTAAGTTAGATGAGGAAGTGAAAGAAAGATGGGAAGAAAAGAGGAAGGCCTGAGAACATTCAAAGAAAATGTGATAACAACAACAAAATATTCACCTACTTTGGTGTCCAAACTTATTATTTTTAATTTTGAGGGAGTAGAATGAAGATGTATATACTGTATACATATTTTTCGGTGTGTTGTGTGTGTGGATGTACATAAAGTTGTGGGGGGAGGGATTCTGGTTGCTGCCAAAAGTGGCCACATTGAGGGCACCTGTGGTTTAAACAAATCAGTTATTTAATCACATAAATGTACAGTATCTTGAACCTAATTATATAAAAATGCTCCACAGAGAATCCCCAGAACCTTGATTTTTGAAGGCAGCAATAGGAATAACAAGAAGAGCATGTCTCCATTGTGGAGGAGGAAAGGTCTCTGGAACTCTGAAAACAGCTTTGGTACAAGTTAAGATAGACAATAACTTGACTACATTGTTGACATTTTCAAGGAGCCCTGGTGGCACAGTGGTTAAATTGCTGTACTGCAAGAAAAAGGTTGTGAGTTCTGTTCTGACAGAGTTCCAGATTGACTCAGCCTTCCATCTTTTCGAGGTCAGTAAAGTGAGTACCCAGCATGTTGGGGAAAAATGCTAATTAACTTGTGAACCACCCAGGGAGTGCATTGAGCATTATGGGCGGTATATATGTGTAATTGCTTTGCTTTTTTGCTTTCTGTGAGTATAATAAGAGAAATTGATATGATCTCCCCCACTTAGAGTTGTCACAATTCTCTCCCATAAAACCAGGACAGAAGTATACTTGACAAAAATGGGTGGGTTATCTACAAAATAGCCTTTCTTAAAACAAACATAATATAGTGACAGCTATAAAACACTTTCACATTAAATATATCAATACATAAATGAATTTGTTTAGAACAGTTAATTCTGACTGTAAGATGATCTGTTGTACTTCTGAGAAGTCACATCACAGTCAACTCTTAACATCCTCAGTTCCAGGAAACACAGTGGTCACACTTATTGGGTGGTGGTGTGAGGTGAGGACGTTAAGATTTGTCTTCATGTATACTACAACTCCAATGTGGCAGGAAATTGCTCTTTCGATGGTGAGAGTTCAAATTTATTTTAATGGTGTGTTGTAATACACAATCAGTAAGTTTTAAAAATCTGGGACTTTAACATGATTTTTATTAAAATGGCCGGGACAATTTTTCTGACCTTGAATCCAGGACAATCCCCGTTTTCCAGGATGTATGGCAACTCTACCCCCACTGGACAGGGCCATAGCCAGGATTCTAGATTTAGGGGGATGAAAAAAAAATTCAGGAAGGGGAACAATGTCACACTCACATTTATAATATTGGCACCACGGAGGTGGGTTGGGTGTGTGTGCGCTGTTAGCTCAGGAGGATTTTGGCGCCCCCTCCCCCTGGCTATGGCCTTGCCACTGGATGAATCAAAAGTTGGAATTAAAATTGCTGGAAGAAACAGCAACAATTTGAGATACGCAGATGATACCACCGTTATGGCAGAAAGCGAGGAAGACCTAAAGAAGCTGCTGCTTAGGTTGAAAGAAGAGAGTGCAAAAGCTGGCCAGAGACTCAACATCAATAAAACCAAGATAATGGCAACAGGCCCTATCATACCCTGGAAAGAAGTAGAAGCAGTGACAGACTTTACATTCTTAGGATCCAAGATCACTGCAGATGGTGATTGCATCCATGAAATAAAAAGGTGACCAATTCTTGGGAGGTGTCAGGAAATGACATATTTCCTCATGTTTCCCAAGGCTTGAGGTTGTAGATTTTTTAGCTAGGCCTCATAGAAATCGTTTGTTCTCTCTCTGCCTCATAGACTACGTGTCACAAGACTGCCTGTCTTCCAGTATTCCTTATCTTTCTAGCTAGCTGAGTTTCATGTTTTGTCTACATGCTAGAACACTGACTGTGCACGTGTGTAAACAAATATTGTTTTGAGAAAGTTTTCCTCTGTTCCCTGATTGGCCAAGGATTGCCCACCTGACTGCAGAATCTCCATTTTGCAGAGAAGTTAGTTAGTTCGTTTCTGGATTTCAATGGCATAAGACCAGTGATGGGATGACAAATTTGTCACCACCACTCCATGACGTCACGACGTCATGGGCGTGGCCAATGTCATGACGTCATGACGTCATGGGCGGAGCTGACGTCATGACGTCATGACGTTGTGGGCGGGGCCTTAAAATAAAAAATAAAATAAAATAAATACACACACACACCCTCAACCCAACCCACCCACCCACCACACAAACCCGTAAATTAAATAAATAAATAAATAAAATTAAAATTAAATAAAAATACAACCCCAAACACAAACCCCTCACTTACCCCTGGGAGGGCTCGGCAGGGGCGGACGGCCAGGGCAGGGCAGGCCTCAACTTGCCTGTGGCGGCTTTGCGGCCCCGGGGGAGGTGCCCTCCTCTGAGGGCTGGTGCCGCCTGCCCACGCCGCTGCCAAAGTCATCGCCGCTGCAATCTCCGCCGCCGCCATTACCGTTGCTGCTGCTGCTGGCGCCGTCATCGCCACTCCCGTCAGCGCCGCCGCTGCCTGTGTTGCCGCCGCCGCCGCCGCCGCCGCCACTATCTCGTTCTTGAGGACTGCCGGTTTTGCCGATTTTTTAAAAAAAATTGGAGCTAAAATGGCTCTGATTTACTGCTCATGCGCAGAAACTCAATCTGCCGCATTGCGCATGCGTCAGATTGAGTTTCTAAGCATGCGCAGTAAAATTGAAGTAAAAATTGCTCCAATTTTATTGCGCATGTGCAGAAACTCAATCTGACGCATGTGCAATGCGGTAGATTGAGTTTCTGCACATGCGCAGTAAATTGGAGCCATTTTAGCTCCGATTTTTTTTTTAAAAAAATTCTTTCGGTGAGGCGTCCGGAATCGGACGCCTCAAAAGTGGACTCCCCTCCCGGAGAACCCTCCGGGATTGTTCTTACCGGTTCCAGGGAACCGTATAGAACTGGGGACATCCCATCACTGCATAAGACCCTGGCTATGGTGTGGGATTATTCTTTTCTTTCAAAATGATTACCTAATGAACCTGGACTGTGTACTGGACTGATTCTTTGTTTTGACCTTTTAATAACTACGTTTTCTCCATGGACTATCCTACATGAACCTGAAGAATAAAGCAGCTGTTTCTCTCTGAAGATTGTTGTTCTTTTATTGGCACACACACCTACGCTACGCTACCAGATTCCTCCCTTGTTTTGCTCTTTTGCTCTATTGCCTGAGCATAGTAAGAGTTCCTTTCTACGTAGCTCGGCTCTCTCAAAGTTGGAAGGTAAGGGTGAGAGTTCCAGGAATGGGACAAGGTGTCTCAGGAACTTAGGGGGAGGAGCCCTTACGATGAGACGGCCGATGTCTGACAGGAGGCAAGCTATGGCAAATTTGGAGAACATAGTTAAAAGTAGAGACATCACCTTGCAAACAAAAGTCTGCATGGTTAAAGCAATGGTATTTCTGGTAGTAATGTATGGTTGTGAGAGCTGGACCATAAGGAAGGCTGAGTGCAGAAGAATAGCTATCTTTGAAATGTGGTGTTGGAGGACAATTTTGAGAGTACCCTGGACAGCAAAGAGAACAAATAGGTACCTTGGAAATAAAATGAGAAGAGAGAATTTACTTGAAAAAGCCTTGATGCTGGGAAAGGTCGAGGGCAAAAGAAGACGGGTGTGGCAGAGAATGAGATGGCTAGATTGCATTGTTGACACACTGGGCACAGAGCTGGACGGGCTGAGGAGGATGGTGCCTAGTGTGTGGTGGTCCATGGGTCACGAAGCCTCAGAATTGACTGTGCGACTGAACAACAACAACCTCTGCCCCATTGAATTTTCTTCTTCATTGTCAAATACACCTTATTCCTTAACTATCTATTGGGCATTTAGATTGCAGCTCTCAGAAACTATGAAGATATATTCAGCAATGAGACAGTAATGTATTTTTAGGTGAATTTCAGTATGGACTATATATCTAAATCAGCAGCTGAGCAGTACATTCTCTGCTAATTAGTTAGAATGGTTGGGTAATAATTTCTAAGGACTATCTTCACATGGCTTGTCTTTCCACTTACAGAATAGAAGGAAGAGTATAATAAAGCAGTTTATCCTCTTAGTTTCTACAAACCAGAAATTTTAACAGAGTTGAAGCAAAGGGAAAATGTTTCTTCTTCTTCTTCTTCTTCTTCTTCTTCTTCTTCTTCTTCTTCTTCTTCTTCTTCTTCTTCTTCTTCTTCTTCTTCTTCTTCTTCTTCTTCTTCTTCTTCTTCTTCTTCTTCTTCTTCTTCTTCTTCTTCTTCTTCTTCTTCTTCTTCTTCTTCTTCTTCTTCTTCTTCTTCTTCTTCTTCTTCTTCTTCTTCTTCTTCTTCTTCTTCTTCTTCTTCTTCTTCTTCTTCTTCTTCTTCTTCTTCTTCTTCTTCTTCTTCTTCTTCTTCTTCTTCTTCTTCTTCTTCTTCTTCTTCTTCTTCTTCTTCTTCTTCTTCTTCTTCTTCTTCTTCTTCTTCTTCTTCTTCTTCTGAATCTGAATCTGAATCTGAATCTGAATCTGAATCTGAATCTGAATCTGAATCTGAATCTGAATCTGAATCTGAATCCGAATACTGTATTGGCAATCCTCATGATGATCAGCCATGAAGACTGTCCTGAGAATACAACACAGTAGCCTTTCATCTGTGTTCTTCATTACAGCATGACACCTGTACCACTGATCCAGTTTTGAAAGTCACTTTCTGGTCCTGAGTCCTTTTAACATGCAAAATCCTTATCAGCCCCAGTCCAATATTGATGAAACTGCTGCCCTCCATCAAGATGGATTCAAATGGGATTTAATGAACTTGAATCATTGTACCATGTCTACCAGTATGGCAAATACACAGAATTCTGGGAGAACACATAAGACGATGTTTTTCAAAATGTTAGGTCTTTGTAGGTACCTATTGAACACTGTTATCCTTAATGTTTATTCTTGGAAAGCTGAAAAGTTCTGATTTCCCTGAAGTCCCTATAGTCTTTGGTCAGACATGTACCCTTAAATATAGTGGTAGGTTACTTCAGTAGCAACTGTCCAAAATTTCAATTTCAGGACAACAACTACCTCAAGTTTTTCTGATGTAGATAAATAAAGTGATTGTAAATGTGAACAAACAAGGGAAAAAGGAAATATGTCCACTACTCGTATGGTCCCTAGTTGCCATAAGGAAAGTTTTGAAAAAACAGAACAATGACCAGACAGATGGCTGGCACTGGACGGTCTGCTGGTTTAATATTAGTAAAGAGGTACTATGCCTAATCAGAACCGACACTGGTATCTTTCTCATGCAAATGATGGCTTCTAACTAGCACTTCCCAAGCCATTACAATCCTACTGATGAATTCTTCCTGACAAAACAGAGTTGCTAGGCAACACAGTTGGTCAGCTAGTCTTTAGTAAAACAGAGCTGTAGGTTTTAAAGCGTGATGGTGATTCCTTGGCCTTTCTCCATTCCCCCCCCCCATGCTTTTATTGGAGAGGGATTACAAATGTATTAGAATGTGGATTTTGATGAAAGGGAAACAATGGGGGCCATAAAATTCTCAAGTCTAATCATATTGGGGTGCTCCTTTCCCTCCCTCTGTTTTTCTCAGCAGCAACTGTGGCATGCCTAAGCATCTGAGGACAATAATTAGCATGTTGTTAGGATGTCAGGGATTGTAATGGCATAACTGGAAGGTTGCCCACATATCCCTAGAAAATCATAAGCAGAGATTCTGCAGCTAAAATTGATAACCAGATGGATAAGTATGATGCTAATGCTCTTTCTTCTGGGGACAGAATGTCAAAGTGAATATCTAATTAGGTTTCTCTTTCTCCAGAGAGTCTTCTCTGAACCATAGAGAGCAAAAGAGCAAATCAAGTATCAGTTGAAAAAATGTGGTTGAAAAAGAGAAGGCAAGCAAGCATAAGAAGTCATTTAAATTTATATTTCCCCCCCCCCCCAAAAAAAAAACAAAGTGAAGAGATGAAACCCTGCTGTAAAAAGAAATTGGGTCCTTAGCTCATTTTAGGCATCTCAGAAAACAAAACAAAACAAAATAAATAAAATAAAATAAAATAAAAAACACAGTAGCACTTTAAAGACTAAGTGCTATATTTTTATTGTTAGCTTTCGTGGATCAAGTCCACTTCATCAGACAAAGAATGAAACTTACAGGCATGTTCTTTATATACCAAATTCAGGGGCTCGACGGAAGAAGGGGTGTGGTCAAGCAAGATGACAGACAAAAAAATAGCTTATTTTATTCAGCCTAAAGCCTGTGTGATTTACATGGGTAATCAGAATGCACTGTGAAGTCCTGATCAGTGTCTGGACTTCCGCAACATCTGAATGGCAAGCTTTGGGGTTTCTGCCTTTCAATAGATATGATCAGAAAGGCAGCCCTTGGATGCAACTAAAGAATGAAGCAGCATTATGATGTATCACATTAAAAATGGTCATAGCACTGGGTACAATCCATGTACACATGGAAAGAAATATCAAAAGGGTACAGATGGGCATGGGAAAGGGGTGGATTGGTTTGTGCTAAGCTTTATATCATCTAGTCACCAAAACCACACTGGAATTAACTACCATGGGTGGTGGTGGTAAAAAGGAAGATACATTGTAGTTTAATAGTGTTCTTAGATGTGCTGTGAGGTCTTGATCACTCCATATTTCAGTCTTCTTTGGTACATTGATACTAATAATTCATAGGACTTGATTTGTCTAAAGTTTAGCCACATGGAAGGCTTGTTGAAATCAAAAGGATTTAAATAATAATAAGTTTTAATTAACTCTTTCCATCAACAAGATGCGGAGAAGAGCAAACGATCGCCCAAATGATAAAATGTACACAATGCCCTTCAACATGCACTGAGGAGGACCTTATGTTGGCAAGAGGAAATGCTGTTGAGATGGCCACAGCTCTCTTTATCCTGGAGATTTGCAGTCCAAGACATCTTGTGTGCCCCAAATTGAAGAATGCTGCTGTATGACGTAGAGAGCAAAGGGAGGAAGAGCTGGTGGTGGAGAAGAAGGACATTTGGATGCATCCCTGGCAGAATATTAGTCTTGCTATTCTCTGGGCCATCCCAATACTTTTCTGTTCCTCAGTATAACAAAGGGAATGGTAACAGGCTTTCTACAACAAACATAATGTAATGTATAGTAAAGGACATTATTTCACCTAAGAAATTATTTGTTACATATGTCACACAGGTCATCTATTTCTATTGCTAAGAATCTTCCGTATAAACAATGGGAACAGAGAATTATATGAATTCCATGCACACAGAGAGAACTACAAAGATTATTTCAGGTCATCACTTGTATGACCCCTGTTACTTGAGAGCTGTGGTTTACAGAAATAGAACAATAAACTGACCAAGCTGCACATTTGTGATTTTTTGTTTCCATGCAGCAAGAGACAGTTTCTCTTTGAAAAGAACCTTTGGTTGATGACAGGGAATCAGAACCATATATATGATTCACTGATGGTAGAAGATCTGAATATCTTGCATCCCTCTTGGGAGTCTGCACAGCAGAAAAACAATATCATGATAACAATTACCAAGTGACCGTGTAGTGTGCAGTAACATCAGGTAGTGACCATGAAGTGTGCAGTAACATTTCCCAAGCAGAATGTAGAAAGTTAAAGCTGCTTGAATGATAGACATGTTGGCAAGGACAACTAGTTTGACACTATTTCAGTTCAGCTGAGAAGCTTTTAATATCCACCTGTCCAGCCAGAGAAGCAGATGTGGTTAAGCAACGACAACTTCACTTTAGGTACTGAGCATTTAGAGGACACAAGCTGCATCAGCATTGCCCCTGCTGTTGTGGTGCTGCAGTGTTAATGCAGTGGCTTGTCTTCTTTTAATCTGTTAACTATGCAAAATTTGTGTGATGTTTTAGTCATGCATGCCACATGTCCTTGGAAACTTCTGCAGATGCAGACAGCGCTGGCTCTATGCCTATAAACAGAGATGAGCGCTGAACCCTAGAGTAGGATATGACTGGCTTTCAAGCAAGTGCAACCTTTACCTTTAGTCATGGGGATATCTTTAAAGATACTGCACACTTCCAGAAGCAATAACATTTGGAATAATTGACTATATTCCATTGGCAAACTGAATGAATCTTAGCAAAAGAAAATGACTTTTAGCAAAGATGTTCTGGGTCAGGCCATTTTCCTTTGCTTTATACTTTGCTTTAGCTTTGACATGATTTGACTGTTAATGATTAAGGCTAAAATATTAAAAAGTAAATTTGTCCACCTCAGAACAAAAGAACAGGGCACTATCCAGTCAGTAACTAATCTGATAAAGAAAATGCAAATCCTTCTTGATTAGAAATCCATATATTTCTGAGACACAAACACACTTTGACCCTGTCTAGAATCAGCTCAATACTTGCATCTTTTCTTACTAAGGCCTCAATTACCTCTTTCCTGTGGAAGCTTTTGCAGTTCTTGATGTTGGCACATGTGCAGTGATCACACTGAGCATGTTGTTTGATTGTCCCATTGGAATTATAATTTGTTTTTATCTGTATTGAATGACTCCAAGGTACCAACTAGCACAAGAAGGAGGGCCTTTTCTGTGACCGATCTGGCCCTGTGGAACCTCCTGCCAGCGGAGTTGCATCTCCAGACATAGTTGCTGCCCTTTAGGAAAGGAGTGAAGACCTGGCTGGGGGGGCATATTTGGGGAGTGGGCCAGATGGTCAATTCGGCCGTCTGGCTCTTTTGAATACCCCACCTCTTTCCTCATTGTTTTTAACTTTTAATGTTAACTTTTAATTTTAAAGCTAATTTTAACCTGTTGCATGTAATATGTTTTAATTGCTTTTAGTTGTAAAGCCGCCCTGAGTCTTTGGAGGAGGGTGGGGTACAAATGAAATAAATAAATTAAAATAAATTTAAAAACTTGGAAAATTCAATCATCTCCCTCCCAGCTTCAGGTAAAACAGCCAACCAGAAAAAAAATGCTGGCTTAGATATTGATTGGGAAAACATCCATGTGAAGCATTTACACAAGACATTCAAGGTAATACACAGAACTTGATAGAGAGATATTTACAAAGCTGAAGGCTACTAGGTTAGGCATTCTGGCCATGTGGTTCACAGCAGTCAATTATATTTTCATTTAGAAGAGCATTAAAATACTTCATCCCGTAAAGTAAAGGTAAAGGTTTCCCTTGCTCGAGAGCCAGTCGTATCCGACTCTAGGGGTCAGTGCTCATCTCTGTTTCTAAGCCGAAGAGTCAGCGCTGTCTGCTTCTGCAGACGTTTCCATGGTCATGTGGCAGGAATGACTAGACACCGGAGCGCACTGAACACTGTTACCTTCCCACTGAAGTGGTCCCTATTTATCTACTTGAAAACACTTGTTTTTGTATGGTGAAAGAAAGCCACAGATAAAATCTTGCTTAACATTCTAACTCAGGGAAGAATTTGTTGGGGAGAGCACTTGAATTCTAATATTACTAAGCATTATGAGCTGCTAAGACCTCTAGGTAAACCAAGTAATAATTCAATTCCTTTTGTTTTTTAATCTCTTTTTCACTCCTTTGCCTCTAAGGAATTAAGTGAAGCATAAGGGATGAGCAGCACTTGGAAAAGTTACCGTATTATTTTGGCTATATCTCCTAATATCTTCATCAAGGACTATCTCTTTATGTCCCCCTTCCCCAGCCTTCACTCTCTTGGAAGAAGAAAAAGTAAACAACTCTCTCAGTCAACAGATAAAAAGCATAAACAGCTGCCCTGAAGCATTCTTACACTTTGGCTACCAGAAAATGCACACAAAAAAGGTGGTTCATTGTTGTTCAGTTACACAGTCGATTCCGACCCTTTGTGACCCCATGGACCACTGTCCGCCAGGCACTTCTGTCCTCCCCCATCCTCCTCAACTCGCTCAGCTTTGTGCCCATTGTGTCTACAATACCATCTAGCCATCTCATTTTTGGCCGCCCCCTTCTTTTGCCCTCCACCTTTCCCAATATCAAGGCTTTCTCAAGTGAATCCTCTCTTCTCATTTGTTGTCCAAAGTACTTTAGCTTCATCTTTACTATTTGACATTCTAAGGAACAGTTAGGGTTGATTTCTTCTAAGATTGACCTGTTTGTTCTCCTTGCAATCCAGGGGACTCTCAAAACTCTCCTCCAACACCACATTTCAAAGGCATCTATTCTTCTGCGCTCAGCTTTCCTAATGGTCCAGCTCTCACAACCATCTCTCACAACCATACATTACAACAGGGAATACCATTGCTTTGACTATGCAAATTTTTTTTCAAGGTGATGTCTCTATTTTTAACTATGTTCCCCAAGTTTCTCATAGCTTGTCTTCCAAGAATCAGTCACTTTTTTATTTCATGGCTGCAATCTCCATCTACAGTGATCTTGGATCCTAAGAAAGTAAAATCTGTCACTGCTTCTACTTTTTCCCCACCTATTATCCAGGGACTGATAGGGCCTGTTGCCATTATCTTGGTTTTCTTGATGTTGAGTCTCTGGCCAGCTTTTGCACTCTCTTCTTTCAACCTAAGCAGCAGCTTCTGTAGGTCTTCCTCACTTTCTGCCATTACGGTGGTATCAACTCCGTATCTCAAACTGTTAATGTTTCACCCAGCAATTTTGATTCCAAATTGTGATTTCTCCATTCCTGCACTGCACATTATGTGCTCTGTGTATAAGTTGAAAAGACTTTCCTCTTGAATGCCTCCAGTGTTGGAGTACTAACCACCTCCCAAGGTAACTGGTTCCATTGTTGTACTGCTGTAACAGTTACAAAGTTTTTCCTGATATTCATATGAAGATTTTTTTCCTTTATTTCAGGAGATTAATTGTTGTTCTGTGAAACCATTACTCCAGTCCTCACTGGCGATGGCAGAGTTAACTAATACATCGCAACTCCCCAGTGGCTCAGTGGTTAAAAGCACTGTGTTTGGAGACTGAAAGGGGGGGGGGTTTCAATGCCCCAAAAACTGCATGATGGGGAACATGAAAGGATCCTCATTCAGGCATCCCCTGCAAAAATCCTTTCAACCCAGAGTAATCTCTGACATGAAAAATAACTAATAAATCAAATTCAAAACCAGCTAGTACATGACATTAAAGAGGATTAATAAAAATGTTGAACATGCTAGTGCTGCCTCACTCTGGTGATGCTGATAGTCACCAAGTCTATTGGCAATAATTCCATTGGCTTCAGGTTTCGAGAGTGACCAAGAACAGACTTTATTTAAAATATAGCAGTTAGTCTTTAAAGTGCTACCATGTTTTTTATTTTATTTTTATTTTGTTTTGTTTTCTGATATACAAATAAAAAAGGAAGACTATTCTTAACTCCCTCTGGGAACTTCCTGGGAGATGGGCTCCCTGTGTTAAGTAACCATGGAAGAGGTTTTACTGTTAAGGCCACAGAGTTTTCTGAGAGTCCTTGTCTCCGAAAGTGGGAAGGAATGATGAGTCCCAGTCCTGGTCAAAATCCTTTCAAGGACATTTGGCAGAGTCTGGCAGGGGTTACTGGTGTCCTGGACCCTTCTTTGTGTCTCATGTCGGCACTTTTGTTGCCAACTTTTACACAGCAACTGGATCAGAATAGATGCTGCTGCACCTGTTGGATAATATAATAGGTGCCAAAATCATGTTGGAGGTGCCATAGTCCCAGCCCTGAGATCTCTAATTCAACAGAGGTGTGTAATCCTAGGTCTAACAACAGACATGACATGTGTAGAATAAAGGTGATGGGAGGGAACACTAATAGAAAGAACAGAAAATAAACATAGAAAAGAAAAACCATGGAGTATTTGAATGTAACTTTGAAGAGGGAAGGCCAGTAAAGAGATGAGTACTCAAAAGAAATATAATTGAATTAACAAGTAGAAACTATCAAGTGAGCAGTGACATTTTCAACCAAAATATAAGTGAGAAGTGCAAAGATCTAAAGAAGGAACAAGAAAGACCAAACAAAAAAATTACTACTAGAAGCAATGCAGGAAATTGAATGTAATAATGTCTGTAGGAAGGAAAGATAACATTTTAGATATGTTCATTGGCTAAAATTTTCTGACCAGAACTTAGAAAAATAGGAAAAGGAGGAGAAGGAGGATTCTTAAGCTGAGAAGAGGAACAAACAAAGAAGAAGTAGAGGTGTCATGTTGGCTGCTGGCTGGCCTTTAACTGCTCCTTTTTCCCACCTGTTCTCTTCTATTTAAAGACTATGGCTATGGTGGCTTGAATGTATTCTTCCTATGCTAAGGAGACTGCTTTTCCCTTGAAGTAATGCCAAGACCTACATCATCCTGCCATGAGACTGTGGCTAAGCATCATGTTAATTTCATGGGAACAACCCATATGATCATATCCATCCATGCACCTTGAACAAGCCATCTGGGAACAAGCAGCAATAACAGAGATGGGGGGAAATGCCTGCCTGTGGAGCCAGAGGTTGTAGCTGGAATCTTGAGTGTATCTTTTAAGAGGAAGGCAAGCCAGAACAGCCATGGGCAAGGTGCACAGTCCCAAAGAATCCCCAGAAGAAGCAAATGGTAAATCACTTCTGAATACTTTACACCCAAATATAATCACCATATGTTAGAATCAATTCGACAGTACACACTTCTATGATTATGATTTCTCTTGTATAATCTGCACCAATGTTTCATGACTGCAGTGGACACTATGAAGAATGGCTATTACTTATCATTTTTTGTTCTGAAAAATGAAAGTGTTCCAAATATAAGGACCCGAGGCAGTATTCTCCCATTTTATGTAACATAGCATTGGCGCCAACTCTTTTAATTAGACAACACTACCTGCTGTTCACTACGGGGGTGAAACACGGTCATTAACAAAAGCCGAGGAAGAAGAACTATCAAGAGTCATAAGAGCCAAGAGTCATAAGAACCATGGAAAGAGTAATGCTGAAGTTATCCCTTTGGGACCATATCCTCAATGCCCATATAAGAAAACAAAGCAGAATCAACAAAGCTCTTGACAAATATCATAAACAGACATGTCCATGCTGGGCTGGATAAGTGTTGGGCAGCAGCGGTCACTGAAAGGTACCTCAGAGGAGTAAAAAGATCTCTTGGCAGGCCCCATAAAATGTGGGAAGACTCAATCATGAAAAGTTTTGGTTGAACCTGGAGAAGAAGAGTGTGGCAGCAAAAGGAATAGAAAATGAGTTGCAACCAGCAGGAATTCTTCTCTTGTTATTCTGGTTAATCAAGGAATCGAGGCATAGGCAAAGTGGCTCTTGGATTGACATAGTTCTTCCTGTTGTCTGCTAGTCTGTTAGGGCAAATGAGCCACTAGCCCTCAGGTCATACTAAAGAAGAAAAGTTGTGAATATTTTTAATTTGGGGGACAAACCAAGTTTTTCTGCATCTTGGCTAAATTATGGAATGAATTACAAGAATGAATAGGAATGACCCATTGTGGGGCGACTATTTGTCTACCAGTCTCTATATTTTATGAATGCTTTCTTGCCTGCCCCATCTCACCTGTCACCTTTGATTCAATCTACCTTGGCTACTGTGCTTTCAGCCACATCAACTGCAACAGCTACAGGGATAACTGGATCTTTCCCTACTTCTGCCTGCTGCTAATTTGAGTACTAAGCCCAGTACTCAGGTTTTGATTAACTTTTCTGTCACCAATAAGTGTTCTTTGTTGCTGGGTTGTTGTTTAATTGGGAGTTTATAATTTTTGTTCTTGTTGATATTTATAATGTATTCAATTTGTTTAATTTTTATTGTGAATTTTTAATATGTTGTAAGCTGCCCAGAGTGGGAAAAAATCCCAGATGGGTGGAATATAAAAGAATCCCAGATGGGCGGAATATAAATGTAATAAATAAATAAATTCCCTAACAATCTTTGAGGCACTAGTGCCTATTCCAATCCAGGATCGCTTGATTTACTCCTAATCAATTATCAAAATGAATTGGAAGATATAACTTAAAAATTTACCTTTGAAGATTAATATGTTACATTTATGAAATCCCTCTGAATGATTCTCTGCCAGAAATGCTACAAAAGCCATTTGAAGAATTCACTGTATTATTCATTACTTTTTCATTATGTTTCCATTACTTTGTCCAACCCCCTCCCTTTTGTGTGTGTGTGTGCACAGAAGCTACCTATCTAAAGCAAACCAAGCCAAACCAAACCTAGGACTAATGATACAGTATAAAAAATCATTCAAAATAACTAGAAAAAATTCTTTAAAACATAACTTTAAAAAAAATGACCTGCTAGTCCCTTGCAAAAAGCAATATGTATGGTAATGCAACACATATGGCCTCCCTCATTGTTTGGTCATGGTAGGGTCACAGCCATGATTCTCGTTAATATTAAAAAAAAACTTTTATTTTCATGTAAACACCTATAAGCAAGAAAATGAATATTCAGCAACGAGCAGTTATTTTGAAGCCATGTTTTCTACAGAACGATCGTAATTGCTAAGTTTTATATGCACCTAAAGTCTACAAGCTAGTAAGAAACTGCAAGCTTTCACTTTTCTAGAAGGCTGAGCCCAAGGTACTGACTGGCCACCTGGAATTTTCCAACCAAATTAGAATGAAAACACTGAAAAAAGGTTGTTGGGTTGTTGTTGTTTTTTGCCATTTATATGACAGTGAAATTAAACAATAAAAGCAAATAACACTAATTTGCTTGTTTTGTTTTTGTTTTAAAATAGTTGTCTAACTTGTTTCACTTCATCTGGTGGTTCATCACTAGTTCATTAATTTGTCACTGTTATGGCAATTATTATGATTACAGAACAAGTTAGACAGGCCAAATTGTGAGAGTGTTAATTGGAAGCTGACAATTTTGTTATTGTTCAAGGTTTTCTGTCTAGGTTATTTTATTTGTTGGTTTGTTTGTTCTATTTATATTTCACTATTCATCTGATGGAGGACTCAAGGTGGCTCACAGTATTAAAAGAAGCTAATTAAACTACAATAAATTATATGTTAAAAATAATTTAAACTACAATAATAGTTAAAATACATTAAATTATTAAAAACAGGATCAAAATATTAAAAACATTGACAACAGATTATAACTTAGCTAAAAAGCAGCATCCAGGGACTCAGTTATAATTATTAAAATCTGTATATGTTGAAGGTGAGTCTGTAACCCTGCGCTTCTTCCCGTCACCCCTACCCAGGCTGGTTCATGAGATGGTGGCAATGCACTGGGATATTTCTACATGGAATTAGGTAGGATCTTTATCTCTATCCTGAATCTCCTTCTCCCCCGGACCATGAGAATGCAAGGCACGGAATATTTCAGTGAATTATTAAGTACCATGCTTTACTTATTCATTTGGATCATTCTTTATCTTCAGGTGACATATCCATTCCGGATATTGTCTATCATCATGGAGATAGTCTTCCTGTTCTTCTGAGGACATTCCACACCAGTCTCTCAGGTTCTTCAGCTATGATGTCCATCTATGTCCAGGGCCTCTCTTCCCAGGTATCTTCCCTTGCAGAGCAAGTTGGAGTATTCTATATTTCATGTCATTCCTCATGATATGCCCAACATATTGGAGCTTTCTTTGCTTAATGGTCTTGGATCATATTCCATATTTTTCTCAAAATGGTGACCTCACCTAGTAACAGTCTTGTACCACATGAGGAGCAACAGCATATTTCCACTTGAATAAAAGAAATGACTAATTGTGGTGATATTTGCATCTATTAGATTAAATCAGCATATATAAATTTAATGGAAAAAATCTTTTCAGTGTGAATGAGGTCTCCCTTTTTGTATTCTATATCTTCCTTTTTTGTTATGCATGGCCTTCTTTGTGGTGAGATAGCAGTACCCAACCTATTTGCTAATACCATGCTAGTAACCCTACTGTACTTCACACCGTTTATTGACAGGACTAGGTCAATATAGTTTGCTATCTCTGGCTAAGAATAAACTGAACAGACTGACAGTGATAATTTATCAGTATGTGATGTGCCCTCATGCAAATCTTACATTTTCTCTAGCGGATGTAAAAAAGCAGAATTTTGTAGAAAGGGACATATGCCTCCCTATGGGACCTGCAAGTCACAAGCAGTAGTGTGCTGGCCCACAGGGATACAGGGACTCATCCCAGTGTGACCCAGTGACTGGTACCCCCCAGAGGCAGACAGAGGTAATGGGAATGTATGGGATTTCTCCCCCAATCCCCCCAATAGGCGCCTCCATCACTTCCTGTCCACGATCCTCCCAAGGTGCCCAGCACACCCCTGGTCACAAGCTCAATCTGAAATATCCAGAAACAAAGAAAGCTGTGAAATTCTTATACAATCCAAAAGCAGGAACAAGGTGAAACCTTTATTGGATTAAAAAAACCAACCATTACACAAGCTTTTGCGATCAAGATAATATCTTCTGGCATGTACCAGTTTCTTGTGAATAGGCCTAGAAAGTTACAAATGAGAGTTGTCAAAGTTCATGACAGGCTTTGTTTCTTAGAACTGAGTTTGAGGATACAGCAAACTGCATCTGTTGGCTGGATAGCACCTCCTCCCCCTTTCAGACAAAGGGAACTCAACTCTAAGAAACAAGGCCTGCTGCAGACATCTACCATGAACTTTGACAACTCTCCTTTATAACTTTCCTGCCCTATTTACAAGAAACTGTGCATGTCTGAATAAGTGGACTTGATTCATGAAAGCTAGTACAGCGTTTGATAGTTTTCTGATCCAATAAAGGTATCACTTTGCTCCTACGTTTGAGATATCCAGGTTGGTCTGCTAATAATAATTTTGTGTCAGAAATTATTCTGGGTTGAAAGGATTTATGCTGGAGAAACTCCTCTCAAGGGATGCCCAAATGAGGCTCTTTTCATGTTCCCAAGATCTTTTCCCACCCAAGTGGTTCCTAATTATCTACTTGCAATTTCTTGCTTTCGATCTGTCAGGTTTGCAGGAGTTGGGACAGAGACAGGCGCTCAATCGATCTTGCAATACTCAGGTATTGAATTGCCAACTTGCCAGCCTTCCAGATGACAAGGCGAGCTTCTTAAACACTGAACCACAGCAGCCATTTTAAATTTCTGTTGACTGCTACCAATTTATGTCAACATTATCGTTGTGCCATACCCAGCTGAGACTACCTTTTGTAGAGTGGAACAGAAGAAAATCCAGATGTTTCAGCCTATCTCAGGGGGATTTAGAGTCTCTTCTGAAGAAGAGGAGACTCAGAGGCTTCAGCCTGTCTCAAGAAAAGCCAAGTCAGAAGAGATGTCATCAGACTCCAGCATTTCTGGCAGCACTCTGTCAGAATGCCAGGAGGATAAAAATAGTGTTTTGCTATCTGAGAATGAGGATGACTCAGCACTTCTCCAAATTAGAAGCAGTATTGAAAGCTTTTTTAACATGGGATTTTGAGGAGAGTAGAGGAAAAAAGCAATTAGCCTCATAGACTGATGGACAAATATTCTGGGTGAAGGCTCACTTTTAGTATCATAGCATCGCAGATGATCTTTACAAATTCTGACCTAGCCTATAGACTAAGGAACAGTTTATAATTTTCTTATCCACTGGCTCTTGCAATTCTCAAATATGTTGTTTCACTTTTCAATCCATAAAGAATATCAAAATATATCTAGAAATGCATAATATGAGAGAAACCAGTCATTAAAATATATACTTATATGCAATTTCATGTGTACTTAAATATATATATATTACATTCATACAATTTGGACATTATTTACAGGTTCACATACAAATGGGAATAGTGAATTTATATGAAAGTTACATCAACCAGAAGAAATACACTGATTCACTCTCAGGAGATGAGCATATTTGTACACTTTTGCTGGATATTATATTAAAAAGGGGAAATAGAGTCAAGTGGTATATGCATTTGACTGTAGGAAATCTGTCAAACACTTGATCATACCAACGAAACAAAAGAGTTATCTAAGGCATGTAATCATCCTTTATAATTAATTCTGCATTTAATTTGTTTTCCTCAAGCATAGCTCAGGATCACTCCAAAGGGAAAGAAATACATTCATTAGAAATTAGTATGCCATTTTGATTTTTCATGCTTTTAAACTGAGGGCTGCTCCAAGCTGAGAGTGTTTTTTTCTCGCTCTTTATATTATGAATATTTAGATTTTTGCAGGCTGTAAAAGCTCGAAGAAATGGTGCTGCCATGCAACTGAATGTAAGACATATTAAATCCCTAAACCCTTTTCTCTCCCCAATAGTCATTTCTTGAAAGACTCCCACAAGATTGCTCCATAATCCACTGCTACTTTTCTTTAAGTAATAATTGCATCAGTTATCCTTACCATGTAATATAAGGCATATAGTCTCCAGTATGACGTGGTCTGAAATACAGCTGTCTCACTTTCCTCTTGTTTGCCTCTTCCATTTTGTTCCACTTAGACAGACATCGGTATTATTGACTTTGCCTTCTTTTTTTTTTTTGCTTCAATTAACTTTCCTACTTAATTTTTAGACTGTAGGGAAGGAAAGATCTTGGTACTTTCCCCAGCACACCATAGAGATGGAAAACAGAGAAGTTTCAGAAGGAGTTGAAATAATTTTTAGAGTTGCAATAATTTCATGTCAGCTCAAATACTGCAGCACTGTGATAGCTTAGTGGTTAAGATGCTGAGCTCAAAGACTGGAAGGTCAGGGTTCGGTACCTGAGTGCTGTACGATGGATCTTGGGGAAGTGAAAGGACCCTCAGAGTAAATTAGCTTGAAAGAGAGTGTTTGACACCACCTACTTTTTTAATTGGAAAGAATCCAGGGCATATGGGCTGAAATATTGAACCTCAAAAAAGATATTTCAAGTACAATTTTTTTTTTTTTAGTTCCATGGCCTTTTTCATAACTTGATTTTTTTTTTGTAACTTGAGGCATCCCCATAGGGATGCATAGCAAAAAATGAATTTATTTAATTTTAACTTTAAAATAAAAAACACAAACAAGAGATTACAAAAAATTACAACATGATTCTCCACATTAAAAAAAAATCAACAAAAGACATTTAGCATTACAGGACAATACAACACCAAAAATAAATAAAAAAGACAAAAAGCAAATAAATACTTTCACCCTCACCCAACCCTCAACTACCCAAAATCCCACAATAACATAACATAAAACAAAAGCAAACCCGACCCAACCCTTCACCTTCTAGCCGTCTTCTCTCCCCTGTCCTTTCCATTGAAGGACCGCCTCCGAGTGTCGAAGAAGGGGAGGGAGACCGGGACTAGAGCGGGTTCTTACTGATGTTTAAAGACATCAATTAAGTCTTATTACTCATAACAATGCAGCTGCTTCTCTTTCTCCTTTCCTTCAGCTGGTGGTTGTTTACCGTTTTCTTTTTATTACTTTTCCTTTAGATTATTTTTAATTGAATTTTCAATCCTTACCCACTTTAAATGGAGAGACCTCCCTACCTTTTGGCTGCTGCTGCTGCTTCCTTCCTCCTGCTGCTCTGGAGAGTGGGAACCGCCACTGCCCCCACTACTTCTACGGTCCGGTAGAGCGTGGGGGGCATATCCTTGTGCCTGGCCTCTCCGAAGCCCAGAGACATCACTGCAACAGAAAAAGTGGGGAGGGCTTTTGTGGTCACAGCAAAGCCTCTGGGCTTTGGAAAATGGCGGGGACCGAGGGGATCCCTTTCCCAGAGCCTTTTGGAGCCTGTGGAGCTGGTGGACAGCCCAGTGACAGTAGCAGAAACAGCCACAAGGACATTGTAAAAAATGCCCCCATGGCTGTTTCTCCACTGTCCCTGGCCCATTGGCTCTTGAAGGCTCTGGGAAAGGGATTCCCTCAGTCCCTGACATTATCCAAAGCCCAGAGACTTTGCTGTGACTGCAAAAGTCCCCCCTTTTCAGTTGCAGTGAAGGCCTTTGTCAGGGATTCCCCTAGCAATATGTGTGTCTCGATAGCAGAGTAGCACTTTTAAGTTGTTACGCAGCAAAAGCTTTTAGTGCAATAACACACACACATATGCCTTCAGTGAAAGGGTGCGCTTTACTTAACAGTGAGGGGAAGACAGACATCCACAGGTCTATATACAACAGTCTCTCTCCCTCCAAGCCCCACAGTTGGTACACAGCTTGGATTCCTCTGTTGGCTCCAGTCCCAAGAGCATGCACAGAGTCCTGGTAATCTTCAGCAGTTCTTCCTTCTCAGTTGAAGGAAACTCTCATCAACAGCCCGACCTCCTTCAGCAGTCTCTCTCTGCTCTGTAGTCTCTTCTTCAGTGTCTCAGTCCTTCTCTTCAGTATGACAACCTCCTCAGTAGACCCTTCCCAAAGGGCCACAGTTATACCCTGGTGTTGCTGGGCAGATTCTCTAATCAGCCACAGCTGGGCTGTTTTAGGAGCATGTAGACGAGGCATGCACAGCCGGGCAATCAGTCTGTGGCTCTATTATGTACACCTGTGTATAGAACACTTGCAGGGCCTTAAAGTTGTACTATTTCACTGGGCAGCAATCTTTGTACAATACCCCACAAAAGAAAAATGTCCTAACAGCCTCCACTGCCGCCAAGGTAAGTGATTTTTTTACACTTCTGGAGGTGAGTGTGGGTGGAGCAAGGGTGATTTTTAGTGTGCAAAATGGTGGCACCACCATTTTGAGTGCAAATTTTTTTAATTGCTTTACAGTAAAACCCCTTTCATAAGTTGGTGTTGTTGTTTTGTGTAAATTGGGACACCGATTTACCCAAAAAAAACCTTTCGTAACTCGAGTTTTTCATAACTCAAGGCATTAGTAGAGTTTTACTGTAATTTCTTAACACACTGATCACCTGTAGAACAAGCTACCAGCAAGAACCTTCCACAGTAGATTGTTGCAGTTTTGTGGACCAGGAAGGGGGAAGATTGGAGGAGTCTTTAGGGAATTAACATAGCCTTTTGTAAGGCATATACAAAGTATTTCTGTGTTACAAAACATAGAATATTTGTACACATCCCAGACTTAAGTGTTTTCAGTTTTTAAAAACATGGGATGGGAGGGAGAAAAAGTTCTCAGACCAGGTTTCTCATAGAAATCTTCAGATGAGAATATCAGCTCCAGGTTTTAGGTACTCAGAATTTTTGATCCTGTCAGTCAAGATCCATTTAGCTGATTCTTAGGTACTGTTAACTCCTTCCTGGCCAAGCAGGGATTCATGCTTGCCAAAGATTCTATATCTGGTTGTAAACACATTTTTTTAAAAGAATAGAGAAACAAATATTTAAAAGCTCTCTCATTTAAGCTGCTTTCTACTTTTTGAATAGGGAATCATCATACTTGATGTTAGCAGAGCATTGGTGCCAATATCCTGCCATAGTCACAACCATTCCATTTATTTTGCCTAAGTGTTTGATAGTTGGACCAAAAGAAGCACTCCCCCACCCAAATGGGGGAAAATGAGGGTGCGTCTTATGGTCTGAAGGTGCTTGGGTTGGGGGGAACCGGCACGTGTGCCCATTCCTCCCCACAACCCAAGCACCGATTGATCACAGCACGTGATCGGTGCTTGGGTTGGCGGGAGGAATAGGCCATGCGCCGGTTCCCCCCAACTCAAGTGCTGATCAATCACAGCATGCAATTGGTGCTTGTTTTGTGGGGAGGAATGGGCACACGTGCTGGTTCCCCCCAACCCAAGTGCCAATCATGTGCTGTGATTGATTGGTGCTTGGATTGTGGGGAGGAATGGGCATGTGCACTGGTTCCCCCCAACCCAAGTGCCGATTGCGCACTGTGACCAGCACTTGGATGGGGGGGGGGACTGGCGCTTGTGGCCACTCCTCCCCACAACCCAAGTGCCGGTCGATCACAGCTTTTAAAAACTCTAAAAAGTTTTTTTTAAAGAAACAGCTTTTAAAAAGCTTTTAAAAGCTCTAAAAACTGGGTGCATCTTATGGTCTGAAAAATACGGTACCTGTATATGTTAATGGCTTCCGAAATGTCCTGTCATTAACAGCTCTGCTGAGATCTTGCAAACCAAAAGCATTTTATTTTAAGTCATTATCTCTCCCTACTGCCTCCCCAGCAATATTGCCATTTCTAGTAGGTTTTGCTCAGGTCTTGCAAGCTGATCAACATAATCCATCTCATGTTAAGTCTTCCTCTCTATCTATTGTCTCCATCAATAATACTTTCACCAACAGTATTGCCTTTTCCAAAGAGTTCTGTTTGGTCATTATATCTGAAAGGTAGGATAACCTCAGTTTCCTGTTTTTTTGCTCTAGTAATAGTTCAGAATAGATGTGATTGAGCACCCACTTATCTACTTTTATGGTTGTCTGCAGTATCTGAAAGGCTTTCCGCTAACACCACATTTCAAATATGTTGATACTCCCATCTTTCTTTTTCACATAGTATGGATGATTTTGACCTTAGTTTCCAGTAGCAATCTTTGCTAACTTTGATTCTTCTCTTTTTCTTAGTTCAGAAGGTAAGGAACATGTTTAAAAATAAGCATACAGTACAACTTCTTTGCAGAATGTTTGGTCCAATATAGCTTTTCTTCCTCAGGTTGCCTAACCCAAGGAAAGGATTTGGAAATTGGAAGATAGCTTTCTAGTCTGCATTCTGCAGAGCAGGGCATGGCAACATAAATTTATCAGAGGGGTTAAAAAGTATGTTCATTTCTTTGCTGAATGTAATATGTTTACTTACATCTATACTTCACTATTTCATAAAGTCGAAAACAGCATTTCAAAATGTTGTGCACAGAAGAACTACAGCCCCATCCCAGCTATTCTTGGTTCTGCTGTCCCCCAGAAACCATGCTACAGATCATGCAATAATATTCTGAGATCCTCTAGCACTGTGTAATTCTACAACGAGTTATGTCTCTGTTGTAATTTGTGTGTAGTGTGTGCATACTTTAACTTCTGTTTTAAAAAGCCAGGAAATTCAATTCTTTAAAACAACCTTTTGGTTTATTGCACTTCTGTATCCAAGATTCAAAATGCGAGGAAATTGCTGGTAGGAAAAAGGATGAAAGAGATCAGTCTGACTATTGATTAGGTCAACCTCAGCATTCAAGATGTGATTGTTATTGTTGCTGTTGTCACCTGTGACTCATGATGACCCCAAAAATAAGTGATCTCCAAAATCTCCTGTGTCCAACAGCCCTTCTCAGCACTTCTAAACTCAAGGTTGTGGCTTCCTTTACAGCAGGTGTTCTCAACCTACAGTCTGTGGGCCAGATCTGGCCCTCAGTGCCATTTCACATGGTCTGCTAGCCTTGCTCCCACCACCACTGCTGCCACCACCAGCTGTGCCATATGTGGTTCCTTTTAAATGTAAACAGTATTTCAAAGCTGTTTACATTAAAAAGGAACCACACATAGCACACTTTTGACAGCGGCAGCAGGAGTGAGGGCGGCAGGCCTCAGGGGGTTGGGAGAACAGCTAGACTTCTGGCCTTGTCTTCTTACCCAACCCCTCTTTGGGACCCCAGCCCTAAGGATAAAGTGTCAGGAGAGGGGGGTCCAAAGTCAATATTGAAGGTTGGTATCTTCCTCCCTCCTTTCATGGAGAAACATAATAGCCACCCCTTTTAAGCTGTTGGGACAAAATGGCCACCTCAAAATGGCTGCCCCATTGTTCAGCTAGGACAAAATGGCTATCCTGCCCCTTTAGCTGTCTGATGGAGCATGACCTGGCCTTGGGCTTGAAAAGGTTGAGAACCCCTGCTTTACAGAGCCAATTCATTCGGTATTTGATATTTCTTTTTTCCTCTTGTTCACCTTTCTTGCAGTTGTGGGCATCCAAAAAAATCTTCCCAGCACTATATTTCAACTGAATGGACTTAATCTCGGTTAGCATTCTTACTGTCTGATTTTTAGACTGTTACATCGTAATGAGAAATACAATTGCATAAGTTAACCTTGTCTGCCTACCTGCCATCTCAGTAGGTGGCCAACTACATCATCGAAAAAGGCATGATTTGCTCCACTTATAAAACAGGTGAGTCCAGCTTATCTATTACTGACTGCATGATGTAAAGGCTGATTTGAATCCATCCAGCATGTTTTGCTCTCAACCCATCTTTTTCTCAACTGCTGTGGGGTGAGGAATTTTACTTTCTTATACTAGAAAAATTCTATTCAGCTTTGCCCCATGCAGACAGGGAAGTCCTTCTGAAGCCTTATAAATACGGTCTCTCTCTCTCTCTCTCTCTCTCTGTATCTATATATCTATAGATCTATATTTATATCAATATCTATTTTTGTTGTTCAGTCACAGTCGATTCCGACACTTTGCGACCCCATGGACCATTGTCTGCCAGGCACTTTTGTCCTCCACCATCCTTCTCAACTTGCTCATTTCTATGCCCATTGTCTCTACAATACCATCTAACCATCTCATTTTTGGCCGCCCCCTTCTTCTTTTGCCCTCCACCTTTCCAAGCATCAAGGCCTTCTCAAGTGAATCCTCTCTTCTCATTTGATGTCCAAAGTACCTCAGCTTCATCTTTACTATTTGACCTTCCAGGGAGCAGTCAGGGTTGATTTCTTCTAAGACTGACCTATTTGTTCTCCTCGCTGTCTAGGGGACTCTCAAAACTCTCCTCCAACATCACATCTCAAAGGCATCTATTCTTCTGTGCTCAGCTTTCCTAATGGTCCAGCTCTCACAACCATCCCTCCTTCCCTCCCTCCCTCCCTCCCTCCCTCTCCATCCATCCATCCATCCATCCATCTATCTATCTATCTATCTATCTATCTATCTATCTATCTATCTATCTATCTATCTATCTATCTATCTATCTATCTATCTATCTATCTATCTATCTATCTATCTATCTATCTATCTATCTATCTATCTATCTATCTATCTATCTATCCATCCATCCATCCATCCATCCATCCATCCATCCATCCATATGTATATGTATGCACAGTATAATGTTGGGGCATTATATTCACCACCTTCATTCTCCTTCCCCAAATGTTCTTTGATTTTTTTTTAAATTAAATTGGAGATGAGTGCTAGAGCAGACTTTTGCCTTATTGCTGGGTCAATAACTGAACAGGTCAGGAAGGAGCAAGAAACCAGAAGTTTTTTTCTCATTAGGAAGAGGAAAAGGTACCAACGCTCAAGAAGGAGAGATATATCCAAGGTGCTCATCCTGTGAATAGGGAGTAAGCGGGGAAGGAATCCCAATAGCGTGTTTTGTGTTTGTGCATGCATACCCATTTCAAAGTCACAACTATTTCCCCTAAGTAGGACATTTTCTAACTTTCTTGGGCTGGCATTAGTAAGATCACTAAAATCTTTTTGGTTTTTGTTGCTTTTCCTAACACTACACACAAAACTGACAAAACAAAGAGCCATAAGAGGATTGGCAAGGGTGGAACCAGAGGAAGGCAGGAAAGAAGTGGGACTGTGGGCTGGAATCCCAGTCACATCACAGCCTCTGTGTGAGCACTGAGTGCAATTTCAAATGTAATACCGAGTGCAAATCAAATCTGGGTATTTAAATTATGTTCCACTTACTTGGAAGTCAATTTCCAGTGTAGCTAGGCTCCCAATAATGGGAACCTGCCTGCAGGAGCCCTTGCACACAAACGTATCTATCCATCTTCCAACATATCTTTCATTTCCTTTAAGAATGTCTGCTTGTCATTCTGACTTTGAATAAGGTGGTACCCAAGTTACAAAACAAATATACGTCTTTTATAAATGGAAGAACTATTCTTGTTGAAGGTACCATGATATTTTTGGATGATTCCATCATCACTCCCCCCTCAGCTCATCCCATTCAGAAAGGCCCCCTGATTCCCAGTGTGGTTTTTGCAGGGTTTGAGAAGGATTGTTGTGGGAAAGACAGAACAGGGATGTTGAATTCCATATGGCCCCTTGTATGAACAAAAATGTTGATTCAACCCCCTAAAATTGATCTCTCTCTCTCTGTAACCTTAACTTCTTAGAACAACAGGGGTGATAGATCTTATTTACAGCTGTGGGTTGTTGTTGTTTTTCCTTCTTATCTGGTGGAAGTCTAGGTGGAGGAATGAATTTTCTTTCTTCATTGGGAAGAAGGGGATAAATATTTAGGCAGGGGAATTTTGGAACTGTTCTCTAGGTCAGGACAAATGACTCCTGGAAGTGTATTTTATTGCTTTTGGAAGTAGGATCACACACATTTCTGCAACATGTAATAGATGTAATAGAGATTCTTTAGGTTAGATAGGAGCCTGCATAGGGGCCCCTATGCAGTTAACTGTGTGCTAAAGATTTACAGTATGCTCTTTCAGTCCAGAAATAAAATCCTGTCTACCGATGAATCTGAAAGAAGTGGAACATCACTTAAATATTCTAGAATGAAGAATAAAATACATTGCTCTGTGCTTGTTGCTGCTTTTTCTCTGTCAGCCAGTTTTTCATTTTGCTTCCATTGATCATACTTAAAACACTGCACACATAATTTGGCCACGTTTATGAGCCTATGGTATGTGCTTATCAATACTGGCACATCATGTTGCCCCAATTATACTGTATGTGAATCTAATTTTTTCTGAACTTATTTCATGTCATCGTTGCCCTAATTTGCTAGTGCATACCTGTAGCAAAATTGCCATAGACATCCTGCAGGTATAGGCAAGCTACTGTTTGAACAATTAACAAAGTTACCAAAACTCCCAAAAATGTTCTATATGCCGTCTTTGTCAATTATTCAACAGCTTTTGACCTAGTAGACTGAGAGCTCCTCTGGGATAAATTGGCTGAAACTAACATAAATAGGAAACTTATGTGGCTAATACAATTTCTTCATCAAAATAGTGTGATGCAAGTCTGGATTGGAATATGGGGGCCCTCACACACCAGTTTCGTATTAATCGATGAGTATAGTAGGGTTGCATTTTAGCTCATTTTATGTTCAATTTTTATGTTAATAATTTGATTCCAGGAATGGCTTCTCCATTCTCCCCTCCCCAACATAGATAGTTGCAATATTTTAATACTGCTTTGTGCAGGTGACCTAGTCTTGTTATCTCGTATTAGAATTGGCCTTAAAAGAATGTTATCCACATTTGTGCAAATTTGCAAGGAAGAACACCTGACTATCAGCTACTCTAAAACGAAAGTTGTGGTATTTGGGAAGAGAGTCCCTAAGTGTAATTGGTCATTAGATGGACATGCCCTGGAACAGGTCCAATCATTCAAATACAGTAATACCTCATATAACATTAGTATCGAATAACACGAAAATCGCATAACATCAAGGAATCTGGGGGGAAGAATTGCATCAGATAACATTAAGATCCTATGGGATGCTTCAGATAACAACCGCGAAAGCCTGTGTGGTTACAATGTATCTCTATGGATCCCATAGAGGATCAGATAACACTAAAAATCATATAACACGAAGACTTGTGGAACCAGGTTTTAGTGTTATATGAGGTTTTACTGTACCTGTGTTTTTGTTTTAATGAAAAATCATAATGGAGGCAATGCTTAGATACTACCATTTTAATGTGTGGAAGATCAATTTGATTGTTAAAAATATATTATTCTACCAGAGGTAGATAGTTAGTGAACCCCCACCCTCAAGGTGTTTGTGTCAAAAAAAATTGGCTTAAATGCTGTAAAGGGTTAAAATATGGGGAAAGGATGTTAAACCCAAAATTGAAACTCAAAAGAACATTTTTTTGAGTCAGATTCTGTCTCTACCTCTGACTCACCTTATAACTGAGACAAGTTTTCCCTCAATTGCCTCCAGAGTCAATCTGGCTCATTTTAGATACTGGAGAGAATAAATAACTTAGAAGACCACTTTCTGATCAAATGTTGCTGGTTGGAACAACTTCGGCTTGGAGGTTGGGCACAGTTCTGTTACAATAAAGTAAAAGATTATAATCTCACTTTAGATAAATATCTTAGTTTTAACTCTCTAGCATTCAAGAAATTGATTTTTGAAGTAGCTATCTCCCAAGCTAGGGCTGTTATGGTTGAGCCCCAGTTTTTCTAGCTGGTATCCCCAACTTCAAATTAATATGCCGCCCTGGGTCTTTGTGAGGAGGGCGGCACAAAAGTTTGATTAAATAAATAAATAAATAAATAATGAATGAATTTTATACATGTTTTAAATGATCTATTTTCTAAAGTCATGAACCATAAAAATGATTGACTAATGATGAACACAGGTCATGTTGATCCAACAGCATCCAGGTCAAAAACAAAAACAAAGTTGAATACAGATTCTGTTTTATATTCTCTTTAATAAATTACTGGGCATATTCAGTTTATTTTTCTCAGATCGGCCTATACTTACTTTGTAAAGATAAGATCAAAATTTCCTCAGCTTTTCTATTTATGAGAATATCTGCAGTGATGGGCAGCTCCCGGATCGCACCGGTTTGTGCACCAGGGGAGTAGTAGAAATTCCCCATGGCCACACCCATTTCCTTCCCTGCACCCTGATGGCTCTCTTCCTGGGTCTCCCTTCCAAGGGTCTCCTCCTGCACACGATCAAACAATATACGGGGCAAGGTGTGGGTCTGGAGAGGGGTCCCCCAACTACTTCCCCTCCCAACTCCCACCCTACCCCTACCCCTACCCAAGAAAAAATCTCTCTCTGGGATGAAAACTCCTCTTCCCTCCAGCCTCTTCTCCCCCTCCCCTTTCCTCCTTGTGGGGAAAGAGAAAAGGGACTGAGCGGAAGAGAAGCTGTTCAGAAAGAGACCATTTCCTTTTCCCTCCAGCCTCGGCTCCCCCTCCACTTTCCTCCTTTACTCTCTTGAGGGAACATTGCCCTCAGAAGGTCTTTTGGTAACTCAGCCCTCCAATGCTACTAAGAACAAAACTTTTAACATGTTGGTTTTTCCCTGCTTCTGGAGTTCTATTCTCAGGTACTGCATGACGGAGTGAGCTCCAGTCCCTATCCCAACTCCTCCCAACCTAGCAGTTTGAAAGCAAAAAATTGCAAGTACTGTAGATAAATAGGGACCACTTTGGTAGGAAAAGTTGCCCTTGCTCTAAAGCCAGTAATATCTGACTCTAGGGTGCAGTGCTCATCTCCATTGACAGCCAAAGAGCCAGTGCTGTCAGTATTTGCAGACATTTTCATGGTCATATGACAGGCATGATCAGATCACCCACCCAGTCACATTACCACACCCACAAAGTAGGCCGTGCCCACAGTGTGGTAGTAATTTTTTTTTTGAGCCCACCACTTAATATCTGTCTTATAATTACTACACTTCCTCTTTAAATGTGTAATGTATCTCTGGAAGAGGCTAGAAATGTAACTTTTTTTCAGTTTTTCAGGAAAAGCCACTATAATTTGAGAAAAAGCGAGAAAGAGGAAAAGAAGGAGAAATATCTCACAGTTCTGATCTCTAGTCATTAAAAACTGTATACATTGTTGCATTCAACTCCATTTTTTGTTGTGTTTATCTTTTATATAACTCTGAGGCTAGGCAATTTCTGCATTTTCTTCCATTCTTTATTATCATACAGATTTCAAACTCAAGTTGTTCTGGTTTTATTTCTGTGCTTTCTATTGTTTATCTTTTTTTAAAAAAAAATTCTGAAACAGCTTCTGTCCCTTTCTAGCTTTGCGTTTTTCCCCATTTGTTATATTATGTGCTTTGTGTGGGCTGCAGTTCCAAATGCACTTATACTAAGACATGAATTCTATTGAATTCACTCCTCACAAAATCAGTGAGATTTATACTGAGCAAATATGCATAGGATCAGCACATAAGATTATCTTGTTTGCGTGGAGAAAGCTTCTGTGTCTGTTTCCCCAGTTACTTACCTTTACCTCAATTACGACTTTAGTAACTATTCCTTTATGGAGAAGAAGTTTTTCAAATTTGGAGGAGGAAAGTTTTGCTGCAAACCTCAGTTCCTCCAGGTGTACCAGAAAACAGTCAGAAGACCATAATGAACAAAATGGATGAATTTTGTTCCTCTTGCAAATATAATGAGATATGGTACTCTTGAAAGATACTCTTGAAAGATACTAGTTACAGGAGTAAGGCAAGGCTGCATTTTGTCACCCTGCTTATTCAACTTATAAACAGAGCACATAATGCGCAATGCAGGGATGGACGAATCACAATTTGGGATCAAAATTGCTGGGAGAAACATCAACAACTTGAGATATGCAGATGATGCCACCATAATGGCAGAAAGTGAGGAGGACTTAAAGAAGCTCCTGATTAGGTTGAAAGAAGAAAGTGGAAAAGCTGGCTTAATATCAAGAAAACCAAGATAATGGCAACAGGCCCTATCAGTTCCTGGAAAATAGATGGGGATGAAGTAGAAGCAGTGTCAGATTTTACTTTCCTAGGATCAAAGCTCACTGCAGATGGTGATTGCAGCCATGAAATAAAAAGGCGACTGATTTTTGGGAGGCAGGCCATGAGAAACCTGGGGAGCATAGTGAAAAGTAGAGACATTACATTGCAAATAAAAATTCATCTAGTCAAAGCAATGGTATTCCAGATGGCAATGTATGGTTGTGAGAGCTGGACCATTAGGAAAGCTGAGCGCAGAAGAATAGATGCCTTTGAGATGTGGTGCTGGAGGAGAGTTTTGACAGTCCCATGGACAGCGAGGAGAACAAATAGGTCAATTTTAGAAGAAATCAACCCTGACTGCTCACCTTGAAGGTCAAATAGTAAAGATGAAGCTAAAGTATTTTGGACATCAAATGAGAAGAGAGGATTCACTTGAGAAAGCCTTGATGCTGGGAAAGGTGGAGGGCAAAAGAAAAAGGGGGCGGCCAAAAATGAGATGGCTAGATGGTATTGTAGAGACAATGGGCATAGAAATGAACAAGTTGAGAAGGATGGTGGAGGACAAAAGTGACTGGCAGACATTGGTGCATAGGGTTGCAAAGGGTCGGAATCGACTGTGCGACTGAACAACAAAAACATCAGCAGCAGCAGCAGCAACAACAGGATGTATGCAGATCACTGCTAGCTACTAAAATTGGAAAAGGAAGAGAAGCCCATTCTCCCCCTTCAAGACAGTAGTTGGGATATGTGTATTCCATCCATATGCAGTGGTGGGCATCAGCAGGTTCACACCAATTCACCAGAACCAGTAGCAGAAATTCTAGCTGGCCCCTTTGCCCATCCAAGTTTTGAAATAAAGTAGTCCTAATTCGGGTGCAACACAGAGCTTTTCCCCTGACCATGCCCACCATACCATGCCCACAGTGTGGTAGTAAATTGTTTTAGAGCCCACCACTGTCTATATGTCTCCTCTCTCACTGATGCTGCAAAACATAACACTGACTTATTGTTTGTTGTCCTGAAATAGATGAGAGTCATGTTGCTCCATCAACAACTTCTGTAGACATTTTGATCTATAAATAGATAACTATTACAACAGCCTAGCTACCTATTCATCAGGCTACTAAATGTAGCTCTGAGGGGGAAATTCAGTACATTAACCTCTGTTATGATTAATAGTTTGAAACATATTTGACAAATCAAAAATACACCATGAGGTGAATTCCTCATGCTGAGCCCACCTACAGAGGAGATCTTGCTCCCTAGCATTTTCAGAACAAAAAAGGCTGGTCCACAGATATGAGATGCTATAAGTCATCAGTGCTTACTAGAGAAGTTTCAGGGATATTTGATTTCCTCTGCATTGTGCTTGTTTAGATGTGAAATCCTCAGATTTGTAATTACTTCAGAGAAAGACTGTCATGAGCTTAAACATGAATGGAATTCAATTGTTGATTCAAACTAGAGCAGATCCATGGATTCCTTAGGATTTAGAGGGGTGGCAATTTAACATGTTTCATTCACCCAATGGATCTACTCCAGAGTGGATGGAGTGTTGGGTCCCACACCACCACCACCACAATGTCAGCATGAACGTTCTCACTGAACATCCACTTTGACTGCAACCTCTGCAGTAGAAGGCCTGCTTTATTGACATAAAATTTAAAATTCTGTTCCAGATGTTCTTCTAACCATAACTGGACTAGAACAGGGAC
This sequence comes from Furcifer pardalis, assembly GCA_030440675.1. Lineage (NCBI taxonomy): Eukaryota > Metazoa > Chordata > Lepidosauria > Squamata > Chamaeleonidae > Furcifer > Furcifer pardalis. The sequence goes on along the minus strand of CP126890.1, from coordinate 75,673,708 downwards.
CTCTTGATGTTCCATTTTGTTTGTGCCAAATAGTTGGGGAGACAGAGCAAAGTAGAACAAAGACCAAGTACTGGATTACTTCTCTTCATAGACCACCTGCTCATTGCACTGGTTTAAAGGCTCTCCATATATTAAGATCCTGCTTAATTCCTTGTAATTACTGAATATGAAGTGCTAGCAGAAGGTCGCCTTGCACTACAGAAAAATGTTATTTTAAGGTAAATGGACATCTAAGATCAAGTGATAATGGTCCTGTATCTTCTTGATTATCACTGTAAAATAGTAAAGACTAAGGAAATTGTCAAAGCTTTGTGTTCAAGGTTATTTGAGTAAAATCAATTTCTTATCCCACTCACTGCCTCACTGCTTTCTAAGAGATTAAGGAGGATATCTGGCAAGTCCAGTCCTTCTGGAAATCATCACAAATAGCTTCTTATTTATTTACTTCAAGTAGGGTGCTATAGCCACTCATCTTTTGCTAGGGAATATTAACAAGCCACTGTCTCATCTCAGAATACTTTGCAAATTTAATGAAATTCCAAACAGTGGAAAGAAAAATAGAGAGAATGAGAACAAGAGAGAGAGCTTTCACTTACTCTGATTTTAAGCATGGTTCTCCTGTGAAACCAAATGAAGTAATCCATATGTATACCTGGGAAAATGAGATAGAACATGGCTTCCTCTGAATACAAATCACAAATCACCCATTTGCAAATTAACTTTGTGGGTAATGATTTTTAAAATCCCTTATTTAGGGTGTATACAGCATATCAAAGTAAGACGAGTGGTTCTGTACACAGATCAGGCAGCAAATTAAAGGGGAAAACAAATAAGAGAATACTTAGCAATTCTACCAGGTCTGAGGCCCTGAATAAAGTGGCTGTCAAGTTTTATTTCAGTTGCTGCATATATGAAACATGAACAGAAAAGCTAATAGACAAGAGCACTGTAATCAGTTGAGAGACAAAATGAAAACAAAAGATCTAGGCCTCAGTGATATTAATGTCTTTGCCAAGCCTGGTTTCTGAATGTAATATTTATGCATTATTTTCATGCACCATGTTGTATTTCCAATGCAGTCTGCAGGAGTTAGTAAATAAAAAGATTTGTTCATAAAAGTCCTGAAAAGGCGCTTTGGGCTATTACCTGATCAAATACATTTGATGAAGGTACTAAATATACATACAGTTAACATCGTCTCTTGAATAAATATGATATTTAGGCATTTTGAAGTACTGTAATACGGCTTTAGATGCCCAGGAATAGGCAGTATGGTACAGTAAATTATCATGTGAAAGAACCTTGAAGGAGGTAGAAAAATGTTATTTCCTTTCATTATGATTGTCTGTATTACCTTTTGTTGTTGTTCAGTTAAGTCTGATTCTTCAAGATCTCATGGACCACAGCACACCAGGTTCTCTGTTATCTGTCATACTTTAGAGTCTGCCCAGATCCTTGCCCATTGCATCAACTATATTGTATAACCATCTCATCCTCTGCTGCTCACTTCTCCTTTTTGCCTTCAACCTTTCCCTGCATCCAGGCCTTCTCCAGTGAGTCCTCTTTTCTCATTTGGTGGCCAAAGTAACTGAGCTTCAGTATCTTTCCTTCCATGGAGAAGTCAGGGTTGATTTTGCATAACTTGCCACCCAAGGAATAAGTGTCTTTTTGTTTCATGGCTGCAGTCACCATCTGCAGTGATCTTAGATCCCAAGAAAGTAAAGTCTGTCACTTCTTCCACTTCTCGCCCTTCTATTTTCTACTTCACTTTCCTGCTTTTTCTTTGAGATGACTCTAGTTGCTACCTCCTAGACAATGTTGTGAACATCCACCCACTGACTGTCAAGTTTAATCTTTTAAATCTATTCTTTACCTCCACTGTATATTCATAAGGATGTGATCTAGGTCACTCCTGAATGGAATAATGGCTTTTCCTGAATTTTGCAATCAATAGTTTGTGATCTGAGCCACAGTCAACTCCAGGTCTTGTTTTTACTAACTGTATAGAGCTTTTCATCTTTGGCTTCAAAGTACCATATTTTTCGGAACATAAGACACACCTGACCATAAGATGCAACCCGTTTTTAGAGCAGGAAAACAAGAAAAAAATATTCTGAATCTTTGGACCATAAGATGCATCCTTGTCCCCCCCCCCTCACTTTTGGGGAGAAAAAAGTACGTCTTATGGTCCAAAAATACGGTAAACAATCAGACTGATTTCTGTGTTGGCTATCTGGTGATGTCCATATGTAGAGTCATCTCTTAGGTTGTTGGAAGAGGGTAAATACTATGATTGGTGAGTTCTCTTGACAAAACTCTGCAAAACTTTGCCCTTCTTCATTTTGTAGTCTAAGGCCAAAATTGCCTCTTATTTGCGTTATCTTTTGACTTTCTACTTTGGCATTCCAGTCCCCTATGACGAAAAGCACATCTTTTGTGTGTGTGTCAATTCTAGAAGGTGTTGTAGGTCTTCATAGAACCAGTTGACTTCGGCTTCTTCTGCACCAATGGTTGGGGTATAGACTTGGATTGATTTGATTTGATTTGATTTATTTGAATTGTATGCTGCCCATTCGGCTATGCAACTCAAGGCAGCTAACAGCAATCACAATGTATCACAATACATTTAAAATTAAATACAGTAAAATTACAATATAAAAAATAATCTTCCCCATGATTTATTAAGTACTGTGAATAGAAACGTTGTGGATTTGGGATTGAGGCACTGTCATTGAGAGGAAATGGAGAGATGTGAATGGTTCATAGGGATTTGTTCATGAGACATCCAGTTGAATTTTCCCCCTTCTAGTTTAGAAGTAGAATAGCAAGGTGTTTTTTATCTTAACCTACCGGTACTTTGCAGGCTTATTATGAGACTGAAAAAGAGAAGAACCTGTATATTGCCCCAAATTGATTGTTGAAAATTAGGATTAATATCATTATTATAATTTCTCAACTGTTCCTGTTTCAATTCATGTAAATAAATGTCCTTTTTATCATCACAGCTCAAGAATAGCTTCCAGAGAAAACAGGGCTAATTAATCAGATTATTTTATTTTAAAAGCTCTCATTTATTAATTTAAGTGATGATTAATGTGATAAATAAAATACAGTAATACCCTGAATAACGTTATGACTTAGTTCCACAAGTCATGACGTTATCCGGTTTTTAGCGTTGTCCGATACATGCATCGACAATGCTAAAAAAAAGCCCTGACTTCAGGGACAAACCACTTTAAAGGCAGGCAGGGAAAGAAAGAGACCTCCCTACCTTTAAAGCCACCCCCCATGCGACTGCAGTAGGGTCGGGGAAAGTGCCCTTTCGACACTACTGCAGGGTTCCCTCTGCTTACTTTTCCTTCTCCGACTGCCAGCTGATCCTGGAGGCTTGTTTTTTTAAAATTGCAGGGAAGGGGGGAAGAGAGAAAGGAGTTTCTCTCCATGCTGTTTTTGCTTTACAGTACTTCCTGAATTGAAAAAAAAAAGGGAAGGGGGAAAATACAGAGATGTGATTGGTTCTCTAGATCAGCTGATCTAGAGGGGGAAAATACAGAGATGTGATTGGTTCTCTAGATCATCTGATCTAGAGAACCAATCACATCTCTGTATTTTCCCCCTTCCCTTTTTTCAATTCAGGAAGTACTGTAAAGCAAAAACAGCATAGAGAGAAACTCCTTTCTCTCTTTCCCCCCTTCCCCGCAGTTTTAAAAAAAAACAAGCCTCCAGGATCAGCTGGCAGTTGGAGAAGGAAAGGTAAGCAGAGGGAACGGGGGAAAGGCAGGCGGGCACTGGGGAGGGGGTTGGATTGGGTAGATGTTCTACCCAATCCAACTCCCTCCCCCCCCGCACGATTGTACCGGATAATGCTAAAAATTGCATTATCCGATGCAAGATTTTTCCAAAAATCTTGCAACGTTATGCGGTTTTAGCGCTATTAGGTACAATCGTTATCCGGGGTATTACTGTATATTAATTTTATTTGGACTGTGAAATGAATGAAGTGGCTAGCAGTTGACTCTTTGGGTGATCACAGTCTTTTACTATTTCTGATGGACTATATGACTGGTATTGTAACCTAGAAATTGAATTTGGCAGCTTAATGGGATAAAACGCTAATCCTATTTTTCAAAACAGACCACCCTCCCTCTTTCCCTATTATTTAGTTACCTGTTATATTTTTAATCCTTTTCTTAATGGTTTTCTACTTGGCTTTCTTCCCCACCTTGTTATCACTACAATCATGTGAGAAAACCATGTGCAAATAGTGTTACTAGCTGAATGCCAGCCACTGAGTTACATAGAAGAGAGGGAACTTAAATCTTCCAAATCACAGTCCAGTTTTTTTAGTAATTTTCCCACATGGTCTCATCTGATAACACAATGAGATAGAGATTAGGCTTCATTGACTAACATTTCTTTACTTCAGGGAAAGGATAAACCACTACACTCTGAAACTCTAAATAATAATTGTATTATTCATTAATTATACTCTTTCTCCATTGGGACAACATTTGAACTGACCAATAACAACTATTTTAAAAGCCCACAGAAAGGTCCAATAATAAGTGAAAGTTCCTTTTTTCCTAAGTAAATCAAAAGAGTTCCCATAACAATGTTAAGAAGACTTAATGACACCCAATTTCATTTACATTGTTATTTCTAGGTGTGCAATATGCAACACCAAAACAAGACTTCACAACTTCCGCTTACCTGCAAGTCAGGCCCACTAGGCTCCATAAGATTTATTTTCACATGAATATTGTATTGTATTGTATATTTACATTTGTATGCCACCCCCTCGACAGCGCGACTCCAGGCAACTCATAGAACAAGTAAATATTACAAAATCTTAACTACAGCATCACACAAGTCATAAATACAGCATAATAAAACATTGCAAAGAAAAAACATTCATTTAAAAAGTACATACCATTCATAGCATTCATTTAGCAAGTCCACAAAAACATAGCATGGCCACAGCATCCTTTATCCCCCAGGCATAGGTGGGGCCCAGAGGACAGCAATGGTGGCCACAGCTGGTCCTCATCCCCTGGCCATTGGTCAGGCCCCAGGGGAGGGCGGTGAAATCCTCAGCCACCTGTGACCACAGTGTCTTTTATATCCTGGGTCTAGGTGGGACCCAGAGAATAGCGACGGTGGCCGCAGCTGCTTCTCATCCCCAGGGCGTTGGTGAGTGCCCAAGGAGGGGGGGTTGTCTACATCATGGGTATATTCATGGATTATTTTTTACAGCTTACTCTCAAAATAAAGAGTTATATTTTGGCTTTTAGATAATTAAGCTGCCATCAGTGAACTTTTCACCTTTGTAGTACTCAGAATAGAGATAAGCATTCACGTATTCTAGCTAGGAAAATCAGTAGGCCTTATTAACTACCTCTCTCACCTGGAAACATCTGGCAGGAGGGACTACATTGCTCAGTTCAAGGTTGCAAGCAGTACTGCATGAACAAAAACAAACAAATCATGGCCTTGGATTCCTCTTTGCAGTTGTGTGTGTGTGTAGAATTTACAATTGGGAAAATAGATGAGTTTCCTTTGATTTTTTTTCTGATTCCATTTATCATTACTAATAAAGTTATATGTTCTCTGACAACAGACTTTCATTCTCCCTAAATCGCATCTGAATTTGTTTGATAGGGGCTGATCAAATCAGATCTCCAGAATAATATGACATGTACAGAATAAGTATTCAGAAGTGTAATTACAGTTGTGATCCAAAATGTTTTTTTATTCATTCTTGCTTGTCAGTTTACCCATGACTTTCAAGTTATCAAACACAATTCCTTCTGTAGCTGGTCAGGTCATTATTATTTGTATTGTCACACATATGTGTTAATTGGTTTAGTTGAATTTGATATGCTGTGACTTTTTCTTGTTGCTCTCTGATGTTTAGGTTTTGCTATTTTGTTTTGAGCAGACAGGACAACCTCAATAGATGTTTGCTGGCTGATATGTATAGGATTGTGCTGTTATACATTCCTTCAGAACTTCATAATCTGTAATCAATTTTTCATAAATCTAGGACTATAGCCTATTCAGCCATCTGGGGTAGGGTGTAACTGAATGCTGGAGGGGTGAAATAGACTACCCATTCTATCATTGCTGTCCACACATAGAGTGCAATGGTCTGGAGAGCTTCCTCCACATGTCCAATAATTCAGATTTTTTAGTATCTGAAGTATGTGAAGTTGATAAAACACAAATTTTCTAAAGCTGCTGTGCCTGCTCGATCAACTTGCACCCAAACTGCTTTATTATTTTTGCTAACTAGTCACTGAACCAAAGCAAACTCATTTGCAGCTTGTAGAAGTGTAGAAAATGTATCCTTCACCTATTCAGGAAATTTTGCTTCTCTTTGAGAAGCTGGCATCTTGTATAATCTGATCCCTTTTGTTGTTATCTCATCTCAAGTTATTCTTAATTTATTGTGACTCTAGAGATTAATAATCAGCAAATATATTGTTGACCTTTAGAGGTCACAACTTATATAAATCTGACCAAGGACCATTATATCACACTGAAGGACCTATTCCTCTCCTTAGTGAAGCAGATAAGAGATCTGAGATGCTGTGTATTTTTCCATACGATCCAGGAGACAATATTCTTTTTCAAAAAATATCTTAAACCGTGATGGTTGGGAAAAGAGAATAATGAATGCAGCAATGGGCTGCCAATTTTTTTACTACCACACTGTGGGCCGAGCTGACGTCGTGGGCGGAGCTGACGTCATGGACGGAGCTGATGTCATGGATGGAGCCGATGTCATGATGTCATGGGCAGAGCCAATGTCATGTGTAGAGCCAATGATGTGGGCGGAGTCAAAGTTAAAAAATACATTAAATACACATAAAATACAAATTAAATACACATAAAATACACATAAAAACACATAAGATACAAAATAAAATACACATTAAATAGACATAAAAACACATAAATACACATTTATCGAGGAGACCCTGGATGAAGTGGATTACCTGGACCCTTTTCAGTCAGGATTCAGGCCCAGATATGGTACAGAAACTGCATTGGTCACACTTCTGGGTGATCTCTGGAGAGAGCGGGATGGTGGACATCCATCTGCCCTGGCTCTTCTTGACCTTTCAGCGGCTTTCAATACTGTCAAACACGGTATCCTTCTGGGAAGGCTCCGAGGATTTGGGATCTGGGGCACTGTGTTGTTCTGGTTTTCCTCATGTCTGAAGGACCGGACCCAGTCAGTGTGGTTGGAGAGTGAGAAATTCAGCCCTAGGTTGCTCCAATATGGGGTGCCTCAGGGCTCGGTGCTCTCACCTCTCCTATTTAACATTACATGAAACCACTGGGTAAGATCATTCATTCCCACGGGGTGAAGTATCATCAATATGCAGATGATACCCAATTCTCTGTCTTGCCCCGTGAAGACTCAAGCAATGCAGTGGAAGTCCTTTCCAACTGCCTGGAGGCTGTGAAGGTCTGGATGGAGGACAACGGGCTACAGCTGAATCCCTACAAGACTGAGTGGTTGTGGGTCAGGGGTCCCATGTTAACTCAGGAGCTACTATCTTTGGTTCTGGATGGGGCAGTATTGCCCCAACAGACTGGGTGCATAATCTGAGGGTACTCTTGGACTCACAACTACTGCTTGAAGAGCAGGTCGCAGTCGTGGCCAGGAGGGCTTTTGCACAACTTCATGTAATAAAAAGGGGGTGGCCAGTTATGCCCATTCCTAGACCCAGACTCCTTGCTCATGATCACAAATGCTTGGGTCACCTCCAGACTTGATTATTGTAATGCACTCTACATGGGGCTGCCCTTGATGACCATTTGGAGGCTGCAACTGGTCCAGAATGTGGCTGCCTGGGTTGTGATGGGGTGCAGGTGTTATGCTCGTGCCTCACCATTGCTGCGGGAGCTGCACTGGCTGCCAGTTTGCCTCTGGGTGCAAATCAAGGTGCTAGTTATTACCTTTAAAGCCCTATATGGTAGTGGGCCAGGACACCTAAGAGACCACATTGTCCCAAGAACATCTGTTTGTCCCACCAGAGTGAAGAGGCTCTCTGGTTGTACCTTCAGCTAGAGAGATGCACCTCTCTAGCACTAGGAGGAGGGCCTTCTCCGTGTATGCTCTGGCCCTATGGAGCCTCCTGTCAAGTGACCTGCATCTCCAGATGGAGCTGCTGCCATTTAGGAAGGAGGTTAAGACCTGGCTGGCAGAGCATGTATGGGGTATGGGCTGGACGGTTGCCCCAGTCTGTTGGCTCATCTGACCTCCTCCCTCTCTCTGTGTGTGTGTCTTACTTAATCTTTTTACTTAATCTTTTTAATCTTTTAATCTTGATTTTTATATTATGTTTTTATTCTGTTCTAGGTGTTTTGGAGAGTTTGATAGCCACCCTGTGTCTTTTTGAGGAGGGCGGCATAGAAGTGTGGTTAAATAAATAAATAAATAACTATAAAAATACAAATTAAATAGACATAAAAAACACACAAAAACACACACAAAATACATAATCCACCCCTACCCCCAAACCCAAACCCAAACCCAAATCACTTACCCTGGGGAGCAGAGCAGGTGGCCACAGCGGCAGGGCGGTGTGGCCTGGCCTGGCCCATTGGCCCGGCCCAGCCACCCGGTCTTGGTTGGCAGCAGAATGGCCTGGCCCAGCCTGGGTGCAATGGTGAGCGTCAGCATTGGGTGTTGGGTTTGGTCAGCATTGGTGAGTGGTGTGAGGTGGTAAGTGGCGGCGGAATGGCATAGCGATATGAGCGAGGGCTGTTGCCACCCACACATCCAAGGAGGCCGTTGAGGGCCTCCCTGGCTGCCTAGCTCTGCAGCCCAAAATGGCTACTGGTGAGTGAAACTACCAACTGATGCATGCACACTGAGTACTGGAGGTGCACATGCATCAATTGGTAGTTTCACACATGCACAGTCACCAGCAGCCATTTTGGGCTGCAGAGTGTGGCAGCCAGTGAGGTAACTGAACCGGTCACCTCAAAAAAAATGGTAACCACTCCGGGTGGTCTCCCGGAAAGGTTAGTACCCCCTCCCCGAGAGACCACTCAGGATTGTTACCATAGGTTCTATAGAACCGGGGTGAACCAGCCTATGCCCACCACTGAATGAATGATAGCTAGTTCTCATGGTCCCAGATGAAGTCTTAATGGGCTTCTATGATTCTCTGGGTATCTGGATGAGGATACAAATCTGGATAAACATCACTGGAAGAAGAAATGTTTTAAAATTGTGAGATATCTTTAAAGTCTTGACAACTATATATCCAACCTTTCTCAGCTGGATTCAGAGTCACTGGCTCATAACAAAAGTACCATAGGTAATAGCAAATGACTGAGATGGTTAGAGCCCCAGAATTTTGAGTGGAGCAATTCCAATAGCCTTTTGGGTACTGTCATTCAAAAGGTATGAACATTCTATCCTTAGCCCTAACATATTAAGGAGTGGGATGTAGCTCATTTGACAATTCTGTGTGAGAACAGCACTTGCAATATTACGGGGCATTTCTACACAGCCTGCAGATTTGAAGGCTCTGGACCACAAAGAGAAAATCCAAACTGACAGAAAGAACATCTTTCTATAGCATATTGGGAATGGAGGTAAACAAGAAATTAAGGCAGTAAAATGAATATAAGCATCATATATAGGAAATGTTGGAGCCTGGTACAATTTATCACTTTCCCAAAGTGAAATAACAAGACAAACAACCTGTTTATATAGGATTGCAGGAGAGATGTTCTTCACCTCTGCTGTACCTCAGTATCTCGTTTACTACATGACTGTGCAGAAGAACTAAAAATTGGCTGCTACTGAAATTCCATTTCTAAACCAGTCAGGACAGTGATGGGCAGCCAAAATTTTTACTACCACACTGTGGACGGAGCTGACATCGTGGGCGGAGCCAACATCATGATGTCATGGGCGGAGTCAATGACATGGGCAGAGCCAAAGTTTAAAAAAATACAGTACAGGCTGGCTGGAGGTGCCTGACACCCTCAGCCAGTCCGATCCCAAAGCAGGCAGCCCAGACAGGCTGCCTCCTTTAAGATCGGGCTGGCTAAAGGTGCATGACACCCCCAGCCAGCCTGATCTTAAAGCAGGGAACCCTGGCAGGCTGTCTCCTTTAAGATTGGGCTGGCTGGAGGTGCCTGACACACCCAGCCAGCCCAATCTTAAAGCAGGGAGCCCAGGCAGGCTGGCTGGAGGTGTCAGGCTGAGTTCTGGAGGTGTGCATGTGTCAATTGGTATTTTAATGCATGCACACTCACCAGCAGCTATTTTGGGTTGCAGAGTTGGGCAGCTGGTGAGGCGGCCGAACTGGTCACCTAAAAAAAAAAAGAGGTAACCACCTTGGGTTGGCTCCTGGGAAGGTTACTACCCCCCCCCCCGGTAGACCACCCAGGATTGTTACCACTGGTTCTACGAACTGGGGTGAACTGGTCCATGCCCACCACAGAGTCACGATATGAGTAAACAGGGGATAAATCCAGAGCACTATTTGTTTTGGCAAATGTCCCAACTAGAAACATTCATCTCAGCAAGACATTTAATAGATTTATTGCCTATCATCTTTGAAACCAGAGGATAGAAGTCTACTCTTCATACTAACCTGATATGTTAAATAATAAAAACAGAAATAAAAAATGGGGGCAGTGAAAGTAGTAAGAAATAATCACTCATTCAAGTTATTATATATGACAAATTTCCTCCGTGGTTGTTTTGTATCTCACTCCCCTTGCCTGTAAAAACTTTCATGAAGAGATATTGAATAGTTTTAAATATGGAAATAAACTCTGTAACACCTTGCCCAATATCTTTTTCACAACCTTTTAATGTCTAAGTTCTTTAAAAAGACTGTGTTGCATCTCTTCTCTTCCCAAGTAAATTAAAAGTTAAACTTATAAGGAGGAGAAGGAAAGAGAGGTGCTCTCTTCCTCCTCATTAACTGTAATATTGAAGTAAGTAAGGTTGCTTTAGAGATGCATTACAGTTGCCTAACTGTAATTTTGTGTGTGTGTGTGCTCATAACAGCACCAAGATCAAAGGGAACTATAGACTGGCCAACCTCAAAGTGATGTTGCTGGCAAGGGTACCTTGATTACCTCTTCTTCTGCTAGAGCCTCCTTGTTCACCAAATTCTTTCTCTGGTCCACAAGGAGGCAACAAGCAAGCAAGAAAACAGCCATTGTAAAGTTGGGTAATAGTGGTACCTGTCCATGGCTACTTGCTCTCTGGTTATCCATTTTGCAAAAACAGAGGCAGTAGGAATCTTTACAAATAAGTGGAAGAGTAATAGCAACTTCCAGTAATGTTGTTGAAGGAGTAGGTTTGCTGAGTAAGGGAGTCTAAACATGGTGTACTGCCCAATACATGAAGGTGTTAGTGACTTTATGAATTATATGCATTGACATACGGTACCACCTTCCATCAGAAATGCAAAGGACATGAAACAGTTATTTTATCCTTTTTTAAATGCTGATGTCACCAAAAGCTCTCGGATCCCCTTACTGCATTTCTGTTTCTCCCAGGGTCTCATTTGCCCCAACATATCAGAAGTAACACAAAGATCAGAATCAATGAATGAAGATCAATTACATTTTAATGCCTGGGTGAAATTTCTTGGATAAATCTATAACTATCTAATTAGGAGCCCAGGCCAGCATCTGTAACCAAGCACAGATGCTTGCCATTGCTAGAAAAGGACTAGGACTAAGGATGTCTTCCTCCCACCACTAGTTAAGATCACTAATTTGGCTGTAATTGGCTCATTTGTTGAGTAAACTAAATTCTATCCCAACTTATGTGTTAGCCCAGTTCCTAAACATGAAAGAAATGTTTTGTTTTTCCTAGGATCAAAGCTCACTGCAGATGGTGATTGCAGCCATGAAATAAAAAGGTGACTGATTCTTGGGAGGCAAGCGATGAGAAACCCAGGGAGCATAGTGAAAAGTAGAGACATCACATTGCAAACAAAAATTTGTATAGTCAAAGCAATGGTACTCCTGGTGGCAATGTATGGTTGTGAGAGCTGGACCATTAGGAAAGCTGAGCGCAAAAGAATAGATGCCTTTGAGATGTGGTGTTGGAGAAGAGTTTTGAGAGTCCCCTGGACAGCTAGGAGAACAAATAGGTCAATCTTAGAAGAAATCAACCCTGACTGCTCCCTTGAACGTCAAATAGTAAAGATGAAGCTAAAGTACTTTGGACATCAAATGAGAAGAGAGGATTCACTTGAGAAAGCCTTAATGCTGGGAAAGGTGCAGGGCAAAAGAAAAAGGGGGTGGCCAAAAATGAGATGGCTAGATGGTATTGTAGAGACAATGGGTACAGAACTGAGTGAGTTGAGGAGGATGGTGGAGGACAGAGGTAGCTTGTGGACTGTGGTTCATATGGTCGCAAAGGGTCGGAATCGACTGTGCGACTGAACAACAACAAAAGGCATGTAAATTATGGGGAGAGGGAGGCTTCTGTCTGGCAAGTTTGGGACAATTCAGTCAACATTTCCAGATACAGAGTTTAAAATCAGATGGTTCCAACCTGCCTTTGCAGGCTTCACACTGAAGCCTGGCATGGATATCTAGTCATGATTTTTGGAGCTCTTGCATTCCTTATGTACCATCCACAGATAAATGGTGCCTAGCATGATAAAGGCCCAAATATGACAAAAGCTTGTGTGTGTTTGTGATTTGTAGTGATCTTAGTGACCCTTGCCTTCAGATTATATTACAAGGACCACATGCCCCTGCCTTTTAAAAAAGATTGTAATGTGCACTTGTTTCAAGTAGCCTGAATGCATAATTATCCAAATCAGCACCAAAATTGAAGTAGATAAATAGGGACCACTTCTATGGGGACATGAAAGGAGCCTCATTCAGGCATCCCCTGAGCGGAGTTCTTTCAGCAAAAATCCTTTCAATCCAGAAAGCACCTTTGTATGCTTCTGACACAATAAAAAAGCACCATAATAGATAAATAAATAGCTGTGATAGAAGAATATGACATTTATTCCCAAAGAGGTTTTATAATTTTGAAAATGTGCAAAAACAAAACATAACCAAGAAGACCTTGAATGCACAAATGATCAGATATGAGTTTTCATTCACACCGGGTGAAGCTTATCATTTGAAGGGGTTTTTAATAGCAGAATGCATTAAAAATTTGATTTCAGGTATCAATCCTGTTTTTTTGTGTTCCACAACTTATTGGATGCAACTGTGAGTCTGTGGTTGTTTTAACAGCTGCTCTTAAAATGCCAGATCATTGTTTTGCTCTGTTGCCTGAATGCAAGGCTTGATTGAAAATGCTTTTATTTAAGCTCTGTTTCCAAGAAATCACTTTTCTTTTCTTTTTTCCTTTTTGGTTAAAGTTCCCCTGGCACAAGACTGCAACTCATCACATTAGAACAGTCACATCTTATTAGCTTCCATTAGATGTGATTGACACAACTTGATGTTTTTTTGTGCTACAACACCGCATATCAGCTTGGGATATACTTCTTTTTCTTTTCTTTTCTTTTTTTTGGGCAGGGAAATATTTGTTCTAATGCAGTATATTGCAATATTTTGATGAAAACATTTATTCACTTTTACAATGAGCCCTCACAAATTACACTATTATTTATTTTGAATTAGCAATAGCATGGAATGTGCAGTTTTTAGAACACTAGCTAAAAGTCCATTAGCAGAACCAAATTCTGCTGGTGCTAAGGGAATATCACCAGCAGTACTTAATTTCTTATAAAATGGACTGACTTTATTCTTTTAGATCAAAAATGTGAAGATGAGAATGTCCTCAACTTAGTTTACGAAACATTTGCCACCTTTTGGTAAGAAATTTAGCATGGATTACAGTGTGTTAGAGCGTCTGCAGTGGCTCAAGTGGATAAGATGCTGACTGGAAGGTGGGAGGTCAGCAGTTTGATTCCCAAGTTGTGCAGGATGGAATGAGCTCCCGTCTTTGTCCCAACTCCTGCAAGCCTAGCAGTTCGAAAGCAATAAATTCAGTGATGGGATGTCAAAAATTCTACTACCACGCCATGACGTCATGGACGTCATGGGCGTGGCCAATGTCATGACATCATGACGTTGTGGGCAAGGCCAAAAATAAAATAAAAATAAAAAAAATAAACACGCACACAGACCCGTAAATAACTTAAAGAAATAAAATAAAGAAATAAATAAAATAAAAATTAAATAAAAGTACAACCACCCACCCAAAACACAAATAAATCACCCACCCACCCTAAATATAAAAGCCTCACTTACCTTCCTTGGCACCGACGAACCTCCATGTGGCCCGGGGCCACCCAGCAAGACACGCTACCCCCGACTGCGGCTGTTTCCTCCTACGAAGGCCGCGGCCGGCCCTGCAGCCGCCGGCCACGGTCGCCACAGCCGCCTGCAGCCTCTGGCCAGCCACCGAGCTCCCACGGGCACGTTGGTGTCTGCGCGGGCCATCCGCCGCCGCCGCGCCCTCCTAGGGACTGGGGCCCGACAAACCCCCATGCCCTGGGTAAGCCCGGCGGGGCTCACCACCGCCGCATCCTCCTCCGCCGGGCGCCTGCATCTTCCTCGGGGTGGAGCCTTTTTGGCCCGGCTCTGGCGGCGGCCACAGGCGGCCAGGGCCTGCGGGGAGCAGTGGGTATGGTGGCGGCTGCCGTCCCCATGCCGCACCACCTCCAGCTTCCTCCTCCGCCAGGCGCCGCAGCCGGGCTAAAAAGGGACCGGCCCAAGGAGGAGGCTACAGGGATGCAGGCAGGTCCGGCGGCGGCGGCGTGGGGCGGCAGCTGCAGGCACCCAGTCCACAGGCACCCGGAGGAGGAGGAGGCGGCAGCGGTGCACCGCGCGTCCCCAGGGCATGGGGCTTGTCGGCAGCGGACGGCCCAGGCAGCCCTCAACGTGCCGCGGGGGAGGTGCCCTCCTCAGAGGGCTGGTGCTGCCGCCGCCGCCGCCGCCGTCCTGAAAGCAGTAAAACAATTTTTTTTAATTGGAGCTAAAATGGCTCCAATTGACTGCGCATGCGCAGAAACTCAATCTGACACATGCGCAATGCGTCAGATTGAGTTTCTGCACATGCGCAGTCAATTGGAGCCATTTTAGCTCCGATTAAAAAAAAAAAATTCTTTCGGTGAGGCGTCCGGAACCGGACGCCTCAAAAGTGGACTCCCCTCACGGAGAACCCTCCGGAATTGGTCCTACCGGTTCCAGGGATCCGTCTGGAACTGGGGACATCCCATCACTGAATAAATTGTAAGTAGATAAATAGGGACCACTTCAGTGGGAAGGTAGACAGCATTCTGTGTGCTCCGGTGTCTAGTCATGCCTGCCACATGACCACAGAAATGTCTGCAGAAGCAGACAGTGCTGACTCTTCGACTTTGAAACAGAGATTAGCACTGAACCCTAGGGTCGGATATGACTGGCTTTTGAGCAAGGGAAACCTTTACCTATACCTTACAATATGTTAAATGAAGAACTCACATTGAATGGAACCAGTAACATGAATACAGCAAACCAAACAGGTATTTTGCAGAAACAATCATTTTGAAAATTGGTGAAAAAACTTGTTTAAATAAAATAAACTATTTGAGAATAAGGCTATGATGTAGGCATTTGTCTTGTCTTACAGACTACTTGAGAATGTAATTCACTGGGGAACAGCAATGGGAGGGGGCTATGGACCTTGGCCCTGTTTGTGTTTTTCCCAGGGATGTCAATGTGGCTAATGTAAGAAACAGGATGTTAGACCAGGTAGGCCTTTGATCTAACCTGAAAGACCTTTTTCATTCCTATGTTTATCATACCTCTTTCTGAAAAGAGACAGCAGTGTAACATGTGTGGGGAACCCATTCTACAGTCTAGTCACCAGGTGGCAAAAAAATTGACTAGTTGTGGAAGAGGTAACTTGTTATGTGTGTATAATTGTCATTTATTTGGCAGAAAATCAACAATTTAATACTTGAATAAAATGATTGCAGCCATGAAAAAAAAAAGGCGATGGATTCTTGGGAGACAAGCAATGAGAAACCTGGGGAACACAGTTAAAAGTAGAGACATCACCTTGCAAACAAAAATTTGCATAGTCAAAGCAATGGTATTCCCGGTGGTAATGCATGGTTGTGAGAGCTGAATGCAGAAGGATAGATGCCTATGAGATGTGGTGTTGGAGGAGAGTTTTGAGAGTCCCCTAGAGAGCAAGGAGAACAAATAGGTCAATCTTAGAAGAAATCAACCCTTAGAAGAAATTAAATAGTAAAGATGAAGCTAGAGTACTTTGGACGTCAAATGAGAAGAGAGGATTCACTTGAGAAGGCCTTGATGAAAGGTGGGGGGCAAAAGAAGGGGGCGGCCAGAGATGAGATGGCTAGATGGCACTGTAGATGCAATGGGCACAAAGCTGGATGGGCTGACAAGGATGGTGGAACAGAGAGGTGCCTGGTGGGCAATGGTCCATAGGATTGCATAGGATTGCTGCTCTGAGCAATGTTGTATCTTGCAAGCCTTACTTAGAGTGACCCTCTTGAGGAAGGTTCTATATGAATGTATCCACCTGATTTTCATGAGCTAGTGCAGTGTATTGCTGGGGGCCTCAGAGGTCCATGAATCACATGGTTTGTGTAGCCAAATCTTGTTCCTAATCATCTAATGACATCTTCTGGGACTCACTGTAACCACCCAAATCCTGCACTACCCACCAAATTGGTCCAAGTTGTGACTAAGTTGGATCTTATACAACCACCCTGATCTGTCCATTATGCTTTGCAAGAATCAGGATGAGGCAGGCAAAATACATGTCATCCCTCTTTCTCAAATTCTGCTAATCAGGGGAACTTGACATCAACATTCTTATGTTCCCAATTTTGAAATATAGACCCTAGCTACAATGGTGGTGAACCTTGATATTCCAGCTGTTCTTGGACTTCAATTACCAGAAGCCCAAGTCAGTACACTTGGTGATCAGGGCTTCTGGGAATTGAAGTCCAAGAACCGCTGGAGTGTCAAGGTTCGCCACCGTGGCCCTAGCATATTGAATATGATGTTACCATCATTCTTTCAACACGACTTATCATAGATTTACATAATATATGTATAGGGAGAACTATGTACAAATACCAATGTATTGCCCACCTCATTTGACCAGTAGTTTGTTCCCAGCTGAAACAACATGAGAATATGTCTAGGTTTAAGATCTGTCTGTACATCTAATCTTGAGAAAAATTATATCTGAGAACTGATTCTTGCAGTCCTGTCATTCAAAACCAAGCAGTTTATATTTTCCAAGGAGAGAGAAAATAAATACAAAGCTCATAATAAATAAAACAAACCACTGAACGAGCACACTGGGATGTGACTTCAGAAGCTGTTTGCTCTGCTTATTACTTGTTTTCATATCAAGGCACATTCTTCCACCTGACATATTTCATAAGCAGATTTCAAGAGCATAGAGCGAATGTGCATGATTAGTTTGGGCTTCTGCCATCACTCCCAGAGGTTGAGCCAATTAAAAGATAACCAGGAGAAGCAGTATTCCAAAACAGCGGCATATGGTGCCGTGGCATTAAAATACACATGAAATAACATATTGGTGTGATGATAACTTTGAAGTGAATCTGTACAGTAAGCAGAGCTGATTTTGTATATTTGGTGAAGCCTCTCAATTTCTCCTAGTGTTATCTTTACCAAGCATTTTGTAAATCTAGACATAATACCTTCCAGAGTTTTTTTTAAATATTGGGGTAGATCTCTGTGATTTAATTGTTTATTTTTATGTTTATATACCACCCATCAGGTAAATGTACCAATCTGAGTAGTTTGCAGCTAGAAAAGAATACAAACCAAGAGCTAAAACAATACAAACCTAATTTCAACAGATCAATAAACATAAGCAGTCCAATAAAAACAATTTGATAAAAATAAGCATAGTGTCAGTAAAGATTCATAACACGAAAGGAAAAATCAAGGGTAACAGTATTAGTGGAGTAGCTCTCCATAAGCCTGTCTAAATAGCTCAGTTTTTAGGAATTTGTTTTAAAGTTCTGGAGGGAGGTAGCCATGTGTACCAGCTGCAGAAGAGAGTTCTATAATGATGGGGGCCAAAGCCGAGAAGTCCCTATTTCTAGTTGTCATCTTTCTGGCCTCCCCTGGTGTGAGCACCCAAAACTGCATAGTCAAGAAGGACCAAGCAGAGTGGGCAGTAGAATTCTGGAAGAGGGATTTGATAAGTAGCAAGGTCCTTAACCATTCAGGGATTTGTATGTTAATACCTTGAACCTTACATGGAAGTAACAGGGATCTAGTGCAAGTAATCCAAGATTGGGGTGATATGGTCAAATTTACCTGTCCCTGGCTGGAGTACGGTACTCTAGATGTGCAGGAACTTTGGTACCAGATTGAAGGGAAACCCCACATAGAAAGCATTACAATAGTCAATTTTTAAGACTACCAGTGCATTGACAAAAGTAGGGATCCAGGTAGGGATGCTTCTGTGATATGGCTAGGATGGAAAAAGACAGAACAGACCACAGCAGCTAGCTGATGTTGTGAGTGCCAGTTCAAAAGAGCAGCCAAACCTGATCCTTTAAGAGGGAGGGTGAAACCACCTAATTTAGGTGTAGCCCCTACCCTGTCTGTCTGGAGGACCACTTAACAACAACACAGCAACAGCAACAACTTGCAGGAATTCACTGTCAACTTGTTTGTCCTTATCCAAGCCAGAACTGAGACCAGGCATAGCTCAAGGCACCACACTGCATCCACTACAGATGTAAAAAAAGGAGAGACAGGGCTGCATGTCATCAGCATATTGATGACAGCAGATCCCAAATATCTAGATTACCTCCTTCAACAGCACATATAGCTGGTGAACAACACTGACTCCTGGGGGACTTACAACACAGGATCAAATGCAATATCCCCAAGCTAAACCTTTTGGGAATGACCAGAAGCAGCATAAAGCAAGGCACCCAATCCTGACAGTCTGTTCAGGAGGATACCATGGTCAGAGGTATCAAAGGCTGCTGAGAGATCAAGGAATTGCTTCTGTCAGTTTCCCTTGAAGGTCATTGTGCAGCATGACCAATGCAGTTTTGGTGCCATGTTGCACCTAAGCATTGACTGGAATAAATCCAGGCAGTCGCTTTCATTTAAGATTGCTTGTAGTTGATTTGTCACAACTGTCTAAATCAACTTGCCCATAAATGGGATATTTGTGATAGATCTAAAGTTATTTAAGTCATCTGATAGTAAATTTGTGTCCCCTTCCCCAGGATGGGATGAATAATTGTTTCTTTTAAACAGGAAGGAACTTAGCCTTTCTGAAGGGAAGAGTTGATGATATTTGTGACCCATTCCATTGTCACTTACCTTGATGATTTTAACAGCTAAGACAGGTAAGAATCAAGTAGAAAAGTGGTGACTTGTTCAAGTGTTACATGTTGAAGTTGATCCAATAGAACTGGACAGGACAGTGAACTGAATGTCTCAAAATAATCTATTGGACTAATAGTGGAGTTATGATTCTTTTGGATGGATTCAATCATAGTCCTAAAATAAGATGCAAACTGATCACATAACATGGTGTGCATAGGTTAATTTATATGTAAAGGTAAAGGTCACCCTTGCTTAAAAGCCAGTCATATCTGACTCTAGGGTTCAGTGCTAATCTCTGTTTATATCTGAAGAGCCAACACTGTCTGATGTTTCTGTGGACATGTGGCAGGCATGCCTAGACACTGAAGTGCATGGAACACTGTTTACCTTCCCACTGAAGTGGTACCTATTTATCTACTTGCAATTTCTTGCTTTCGAACTGCTAGGTTCGCAAGAGCTGGGACAGAGATGGGAGCTCATTCCATCATGCACTACTCGGATTTTGAACTTCTGACCTTCCATCTCCTAGCCAGCGTCTTAACCACTTGAGCCACTGCAGCCCTAATTTACATGTAGGGGTGCAAATTTAGAAATCAGAGGTGGGCATGGGAAACTAGTAGCTCTTCAAATGTTGCTGGATCATGACAACATCAGCACTCATAGTATAGGCACTAGTGAGGGATCAACAGTTGTTCAACAACACATGGAAGATTACATATAACCTACTTCAATTTTAAATAGAAATGCAACAAGTTCATGACTGAAAAAAAGAATGTGGCCAAGTGAGTAATGTGTCTGATGTGCCTGTTCAGTAACTGTTAGTAGACACCTTTTAGGTACCTATCCTGCATTCTTACAGTTCTTTCTCTTCTATCCCATTACTAGTCCCTACCAAAATTGAACTACAGTACTTCAAATTAATTGTTCAATGGTAAGTCGACAGTTATGCAAATCATATGGAGTCAACCAATCTAATCTAGTAAGGACTAACCATAAAACACTACCATTTATCTTTAACACAATGCTGCCCTTAAGTTAAATAGTCTTCAAAGAATGCACTTACTTAACATCCATTCAGGCAGAAGATGGTCCTCTATTAATCAGGAGATGCTGTAGAACATAGGGAGATGCCTTCACAAAAGTCAAGCTTTTGTTCCATCTAGCGTAGTTTTGGTAATCTCTAACTAGGATCAACTTTCCAGCATTTCAGGAAAGAGTTTTAGCTCTACCTGGAATTAAATCTGAAAACTCTGCATGCAAAGCATGCCATCTGCTGTTTTCTTGATAGGTCACAAAGTCATAACAATTCTGAAACATTCACTATGTGTTTTGCAATGGTTATATGACAGTAAACTTGAATTTCTGCCAGTGTGTATCTTCACATCCTTCTCAGCATGTCACAATCATGAAACCAATCGTTTGCAAACTAGAGGATATGATGCTACAGTGACTGTGGAATAAAGATGCAACTTAACATATATATCTCAATTGTGTAACTACATAACATGGAGCCAGCTCATTCAGTCACTTCATGCATGAAACTGCACTTCTTTTGTTTTTTCAGACTTTCAGGGTTAGTGAAGTTATGACAACAATTCATGAATTACCAGTGATACTGTGAGTCCTTCAGTCAATTGTGCCTTGCAAGAGACTTTGTTGATATCAAATGTGCAGCTGTCTTTTCAATGACATTTTCTTTACCTGGCCTTGTAGCAACTTATAAATACATTTAAAAAACAGCTTATGGGTGCAGCTTGTTTTTAAAATGACCGAGTTACTGTCAAGCTATTCATCAGCTTTTAGCTGGCATTGGAATAATCATCCTTCATTGGGTTGTCTTCCTTTATGATATCAATTAAGAAACAATCTGTTTTCCTGCCACATGGCACAATTAGGATGCAAAACAGAGGCCTGTGAAGCAAAGCATATTTCAGGTGGAATGCCTGTTTCCCCTCAAGAAAGGAGGGAATTGATTTCACCTTGACAAAGCTGACATGTAAGGAAAATAAAAACATCAAAGGGACAACACCCAGGCATATTTATACACTGTCTCCCCCTTTATGAGAGCTGACACGATATTTCACTTTTAAATGATGTTGAAAAGCATCCCTTTGACTGGAGATGTCTTTTGTTTCATCATGCTCTTTGCATTATCACTTCAAAGGGACTCAAATAAGTCTTCACACACTAGAGGGCACAAGTAGGCTACTTTTTACCTTCCTGGCTTGGTTAGCATGAGAAGAATCTCTTCAAGGAGATCTGAAACTTGCCAGTTTTGCTAGGGAGGGAAATAGTGCAGTTGTTAGGGTTTTTTAATTTTATTTTAAATATGTGGCTTCATGTACAATATTGGTTGGTCTCTTCAGTGTCTAACTCTTTAATTTCTGTTTGCATTTAACTGAAATAAGGTTAATAAAGGAGACATTTCAGTAATAATATACTTTTGGCTGTGTTGCTTTCTCTTCTTTCTGAGGGCAATATCTCAGTTGCTTTTCATTTTGTGAGGGAATGAAGTAACCCTCCCCTCATCACCTTGTACTCTGGATTGCAATCCAGGTAAGGAAATGAATTAATCATACGAGTTTTGGTTGATGAATTCACACCTTTTTCAGTTAAATAGGAATATACTTGAATACAAGGAAACAGTGGTGTACAGGCACATTGCAACAAATGCCTTCAATTTTATTCCTATGTAAACCATCCCATCCCTGTGGACCTAGTGCAGATGCCTGAACTCAGAGCCATGGGATTGTGCATACCCCTGCCTTGTCCTTCATGGGCGAGCCAACAGCCCTTTCAAATGTTGGGGTGGTGCTTTCTGGCTTTGTGACCTAAACCATGGAACAGTAAAACTCCCCCATCCTGACCACTGGATTATAGTATCTGAATAACCAAAAAATTAGGCACATTTTAACCACCCAATTTCCATAGGCACTTAGGGAAACTAAATACCCTTCTGCACTCCCTGTCATGACAAGGGGCTAACCAAGTTATACCCCATGCCGCACTCATGATACAAATTTGACATGAAGGCTCCACTGCAGTTACTCAAAGAAATGTCACAACCTAAAGCAGAGAAATGCTGAGGTGCTGAGCTTGGAGACCAGAAGGGCAGGGTTCAATACCTGAGAGCTGCATGATGGGGGACATGAAAGGAGCCTCATTCAGGCACCCCTGCAAAAATCCTTTCAACCCAGAGTAATCACTGACATGAAAACACACACAATGCATTTTGCCAGCTTTCTTTTTTATTTTTCACATATTTTATTAAATTTTCAAAGTAAAATACAAATAAAATATCAAACAGAAAACATATACAAACTAACAACGAAACAAAGAAAAGAAAAATACAATCAAAATACATTTTTAGTAATCTATTACATCCTAAATCACATTGCAACAAATCACAAACATTTTATTTATTTTATAATATATAACTCATAATACACATGCATGTGAAATATACATTGCCCTGGAGGCTGCAGTATATCACAGTAATTTTCCTTTATTTTCAAAAACTTATTTGATCTGGTACCAGCCTTATACCTTCACCTCTGCTCAATGTAGATTACACAAATGGTCGCCAAATTTTCCAAAATCTATTTTCATTAACAAAACTTTTTTTAAAAATTCAATTCCCATGTTAACTTGTCATTCCAGGCTTTGCCAGCTCTCTAGTTCACACCATTCTGGGCTCAATCCATGGATCAAGGAACACAATTCGCCCTCCAGCCAATCTGTCCAACACCACTGCCCACACCTATTTTACACTGGCCTCCAGCCTTCAAATGTATGAAGGCCCATCAAACTCATCAACATCAAGATCTTGCCTTTTATTGAACCATATCATTCCTCCCCAGATGTACACTGTGACATCAGGAGGCACATCCATTTGCTGCACCATGTGGATCTAGCCATTTCTCTTCTTCTCCCTCAGGGTCATCCTGCAATACCTAGCATCTCCAACACCACCTCCATGGGTCAAGCCTCAGTCTGAATTCTGCTATTCTGGTAATGGTGTTAGTCCTCCTCTTCTGAGTCCATCCCACTGCCCTCTGTATGCCTAGATGGGCTAGTGTGCCAGTGGGGAGATGTTTTGTGCCCCGGGATGGAATGGGATGCCAATATGCATCAAACATCTCCTCCCCACCCACCCTGCCGCCATGGGAAGTGGCGGTGGCTGGCCAGGCAACTGAAAAAATGCCGCAATTATGTCCTGTTGCCACCACACCCTAGGGCCTTGGTCTGCAAATGTGGCTCTCCAGATGTTCTTGGACTTCAATTCCCAGAAGCCCCAATCAGCAGGAGTGCTGACTTGGGCTCCTGGTAATTCAAGTCCAAGAACATCTGGAGAGCCATATTTGCAGACCACTGCCCTAGGGAAACATTTTCGGTATGCAGAAAAAATTGTTAGCCGAGGGCACTAAGTTCTCTGGATTTCCTTCTGCCATGCAATATTTTTGTTATCCAAATTGTTTGTTATCTGAGGTTTTACTGTATATTATTGCCACTAGAAATAGGTGGTGCCAACCACGTCTGACACTACCATACTTAGAAGACCATGGGGAGGGTATAAATTGGAACTTACCTGGCAACACATAATAGTTATTATAAACAAGAAATCAGCAAGGTAGTTTCTCAAAGTAATTAGTAAAGGTAAAGGTCACCCTTGCTCGAAAGCCAGTTGTATCTGACTCTAGAGTTCAGTGCTTATCTCTGTTTCATAGCCGAAGAGCCAGCGCTGTCCACTGTAATTAATTGTTTCTAAAAGTACAGCAGTTATAATTTTCATTCTAATAGTCCCCACAGTTACCATTATAATTACATTGTAAACCCTTACAATGTACCTGTTTGACAGGAGTGCAAACATATTTTTCTTCAGCCTACCTCACTCTTTTCAACGCCAGGAACACAAAGTAGCATCATGAGGCACAGCTTGAGCCAGCCAGCACTTGGCCCACGTGATACTCCTCATCTACCATTTTGTGAAGACACACCACTGTAATCATAGAGGCATCTAAAAAGTACACTGTAAAAGAATAAGTAAGCCTGTTGTTATTTAATAAACATGATGCAATTCAGTTAGTCCTTGAAAACAGAATGCCATAAAATGAATTAATTACAAGCAACTGATTTTTATATGTAAGTGTGTATTTTTAGGGTCAGGGCTGCATCTACAGAAAGTCAAAACTCTGCAGGGAAGCATCAAATGATTTTTTCCAGCTAGAGAAATAAAGGAGTCTAGGATTTTAGCTAGCCCACATAATGACTTAATATATCTAATTTTCCTCTAGTCCTGTCCCTAATATTCTTGATAGAACATATCAACCTTCAGGATTTAAACAAACAAAAAATCTGCATAAAAAACCATGAAAAACCAGCCCACCTCCATATGTTGATATTGTTTCTGTAAGGTTAACTTTTGCTTTGCACAAGCTGTAAACTAACACAGAGAAGTGTATAATATAGAGATACTATTTGATCAATGTTTTGGTCTTCCACTATCCCACTTATTATCAATTCTTTTCATGTGGGCTGCAATGTGACATGTTCCTGTCACCCAATACTGTGAGATCTTGTCTCACTCCTACAGCCTATCTTGGGTTCTAGTGACAGCTGAAAATGAAGGTTCATCTCAGAAACTATAAAATGTTCACTAGGAAGGCATCCCAAACAATGTTGCCTGATATGAAAGAGTGCTTGTTTGTTTCACTTTCTAACCTGCCACCCCTGAATTCACCTCAATGGAAAAAAATACATAGAGAATGTCAAAACTGTCAGAGATTTCAGCAGGCCCTCATGATCTCCATGAAAACAAAGCTTTGTCAGGTGTAAAATTTTGCATTTTCTGTGTGTCTCCTTCTCAACACTGCAACATTTTGTGAGAAAACTCTAATACATGTCAGTGGGGAACGTTTGGATAAGTACATCTCATACAAGCTTTTTAATTTGAGCATGATTTCACAAGATACCTAAGATGAATGGATGTTCAATATTCACATCACTTTTTAAAAATTATTTGAAAAACTCAAAGATCTCTTTTTGATCTATGATGGCAACTTACATTTGTACAGAAGACCCCCCCAAGAAGTATTATTTGCTTTCTTTAAATGTTTTTTTTCCCCACTTGGTTCTTTCATCTAAATAGGACACTCCTAATTTCCTCTTAACATTATGTGTCAAATATTCATTCATAGTGTTAAGTCAGTGAAACTCAAAGCATGAACACTGTCATGTACAAGAGAAAAGACTGTCCCAACACATCAAAATCAGGCCACTGTCACAGAGACAATAGCCCACTCCTTTACTTCATATTATTTTTGCTATAGATACCAGGGATTGAATCATACATTTTATGCTTATGCTGTATCTGAGCTATGAAACTGTCTATTTAAATAAGGTGGAATTAAATAACAAATAGGATGTCTCCTCTGCATGCTATACTACATGAAAACCTATGTGAATTAAAGCAGAATTCTGAAATTTCAGTTTCAAAATCTGGCTAGGGGTGCATGTGGTCCTTTTGATGTACAGCAGGCAAGGCTTAGAAGGGGATCTGGAACAACTTCTGAGATAGCAGAATATAGAAATGGCCATGATGATATTCAATTGTTGTCTGTGAATGGAAAATAAAAGGGAATGATAAGTCAGGGGAAAACCCTTGAACTGTGAAAACTAGATTTGTTTGTGCCTGAAAATTGTATAGATGCTGTGAGCAGGTGGAAGTGAATAAAGAGAAATCTTTCTTCTCACAGGAGAAATCCCATGAAAAATAAACACGTCCCCATAACCAGCTGCAAAGCAAAAGTCCTGTGGGACTGGAAGTTTGACCATATAAGTCCATTCCACTATACCTATGTCAGTTTGAGGAAAACATATACTACCTGATAAGTCATCTGATAAGATTGTTATCTACTCGAAATTATGTAAATAAAACTCTTGTTTGATATTTGAGGGAAAGAGGAAGGAGAAAGAGAGGATAGTATAATTCTGAAATGCTTTATGTATTGGATTTTCTTTTATTTATTTATTTATTTTCACAGTTGTATACTATTCACGAATGACTCAGGGCGGTTTCACAATAATAACAAAACACTAAAAGAACCCCACATTAAAATTCATCCATTTTAGTATTCTTAATTTTGTGCTCCTTTGTTAAGGTTCATATTTCTAAGCATATGCCCAGAATATTAAAACTTTTGAACTATATGCCTGCTATATGCTTTCTACTTTCAAATATAGGTTGCTTTCTGTCCCATATCCTCATAGTATACATTCTCAGACCTATCCTGGAAACTTGAAATCACGGATAACAGTGAACCTTTTATTTATATTGTAGACAGTCACCTCTAGTGACTAGCTCTGACAATACACCCTAGAAATCATCATTGTAGCTACTTGTGCCCGAGCATCCCCCCCCCCCCCGAAAGTCATTATTTTCTCCATTGTTGGGTGTTTCTCTGGTGACTCAGTAAGCCAATCCTGGCATGAAACATGCAACCACACACATTACACTGAATAGATGGTAGAAGATGTGGTTGAGTTTGACAAAGATGTGGTTGAGTTTGACAAACTTAGCCTCTTCATGTCTGTGGTGCTCCCCTTTGAAGTGATTGGTAGCAGCAGAGCTGCCTCCCAAGTTTGTGGGTTTATACCTAATACCTTCATGGTTTGTTTCAGCTGGTCCTTATAACACTTCAAAGGAGCTCCTGGAGGTCTTGTGCCAGCTCCGGGAGGTCTTGTGCCAGAGCTAAGTTCCCCATAAAGTATTTGAGGAGGAAGCCTGGAACCATCCATATGGAAGACATGACTATTCATCTAAGATGATGGAGTATAATGGAAGCTTCAATGCTGTTAAAATTTGCCTTCTTGAGGACTGTGATGTTGGTGACATAATCGCACTTGATGTTCACGATGGATCTTAGCTTCTGTTGGTGAAAGCATTCAAGCTTTTTGATGTCTTTGCGATAGACAGTCCATGTTTCACAGGCATACAGTAATGTTGAGATAAGAACAGCTTGGTAAACCATGAGCTTAGTCTGGGTTGTTAAATCTTTGTTCATGAAGACCCGGTGTGATAGACATCCAAAGGCAAAATGGGCAACACCAATTCTCTTCACCACATCCTGTTCACAGGTGCAGTTTTTAGACAGGATGCTGCCAAGGTAAAAAAAACCTGGCCTACCTGTTCCGGTGTCAAATCTGTGATGGTAATACTGAACTCTGGAAGGCCTATCCATGGGGCAGGTTGTGCAAGTACAGTAATACCTCACATAACGAGGATAATGCATTCCACACACTTGCTCGTTATGCGAGTAATTCGTTAAGCGAAACACATTTCCCATAGGGAAATGTATTTCGCTTAACTTCACCTGCGGTGCATGCGCATCACCTGGGTGTTGGAAAGGGTACAGGGATCTTCTCCGTACCCTTTCCAAACCCCCGCTGACGTGCACGTGCCTGCAGGGTGTTTGGGAAGGGTACGGGGGAAGATCCATTTACCCTTCTCAAACACGTTGCAATGAGGGTTTGGGTGCCGGGTTGATCGGGCGCGCGCCTGCTCAACCCGGCACCCAAGTCCCCATCGCACACTTTGCGATGGGGGTTTTGGTGCCGGGTTGAATGGGTGCGCGCCTGCTCAACCCGCCACCCAAGCCTCCATCGCACACTTTACGATGGGGGTTTGGGTGCCGGGTTGATCAGGCGCGCACCTGTTTATCCTGGCACCCAAACTCCCATTGCACACTTTGCGATTGGGGTTTGGTGTGCCGGGTTGAATGGGCGCGTGCCTGCTCAACCCAGCACCCAAGCCCCCATCGCACACTTTGCGATGGGGGTTTGGGTGCCGGGTTGATTGGGCGCGCACCTGTTTAACCCGGCACCCAAACCCCATCGCAGACTAGAGCGTGCTGGCTGGGTGTTTTGGAATGCAGCGGGGAGCCCCCATCCACATTCCAAAACACCCTGTAGCCGAGCCACCTGTCAGCTGGGCATTTTGGAACACGGACAGGAGACTCCCCGCTGTGTTCCAAAACACCCAGCCAGCACACTCTAGTCTGCGGGGTGTTTTGAAATGCAGCGGGGGAGTCCCCCGTTGCGTTCCAAAACACCCCACAAAGGCGAAGCTTATCGTTAAGCAAATATGTGCTCGTTCAACAAAGCAGACCTATTGGGGAAAGGTCTGCTCGTTAAGCGAGTTTTTCGCTATGCGAGATGCTCGCTATGCAAGGCATTACTGTATCGTAATTTTCTGGGCATTCATGGTGAGGCCAAAATGATTACATGTATTCTTGAATCAATTTACTGATTGTTGCAGCTCTTCGGTGTGAGAGCTGGTGATGCAATATCATCAGCCTATTGCATTTCTGTTATCCTGTTAGCACTGGTTAGTTTTCAGGAGTGTAGTCTAGCCAAATTAAAAAGTCCTCCATC
Organism: Furcifer pardalis; assembly: GCA_030440675.1. Classification (NCBI taxonomy): domain Eukaryota; kingdom Metazoa; phylum Chordata; class Lepidosauria; order Squamata; family Chamaeleonidae; genus Furcifer; species Furcifer pardalis. The sequence goes on along the minus strand of CP126890.1, from coordinate 75,644,890 downwards.
TCTACACCTGTATTTTTATTAGGAGTTTCATATTACATGGCAGCCAAGTAAAGGACAAAAAGGTTTGGAATGAGCATACAACCCTGCTTCAATCTGTGGCATCTGATATACTGTTTTGATGGAGAACCTTCCCAGACATGCCATCATGAAACACCAAACCAGATCTACAAAATGCTCAAGGCAACCAAAAGTGTCTCAACACAGTTGTGAAATGCATATGTATTTAAGGGATTTTAAAATTAAATACCATTGAGCTCATGAATATTGGAGGATAGGCACAACTTCTACTATAGAAGTAATGTAGAAGATCAAAAGTTAGCAGAATAGCCCAGCTGATTTTGCCTTATACAAATGTAAAAATATGATCCAGATGATTTAGACTGCTACTGAACTGCAGAGGTGGAAAAACCCCTTAGAATGCAACCCATTGATAAAATATTTTTTATCAGTTGGGAAAGAACCTAAGCTTCTAAGTTACTCCAAGCAGTCTGAAACATCCAGGTCTCTTCATGAGTATCATGCAGCATATCTCCTTACAGAGTTCCGACAGTGGCAAACTATGCCCTGTGAGGGTGTACCCACAAGTATCTCAAAACAGGTTCCCAACAAGAGGTTGAACATCAGATGAAAACCAGATAAACAGATAATAATACACCAATTCAGGAATCAGTGCAAAATAAACTACTCCTGATGGGTGGTTTAAAATAAACATTTCAGCAGGTTAATGTGCACCTCAGCTGTGCATCATCTATCTCTCAGTTTTGAAATCAATTTGGAAACTGACAAAATGGATACTAATGCAATACTTTTTGCTAGTCAAGATACACCCTAAGTACTTGGGTACCAGTACTACTAATGCTTTGAACAAGGGCTGGCCTCGCAAGTTGCATAGGAGAACTGGTCAGACTTGAGAAACATTTAACTCTGAGCTTCAACAGCCCTTGGGAAATGATGCACAGCATCTTTGCAGCCTGCAGCAGTATAGATACCAACTCAAAGAAAGTTAGGGGATTCAAAGTCAGATCTTCTACCATGACTGTAAATCAGCCAGTGTGTTTAAAAAAAAGCAAAAAGAGGAAAACAAAGACAGATGGAAGCAACAGATTATTTTCCACAGATCGTAAGCTATTCTTCATTTTAAACACCTTGTTAACCCATGTGGTGAGCTTTTCTCCTGATAGAGAAGAATAACTTTTAAAAAAGTAATGTACAGCAGGAATGAACAGACAAAGATAAATGTTCAATATATGCTTCTTGTTGAAGAGTCAAGCAAAATCAAGAAAGAAGGGGGAAATACTTCTGGCCATAGTATGTCATGATGAAGGATAATCCTTACATTTCTCATTAATTATCTTAAATACACTAAGTGCATTGCAACACAGTCAGGAGAAAGTCCAAATAATCATTCCCAGATTAGGACTTCAATATTAAAAGCATATACTGGGATTTTAAGTGACTTAGTTAATGCTTTAACATCATGCTGAAAATTTTTATTATTTTATTTATTTATTTATTATTTGTTCAAATTTATTATCCCGCCCCAATCAGGCGAACCCAACTCTAGGCGGCTTACAACATAAGTACAAAAACAGCTAAACACGCAAAATCTCACATACAAGCTAAACAATCCCACTATACCCCCACACATCCAACAATTTGGTTTAAAATCAATTTTAAACATTAAACTGTAATTTCCCAAATACTAAAAAAGATTTTAAAAATTTAAAAATTTAAAAAGTTTAAAAAAGTTTGAAACAGCTAGAGGGGTGGCTGTCCTATCAGATCAGCCACCCAACATGGGGCCCCACATTACTGGAGCCCCACACCTGCCCAGCCAGCCAGGTCTTTAGGCCCTTCCGAAAGGGTAGGAGTTCTGTCTGTAGCTGTAACTCAATTGGCAGGAGGTTCCAAAGGGCCAGGGCGGCCATGGAGAAGGCCCTCCTCCTGGTGCTAGAGAGATGCGCCTCTCTAGCCGATGGAATGATAAGAGAGCCTCTCCAATCTGCCCTGGTGGGACAGACAGATGTTGTTGGGGCGACGCGGAATTCCAAGCATACATAATTATTATAGAGCTTTCCAAGTAAGAAACGTAGTAAAAATTTTAATGAGAGAAGAATCGATATGGGAAAAAATTGAAAAGAGAGATTTTCTGCAAGTGGGGCAAAGCGATATTTTAAAGCAAAATTGATGGTAAAAAGCATAAAGAGATACAGAATAGAATGATAAAAACAACCATAGAAGAATGGAATAGAGTAAGAGAAGATCTTATTCCAGGGATTTCACCAATGGTAGAATTAGAAGACTTTAATAACTTCCCAATTAAAATAGATAGGGATATCAAGGTAATATTATTAGAAAATGGGGTTTCGTTATTAAAAGATTGGGTGAAGATATGTAGAAATCCGGAAAAAAGAAAAGCACTTTTTTTACGACTGAAATTAAATTGGTTTCAGATTCTCCAGATAAATAATTGGAATAAGATTTATAAGATAATGAATAAACGAGGAAAAATTCAGGAAGTTCTAAAAAATATTTGGGAACAAGATTTGAATATGACAATTTCGGAAGAAAGTTGGCATAGAAAATGGAAAAATAGAATTATGAGAACTATGTCTGTAAGAGTAAAAGAGCATAATTTTAAGATGCTTTGGAGATGGTATCTGACCCCAATTAGACTGCACCAAATAAATAAGGAAATAAGTGATAAATGTTGGAGATGTAAGCATTCAAAGGGGACATATGTACACATGTGGTGGAATTGTAACAAGGTGGCAGATTTTTGGGTAAAAGTTGAGAAAGAAATTGAAAATATAATGGATATGCGGTTAGAATTGGGACCAGATACGGCATTATTAACAGATGTGGATAAATATAAAAAAGACAAAGAGGGTAAAGAGCTATTAGCTGTGATGTTGTCCACAGCAAGACAATGCATAGCAAAAAATTGGAAAAGCAATGTGTTGTTGGACATACAAGAGTGGTATAAAGAAATGTGGGAATTAGCTCTTAACGATAAACTGACATGGGAAATAAATGTCAAGAAAGGCATAGTTCAAGTAAATGGATTCTGGGGAATCTGGAGGAAATTTGTGGAGTATGTGATTGTTAAAAAGAAAGGAGTTAACCCTGTACCAGAACAAATCGATTTTTGGAAAATATAAATGGATATAACCCCCCTGGACATTGTATATAGCACAGAGGTGAATTAAACAATGAAGATTATATGTAGTAAAGTTAACAGAGGTATTAGAATTTTTGGTTTAAGAGTGATGATATAAAAGTTGTAAAATGCATTATTGCTTTTGGTATTCTATATATTAAGCTTATTATTCCTGTGAAACTTTTTTTTGTGTATTGTATGTTTTTTCTACTTTTCTGTTTTTCTTATTGAAAGTTATTAATAAAGAATTTAAAATGAAAATGAAAAGGAATTATAAGAGAGCCTCTCCGATCTGCCCTGGTGGGACAGACAGATGTTGTTGGGGCGACGCGGTCTCTTAAGTATCCTGGCCCACTACCATATAGGACTTTAAAGGTAATGACCAGCACCTTGAATTGCACTCGGAGACATACTGGCAACCAGTGCAGCTCCCAAAGCAGTGGTGAGGCACGAGTATAACGCCCGCACCCCATCACAACCCGAGCTGCTGCATTCTGGACCAGCTGCAGCCTCCGAATGGTCACCAAGGGCAGCCCCATGTAGAGCGCATTACAGTAATCAAGTCTAGAGGTGACCAAAGCATGTGTGATCATGAGCAAGGAGTCCCGATCTAGGAGTGGGCGTAACTGGCGTATTACACGAAGTTGTGCAAAAGCCCTCCTAGCCACAGCTGCCACCTGCTCTTCGAGCAGTAGTCATGAGTCCAAGAGGACCCCCAGATTACGCACTGGGTTTGTTTGGGCCAAAATTGGCCCATCCAGAACCAAAGATGGCAACTCCCAGGATAATGCAGGACCCCTTACCCATAGCCACTCTGTCTTGCCGGGATTCAGCTGTAGCCCGTTGTCCCCCATCCAGACCCTAACAGCCTCCAGGCACCTGGAAAGGACTTCCACTGCACTGCTTGGGTCCCCACAAGCTGAGATGTACAGCTGGGTATCATCTGCGTATTGGTGATACCTCACCCTGTGGGAGCGGATGATCTCACCCAGTGGCTTCATGTAGATGTTAAATAGGAGAGGCAAGAGTACCGAGCCCTGTGGCACCCCATATTGAAGGGGCGTAGGGCTGGACTTCTCATTCTCCAACCACACCGACTGGGTCCTGCCCCTCAGAAATGAGGAAAACCAGGCCAACACAGTGCCCTGGATCCCCAATCCTTGGAGCCTTCCCAGAAGGATACCGTGGTCGACAGTATCGAAGGCCGCAGAGAGGTCAAGAAGAGCCAGGACAGATGGATGACCTCCATCCCTTTCTCTCCAGAGATCATCCACTAATGCAACCAATGCAGTTTCTGTATCATATCCGGGCCTGAATCCTGACAGAAAAGGGTCCAGATAATCTGCTTCATCCAGGACTTGCTGTAGCTGCCACGCTTATACAGTAATACCTCATATAACATTAGTATCGAATAACACGAAATTCGCATAACATCAAGGAATCTGGGGGGAAGAATTGCATCAGATAACATTAAGATCCTATGGGATGCTTCAGATAACAACCGCGAAAGCCTGTGTGGTTACAATGTATCTCTATGGATCCCATAGAGGATCAGATAACACGAAAAATCATATAACACGAAGACTTGTGGAACCAGGTTTTAGCGTTATATGAGGTTTTACTGTATTATATTATATTAATTATTGGTATAAATAGTCAAATTATTGTCAAATGTGGGCAATTACATTTTATAATTATACTATTAGTTTATTTATTTATTGTTCACATTTGTATGCTGCCATACTCACAGAGCAACTCAGAGCAGCTGATATAATATTGCAGACAAAAGTCAGGACCACAACAATCCAATAATTGATTGTGTTTGCTTTAAGCAGTGTACAAAAGCCCCATCCCACCCTCACTATTCCTTTAACAAAGAGCAGATAGAATAGGGTTGATTCACCCTGTAACTTTAAGGACAGGGGTCCCCAACCTTTTTTGCATCACAGACCAGTTTCATGCTAAACCATTTTCCCATGGACTGGTAAGTGGGAGTGGTGGTATTAGACGGCTTAGTAAATGAACAAATTACAGCCTGCAAAGTCTAGTTTTGCTAAAATTTGAATATGGTCAGTGTGATACCTCACTGTGTACAGGTGGGGGGAGGAGTCTTGCTGTAGCTCAAAAACAAGGAGGAGGGGCCCAGCTGCCTGCCAGCCACAGTGTTAGACTCAGGCAGTGAGATATCACACTGTAAACAGGTTGGAATCGGAGCTCTACTGTAGTTAACCAATGTAGAGGAGGGGCCCCGGCACCTGTCTATCTGCTGTGTCTGAAGTCCATGCTTTTGTTCTGATTGCCAGGCACGTTGAGGGCAGGAGGCTGCCATTGAGGCTCCCAATGCCACCCACCCCCCCAGCCCAGTTCCGGACAGCCCATGGTCCAGTACCAGTCTACAGCCCAGTGGTTGGGGACCCCTGTTTTAGGAGACATTAAAATCCAGTTGGTCCCTGGAACTGAAATATTATCTCAGAAAACAAAACAAAATAAATAAAATAAAATAATAAACACTGTAGCACTTTAAAGACTAACTGCTATATTTTTATTGTTAGCTTTCGTGAATCAAGTCTACTTCTTCAGACAAAGAGTGAAACTTACAGGCATGGTTTTTATACACCAAATTCAGGGGGTCAAAGAAAGAAGGGTGTGGTCAAGCAAGATGACAGACAAGCAAGCACAACAATACAGCTTCACACAGCTATTAGCAACAATAGATTATTCAGATTAGCTCTAAACGACTCCCTTTCAATCTCAAGGTTGCTGAGAAAGCCCATTCTGGTCTCTGATCAACCTTTGACCTGCATGTCAGAAAACAAGCAAATAGTCTGTGAACCACAGACTAACATGGCTACTATTCCAAAATATTTCTGTACATTTTCTGGATATCTGTTTAAACAACAACAGCAAAATCTTCACAAATGGGTGAAAATACTATAAATAGTTACAACCTGGGGACTACATGCTTGTCTAAGTGTGTGACCTATTTACTGAAAGCTTATGCAATAATCAGTCTTCTAAAGTCATACACATACTAAGAGCATATCCTAAAAAGTGCTTAGAGAGCTTTTTCGTGCTCTCAGGAGTTTGTCTGGGCATACAGCAGCTGCAATTTGCAGATTCTGGAGCTCCTCAACCTTCTCTTGAGTGAGTTTTTTAGAACTGTCACCAGTGGGATCTACTTTGTAAGACTTCTGAAAAAATGGCATGCACATCATCTACAAAGCAAAAGCTTTGGCATGCCAACATCCTCTGCCAACATCTGGTATGCTGGCACCAGAAACAAGCTTGTCAGCACACAGGACATTTTCAATTTACACTTTTCCTACAGCTTTACAGAGGGAGGGAAGTTAAGTAAATTAGGCTGAGTGGAAGAACAAAGAAAAGAAAAAAGGTCCCTGACCAACTGTGAATGTGGAATAAGATATGAGAGACCTACTGTGATGGTACTGAACACTGGGGATGAATAGTGTCTTCTTGGCCTGCCTTTTAGTCACTTAGAAATTGCACCCCTGATTCATTCTGGTTTTGCATATTCAATTGAAAATGGTACATGTGCCTAGTTTAATGTTTCAGTGTCAACTGGCAGGAGAACTTTAACTCCAATAACTTACTTCTTTAGATGTTCTTGGCAGCTGTAGCTCGTCTCCTCTACTTTACTACTAGGTTACCCTCTTCATTCAGCATCATTCTGCTTAGAAGCATACATCCTTTTCTTTAAATAAGTTAAACAAAGAAAGAACAGACAATTAGAAACTGTTTTAATAAATGGCTCCTGACTTCTGCAACCAATATTTCCAAAGTCATTTCCTTTGTGATTTAAAAACAAGTGTTTATTTAGGGAATGCCTTCAGCAAGGATTCAGTGGAGGATTTATTTTATGCCATAGATTAAATTAATTCTTGTTTATGCTCCTCACTTGAAATGCATAATTAATATTACTCAGCATGCTCAGATTAGTAGCTACATTTGCTTCTTTGCTTAATTTTTAAAAGTCACTTATAGTGCTCTTACTGGGACTTAGCCTTAGGGTTAAGTACAACCCATAATTCAGGCTAAAGATTTAAGTAAATGAGCTCCAACACATCTTTTAAATCAAGAATGCTTATTTTAGATGTGTTAGAGCTTATTTACTCAAATATTGAGCCTGAATTATGTCTTCAAAGAACACAACCAGATGGATCTAACTTTGGGCACTGGGTAGGTTATTCGTTGCTGATGATCATCATGTGATGGAAAGCTCAGGATAAACTATTCTTCTGTAGAGATAAGCTATTACAAGAAATTCAAACTGTGTGTAGAAAACTCAGGTTGTTTCCTCAGAAAAATGTTTCACTGAAAGATTTCTACGTAAATTGGCCAGAAACCTATTAGTTATGCATGCTGGCATAAACCCATTTATGTGTATCTCAACTGTCAATTGCCACAAGTATATATATTTTACTAAGTTTGGACATAGGTCAATATGGGAAAGTAGCATGAAATGAAACTAAACCACATTGTAAGGTAAAGAAAAAGGTAAAGGTAAAGATTGCCCTTGCTCGAAAGCCAGTCGTATCCAACACTAGGGCTCAATGCTCATCTCTGTTTACATCCAAACAGCCAGCACTGTCTGCGTCTTCGGACATTTCCATGGACACATGGCCGGCATGCCTCAACATCAGACTGCATGGAATGCTGTTTACCTGCCCTTCAAAGTGCTATCTATTTATCCATGTGCAATTTCTTGCTTTCAAACTGCTAGGTTGGCAGGAGCTGGGACGGAGACAGGAGTTCACTCAGTTGTGCAGTACTTGGGAATCAAACTCTGACCTTCCAGTCATCAAGTTCAGCGTCTTAACCACTTGAGCCATTGTACCCAACTTTAAAGGGGTGACTACACAGGTATTTAGCCTGCTGTTTGAGCCACTGCAAAGATAGGCTGCTTCACTCTTAAAATGGTGATCAGATGACATCCAGAATGGCCCTACCTGCAGATTTCTGTGCCCCATCAGTGGATTCTAGTATATATATATTATTAGGGTCTTATAGGATCTCTGTAATTCAGTTCATTTCCAGCATGTGTGATCACCAGAAACAAAATAAAATCAGGCATTCTGGCTGTCAAGGCTTCTTCAGGAATTTCCAATATCATGAAATGGCTTAAGAAGACAGCCACTTCAAGATATGGGCAAAAGAAACGCTTCCTCTGTTCTTCTGTATAGAGTCAAAGGATGTGAATTATTTTTTAAACTATATTAGAAATGTGTTGCATGGCTCATAAAAAATTTAAAATCTGTGTTTTCCCTTGTCTTAAAATGTTGGTTGAGAAATTGTCTGCACCTAAATTCACCATCATCTAATCAGCAACTTTACAAGCAAATCGGCCTATCCCTGCAGTGGAAAAAACAGTGGTTAAATGCCCATGTAGTCAGCCTCTAAGACTGGGGTGGAGCTTTCTTAATTTATGGGTTCCATCTCTTGGACCCTTGACAGCTTTGAGTCTAACCCCTTTAATTTTACCCCCTCTTTAGCCATTAATCATTCAGCTGCCATTTGCTAGAGTTAATTTGTTTTTGTGCTTGAAAAATCAAGAAAAACAGAGTGTAAATTAGTTTTAACAGATTTTCATCTGCTTTGAATTATTTTCTGAAAACACTTGCTCCCTTCATTGCAGCTCACACTTCCAATCTAAGGTATCCAGACTTGTTAATCTTCTTATGTTTGAAGTGAGCCATAATAAGTTCCTTCCTGTCTTTTTCTAAAGGCTTCTGTTTTACACTGTCTTAGTTTCACTCTATTCAATGCACCTCAGTTTCCAGAAAAGCTTTATTCCAAACTTTGAGTGTATGTATACTAGTCTCACTTAGATACCAGAGAAATCTTGGGGAAATGGCAAACTCTTTTTACAAGATACCAATAACATACTCATCCCGCCGTCCAAATAATATCACTTCATAGATGTGTTATGGATCATCCGATGTCACTGACATCTTTCATGCCAATATATTCACCATATTACAGAATCCTTTTTCACTCCAGATTGGAAACTTTGTGGTGAAGGTTGTCAATATTCCTGGGAGTCAGAATGGGAAAATATTTCTAATACCTACACATTTGGTGCTGATAATTAATTTACTTTTCCTTTTTTCATTAGTTTATCATTTCATAAGCAGTTCCTACATTAAACCACAGATATAAGACTGTCAAAAATTTGTGCTGGCAGTATTATGGCAGTAGCAATACATATTGCATGCATTGCTACTGCTATAATGTTCATTACAATTTATCATGTAACCTGGCTGGCTGAATTCTAGGCAAAATCTACCATGGTGTTTGGTACTGGCATGAATATTTCCCACATAACTAGACCAGGGTATAGCCAGGAAGAGACTTAGAAATTCTATAGTCTCACATTCAGCACTGCCACATATGGTTTAGCTATCTCAAAAATAATACAAGGTGACATTTTGTACATAAAAGCCATATACAATGTTGTGTGTATGATTGGGATACACAGGAAAGTCAACATAGTCTATTAGGACTTGGGTTGAGAAAATGTTGGCATCTCATGATCCCATTGTCACATGGAAACAAATGTAATCCAGCTGTCTCTCATTTCTCTCATACCTATCATACTCTCGTGCACTCTGTTATGGGCATATATTCACATTCTCATTAGGAAGATATATGCAAGTAAGATGAACTCTATGCTTCCTATAGGCTTTTCTCCCAAGCTAATTTATGTTCTAGGCTTGGCTGAATAGACATCACTCGATGGCTATGTAGAGTAATAGGTTATGCCATTGCTTCCCTACTCTGATTCCTGGGAGAAATACCAGCCTGTGTGGTCTTAGGCAAGCTATGTAATCTCATGGCAGCCCAGAAGAAAATAGTAAATCTCTTCTAAGTATGTGTATGTAGAAAATCCTGGAAAATGTTGCCATAAAATATAATTTATTTATTAATTATAATAATATTTTTGAGGTCAGAATAGAAGACATCTTGAGTGATATTTTTACTAAAATGCTGCCTCTAAGCATATCCTTTAGAACAATGATGGTGAACCTTTCAGAGAGAGAGAGAGTGCCCAAACTGCAACCCCAAACCCACTTGTTTATCAAAAAAAATGCCAACATGGCAACACGGGAGGGAGAAAACTCTCCCATTGGACTTCTGGGCAGAGGGGTGGGGCGAACTCTGTGCTGGTGGAGTGAGGAAGCGCTCCCTTTGGGTTCCTGGATATAGGGGCAGGGCAAACTCTGTGCTGAGACAACGACACGGGTGCCCACAGAGAGGACTCCGAGTGCCACCTCTGACACACTGCCATAGGTTCCCCACCACTGCTTTAGAAGGACTACTACTTTTTTTTGTAAAGGTAGCAAAACAGGAATAACATAAAGTAGCTGAACTTTCACTATGCATGTTTTAATTGTCCTGAGTACTAAAATTAAATCACTTTTGTAAAAATCAGAAATAATTGTAGCCTTTAAAAAACTAATTTTCAAAAGATATTATTAATGCATGCCAATATACCGTAGGTATTTGGAAAGGAACTAGTATACTTCCGAATTCTCTTCAGGCATTAAGGTCAATATTGTTATAGTCACACAGGGCAGCATGTGTGCACTTGCTATTCTTATCTCAACTATTACCTGATCTTCATACCAGAGTTTTAGACCCTGCTGCTTAGATTCTAGCAGCAGGTACAAAAATCTTCCAGATGCCCTTGATGGCTGATATCCATGACATGTATTATTCAACAGTATCATCAATGGTACCATGGCTATTACAAACAACAAAGGCAATAATGAATCACCTTTAAATATACCTTTCCTGATCTTGATTTTTCCTAAATCAGTACCATTTGACATTAGTGTGGTATTCCATTGTTTCATCATTCTTATCAAGCATCTCCTAATATTGTTGTTGATTTTCCAAATCTACAATGTTTCATTTATCAAATAATGCAGTAGGCTATCAAAGACCTTTTTGTAATCAATCCAAACAACATGCAGATTGATTTTCTTTTTTCTTCAATATTATTGTTTCAGTAAACAAATTGTCCTTTCTTCTGTGTGAATTTCTACAATTCCCCTTTTGTTCTTCTGGTATAGGATTCTGCATTACTAGACATTGATTTTAAAAAAATCTGCTAATACACCTATGAACAGTTTGAACATTGTTGGTAAGGAATTAGGGGTCTATATAATTGATTGCTGTAACTCTTTTATCTTTCATAATCAGAAGGGTTCAACCACTTGTTATCCAATCATCCACAGCATCTGTCTACTGTACAGTATTATATTATTTAGCAAATCTAGAATGTAGATTCTTTGCTTCCTCTTTTACCCCATTCCAAAGCTGTCCATTTTTAACTTTTCTTGTCTTGTTATTATCTCTTTGGTGATTAGCAACTTCCACTTGTCTGTTACATTTATGTGCCTCTGAACATTGTTAATACAACTTGCATCCACATAGTGTCACTTTGGGTTATCCCATATTCATTTTTTTCTGCCATATCTGAATCCAAATATAGGCAATCTTCATGGCAATCAGCCAGCAAGACTGCCCTGAGAATATAATGCACTGGCCTTTCATTGGCCTTCCACCTCACAGCATGACCCCCATGCCATTGATCCAATTCCACAAGTTACTTTCTGGGCCTGAGCCCTTTTGGCATGCACAGTCCTCCTCAGCCCCAGGCCAGTATCGATGAAGCTGCTGCCCTCCATCAAGATGGATCCAAGTGGGATTTAATCCACTTGGGGAGCATCACTTTTCCCTGTGGGCTTCAGTATCCAAGGCCATTAGTCCTCAGGGTGGTCAAGTTAGTTAGCTGCTGCCTGACATTTGGCATTGAGTTGCTGGCAGTATGGTCTACACTATCGCCATAGCAGGATAACTTGGCCAGACTGTCTTTTCCCATATATCCTTTCCAGAATGTTACAATTTTTCCTTGTTGGGGTTTTAGACTTTTCCACCATATTGTATGATTAAGAGCACTTTTAGTCTGATTCCATAGTGCAGTCTCAATCATCATCTTGACGCTTTATATTCACAGTGAGAAAAAAGCACCATATTTATCAAATGATCATGACATTTCATTTAAAAATGAATGCAAAGGAAATTCAAAACAAATAAAACCCCTGACATTAATCAAGTTCTAAGTGAAGTTATGATTTTGGTGAAATACGTTCTTAATAGATCAGCTTGGGAAAACATTGTGATGACAAAAGAAAGAACATCACGGGGTAAAGAATCCTTTTATTCTAAGTGGAAGCAAGAGGAAAGAAATTGGAAATAAACCTTGTTACTCCTTTTTTTAATTTTGCATTACAGCTAGAAGAAGATGACATAAATGCCTTCCCCAGTCAAAAAGGGATGACATAGCAATTCGTCATAAGTGTCCCTCTGAAGCTACTTGCAGTCAAAGTAAGTAATACAGTGTTACAAAGTCTGATGAGATCTTTTTTTAAAAAAGACATTTAACTTCTGTTCCCTTTTTATAATTATTAATTCACAGAAAAATGTTTTTGGGTTTGGAGAACCAAGTCATGCCCTCAGAAATGACCATTTGGACTACATTTGTGAAAAAACATGAACTTCCTAGAGCTTCCATTCTATATATATTGTTTTATATCTGGCTATTCTAATGCCCATGTTATAAAATAATAATAATAAAGTTGATAAAATTTATGGAAGACTACTAAATGTATTACTTTTTTGCTAGGAAGGGCAGCTCAGAGTCCTTATGGTAACAAAAGTACCCCCCACACACACACACACACACAAAGCTGTATAAGGTCACACTTCACCTGAGTTGCATGATGTCCATGGGTCACACATTGAGCAGGCACTACAGGCTGTGCCATGGAAGTCAGATCAGAGGAAAGACCATTTGATCATAGAAGTCCCTCAGGATGTCAGGGGACCAAGAAAAAGTAGCCTGTCCTCTGCAGATGAAGAGAGCCTGTCCTCTTCTAGCTAAAGACTGCATTAGAGTGTAAGAATGTGGAAAAGCTAAAACTACCATGCTCTTTAGAGTTCTGGTTGTAGATCAAATGGAAGAGTAAGCAAAATGAATCTTCCTTTTGAGGGATCTGTTGTTTAGAACATATGGAAAGCATCAGCTTACCTTCCTCAGCTATAGGATTTACAGTGGCTTGACAAGTCCACAACCATCTGCCCAAATCTGTAACCTATAAACCCACAATACATGAATAGAATGATGCATCTGGCTACCAACCAACCAACCAACCAACCAACCAACCAACCAACCAACCAACCAACCATCCATTCCTGGAAGCAATTTTGACTGACATAAAAAGACTCATTTCCATTTAAGATGCCCAGAGCTGGGGACTAATGCAAAAGGAATATCATACAGATAGGTTTCAGCCAGAAATCCACTATGATTCTAAAGATATGATTAAGGCAGACATTTCTAAATATTTTCTGACCCCATTCCTTGTTTGCAACTTGATAAGTTTCAAGGTTTCCTTCTTCCAACATGTTCAACAAATTGTATTTGTGTGTCCTTGCTCAAGTGAACAGGAGTTCTAAAGATTATAAAATCTGAACATCAAGCCACATAGTGGCCTATATCAGTGATGATGAACGTTTTAGAGACCAAGTGCCCAAACTGCAACCCCAAACTCATTTATTGCAAAGTGCCAACATGGCAAACGGGGAGGGAGAAAACGCTCCTACTGGGCTGTTGAGCAGAGGGGCAGGGTGAACTCTATGCTGGGGGGAGGGAGGAAGCACTCCCATTGGGCTGCTAGACTGAGGTGTGGGACAAACTCTGTGATTGGGGGAGGGAGGAAGTGCTCCCACAGGGCTGCTGAGCAGAGGAGCAAGGTGAACTCTGAGCTGGGGTGACTGCACGGGTGCCCACAGAGAGGGCTTCAAGTGCCACTTCTGGCACATGTGTCATAGGTTCATCACCACTGGCCTAGATCAGATCAGAGGAGCTGCCACAACCTGCCAGATTAAATATGGTATCAATCTGAAATGCTGAACTTGCACTGCTATAGGTGGCATGAAGCAGGATTTTGTGATAGTAGTCTAAAAATTAAAAAAAAAACTTTTCCCAAGGTCTAATAAATTGTCATGTATGAAATATCTTATGAAATGAGGTGAAATAGGTCTGGAACTGATCAAAATACTGGTAGTGTTCTCTAATTTAATTGTGTTTCATTTTTATTCTTTTATGCTTCTTTTTAATTAAGACAAAGAACCTTTCCATTGTACATTTAGGAAAATCATGCTGGGCTTCTGTGAAAGCTGAATTTTCAGTGGCTTTCTGAAGAATATATAAAAGTGAGTACAAATTAGCAATTTTTAACTGAGCAGAATTGTTTTCTTTTTTCCCTCTCAAAAAAACAAAAAACAAAACAAAACCCAAACATTATTTCAGACCTGTTCTAAAGAAAGTAGTTGTTTCAAAGAGAAACAGAATCAGTAAAGTATCAAGCATGATTTAAAACAAGCAGTTTTGTGTGTTATAATATATTGGACCTTTCTCCATTTGTTGGGTATATTCATTTAAAAGATCAAACCTTGCATTACCTCATGCACATTACTCATAGATTTCCTACAACAGTCTATTCAGAAGAAGTTCTGCTGAGATAAATAGGTTTTGCTCCCAGTTAAGTGGGTATACGATTTCAAGTTAATATAGCAGTCCTAGACCGAGCTCATCAGACAATCATCTTGCTGCTCATTCCTTAAGGAATAGTCAGCATGCCATTGTAGTCATATATTAACTGGTCTTAAAAATAATTTCTGAAAAAGATAAGGAAATGAATATAAAAATAGAACTACAAGAGGAAAGATTATATGTCTTAGAGAATTCATTGAGACAAATATATGTATATCATTATAAATAATTTTGTTGAGAAAACCCTGGACCATCTAAGACCATGGATAATAAAATGGTTGAAAGAGATGAAGCTAGAAAAGGAAGTGGAAGGTGAGGAC
The DNA here is from genome assembly GCA_030440675.1 of Furcifer pardalis. Lineage (NCBI taxonomy): Eukaryota > Metazoa > Chordata > Lepidosauria > Squamata > Chamaeleonidae > Furcifer > Furcifer pardalis. Next base: position 75,629,769 of record CP126890.1, on the reverse strand, counting down.
ATCATGGGAGTATACCAGATTGGACAAAAAAATACTTGTACAAATAAAAAGGTTGGTACTTTTTAATTTCTAATTTAGAGACAAAGCTTTGAGTCATGGGACATATTAGGAAAATTAGTGGTGGGGTATTGAACTGGGAAGGTAGCAAATTGGAGGTCTGCCATGATATCCCAAAGGAAGAAAGAGTATGGAGAGAGAAAAATTAAACCCATCACACAATTTCTAATGAGCAAGGGAGTAAAGTACAACTGGCTACCCTCACAGAAGTTGAAGTTTTATTATGGAGGTAAAACATTGGTAATTAGCAAACAGGCAGATAGCCTAGGCATTCTAGAATCTAGTAACCTAATAAAAGAAGGAATGGCTGAGTGGAAAATAATTAAAGGACAAGCTAATAGGATCTGGAGGTCAAAGCCCAAAATAAGAAGATTCTTTCAGTAATCACCCTTTAAGGATAATAGAAACAAGATATTTCTCTCTGACATCAAATAAATAAAATACATTGTTTTAATATTATTGTGGGATGTGTGGAGCACAGCTTTGCTGTATTCTCCCCTTTTATTGCAGAATAAACTCTTGTTACTGAAACAATGGGTAGAACAATGCAGTGATCAAAAGAAAAGAAATGACGTATATATGAAATTAGGGTTGAATTGGTTCCAGAGTATGCAATTGGAAAAGTGGGATAAGAGAATAAGAGGTAAAAGATATTTGGATAGACCATTAACCCCATTTGAGGATCTGATATATAAACTAAGGAGGGGAATAATTACAATTAAAGGATTAGTAGGTAAATTATATCAGATTACAAATAAGAATGAAGAACCACAAAAATAATTAAGGAAAGTATGGGGAAAGGAATTGGGTATTACAATTGATGAGAACGCGTGAAAGCGAAAGTGGAAACAACAATTAATGAATTTACTTTCCATTAGGGAAAAGGAACATAATTGTAAAATAATGTGGAAATGGTACATGACCCCAGCATGGCTATGTCAAAAGATCAGGGGAGGGACAAATATATGTTGTAGATGTTATAAGGAAGTTGGTACATACCTACATATGTGGTTGGGGTGTGAATATGTGAATAAATTCTGGAAATTGATAGAAAGGGAATTGGGGAAAATGATGGAGGTTCCAGTCAGATTAAGTCCAAAAATCATATTGTTAGGGGAGGGTGATGATATTAAGGTTAATAACAAAAAGAAAGAGTTTATCGTTATATCGTTATCTGTGGCAAGGCAATTGATTGCAATTGAATGGAAGAAAAAAGTTCGTAATAAGTAAAGATAAATGGTACAGAAACATTTGGCGCTTGGCGTTAAATGATAAATTAATGACAGAATTAAAGATAAAGAAAGGAATGACTTTAAAAATATGTTTTGGGATATATGGAAGCCCTTTGTTATATTTGGATTGACAAGCAAGGATGGGGTAAAACTGTGTTAGGAAGCGTGTAAATTTTCGGAAAAGTAAAAGACGAAAATGGTACATTAACAAGACAGAATAAACAAATTTCACTTTGTACAACACAGGGATGGGTTTAAGAGTAGGGTGAATGTACTTGTATCTTTGTTTTCTTTGTTTATGTGGTTATAAAATAAAATAAAAGATTATTTAAAAAATAATTTCCCAAACTTTGCTGAAAGTGGGCCTTACTGGCCATTCTCATGTTAAAAATAACAGTGTGCAGATGAACAAAAATGTAGCAGTTCCTCCAGTCATCAGTTTCTCCATTGTGTGACCAGCCACACAGCTGGTCATGCAGCTAGTGGACAACCAGTCATATGAAAAAAGAAAAGCTTATATTGTTGCCCTTTTATTCACCCAATAGGATGATGGTGACTATGTTCAGATATACTTACCCTTGTGTAAACGTGCATTGGGTTGGCCTTATTCAATCTTGCAATGACAGTGTCATACATAGCTCAAATGAATTTCGGGTCATAGATTAATGTCATTAAATGCTCAGGTGCTTTATATAAAATAAAGTATAATCTACAATCAACTTGCAAAAGCATTTTAGAATGGCAATGCTTTGCAAATGTCTAATGCGTAGTTTTGAAAAGTAAACACTCATTGTAAGGATTTTAGAAGTTTGAAGAGCAGTTTGGACTATGGAGAATTTAATTAATTTCATTTGCAATCATTTTAAAGCCTGCTAAAACAAGATACATGTTTCTGAACAGTGTAGCAGGAAGGAAATGGGTGAAAACTGGACCTAAATGTAGTTGCTGTTAACACAAACTCAGCAGGATAAGGATGAAGAAATGTTTTCAAGAAACAAATTCAACTAAAGGTGTCAGCATGTGGGAGACTTAAGAAGAGAAGTGTATGAGTGAAAGAAACTACTCTGATGTCACATGACTATCTGAAAGCACAGACTATCTGAGATTAACCGAGTAGTTATGATTCTCTGTGTAGAGAATCTTTAGAGTCTTTTTCAACCATCTGAACATGAATCTTCATATTTACCATTCAGATATTGTATTATGAATTTTGAATTACTGTAACAAACACAAAAACAAATACTAATATAATGTACATCAAGGAATTATTTTCTCATATTTGCTTTCTTTCTCAAGAAAAGGAGAGAGAAAAATTAATGAAGTAGATTTAATTTGGGAGAACTACATTTTAAATCTGCTAGTTTTTTCTTGGGATTTCATTAACTTTTATATGTTCTTCATGTGACTATAATAGACTTCTTTATCTGCCTTCAGATCTCTCTGCACCTTCCTGTCTACACCACACACTTTAGCCTCTATAACCAGCAGTGGTCTGTACTTTTCATGTAGGGCAATTCCCCATTGAATTATCCTGTACTCTACTTGCCTCACAAGGTTACCATATTTGCTGGCGTATAAGACGACTTTCCCCCCTGAAAAACATGCCTCCAAGTTGGGGGGGGGGGTCGTCTTATATGCAGCGATGGGATGTAACAGGTTCTCACCAGTTTGCCAGAACCAGTAGTAACTTTTCCCAGTGTCACGGAGAACCAGTAGCAGCTTTTTTTTTGGGGGGGGGGAACCACCTTCAGGGCTTACCTTTTCACTGGTTCCCCCACTGTGCATGCGCACCAAACACTTGGTGTGCATGCATGCCTACAGTGCTTGGCGTGTATGCACGGCCACTTTGCTGTCCTCCCAAGCGGGGAGGAGGAAGAGAAGCTACTAGCCTGAAGCTCCCTATAGCTTGCTCCTTAGGGTAAGTGACTCACCTTTGGATGTGGTGTGTCTGTGTGTATTTTAATGTGTATTTAATACCTTTACCTATATTGATGTATAGTGGTATAGTGGTACTGTGGGTGGGTGGGTAGGTGGGTGAGTTGAGGGGTGTGTGTGTGTGTGTGTGTGTGTGTGTGTGTGTGTGTGTGTGTGTGTGTGTGTGTGTGTGTGCGTGCTTATTTTTATTTTATTTTTATTTTTATTTCTTTGGTCCTGCCCACATCATGATGTCATGATGTTAGCTCCGCCCACACTGTGATGACATCACGGTGGGGTAGTAAAATTTTTGACATCCCACCACTGCTTATACGCCGGGTGCACTTCAGTTGGGATAGACATAGCTGCCCACAGTGGCCTCCCAATGCTCACCCACCTCATTCTACATACCATCCAGATGAAGAAAGAAGCTCTACATTACAATTGTGTCTCCCTTTCAAAATGGTGGGGAAAAAGAAAGGGTTTCACTTACTAGTATTTTCTGCCCAAGATGGAGGAAAAAGCCATGCTTCTTCCTTGCAGGGGAGGCAAGAGGCTAGGCTAGAGCAATACTTCCTGCCTCAGTGCAACTGACCTGCCCACCCACTTTACCTGCAGCTCCACCACTGGTGGCTGGTGCAAGTACAGTTCTTAAAAAATCAATAAAATAATTAATATTACTGTATTTTAATTACTGAAACTCACTAGCAGTTGCTACATTTCCCACTCTTGGCTTATAGTTGGGTCAATCTATTTTCCTGGGTTTCAAGGTCAAAATTAGGTACCTCGGGTTATATCCGGGTCGGCTTATATTCATGTATATATGGTAGATAAATAAGTACCACTTTGCACTTGCACTGTTTTATATTTACTGTACATGTTTGATAACATACAGCCTTGTGACAGTTTTTCTGCATGTCATAAGCATTTGAATATAAATTAACATGTTGAAATCAAATCTGATATTCTTTTACGTTTTATTTGGTGTGTGGAAGGTGTGCAGAAGAGGGGGTAGTCTTATACGGCAAGTATATAACAAACTCTATATTTTGAGTGGAAATGTTGGGGGGTCGTCTTATACGCCCAGTCGTCTTATACGCCGGCAAATACGGTAAGTAGGTAGGCAGGGTTTACTTGTGGAAGCTTTGGGCTTTGGCATGTGGTTCAGCTCAGCTCCTTGTTCCCAAACCAATAGACACCAAGGGTCTTTTTAAAATAGTTTTATTAAGAATATGGTTATAGGATAGGTAATCAGACTTTGCAAACTAGTCGTTCATAATAAAAATTATAACACTGGCTTTCTTTAGGCCTGAGGCCTGAAGTTACTCGCAAGTCTTGCCGAGTGAGGCTCTCCCCTGGCATCCATGTGGCGAAAGAGAAAGTGCCCCCCCTTCACACTCTCTTTTATTCCCATCCAAGCCTCCCACTTCAGACGCCTCGCATGTGAGAATTCAGCCCATTACAGATAGCTTACTCTAAGATATACATTCCATTCTAGAACTGTTATGTCTATGATAGGGAAGGGAAAAAGCAAAGCTAAAAGCTGGAGTTTTGCCCCTGACACTTCATTATATCAACCTAAATAGCTGTTGTAAGAAGTTAAACCAAATAGTCCTTAATATGATATTTGAGATCAATAACATCTTAAACAAATTCAAGGGCAAATCACATGATATATCTTATTTGTTGTTCACCTCTTGCCAATACTCCAAGAAGAAAGATCCTGACATCAATACTGTAAAATTTACCTTGCAGGAGTTAGCATGCAACGTCAGTCGGATCTACTACACTGGATTCAAGTAGTGTGGAAATTATAAGATGAGCACATAAAATTGCTATTTTCTGTCAGGTACTTCATGACTAATTATGTATTTGCAAAATTAATTTGCGTCTGATGTGCTAACTTGGATCCTATCTCTTCCTTCTGCTTTCCCCTGCAGAAGGCTTCCAACTCAGCAGAATAGTTCAGCTAGCAAAATGGTGAAAGTGGGGCTCTTTGCCAATTCCCTCCAATCCCTGCAGCCCCCTATTCCCCCTACCAAAGGTTTTGGAGACACTCTTGAAGAATGTGGGGCAGTGGGAGACTGGACAATGAGCCATGAATTGCAAAATATCTCCTTGCATTTCCAATCTGGATGTTTCCAGAACCCTCCTAGGGTACAGCCCATTCAATAGAAATGAAGCTGAATTTGACCCATTAGGATTGCATATCATTTTAAAAGTACTAATAACTATGTCTCTGTTTAGCTTTTGGTAATGCAAACCTTGGCATATTGTTACATTACAAAGTAAAATAAATTATTCCCTCCGTATAAACCTAAAAGACCCACAAATAGTAGGAAGCTTGACATGACTCACTAAATGGCTGCCTCTCAGGGATGTATACGTTTCCAGAAAAATATGCAGAGGTATAAATGAACCTCACAAGCATTTGCTTCCTCTGTTGTCTGTTTTAACTCCACTTTAATTTTTCAATGTGTTTTCACTCAAGTTCATAAATCTTACTTGGTGTAGGATATGCATCTCCAGAGGTCAAAATGGGCCCAGCTCTGACTAAACTGTGACTCCATTCCCGGCAAGTTGTTGTAATGTTTTCTGCTGAAACCTACCAAGCACACTTCTTAGCTATCCTGAAAGCGATGGCAGATTAATTTTACACCTGTTGTGAAATCTGGCATGCTTTCTCCTAGAAGATGCAGTGACAGCATATGATTCTGCAAGTCATTATTTCCAGTAGATCTATTTCCATTGCATCTTCTGACAAGTGATGACATCCAATATGCATCTAAGAAGGAGGAGGGATAGAAGCAGCCAGGCAGAGAAATTGAAGCAGCATAACTGACATGTAATGCCCAGAAGACGTTATTTACCAGCTGGGTTATTTCGCCAGTGGGTGCTCATCAGACATATAGCAGAAAGGTGTCATAGATGGAGGATAAGAGCAAACAAGCTGTTTGGAATATTCTCAGTAATCAAAAGCTTGTTCAACAGGGATAGGTCTCTTAACTCAAGACTGCCAAGAGGCTTAGCAAGGTGGAGGAGCAAAAGGAAGTTGTTTGCCACTTCTTTTTCATTTTGCAAGCCCATTCTGCCTGATCCTCCTAGAACAGATCTATATCTGCATGAGTTGATTGCTCTAAAGCAGGGATTCTCAACCTGCAGCCCATGGGAAGGATTCCTTTATCAGAGCAATGAGACAGATTTTATATCACCAATTCATGTATTGATGGATTGCATTTCCATTAAGAAGAGCTCTCTAGTTAGTGTTGGAGGTTGTAAATAATCTGCAACAGGTATTCTCAACCATGTGGCCTGTCAGCTGGATGTGGCCCACAGGACCATTCCATGTGGCCCCCCACTACCTCCACCACATTTGGAAGTGCCATGCGGTGGAGGAAGGGCAAAATGGCCCTCCAGCCCCCGAAGCTGTCAGAGGGAGGGTGACCTGCTCCCTGGCTTATAAAGGTTGAGAACTACTGTTCTAAAGGCCAGTAGGGTTTCAACTAGAAACTAGGCTTACTCTGTAGTGGCTCCTTCTTTATGGAATGCTGTCCCACTTGAGGTACATCAGGCATTTTCTCTCCAGGTCCTTAACATATTATTGAAAACTGAGCTTTTTAATGAAGCTTTTAAACATGTCCTCCTATGCATTAATGAATAGTAACAAAAGCCTATTATCTTACTTTTATTAATCTTACTGTATTATCTATGATGTTTTCTCTGATGTTTTCTATTTTTATGTGAGTTTACTTTGGTAAACCACCTAGAGCAGTGACTTTGCGAGATGGGCAGTGTAAAAGTTAGATAAACTGATAAATAACATCAGTCCCAATTTAGACTAAGACATTTTCAGAAAAGGAGGATTCAGTTTGTGTAAGTTGTGAGGAGGGGGAATGTGGACTCTTTATGTTAACTCATTACAAGGATAGTCTTTCAAGTCCAGTATTCTACTTTGCAAACATGGAGTCAAGGGGAAATCATGTATGGATTCCACCCACCCTGTGTGACCGATCTTGAAAGTAATGTGAGGTCTACTACAAGATGTGGAACCTGCCAGAGCAAGAAGGACACTAGCACAGTTGTGTTGTCAGTCCAGGTTTCCTGATTAGGATACTGGTTTATTTACACAGCACTTTTCAGAATGCAGTAAATGCCACAGATAAATACATAAAGGCAGCTGAAACAAAATACAGAGTTGGACGATACATTTAATAGGTTCACTGTCGCACTGCAGAAGTGGTACAAAAAGTTCTACTGAGATCTCTGAAATGGTTTTCTGTTTCTCAAGGAACAAAATATCTTAGGTCAGGGATGCATTCTCTCAACAATTGGAGTGACCAATTGGGGACATTTTGGGTCAGGTTATCTGAATGCTTGTGCTATTAATTCTACCAAACTTTGCGCAAAAATTAAAGTTGTTGAGGAAGAAATGTCTTATGCATGAATTGTTTCAGAACTAGAAAAAAATAGAAACTAGCTAGTCATTAAGTATTTTGGATGTCTTGTATGTGTAAATAAAACTGAAATAAAGCATTAATTGTTAGGAACCTCCCTGGGACCTCCCTACCCTTCCTTTTTGGGATTTGGCATTTGATTGTGAAAACATGTTTTATTTAATCATCTAAAAAGCCAGTAAAGTAGATACTTATAAAATTCTAGATACTACAAGATCCTGGCCTGTTGTCATTCTCTCAATAGCCATGGCACAACAGAACCAAACACTTATATGATAGTGAAGTTACAGATCCATTATGACAAAATACCTTAATAGCTGTTGATCAGAATCCTCTTGATGATTTATGCATACATATGTTAAATTGCGTAACTCATTGTGGCCAATTACCACTAACTGGTGAGGTACTAGTCACATTCACAGAGTAATGAGCTACTTTTTCAGAGAAATGAACTGCTATGATGAGTTACACAATATATCTTACATGTATCCACTTAAATCCATCTTGATGGAGGGCAGCAGCTCCATCATTCCTGTCCTGGGGCTGATGAGGGCTTTGTGTACCAAAAGGGCTCAGGACCAGAAAGTGACTCATGGAACTGGATCAGTGGTATGGGTGTCATGCTGTGATGCAGAAGCCAGATGAAAGGCCACTGCATTATGTTCTCAGGACAGTCTTCATGGCTGATCTCTATGAGGATCACCAATATTCAGATTCAGATATGGCAGAAGAAGTAGAAGAAGAAATATGCAAAAGGATTCTGGCCAATATCACATTGCAAGCAAGTGAACTTATTCTTTTTTTAAAAGTTACAACTATATAGCAGCATAATCAATACCTGTGTTGTGGCCTGCTCAGAATGTAGATACAGCATCACCACTGGAAAAGTAACTGTAAATAACTAGTAATTTTGAATAGCTACTTCCAATATTTGTTTACAAATTTCAAGATATAACTATTTGCTCTGTATATGACTAACTATTGTCATTTGGCTGGCTTTCTTGTAATGAAAATAACAATCAGATTTAGTTGAACCATCAAAAAGGTGAAATGTACATTTGCTTACTGCTGGTATCTTTCATTTATCTCCATTGTAAGCCATGATAATGAGACACATCTCTTGATGATGTCCTCTCATTTTTTCTCATTAAGGTAGTTGCCCATTTTAGCTTTTCCGTTGCTGAAGAATTTCTGTAGGGAGATAACGGTCTTATAATTCTTCTTCATTAATCTAGAGGAAGTTGAAATATGTAAAAATTGCATTGCCTCTGTTGTGTCAGTAGCATGGATGAGGACTGTAATAGTAATAGATGTTCTGTCGCATAAAAATGTCACCTCCTAGACAAAGGTAAGTGGAAACTAACATCACTGTCTATAGCCTACAATTTCACCTTACTGTAGCACCTAAAATAAATTTAAAACTTTAGGGTCATGTAGTACATTACCATGGGAAATGATACCATAAACTATGTTTTTTAAAAAATGATATGTCTAGGAAACAGAATCTTTCCCACTGTTTAAAAGATCAATTTTCATGCTCTTTGGAAAATCCTGGCTAAACCCCATAGTACAGTAAAACACCGGATAACCCTAAAACTTGGTTCCACAAGTCTTAGTGTTATCCAATTTTTAGTGTTATCCGATCCCTGTTAAAATCCTATGGGATAGATCGGATAACTTTAAAGCTCCATAGAGATACATTGTAACTGCACAGGCTTTAGCGGTTGTTATCCGATCCATCCCATAGGACAGGGATCTGCAAACTTGGCTCTCCAGATGTTCTTGGACTTCAATTCCCAGAAGTCCTGATCAGCAGGCGTACTGACTTGGGATTCTGGTAATTGAAGTCCAAGAACACCAGGAGAGCCAAGTTTGCAGATCCCTGCCATAGGACCTTAACATTATTCGATCCAATTCTCCTCCCCAGATTACTTAAATGTTATGCTATTTTAGCGTTATCCAATCCAATCGTTATCCGGTTTTTTATTGTATATCATACCTAGAGTAGTCCCATTGAATCAGTGGAACTTAGGAAATGGTTGCTTCACCAAATCCCCATTGCTTTAGTTCTTCTACTCTACTTGTGTCTTACTTCTGCCTTTCAGCCTCTGGAATGTTTTAAGATCCGTTTCTGGTTTTTTCCAAAAGACACAGAGTCAAAGCATTTCCCTTCTAGACTCTTTTCAACACAAGACTGAACTAGACAATGAAGTTAATACAACATTAGAAGCAGACCTTTCTCCAGAGTGAAAACACTATTTGCTTATTTCAACAAAAACTTTCTCAATCCACAATTCACTTTGCTTTTGTTTTATATTTGGTTACAGAGAAATAAGTGTAATACATATGATTACTTGTGCTCCAGCTGGAAAGATTTGCATGCATGAAGGGAAATTTTTTGGAAGAGATGGAAATATATGTGGCCATTTCTATTAATGTGTGTCCTGACCCACAGAGTGGTGGGCATCATGGTATGTCACCTCGCATACATGCACGCACGCACACACATATGCACACATGCACATGCACACACACACACACACACACACACACATGGTCACAGTGTCTTCTATGACATTATATTCATCAGGGTGATCATCTTTGGTGGATGCAAGGGACATGTTTCAGATGCCTCAATCTGCAAGAAATGGCTAAAGTAGGAAGAAGCACTGTCAAAGTACCAACTTATCTATTTTGACCAATAAATATTATTTTCTAATGAAATGTTTTACATATTCCACTGCATAGATAGGAAACATAATTCAGACAGGGTTCTTCTGGCCAGCTATTGTTTGCTGTGGTTGGGTGCTCCCTGAAATAAGAATGAGTGTGTGTGGGGAATTGACAAGGCATTGAACTGCCATTAAAGCCTATCTTGTAGCGATGAGGGTGATGAATTGCCAATATTTCACCACCCTCATTGCCTCTGCTGATAATTGCCCAGTGACCATGTTCCAGGTGACCTGGTCCCTCCTCAGCAGAGAGGGGTCGGGCACCGGTTGGCAGGAGTCAGCTGAGGCTTTTGTTGATTATCTGGTGGAGAAAATTGCTTGGAAGTTGAATTCCGGCATGGAAAATGTAGAGCTGGGGTTGTCTGAACTGCAATCTTGCCATGTTATCTGGGATCGGTTTGATCCAGTTGTCCCTGAGGAAGTGGACAGGTTCCTGGGATCTGTTCGTGCCACTGCCTGTGCGCTGGACCCATGCCCCGCCTGGCTAGTTAAATCAGCCAGGGTGGTGACAGGAGGTTGGGTCAAGGATATCATCAGTTCATCATTACGGGAGGGTTTTTCCCCCAACAACCTTGAAACATGCCTTGGTGCGCCCCCTCCAGAAGAAAGCTTCTCTCGACCCCACTGTAATGACCAACTACCAACCTGTGTCCAACTTATCTTTCTTGGGTAAAGTCTTGGAGAAGGCAGTGGCATGGCAGTTACAGGAGATCCTGAATGATCTCCTGTAGTGGATTATCTGGACCCTTTACAGTCAGGATTCAGGCCCAGATATGGTATGGAAACTGCATTCATCGTTCTTGTGGATGATCTCTGGAGAGAGCAGGATGGTGAACATCTGTCCGTCCTAGCTCTTCTTGACCTCTCAGCAGCTTTTGATACCGTCGACCACAGTATCCTTCTGGAAAGGCTCCAAGGGTTGGAGATCCAGGGCATAGTGTGGTCCTGGTTTTCCTCATTCCTGAAGGGCCAGACCCAGTTGGTGTGGTTGGAGAGTGAGAAATCCAGCCCTAGGCCCCTCCAATATGGGGTGCCTCAGGGCTCGGTGCTCTTGCCTCTCCTATTTAATATCTGCATGAAACCGCTAGGTGAGATCATCCATTCCTAGCTGCCCGGGTGCTGATGGGGTGTGGGCGTTATGCTCATGCTTCACCATTGTTCCAGGTGCTGCACTGGTTTCCTGTGTGCTTCCGGGTGCAATTCAAAGTGCTGGTACAGTAATTACCTTTAAAGCCCTACATGGTAGTGGGCCAGGATACTTAAGAGACCGCATCGCCCCAAGAACATCTGTCCGTCCCACCATAGTGGACCAGACAGGATCTCTGGTTGTGCCATCAGCTAGACAGGCGCATCTCTCTAGCACCAGAAAGAGGGCCTTCTCTGTGTCCACCCCAACCCTATGGAACCTAGTGCCAACTGAGCTGCACTTCCAGACACAGTTGCTGCCATTTCAGAAGGGTGTAACAACATGGATGACAGAGCAGGTCTGGGGCACCAGCAATGCTGTGTCCCCAGCCTGTTGGTTGATCTAATGTCCCCCTCTCATTCTTAACTCTTTTAACTTTTAACATGTTCACTTTTTCATTAATTTTAATTGATTTTTAATATTTTTAATAATTTTAAATTTGAACTTTTATTGTGTTCTCTGATTTGGTAGCCACCCTGGGTCGCTGTTGCGAGGAGGGCGGCATGTAAATCAAATAAATAAATAAATAAACAGACAAAAAACAAACAAACAAACTGATATAAAATTACAAAAATGCACTACTTTAAAGCAGCTATCCAAAACAACTTATTGAAATCTATAAGGTTACATTTACACATAAAATGATACACAATGTGCTACCTTTCTGCCTTCAAAATTAAGACTATAAATGCAGTCTGAGCACTAAAGTGAGGTTTTAAAAATACTGCACCCATTATCCTCCCTATGAATCCTGCCTATTATTATAAATTATGTGACTGTTAAATATAATGTGCTCCTGTAATTTGTTATTCCATCCCAAACATTATTTGCATATTCCAATTGCTCATTTATAACACTTAGATCCATTCTTCACTTTTATTTGGAATATAATTTATGTTAAGGCATAAAACACAGTTAAGAGGAGAGCTTGAAATATAAGGATACTTAGGCTTTATGAATCAGATGAAAGGTTTTCTAAACAGCCACACTGAACTTTATTAATGTACCAAAGTTTAATGCTCCAAATCCAGAAGATGGATCTCAAAATACCATCTTCCGTTAAAGCAATGCCTCCAAACTAAAGATTTCCTGTACAAAATGGCACCATTCTGGTACAGGATTCCCTGGAAAAGGCATTGGGCAGTGTAGAATTTAGCAGTTTCATGTGCTGAAGAGGTGATGAAGAATGGAAAAAAGTAAAAGAGGAAAAACAAGACTTGGATCTCATTTTTATAGAAAACTGAAAAATTCTTACTGGTGTAAGTATTTCAGCAAGAACGCTTGGCAGGATGAGACCTGGAAAATCATTGTTAATGAGAAACTTTTGTATATTCTTCACATCCTGATTTTAATCTACCATTCCTGTCACACAGTAACACTTGAAATCCTCATTATCACCCTAGGACACCCTAGTGATTCGAAACTTTTAGAGACCGAGTGCCCAAGAAGGCAGAGGAGGCACACAAGCAGACACTGCATATGCACTGCTCAATGCATATCAAGGTGATGTTACATGGGTGCATGCACTGTTCAAGGTGTACTGGCAACATCACATGGGTGCGTGTGCCTGCAGGGTGTGCACATTGCTTGTGGTGCACCGGTGATGTCACATGGGTATGTGTGCATGTGTGGTGTCTGCCCACACACCACCACCACCTCCTTTCACTCACTCACTCACTCACTCACTCTCTCTCTCTCTCTCTCTCTCTCTCTCTCTCACGACACACACACACACACACACACACACACACACACACACACACACACACACACACACACACACACACACACACACACACACACACACACACACACACACACACACACACTCCATTGTGAGCGCCTCATCTTCCATGTCAGCAAGCTGGTCATAACACGTACGAATCAGACTCACCATACGCTTTATTTCACTATGGACATTGTGCCTTGGCTTCACAAATTCCAAGAGTTCTGTGATCTTCTTTCCAAGCATCTTCAGCTTTCCTCTCCTCCTCTCCACCATGTTCCTCTTCATTGAATTTGAGTTTACTCGTTGGGCTGGTGACAGAGAGGTACTAGGAAGCTGCACACCTGTTTCTACTCCAGTGTTACAGGCAGCCATAGCATACCGAGGCTGCAAACTGTAACCAAGCCAAGATCAAACCACAGCTGTGCCCAAAGACCAGAAAGGGCCAACGGCAGAAAAGTCAGTTCAAAACCTCCAAATTCAAAGACTCCAAAATAAATGATAATACCTACTTGAGAGCCTGCTTCTTTATTGCCATCTTTGGCCTTCCATCAATTCGAACTGCTTTTCTTTTAAATCCATATGGTGAGCCGGCTCCCCCATAGCCCCGGCAAACTCCTCAGATCTCAGTTGTTAAATCTCTCAAGTTGGAATAGCTTCTTCAGAGTTGGAAAAAGTTCCTCAAAAAGTTCCTCAAAACCCACAACACTGACATTTGCCTCCAAAGGAATCTGTTGCTCTTATCTTTGTTGTTCCTATATTCAAGGCTTTGCCACTCCTATCTTCAGGTCGTTGGCGAGGAGGAGAAGGAGAGGAGTCTGACTCCAAAACTACAACACAGCAGAGCTAGAAGAGGGTCAGTCCCCGAACTATAAACTATAAACTAAAACTATAAAACAAACAAAACAAATAAAGCAAATAAAACAAGATAAAACAAGGTAAAAAGCGGAGCCCTATAACGGAGCTCTGCAAGCTGCTAGCGGCTGGCTGCTGCACCCTACCAGAAGAGGAGAAGGAGGGCAAGGAGCCAAATTGGAGGAGGGTTTTTAATAGCCATTTTGCCCCCATGAAGTAATGCCTGACGGCGGTCCCGTAGGGTGACAGGGCGTAATGGGAGGTGGTTTTAGTGGGTAAAAATCCCACACACTGTGAAGCCAGAGCAAGGGCTCACAGTGTCTTTTGAAGATTTCCACCTGCCCTTAAAAAAAAACACACACACATACACACACAAGTATAGGAATGGTGTGTGTGGGGTGTCTGGTCACTTCACCTTGCTGAGGTGACAGCACATGTGCTCACAGAGAGGGCTATGTTTGCCACATCTGGCATGCGTGCCATAAGTTTGACACCATTGCCCTAGGGTTAGCAGAATCTGGTACATTATACAACTCCTTTCTACTTTGAAAAAGTAAGATTCCTTTATTTGTTCTTCACTCCACAATCATTCAGTTTGATACACTCATTGGCCAGATCCAGCTAAAGAATTTTTTTGTTGTTCAGTCACACAGTCGATACCAACCCTTTGCGACCCCATGAACCACTGTCCACCAGGCACTTCTGTCCTCCACCATCCTCCTCAACTCACTCAGTTCTGTGCCCATTGTCTCTACAATACTATCTAGCCAAAGTACTTTAGCTTCATCTTTACTATTTGACCTAAGAAGCAGTCAGGGGTAATTTCTTCTAAGATTGACCTATTTGGTCTCCTCGCTGTCCAGGGGACTCTCAAAACTCTCCTCCAACACCATATCTCAAAGGCATCTATTCTTCTGCTCTCGGCTTTCCTTATGGTCCAGCTCTCACAACATTGCCACTGGAAATACCATTGCTTTGACTATACGAATTTTTGTTTGCAATGTGATGTCTCTACTTTTCACTATGCTCCCCAGGTTTCTCATAGCTTGCCTCCCAAGAATCAGTCACCTTTTTATTTCATGGCTGCAGTCTCCATCTGCAGTGAGCTTTGATCCTAAGAAAGTAAAATCTGTCACTGGTTCTACTTCTTCCCCATCTATTTTCCAGGGACTGATAGGGCCTGTTGCCATGATCTTGTTTTTCTTTATAATGAGTCTAAAGAATTACATCAGTATTAAGTCCATCAGCAAAACTGCCAGTGCTATATTGCTGTTGATTAAAATATTAGCATAAGCACTTGTTGTCCCATGGTGTGTGACAGGAAATACTTCTGACTTCTTTGTCAGTGGCAATTCACTTGTGAGATTAATGCTGATGGAGTTTTGTAGTCATAAGTAATAGGATTCTGACCATTTTATTTATATCCAACCTTTCTCCCAGGCTCAAGGCTTCATACAAAGTGTAATTATGTATGTCAAAAATATGTGTCTCTACACACACACGTTTATGTGGATCTGTGTGAGAGAGACTGTGTATGTTTGTGTGTAGCATTATAACTTGCTATTTGACTACTTTACATAGAAGTATCACAATCAATTTGATTTAATACAAGACTTAGTCAGAGTTGTGGAACAAATTTAGAGAAGTGGTTGATCTCATATGTAGAGGCAGTGCTCCCTTAGGTGGCAAAAAGATCTTAGTTTGCCGGAATGATTGCTGAAATACAAAATATATTTTAAAAATTCTTACTTGAGAGAAAAATATGATAAAATCAGACAATTCACCTTTACCTAGATTTCTGCTTTAATCTTTGGATTTGGCAAATGATAGATTATACCACTTAGTGGCTCAGTTTCGGTTAACTGGGAGAATATAGCCTCTTGAGCCAAAATATTTTGGACAGACAAAACTTCTCAAAGATTGGGAATGGTGGCATAACTCTTTTTCTCCTTCTGGAAAAAAAAATTGGGTAGTTTTACAAAGAATTGTCTTCTTTGGGGAGCTCTCTATTTGAAGTGCTGTGAAGTCCAAGCCTAGCATAAAGGTAAAGTAGCAGAAGAAAGCATAGGAAGGTTGAAAGATGCCCATGAAAAATTTGCAGTTGGCCAAGAGACCAAACAGCACAGCAGAAACTCAGCATTTGGTCACAGCCTTCTCTCTGTATAAAAACAAACTTATTTAAACCATAAACTATGGAAGATACTTCTAGATTTGCATTCAAGCATATCAGTTATATATGCAAACTTTATGCTCATTTATCTACATTACTTTTGATGAAGTCTATCTTCCCCCCCAACAATGTATTAAGTAGACATCTTGCATATTTGCAAAAACAAATCCTCTAGTAGTAAAGTACTATGGACTAAGGAGGTATCTGTGTTGCCCATTTAGTCCATAACTTGCATCAGATTAGGCACAGATGGAACTGAATTAGAAACAGGAGACTGCATGATACAGTGAGGGGGAGTTTGATCAAGAGCTTTGTATGTGTGTGCTGTGTGACCATCTTTTTTTTGAATCAGCCAGCAGAGATGGTTTAAGTTGTCTCCAATTAGTTGGCATCTTTTTCTCTGCTTTCAGGTATGTGATCACTTAATCTGAAGAGAGAGGAGTGCTTCTGTTGTCTCCAAAGTGTGTGGTGTTTTTTTTTAAAGACTTCCATGTCAGTGCTACAACAGACTCTCACAAGGTCCCTTGGGTGAAAATTGCCAATTAGCACCTTGTCGGCTTGAAGGCAACTTCTGCTTCTGCTGTCTGAACTCCATGCATACATAGTTATGTCACCTGGACCAGTAAAAAAATTTCCGCCACAGAAGCTAGCATGGACCCCATTTGATAAACTGTGGATCACAGCAAATCAAAGTGTATTTTCCCTGCTGTGTCATCGCAGCCTAACTTTTAGTAGTCTTCAGCAGGCAATTGAACTTTCTTTGAATTGAATGGTAGGTATTTGTATGAGTCCAGAGAGAGAGCAGAATACTTAGGAGCCTCTGCTGACCACTCGGGCAAAACAAACCCCAAAATTTTATTTCTTATTTACAGTTATAGCCTGCCCTTTTGATGCAAGCTGCAAGCACCGCTCAGGGTGTTTTACAATATATTAAAAAATATATAAAACACATCATAACATATATGCAAGAGAATAAAATCATCCACAGTGGTTCCTTGGTAACCTATTTTTAGGGTAAAAAGAATGTCAGTGTTTTGGAATATGTAAAAAGTGAATAAAAAGTAATTAATTAGACTCTGATGATGAAGAGGGAGAAGGCAAATGACAGCTGATGCTCCAATAAAGCTAAATATCTCCTCTAGACACTCCAATTGCTGAGGCACTAGGGAGAACTAAGATGGAGATTAGAACATGGTCCATATTGCACTGTGTGGCCACATTGTCCACTACGTCACAGAGCTATTGAGTAAAGAGACAGACTTGTTCCACAATTTATATAGTGCTTTTTTTGGACTCTGGAACATTGTTTTTCTTTATTCGCTCACTCTGCTGAGTCTACTAAGATTGTGTGTGTGCATTATGTGCTGAGAGGTCTGAACCAGCTTATAGCCACCTTAAGAGGGCTATAAGAGTTTTATCAGTCAGAAGAGTAGCGTGCCTTGGCGGGGCCCCGTATAAAAATTTATTTGGGGGCCCTTAGGAAGGGTAAAGATTTGTTTTGCTTACGCACGTTGGGGGCCCCCGTGGCCCTGGGGCCCCGTATAATTGATACGGCAGATACGGCAGTAGCTACGCCTCTGTTATCAGTGCTACCCTAGGTGTGAGTTTCAAAACCAGGTCTCCTGAATTTGTACCTCTATTCACTATATCTCATTGACATTATAATTTTTTACTGATTTTTGTCATATGGCTATACCAAAGTGAAAGATAAAATATTTGAAAGATGGCAAAAAAGCACTCTGAAAAAATATTCCTATTTAGCCAAATTTTCCAATTCAGTTTTTTTCAATTTGAAAAGGTATGGGTAAAAATGCACTACACACAGACTCAGCACTTATTACCTAATGTATGAAAATACATTTTTAGGAAATATGGGTTGAAAATGTGAAATTACTGTTTTGAGGAGAGAGAATTTTGGAAAGCAAAAGAAATGCTGGAATGTAGGGCTATTTATTTGTTTATGTGTTAGTTAGTTAGTTAGTTAGTTAGTTAGTTATAACATTTGTAGCCCTCTCTAGATTACAGGATCTCAGAATGGGTTGCAAAGCTGTATAAAACAATTGTAAAACATATTTTAATCAATTAAAGATAAAACAGCACAAAATTTAAACATTTGAACATTAAAAAGCCAATGCAAGCTAAGACCAACTATTATATTTTGCACAGCTAGAGAATGAAAGATATCAGTAGAGAAAACATCACACACAAACACACACCAGAGATGAAAAATCTCCACTGTATTTTCATGATTAAAGTGACCAGACTGAAAATATCAGATGTATGTCACCCAGTTGTTCCTACATGACACCTTAGAAGTAACTTTTTCATCTAGCCCAATGCAGTGCTAAACTGGAAGAATGCTATGGACTGCTAGCAAAAAATGTTCTGTTTTATTTTGGTTAAACAACATGGCGTAAAATTGTGATCTGCTTACATGTTATTTTCTAAGCCATAATTGCAGACATCATGCTGACAAATTAAATAGCAAACAAAGCCCATTCACTTTTAAATAATAGATTTCCACACTGCAAATGTCAAACACTTTCTTCAAAAGCACACTTCTGTTTGCAACTGCAGGTGTCAACTCACTTATGTTTTGATAAAAATCTGATGGGAGGACGTGTTGTCAACTCACCATCTCATCTCTTTTTACTGTAAGAACCATTTTGAAAACATATTAATTGCTGTATGTGTTCAGGGAAATGTTTCTATTCAGCACACATTACAGGGACTGTTAGGAATCATAAACCATCATAATGGTAGGATTTTAGTTATTAATGGCCCCTCTATGCTGTGAAATTAAGAAAACATGCTACAGATTTCTGGTGCAGAAAAATGCCTTTGATTAATACACTAATAATGAACAACAATATCTCAAGCAGATAAACCCATTAAGGCTACAATCTTATACATCCTCACCTGGCAGGAAGAATTCGATCATAATTAGCTCTGGCATAGTTCTCATTACACATAGCATACAAATGGGGACAAAGAAGTCTTTGCCCTACTTTGAGTGATGATTTTCATTCCTCATTTCACTGACCTTGGAAGAATTAGTCAACCCTGAGCCCATCAGGACTGAACTCAGGTTATGGATAGAATTTTGGCTGCTAAACACTGTGTCACAAGGGCTTTGCATATATATGTGAGTCCTCCTGACCAGTGCTAAATTTGGAAGTGCATGTGCTCATTATGACAGCCAGCATAGCTCTTCACCCCCTACAGAAGGAGAATTAAATAAAGCCGGCAGCTGGATTGGACCATTGCAACAAATAAGAGCACATCTTTTGGAAAGGTAATGGCTCCTAATCTCCAATTCAGGGTTAAACCACTCTCAAATACATTACTGTACTTGAATTTTTTGGAATAGTAGCTGTGTTAGTCTGTGGTTCAGGCATATCAGAAAACAAAATAAAATAAACAAAATAAAATAAACAAAATAAAATAAAAATAAAATAAAAAACACTGCAGCACTTTAAAGACTAACTGCTGTATTGTGTGAAGCTGTATTGTTGTGCTTGCTCATCTGTCATCTTGCTTGACCACACCCTTCTCCCTTTGACCCGCTGTATTTGGTGTATAAAAACCATGCCTGTAAGTTTCACTCTTTGCCTGAAGAAGTGGACTTGCTCCATGAAAGCTAACAATAAAAATATAGCAGTTAGTCTTTAAAGTGCTACAGTGTTTTTTATTTTATTTTTATTTTGTTTACTTTGTTTTGTTTTCTGATATGCTTTAAATATATTACATTACTATAGGGATAGCTTTGTTTCTATGAAAATCTACTTCTTTCTCAGCTACTGTGAGCATTACAGCTAAGGTCAGAATGAACACAGAAGTCTAAGAGGATGGCAGATGATGTCCTAGTCTCTGCCACTCAGAAGGTAGCACCCTAGGCTCCATTACAACTCTAATATCCACCCTTTCTCACACAGAAAAAAAGAAATTAGCAATAAATAAATAAATAAATAAATAAATGTGCCTGAAGTTGCCTTTGACTTCACAAAAGTTTACTAGCAACTGTAGTCTTATCTGCTGAACTCACAGTTTTTGAGTCTGTGGCGTGATTATCATATTTTGTATTTCAAGGCCTGAGTTAAAAAACACATACTAAACACTTTAACACTTTAACACTTAAAATGCATTTGCCACCTCAACCATCAGGGTTTGCTGAGTACAAAAGAACAAAACAAACACTCAGGTACACATGGAGAAAAAACCCTACTGCACACACTTGGAAAGTGCTATTGTATTGTGGGTTTAGCCATTAATTTGCGGCCTGCAGCCTCAGCTCCCTGGTTCTTTATGCATACAAAACTTCTAGTACATCCAATAGTGGGCATCAGCAGGTTCACACCAGTTCGCCAGAACCAGTAGCAGAAATTCTGGCTGGCACGCCCATCCAAGTGTTGAAATAAAGTAGTCCTAATTCGGGTGCAACACAGGGCTTTTCCCCTACCGTACCACACCCACAGTGTGCTAGTAAATTTTTTTGGAGTCCACCACTGAGTACATCGTACATCGCTGCATCTACCCCAGCTGTTAAAAACTGCCCTGTTTATATTCATAGAAGCAGCTGCTGGAATCAGATGGTCATTCCTGTGTGGATTAACCAAATCTCTGGAAACAGAGGGAACAGACTTTGCAGAGAAATGTCGGCTGTGTAGGCAGCATCCTTTCTGTCTGAATAAAAGAGTCCTAGCTTTGACTCTTCACCTTGACAACATGCCCTGTTAGTAATGGATATTCCTGTCAAAGAGCAAGGCAGGACCATCACCCTCAAAGCCTTCAGCCAGTCTGGTTGGTAAAAGCTACTACAGCAATCCAGGCACTCTTAGGTATTTATCTTGCCTGCTCGGGCACTCACAGTAAGCAGTATTATGGACACATTTGTCAGTTTAAAATGAAGCTGAGGTCCTTCATATTTTTTTTATTAAAAAAACCCTACAGAATGCTCAACATCTGACAATTACACATTGTGAAGGCCCTCTTCACAAGGCCCCCCAACATGTATCATATAGCCTTTTTTTAAAAAAGCTAACTTGTACATTCTTTAGCAGTGACAAATTTTCCAGGTCACCCCTGCCTCAATGTGTTATATATTTGCTGTAAATGGCAGTGGCATTGTTGTGGTCAGCTCAGGGACCAAGATGATTTTATTATAAGATTGAATAGCCAAAGTGTGGGGAAATTGTTTCTAGTAATAAAATACTAGGGCAGACCAACCCACAGCTCAGCAAAACAAAGGCAGGGAGCATGATTCTGAGTAATTTCCTCCTGGCAGCTGCTGCTGCTGCTTCTCCCCTCTTCCTCTGCCTCCTCCTCCCTCTTGAAGCATAAGCTATTGTCTATAATCAGATTATAGCAGTTGACTGTTTCAACATATATTTATTTCTTTATTATTTATTATACTTCTTTTTTTTTATTTATTTATTTTTTATTAGGTATACAAAGAAAAAGACAACAACAAACTAATATATAAACATAAAAACATTAAATGAAGCAAGTAAAATAACAATGTTTTACAAAAGATACATCATAAAATTCATATAAGGTAAAGTCACATATTTTCCAATACCACATAAAACATCCACAATTTCAAATCTAACAATACCAGATCCAACCTTATTTTCCCTACTACACTATATTCTCTTACACTATTACATTATACAACATTAATATCACCCATGTGCTATATACAATGTCCGGGGCAATCTATATCATCAAATTTTCCAAAAAGCATTTTGTTCTGGGGCGGGGGCCAAGCCTTTTTTCTTCACTAATGTATAATCAATAAATGGTTTCCAGATCCTCCAGAAGCTATTTCCTTGCTGTTTACCTTTTCTAAGATTTAATTCCCATGTAAGTTTCTCGTTTAGGGCCAAATCCCACATTCGTTCATACCAATCTTGCATTTTTATATTTTCATTACTCTTCCAATTTTTTGCTAGACACTGTCTGGCCACTGTTAACATAATAGACACCAATTCCTTGTTATCATTAGTGATTCTATATTTATCTACTTCCATTAACAGAATTGTCTCCGACTCCAATTCAAGTTGCATATCCAGTATTTTCTTAATCTCATTTTCTATATTCCCCCAAAATCCTTTTACACAGTCACAACTCCACCACATATGCTCATAGGAACCCTTTTCTTTTTTACATCTCCAACAAATTTCACTCAGATTATCATACATTTGATGCAACCCCATTGGAGTTCTATACCACCTCCAAATCAACTTATAATTGTGTTCTTTAACCTTCACTGATGTAGTTTTCATAATTCTTCTCCTCCACATTTTCTGCCACTTTCTTTCTGTAATTGTAACATTAAGTTCTTGCTCCCACTTTTGTCTTAGTATCTTTTGTATTTTACCTCCTTTATTCAAAATTTTATAAGTTTTACTTACTATTCCCTTTATTCCTATATCCCCTTTTCTTATTTTGACCAGAAGTGTCTCAACTTCAGTATATTCCCTATCTAAATCCCCTTCTAGTAAAAATCTTTTACTCCAGTTATTCATCTGAAGGATCTTAAACCAGCTCAGCTCCAGTTGCAAATATAACTCATTTCTTTTTTCCCGGTCTCTCCAGGTTTTTACCCAATCTTTCAGCCTTAAAACCCCATTCTGTAATAAGATATCCCTAATCCTACTGTCTATTTTTAATGGGAAGTTATTAAAGTCCTCTAGTTCTAGAACTGGTGAAATTCCTAACATAAAGTCTTTCCTCATTTTATTCCATTCCTCTATAGTAGACTTTAACAATGTTCCCTGAATTTTCTCTCTTTTTTTATCTTTTTCTAAACCCATAAACAGGACATTTCCAACCCCTGAAAATTCCTTTCTTTCAATTCTCTCCCACACCATTTCTTCTCTACTTAATAACTTAATACCATTTCTTATTTGAAAAGCCCTATAATATTTACTAATGTTTGGAATGCCCAATCCACCTTCCTTTTGTGATAAATACCACAGCGATTTAACTATTCTAGCTCCTCGGGTCCCATTACAAAATTTATTCATAATGTTTTGATACTCTTTTAATTCTTTATCTGTATGTTTTAATGGCAAAACATCGAACAAAAAATTCAATTTAGGTAATAACATCATTTTACACATTGCTATTCTACCGAACCAGGACAAATTTAATTTACTGTATTGTATTATCTTTTTTTCAATCTCCTTCTTTTGTTTACCATAATTCAATCCCTTTAACTCTTTAATTTTACTAGCCAATATTACACCTAAATACCTCATCTTTTGTGCAATCTGTATATTATAATCCCGTTTTATCAAATCCTCATCACTTTTATTCCCATTAACTAATATCATTTCTGTTTTGTCCCAGTTCACTCTTAGTCCTGTTATCTCCTCAAATCTTTTCAAATGCATATTTATCCTCGATATAACTTTTGTTGGATGTTTTACCATTATTAATGTATCGTCTGCATACAAACTTATTTTATTCCCTTCCATTCCAATTATTTCCTCATCCTGACGTATTATGTTTGCCAAGAATTCCATAGCCAATATAAATAAAGATGGTGACAATGGACAGCCCTGCCTTGTACCTGCTTCCAATTTAATATCTCCTGTATAGTTACCATTGAATTTAACCCTAGCTATCCCTTGTTTGTATAAATTCCCAATTATCCTTTGAAATTTAACTCCAAATCCATATAATCTAATCATTTCATGAATTGTTGCCCATTGTAATGAGTCGAAAGCTTTAAAAATGTCTAACGACAAAAAACCCACCCTTTCTTTCCTTCTTTCGGCCAAATCCAATAGATCCACTACCCTTCTTATTAAATCTGACATGTGCCTATTTTTTACAAACCCGGCCTGGTCCTCTTTTATATAATTGGCTATGAAACTATTTAGTCTATTTGCTAATATTGTTGAGAAAATTTTTGCATCTTGGTTGATTAAGGATATCGGTCTGTATGATTCAATTTTCTCTAGATCTTTTTCAGGCTTTGGGATTAAAGCAATTATGGTTCTGTTCCAAGAATCTGGGATTGTTTCTCCTTCCAATATTCCATTAAATAACTTGTATAATCTCGGAACTATCCAGAGTTTAAAGTCCTTATAGAATTTATTATACTTCTATCCTGCCTCTCCTCTGGTGACTTCTAGAAGGTATATATGGCTTTCCTTTTTTGCTGTCTTATCCTCACAACTTTGTGAGATAAATGTGGCAGAGAGAATGTCAGATCCAAATCAAATGGAAAGATCATATACTGAGATCTACTTAATATGCTGACCTGTCTGTAGCCACCAATTTAAAGGCTAACGTTAAAATAAAAATCACAAAGTAACTCTAATTGGCTGAAATTCTGTTGTCAGTGGTGGGCTGTCAAAATTTTTACTTATCCTGGTCGGGGAGCAGCAGGCAGGCAGGCAGGAACAGCAGGAAGTGGCGGCGCAGCAGCATGGCGGACTGGTGGCGCGGCCTAGCCCGGCCTGGCCCGGCCCAGCAGCACAGCGCAGCGCAGCCTAGCGTGGCAGCGCAGCCTGGCCCAGACCAGTGGTGCACCGAATAAAGGCCGCCGCCACTCCTCCAGCCACTGCGCCCTTTCTGGGCAGCCCAAAATGGCTGCTCAGAAGTGTGCATGCGTCAAATGGAGTTTTGATGCATGCGCACTTCTGAGCAGCCATTTTGGGCTGCCTGGGTAAGCAATCCAGAGGGCAGCTGGAGAGGCGACCGAACCGGTCACCTGGGGGTTTACTACCCCCCCAGCGATCCCTTCCAGATTTCTGCTACTGGTTTGGCTGAACCAGTCCGAACCAGCAGCAGCCCACTACTGCCTGTTGTGCATGTACTGTATACAAAAAGCCTCATTTTTAGTGGTGTTATTGCCATAGGTTTAAGAGACTTGGCTCCATAAACATTTATTTGTTTCCTGTGGAATTGCATGACCAAGAATGCAGCAAATAATGCCTATGGAAAGTTCTTCACTTACAACAATATGCTTTTGGGCCATTATATACATAAACTGATGTGTTTGACATTTTGTCATCTGAGACAAAAAGGCTGTTAAAGGGGAAAGAATAGAGATGAACTCCTAACTTCTACAAATGTGTAACACATCATAGAATAAAGGGAAGTGATCATTTCTTCTAAAAATCCTTCCTCCCTATTTATGGGCAGAAAAATGGTGAAGAGAATGAACATTGCATCATATATCTCCAAGTAAAAAGAAATTCTGTTGGTCACAACTTTAACACTGGTCGAAAGTGCCACTTTGCTATATTTTCCATTAAAGAGTTTGCCTTTTGCACTGCCACAGTTAGTGTCTAAAGCAGCAGCTGTTTTGGTCTCTGGGTGAGTATTTTGCATGCTCCATAGGGCCCTCTACCTGGGGTCTTTCTGGAACCATTGTGGCAATGACAGGAAATCAGCCACCCAAAACGTAGTGAAGAAAACGGAGATAAACTTGTGAACACAGCTGCATTCTTTGGTTTTCTGGCAGGATTGGGTTCTGAAGGCACAAAGTCAACATTTAAGGTGGAATCTGGATCTTACCATCCAATCCTCAGTCTTTCTCTTCCTTCCCCCTTCCCTCCAATGACTGCCAGCTCTTCCTCCACCTCATTCATATTCTCCAGTTAGGTGGGAATTCTATCTTTTGGCTTCATTTCTGGGTCTCTCCAACCTCTTCACTCCACTGGAGTGTTCAATTGTGGTTAATTAAATGAAGAAAGGGCCTACCCCATGACCTTCATTTAGCTTTGGCAGAGACCTTCAGATGACCAATGGGGCTTGGAAATAGACTCTCCCTTAGTGTCCAAGTTCATTCACATGTATCCATGAAAATATCTTTGAAATGTTCTCCTTTTCTGACATTCCTTTTTAAAATAAATTTTGCTTATGTCAGACGGTACAAAAATGGTCATAGGAAATAATGGTAGAAATTTGAACACAACACTAATTTGAACTCACACAGATATTTACAATATTGTGACCAATAAAATAAGTTTGTTCTTGTACATATAACAAGAAACAGAATTTAAGATTTAAAAAGACCCTCGTCCACTGCTACATCTTAGAAGCAGTTTTCTCCTAAATTACTGCTTCTGAAGAATGGAACAGGTTTCAAATATAAAGTGGCAACTTGTCAATATCAATGTATTAGTCCGTAGCAATCTCCCTAGTGGGATTTAATGCATTTGGTAGGCATTTTATTCCTACTTTAAAAAGCTTTCAGGAAGCTCAAGTGGAAGCCAGTTCTCTAATATGCCCGTGATCTTAAAAAAAGTGACCCTAATCTAAAGACCATTACATATCACCTATAAATTCCAAGGAGTAAGGATTCCCCCCTATACAGTATTCTAGGATAATCAACAGCATGACATTTCATTGTGTGCTGTTAGTCCAGATGAAGATTCCTGGAAAACAATTCAGCCTCAAGTGTACATTCCTATTTATAGTTCTGAGTGAGATAATGAAGTATCTCTAAAAATCTTGACAGAGAGAGAGAGGGTATTATTGTCCTGATACATGTCTCTGGATATTCTCAAAAAACGTTGATACTAATGTATCTCAGAAAACATAACAAAACAAAATAAACCAAATAAAATCAAATAAAAAACAGTAGCACTTTAAAGACTAACTACTATATTTTCACTGTTAGCTTTCGTGGATCAAGTCCACTTCATCAGACAAGGAATGAAACTTACAGGCATGTTCTAATATACCAAACTCAGGAGGTCGACGGGAGAAGGGTTGGTGTCAAGCAAGATGAGAGGCAAGCAAGCACAAAAAGGCAGTATCACCCAGCCATTAGCAACAATAGATTATTCAGATAAACTCTAAAAGACTCTCTTTCAATCTCATACTAATACTGATACTAATGTAGTGACACATAAAAGGCTGTTCTGGCCCATGGAGAAAGACAGGCAAGTATTACTACTGTAGGTTCAGGTACTTTTGCTCTGTATCAAATGTTAAAAAACAATAAGGAGGACAACTGGAGAAAGCATGTGTTGGACATGAGCAAGGTACCCCCATAGTGTAGGGGTGCCCAAACTACTGTCTGGGGCTGTATCTGTCCCCCAACATCAATTCATCCAGCCCGTGAAGCCCTTGTACGGACACATTTTTCTTCCACTTCCAGGAGCAATGAGGGCTTCATGGACCGGATGAATTGGCATCATGAGCCAGATCCTGAACCACATGACTGGCCCATGGTTCAAAAAGTGTGGGCACCCCTACCATGGTGTCACCAGTCAGTAGCCAACATACTTGATGGATCGAGTCTAAAGAGTACCTTCAAGGTACCATGCCTGGATGCTAAAAGACTGTTTGGTTGGGTCTCTTGGAGCTCATCCCAGAGGCTCAGAATTTTGTAAAGACAATGAATTTGGTCCAGGATTTAATCCAGCTCTTAAAGGAACTATCAATGCTGGGTCTCTTTGAGAGGTAGAATTTAGCATGTGAATAGCTCAAATCAACGTGTGGAATTGATTTCCTGGTGCAAAAAAATAAATAAACACTAGCCTTCACTGTTCCACCTTGCTCACTTTTATCATCATCAACATCACTACCATTAGTATCATCACCATTACTACCACTTTTTCCAGTAAATTCAAGGCAATATATTTGGCTCTGCCTCGTAAAGTACGGTAAGTCAAATTAAGGGAGAGTGACTTGATGAAGATCATGAAATTATTTTCATAGTGCAGTGCAGTTGGGACTAGAGCTAAAATCTTCCAAATTCAAGCAATTCAATCATGAAATTACATTACATACCCCTATCCAGGCATTAGTTTATGGATACACACATGAAGCCTGCGAGTACTCCAGCCCATTCCCCTCCATCTTGACTACCAGTTACTCCAAGATGGGTGAATGAAGACAGCCTCTCTGTGTGTCAACTTTGAGTGCCCCTCTACCTTAGAACTGCCATCCTCCATACATCTGTAGGCAACAACAACTCAAAATGGAGGGAACTGTGTCTAGAGAGCTGCTCCACTTTGTGTGGTTGTTCTGTCCATAAACTAAGGCGTTCTTCTGTCTCTCTATGTTACTATCTCTTTGTCTCTATATCTTTGAAGAGCTATTTTATGTTAGACTCAAAGTCTTCTCTGGAAAACTGCAGACAATTTAAGCTAAGCAGAGTTAAAATAAGCAGAAATAATCAACCAGATTGGAGAAGAGGGGAAGGTTGTTATTTGATTCACCTACCTCTGTCAATAGAATCTTTCAGACCTGACCACATTGATTAGCTTACCAGGGGATATTCTTGACCCAATTAATATAATAACTAGCTAGGTTGGTCTTCTGTTGCTACTATTATCTTATAACACAGGTCTGCAAAAAATAATTAAAAAATCAGCTGCATAGGATATTTTTGGTAAATGTTATGTTTTCTAGTGTACTGAATCCAAAAATGACCTCGATTCCCCCCCATCACGTACAAGATTTTTTTGCAAAAGATGAGGGCTTTGGATTAAAAAAGCATAATAATGATGAGAAAATGACTATTTTATTACAATAAACTAAACATATTACATCTTATAAAACAAACAGTTTCTTCATAATATATACTTCACATTCTGTGTTCACTATTTTGGTCTGTGAAATCTTTTCTTCTTCTCTTTTATGCTCCTTCAAACATGCTTTTGCTTTTCATTTTCTGTTTCCCGTTTGAGCATCCAACAGTAGTAGCTAGCATACTGATGTTCCATCTTCCTTGGCGGCATCTCTTGATATCACCGACATCCTGGTGAAATCTTTCACCCTGCTCTCCACTGTAGGCTCCCAAGTTTTCCGGAAAACAGTCGAGATGGGAGTGTAAGAAATGAACTTTTAAGCTCATCTTGCATCCTTGAGCTTTATACACATTCAACATGTGTTGTACAATTTATTTATTTATTTGTTCAATGGTTTTGTAGTGAAGGTCTTTAGTATTCCCTAAAAACTTGTGAATTACGTCTTTGAAATAGTCTCAAGCTTCCTTTTCTTTTTCTCCCATTGTTTCTAAAAAGAAGGGATCAGATAACAGTTTTCATATGTCGGGGCCAGTAAAAACTCCCTCTTTCAACTTGGCTTCAGACAGTTTTGGGAATTAGAACACAGATATCTGAAACATTCCCCATATTTTGGCAGTGATTTAACAAATTGCTTCATAATCCCTAATTTAATATGAAGAGGTGACAATAAAACCTTTTCTGTTGGAACCAAGGTCATATTAATGATGAAGGGTTTTTTTGGCCAGGGATTACGGCGTCTCGATGTGGCTGGTCTTCTTCTCTTTTATGCTCCTTCAAACATGCTTTTGCTTTTCATTTCCTGTTTCCTGTTTGAGCATCCAACAGTAGTAGCTAGCATACTGATGTTCCATCTTCCTTGGCAGCCAGTAAGATTCCTCGATATGTTCACCTTTCTCTACAAACAAAATAAACCTGTTGGGTCATGATCATCTGAGCTTCCTCACACCACTAAACCTATACTACACCCAGCGGTGGGCTCAGTTTTTTTTACTGCCACACTGTGGGTGTGGTATGGTGGGCATGGGCAGGGGAAAAGCCTTGCATTGCACCTGAATTTTGTTGTTTTTCAGTCGCACAGTCGATTCCAACCCTTTGCGATCCCATTGACCACTGTCCGCCAGGCACTCTTGTTCTCCACCATCCCCCTCAACTCGCTCAGCTCTGTGCCCATTGTGTCCACGATACCATCTAGCCATCTCATTTTTGGCCGCCCCCTTCTTCTTTTGCCCTCCACCCTTCCAAGCATCAAGGCTTTCTCAAGTGAGTCTTTTCTTCTCATTTGACGTCCAAAGTACCTTAGCTTCATCTTTACTATTTGTCCTTCAAAGGAGCAGTCAGGGTTGATTTCTTCCAAGATCGACCTATTTGTTCTCCTCGCTGTCCAGGAGACTCTCAAAACTCTCCTCTAACCCCACATCTCAAAGGCATTTATTCTTCTGCGCTCAGCTTTCCTAATGGTCCAGCTCTCACAAACATACATTGCCACAGGGAAAACCATTGCTTTGACTAGATAAATTTTTGTTTGCAATTTGATGTCTCTGCTTGTCACTAAGTTCCCCAGGTTTCTCATCGCTTGCCTCCCAAGAATCAGTCACCTTTTTTTTTCATGGCTGCAATCCCCATCTGCAGTGAGCTTTGATCCTAAGAAAGTAAAATCTGTCACTGCTTCTACTTCTTCCCCATCTATTTTCCAGGGACTTATAGGGCCTGTTGCCATGATCTTTGTTTTCTTTATATTGAATCTCAAACCAGCTTTTTCACTTTCTTCTTTCAACCTAATCAGGAGCTTCTTTAGGTATTCCTCACTTTCTGCCATCAGTGTGGTATCATCTGCATATCTCAAATTATTGATATTTCTCCCAGCAATTTTGATCCCAAATTGTGATTTCTCCACTACTTTATTTCAAAAGTTGTATGTCTGCTACTGATTCTGGTGAACTGGTGTGAATCAGCTGGTGCACACCACTGACTATGCCCCTCTTCCTCTTATTTTCTCTTTGCATTATTCTTGATTGTAGCTCTAATAAATATTAAATGAAAGTAAGAAATAATTTTTAGATAGGGTTTTTAGAATCAAGAATAGGATATCAGATTTTGGGTTAAAGGCAAACTTCATGTTAAATTAAACTAAAAACACAAGTTTTGCAAGAAAACTTGATGAGATGGATTTTTTTTTGTATTTCTCAGTTTCACTAAGTAAAAATCTATAAGAAATAGTAAAAAAAAAATCCTATGCAGTTTTTGGGTTGCAGACCTGTGTAATACTTGAAAGCAGCTTCAAAATGAGTCAGTTTTTAAAGTGTCTCAACAAATTAAAAAAAAATTAACATTCAAAATTTGGCATTTTTCTTTTAATATATAGGTAGATTTCAGAAAAGAGGCTGCAGTGGCTTAGTGACTAAGATGTTGAATTTAATTACTGGAATGTCAGCAGGTTGAGACCCGAGTACTGTATGACAAAGTGAGCTCCTGTGTCTTTCCTGGCTCCTTCCAACCTAGTAGTTCAAAAGCAAGAAATAGCAAGTAGATAAATAGGTACCACTTTGGTGGGAAGGTGAACAGCATTCTGTGCACTCTGGTGTCTAGGCATGCCTGTCACATGTTCATGGAAATGTCTGCAGACACAGAGAGTGCTGTTTCTTTGGCTATAAATGAAGATGAGCACTGAACCCTAGAGTCAGATACAACTGGCTTTTGAGCAAGGATGACCTTTACCTTTACTAGATTTATATATCTATTATTTTAACAGAAGCAGACACAGCATTGATGAATGCTTTCTTGGCTGAAACACCTTGGCTACTCAGCAGATATGCAGTAAAGTGGAAAAGCTGCAGCCAAGATAGAGATCATTTCAAGCACCAATAAGAACATGGAGCCGGTACGGTTTTCTCTTTCAGATCTTTTCCAGCTTTCCATAAAAATCTGCCTCCTGCTATGAAAATCACCCCAATTATATTTATTGACAGATTTTATTTTATTACATTGCTGCCAAGATTATTCTGTTTAAAATAGCTTTTCAGAAGTAAGCAAGCATATAATTACACAATTAAAAATACATTTTACACATAGGAAATACTAAGAAAGGTCTAACAGCACAGAATAGTGTTATCAAGGAAAGAGGTTTAGTTTGCTATTCAAATTAGTCTCATAATTATGGTTCGGCAGACTTACCTCTGTTATCCATATTTAAATTGAAGTGTCATTCATTACTGGTTGAAATACCACATTGACCTGATTTTAAAATGTAATAAAAACATAATTATTCCAGTACTCCTTGAGTAAAATAATTCCTTTTTAAAAAAACAAATACTGCACTGTTTATTTCCATTTTTAAATTTTTCTTCTCCCTAAGGTATGCCCTTTCAATTAAACTGTGTTAAAACCATTATTTTTCATTTTACAATGAAACTAGGGTAACAGACATAGCTGTAGCACAAATGTGGTGCTTTCTCTTCTTCTTCACAGCTAAATTTCAGGGGAGACAGAAGGTTCTATGCCTTTATCTGCTGACACCAGTTTCTTTCTGGTAGATTGTTTTATGCTCCTTTCTGGGAAGCCAAAGGGTGAATCCAGATCAGATTACTGTATTTGTATCTCCATCCCATGGATATTAAGTGAAAAATTAGTCATGGCCTGAGTCACACTGCAGTGTTACCCACAAGTTCACAAATGACACAAGTGTCTCTGACAAAATATCACCAAGGCAACATTCTTGCTTTTGTTTTGTTTTTTAAACTATGTCAAAACTTTACATTGCTCTACACTTCAAACCTCAAGGTTTGTAGCTTTACCCATAGTTTTGTAAGTGGTCTCTTCAGTGTAGTGACTTATTGAGCATCCAAACCAATCCAATCATTTATACATAAACTTATGTTGTGTAGTTTTTGTTTCGTTTGTACCACAAAAGTCAGCAGAACCTTCAAATTTCTCTTGCTTAATGTAATGGAGAGGAATATTCCCAATTCTAACTGTTTTTCCTAATTTTCCTGTTATGTAAAGCAGGGGTCCCCAACCACAGGGCTGTGGGCCAGTACTGGGCCACTGGCTGTCTTCAACTCAGCTGTGGTGGTGGTGGTGGTGGTGGTGGCACTGGTTGCCCCAATGGCAGCCGTCTGCCCTCAATGTGCTCCATTGGGTCTGCCCATGAAATGGAGCAAGAGCATGGGCTTCAGACACAAGCAGATAGGCAGGTGGCCGGGCCCCTCCTCCATGATGCTTAATATTGGTGGGACTCTGCCCTCCACCTGTGTGCAGTGTGATACCTCACTGCCTGAGTCAAACAGTATGGCTGGCAGATGGCTGGGCCCCTCCTCCTTGTTTTTGAGATACAGTGGGGCTTCTCCCCCAGGGGTCACCCCACCTCTGCACAGTGAAATATCACACTGCCAATATTCAAGCTGTGGCTGGCAGACAGGAGAGATTAAAAGTCCCATACCACCTCCTGGAAAAATTGTTTAGCATGAAACTTGTCTATGGTACAAAAAAGGTTGGGGACCATCTCACTCTGATCTGACCTAGGCCCAGGTTTAATTTGATATTTGATTAAACAAAAATCCAGAAACCCCCTGTTGCTTCAACAAGGAATATCTTTAAGATTTAGGAGATGTTGCTCTGTTTTACTCCAGAATACAGAACTGTTGAAAAAAAGGAAATATAAATTTTGTGTGGGAGAAATTAATACCTTCCACAGGTACCTTTCCAACTATGTGATTCCATTGACCATCATTTGTCACGACTGGCTACCTGATTATCTGAGGTGCTTCTACAGTGTGGCAGATTCTTATGGAAACAGTTTCTGTTTTTATTTATTTATTTGTTTCATATTTTCAGAAAATAAACCTAGATATTTTATCTCTCTTAAATTTAAATCTACATGTTATTGAATTCCTCTATGGCACTAAAAACAAACAACCATCCACAAAAAACATGTCTGCTTAATACTGTTATAAAGAACTTGAATTTAATTTTTCTGTGTTCCAATAATTCACATGGAACCACTGAAAGGACAAATTCCAAGAACCTGACTCCACATGTACATAGGACATGATTCATCAGTTCAAAGAAGCAAATTAGTGTTTTAAATTATCCCCCCCCCCCCGCAGAATTCCTTGCTGGGTCATTCTTTTTATCTGTAGACAATCTAAATGGATTGAGGTTTTGGTATATGAAAGGTTGAGGTTTCCTATGTAGAATAAGGGGATTAGGCCATGGAGACCTTCATAGGAGCCATGCAACTAAATCTCTGTGTTTTGTGAGGCACATAAATAATATTTCTCATTGATATTTTTAAAGCAACAAGTGACAGAAATTAAATACTGTAGGTCTCAGTACTGAGAGAAGCACACACAATCACAGTAGCTATATTCAGAGGTTTAAAGTTCTGAATATTGTCAAGGCCTTTATAAAAACACTTAAATTTCAAAAATTTTAAAAGTCTTCCTGTTTTTCTTTATTCAGCACAACTGGAAGCTGGAAGATAATAATCCTCCCCAAATATCTCAGAGACCACACACAAAAATAGTTAATACAGAGGAAACACTTGTTACACAAGTCCTGTAGCTGCCCCCACCCCCCACCCCAAAAAGTAAAAAAGGGTCAACATACCTTGTTTTCAAGGAGAACTGCTTTCAAAGGAAATTCTGGGAAGTGGATTTGAATTTCAAAAGAAAACAGGTGTTTGACGTTAAAGTAACAGGATCACCACTTTTTTACAGGTAAATAAGACATACACAGACCACACATGTTAAAGTAGATTGTGATTCTGGATTTTTTGAGGAACATAATTTAAAAAAACCTATGGAATGCCCTGGTGGCACAGTGGGCAAACTGCTGTCCTGCAACCAAAAGGTTGGAAGTTCAATTCTGAGCAGGGCTCAAGGTTGACTCAGCCTTCCATCCAGTGATGGGATGATAAAAAATCTTCTACCACTCCATGATGTCACAGATGTTGTGGGTGTGGCCAACGTCATGACGTCATAGGCGGAGCCACCGTCATGACGTTGTGGGCGGGGCCTAAAAATAAAAAATAAAAATAAAAATAAAACACACACTCACACACCCCTCAACCGACCCACCCACCCACAACACAAAACCAGAAATAAATAAAATAAATAAAAGAAAGATATAAAATAAAAATTAAATAAAAATACACTCACCCACCCAAACACCCACCAACCCACCCCAAACACAAACCCCTCACTTAAAAGTAAAACAATACAAAACAGTACTTACCCTTGGAAGCGGCCGAGCTCCTGCAGGAGGAGGAGGCGCAGCTAGCCGGGCAGCCCAGGGCCTTCCGGCTGGAACCCTCAGCGGGTGGCCTCGGCGCTCGGCAGCGGCCACAGGAAGAGAAGGCATGCCTAGCCAGGTGGCCTGGGCTTCCCAGCTAGCCACATCTCCTCCTCCTGCGGCCGCTGCTGGGCACCGAGGCCGCCCACCGAGGGTTGCAGCTGGGATGCCCTGGGATGCCCGGTTAGCCACACCTCCTCCTCCTGCGGCCACTGCCGGGCGCCGAGGGAGGCCGCCCACCGAAGGTTGCAGCCAGGATGCCCTGGGCTGCCCGGCTAGCCACACCTCCTCCTCCTGCGGCCGCTACCGGGTGCTGAGGCTGCCCACTGAGGGTTGCGGCCAGGATGCCCTGGGCTGCCCAGTTAGCCACACCTCCTCCTCCTGAGGCCGCTGCCGGGCACCAAGGCCCAGGGCCGCCCACCGAGGGTTGCGGTCGGGAGGCCCTGGGCCACCCGACTAGCCACGCTGCTTCCTCCTGCGGCCTCCACCAGAACCGCTCCATTAAGGTCCGGCTCCAGCAAAAACTAACGCGCATGCACAGAAACTCAATCTGATGCATGCGCGATTCAAAATTGCAGCATGCATGCGTCAGATTGACTTCTGTGCATTTTGGTTCCAATTTTTTTTATTTTTTTATTTTTTTGAGGCGTCGGAACCGGACGCCTCAAAAAAAGGTCTACCCTCCCAGAGAACCCTCCAGGATTATTCCTACCGGTTCTATGGACCCGGTTGGAACCGGCAACATCCCATCACTGCTTCCATCCTTCCGAGTTCAGTAAAATGAGTACTCAGTGTGTTGCAGGCAAAATGCTAATTAACTTGTGAACCACCTGGAGAGTGCATTGAGCGCTGTGAGGTGGTATATAAGTGTGATTGCTTTGCTTTTGCTTTTATTTCCATGAAGAATGTGAGTTTCCCATCATTACTGTACTGCTATTCATTTTTACCTTTTCCACTTTTCCTTGTCAAAACAAGCATATCTATCTATCTTTCTGTCTGTCTGTCTGTCTGTCTGTCTGTCTGTCTGTCTATCTATCTATCTATCTATCTATCTATCTATCTATCTATCTATCTATCTATCTATCTATCTTTCTTTCTTTCTTGGGATAGCCAGTTTACACTGTTAGGACATTTTTCATTTGGGGGTATTGTACAAAGATTGCTGCCCAGTGGAATAGTATAACTTTAAGGCCCTCCATGTGTTTTGAACACAGGTGTCCATAATAGAGCCTCAAACTGATTGCCAGGCTGTGCATGCTTGGTCCATGTGCTCCTGTAACAGCCCAGCTGTGGCTGATTAGAGAATCTGCCCAGCAACACTGGGGTATAACTGTGGCCCTCTGGGAAGGGTCTATGGAGGAGGCTATTATTCTGGAGGAGATTATCTGTGAGGAGGTTGCTATTCTGAAGGAGTCTATATACTGAGAAGGACTGAGACACTGAAGGAGGTGATGCTGTTGAGAGCTTTTCTTCAACTGAGAAGAAAGAACTGCTAAAGGATCACCAGGACTCTTTTGAGTGCTCCTGGAGTTGGAGCCAACAGAGGAATCCAAGCTGTCTACCTACTGTGGGGCTTGGAGAGAGAGAGAGACTGTTGTATATAGTCCTGTGTATGTCTGTCTTCCCCTCACTGTAAGTAAAGTGCACCTTTCCACTGAAGGCATATGTGTGTGTGTTATTGCACTAAGGCTTTCGCTGCGTAAGAGCTTAAAAGTGCTACTCTGCTATCCAGCCACACATATTGCTAGGGGAATCCCTGATAACGGGTTATGGGCCCAGGTGTGCCTAACAGCTACGCCTGACGCCCCTTACTGCGCCCGTGAGTCTTCGCCTGTCAAGCCCAGAAGTGCTGTGTGCCTGGACTGGAGCTGTGGAGCCCTGATCAGCGTTCGGAGGAGCTGTGTTCCCTGGAGGACTCATCGCCTGCAGGACAATGCCCCCACGCAACCACACACCCCAACAGAGGTCCAGAAGATGTCCACTTCGCTTCGAGTGTCCCTGCCAGCTGCATGTTTTGTGAGTCTGCAAGTGAGGGAAGAATGGCTGTTTCCAGTCTCTCACTGGTGCCCTTGCTTGATGGCACCAACTACCAGACGTGGTCAACCAAGTGCAGTCTGCTTTTGCGCAAGGAAGGGCTCTGGGACATTGTTGAGAATCTCCAGAAGCTAGAAGCCTTGGATGAAGAGGACACTGAAAAAAAGGACAGACTTGAGTATGATAATCAAAGGGCTTTGGCAATTATTGGGTTAACTGTAGCAGAGAGTCAGTTAACATATCTTAGAGGGGAGAAGTCAGCTGCCGCATGTTGGCAGAGGTTTAAGCAATTATATGTAAGGGACTCAGTCGGTTCCCAAATATCTCTCACCAGACGTTTGTTTAGGTTACGCCTCCAGCCTGGTGGAGATATGGCTCAGCACCTCCATTCAATTAGTGATTTGCTGCAGCGTCTTGCTGAAACAAACTTGTTCTTTACTGAAGAACAAAAGGCATATATTCTCCTTTCGTCTTTGTTGGAAGAATATGATGCTTATGTTTCATCCTTGGACATTTTGCCCAGGAGTGAGTTAAATTTCTCATCTGTTCAAGGTCGCTTACTAGAGCAGGACAAATTAAGGGGTTCTCTGAAAGAATTCAGAAAACCAGAAGTTCTAACTGAAAGTGGTAGAAGCAAATCACCCCCTCCTCCAACTGTGTGTGTAGCAAAGAGATGTTTTAGATGCCAGAAGTCTGGGCATATTGCCAAGTTCTGTAAGGCAAGGTCGAGCCCAGATAAGGACAAGACATGTGGAAAGCTAATCTCTCTGTTGCTGCTTTTACTGATGTTGAACCTGGCACCTGGTTAATTGATTCTGGTGCATCTTTTTCCATTTGTAAAAATAGGAAAATGTTTACTGAAATGTCTAAAACAAACCAGACTGTCACCTTAGCCAATGGGTCACGTGTGCGTGCACTGGGTAAAGGCCAGGTAAGATGTGAAGCTTTGGGTGAAGAGCTAGAAATGCTTTATATCCCTGAGATGAAGTATAATTTGCTATCTGTTAGGACCCTACTGAAAATGGGTTACTCAGTGACATTCCAGGGGAAGGAATGTGTCATTAAGGGACGAGATAAGGAGCTAACTGTCCCGATACACAATGATCTGTTTGTGTTAGGCTCCCATGCGCTGAGTGTGAATCTGGCTGATAAAGGTTGTAGCAACAAGCTCCCCCATGACAAATGCATACACTTAATGCACAGACGGTTGGGACATGTAAATTTCTGAGACTTGAGAAGGACCATTAATCAGACTGAGGGCATAGCAGTGAAACCATGCAGCAGATTTCTGAGCTGTAAACCTTGTAACGAGGAGATGTCTAAGGTCACTCCTGCAAACAGAGTGGGTGGTTTTACTACTACCCAGCCCTTAGAGGTAGTGTCTGCTGAATTAATAGGTCCTATGAGCCCAAGCCCTGGTGGCTCAAGGTATGCCCTGAGCATTGTGGACCACCACACAAGTTATGGGTTTGTGTATTTGCTAAGGTCCAAGGGTGAGATCTGCTCAACTTTAACCAGATGGGTAAGGTTCGCCCAGAACAAGGCAAACACACAGGTAAAGACCCTAATTACTGATGGAACAGTGTTATCAAATAAAGCCAGTACTGATTCCCTGGCGAAGCATGGGATAGTCCACCACAGACCTCAGCATAACTCAACTGTAGAGAGGAGAGGTCAAATTCTGCAGGCCATGACAAGGGCTATGCTAAGTGATGCAGGTTTCCCTTGCACACTCTGGGCAGAGGCTATGAAGTGTGCGAACCATCTGCTCAATAATGTTTATCATTCTGGGATTGGGGACATCCCTGCAAGCAGGTGGCATGGAAGGAAGCCAAACTTGGGCTACCTTCGAGTCTTTGGCTCTCCTGCCTGGGTACACATCCCGGGGCAGCCTCGCCCTCGCAAACTGATCTTCATAGGGTATGAGGCGAACCATAGGGAGTATAGGTTTTGGATGCCAGGATCCAACCAAGTTACAAGAAGTAAGAGTGCCAAGTTCCTGGAGCACTCCCGGTGGGAACATGTGGAAAGTGTCCACATTCCTGGACTCCTGTTTGAGGAGGAGGAGGCAAAGCAGCCTGTCTTTCAACCCAGCAAGCTCGTTAGCAAAAGTCCCACTGATGGGGAAGCTGGGGGAAAAGAAGAGATAAGTGGTGAGTCAGAGGAGTCTGACATTTCTGGGGAGTCTGTGGGAGACACCACTGATACAGTCCTGCCACGTAGGTCCAGTCGGACTAGATGGTCACCTGATAGATATCAGGCCACTGTGGCGTCAATGGATGAAGCAAACCCAGAAACCACTACTTAGATAACTGCATTGCCAGGTGCAAAGTTGGGTGCACTGCAGGCAGAATTAGACAGGGAGGTACACCCACCTCGGGACCTGTCTGTGTGTATGCCAGAATCTGAAAGGCATAGGGTGTGTGGGTCTAGGAGACCAAGGTATTTCAAAGGTGCAAGAAAAGGTAATAAACTGTTTCCTCCTGATGCCAAGAGGCATGTGAAGAGTGTAAGCTGATGTTGTAAATACTGAAACTGAGTGTATTATAAAGAATCTTGTACTGTACCTGTGTATATGTATATATTGCTTAAGTATTCTGTCCTGTATATTGTGGCATCCATCTTGTACAATAGGAGGAGCATGTTAGGACATTTTTCATTTGGGGGTATTGTACAAAGATTGCTGCCCAGTGGAATAGTATAACTTTAAGGCCCTCCATGTGTTTTGAACACAGGTGTCCATAATAGAGCCTCAAACTGATTGCCAGGCTGTGCATGCTTGGTCCATGTGCTCCTGTAACAGCCCAGCTGTGGCTGATTAGAGAATCTGCCCAGCAACACTGGGGTATAACTGTGGCCCTCTGGGAAGGGTCTATGGAGGAGGCTATTATTCTGGAGGAGATTATCTGTGAGGAGGTTGCTATTCTGAAGGAGTCTATATACTGAGAAGGACTGAGACACTGAAGGAGGTGATGCTGTTGAGAGCTTTTCTTCAACTGAGAAGAAAGAACTGCTAAAGGATCACCAGGACTCTTTTGAGTGCTCCTGGAGTTGGAGCCAACAGAGGAATCCAAGCTGTCTACCTACTGTGGGGCTTGGAGAGAGAGAGAGACTGTTGTATATAGTCCTGTGTATGTCTGTCTTCCGCTCACTGTAAGTAAAGTGCACCTTTCCACTGAAGGCATATGTGTGTGTGTTATTGCACTAAGGCTTTCGCTGCGTAAGAGCTTAAAAGTGCTACTCTGCTATCCAGCCACACATATAGCTAGGGGAATCCCTGAGCTACACAATCAAGATTACATTTTTTCAACTCTTCTGCTAACAAGCAAGCATAGGTAGACATCTCTCTCCTCCTGCTTTGAATATACTTAGCAATAGTGATGTTTCTTCCCTACCATTGTAAGATAACAAAAACCATATTTCATTCTTTGTCCCATCTTCTCTTCTCCAATAAGACTACAACATTCATTGTTCATCATTCCTACTTCTGTTCCCACAGCCTTGCATATTGAAAAAAGGGATTTGTATTTGACCCTAAGGCCAAATTCCAAGACTCTCTTCTTCCTGTACCCCTTCAGGAAGCAAAGAAACAACAACATCCATTTTAAACTCACAAAAAATAAAGCTCCATTTTCAATTCATTACAAGTACAGTACCAAACTCCAACTCAAGAAGCAATCCTCAAATGAGTGTAGCTAGAAAAAGAAATTTAGAAAGGAAGGGCATCATATTAACCTGAATGTGTTAGTGTTTAATATTCCAGATATTCCAAGAACATCTGTCTGTCCCACCAGAGTGGACCGGAGAGGCTCTCTGGTTGTTCCATTGGCCAGAGAGGCACTTCTGTCTGGTACTAGAAGGAGGGTCTTCTCTGTGTCCGCTCCTGCGCTATGGAACCTCCTGCCAACGGAGCTATGTCTCCAGATGGAGCGGCTGCCCTTTTGGAAGAATCTAAAAACATGGTTGGTGGGGCAGGAGGTATAATAACCCCAGCTCGCTGGTTGATCTGAACCCCTCTCTCCCCATACATTTAATTAGTAAGATGTAACATTTGGTGTGCTTTTAATCTTTTTAGATTTAAATTTTAAATTTTAATTTTAACAGTTTTAAGGTTTTTAGGTAGTGTTTGTGTTCTGCTGTCATGTTTTGTTTTTCTTTGTTTTTTATTACTTGTAAACTGCCCTGAGTCACTTTGGTGAGAAGGGCGGTGGAGAAATGCAAATAAATAAATAAATACATAAATAAATAAAATTTAATGGGAGGGGCATCTGTTTCTGGGCTATCATAGGGTGGCCAAGTCTCCTGCTGTTCAGGGGATTGTTCTTTCTTTGAAGAACATTCAGTAAATATCCCTTTGTTTCATAAATAATAAACTTGAGAAGAGACAAGCGAGAACTTGAAAATGTGCAAGAGTGAATAACAGAATTAGCTGGTGGCCAGGTTACAGATAGTATTCTATGGTGAAATGTATCATATATTTTTTATTCAATTGAAGTAAATATTTCTAAATTTGCATCTGTACATATTGTCATTAACTGCAGCTCGTATCCAAGAATGTATTTTTTCCTGGAAGCAGGAAAAATGTCACTGGTGTGAATTTGTTTAAGGTGGATCCCATCTTGCTATGAAGTGACCCACACACTATGACCACAGAGTCATCTCCTGCAGCCAGTGGCATAGCATGGGTTTCAGCCGCTCAGGGCGTAGGCCAAATTCTCTACCCCCTGGGCAGGGCCCAGGACGCCGGTAGTGGTGGAGGGTCCCAGTGCCCGTCCCCACAGTGGCCTCTTCTCTCTGGTCACTAGGATGTCCAGGGGTGGTGGCAAAGTCCTATTTATTGTGAAATTTTGCTGCTCCCAAAAAGTGACTCCCGGGGCAGGCCCCCATGCTACGCCACTGCCTGCAACACATATGAACTGAGACATGCAGGATTTAACACTGGGATTGCAATGGACTGCCGTAGCCTTGAGGATATTATCAAGGTGCGCCTTCATAGCCAGTCCATCTGGCATGGCCTCTTCCGCCTCCATGACCACTGGGAATCAGAGTTCCTCCTCCGCTCATTTTGCCATTGAGCCTAATATGATAGTTTCCAGTGGCATTTCCTCCACCGAGGGAACCATCACCCCACCTAAAGGGACTCATCTGCCCATAGTCATTGGCCCCTTTAGGGAGTCAGGTTAGTTAACCACCCCCTGACACTTGGCATTGAGTCTCTGGCTCTATAGTCTACTCCATTACCATAGTGGTATGTCTGGCCAGACTGTAATCTGTACTTTTCAAAAACAAAAACATGGGGGAGAGAAGGAAAAATTTTAATAAACTGATTTTATCTTTACATATAAAGTCAGTTTATTGAAATTTTCCCTTCTCTCCAATGTTTTTGTTTTTGAAATGAGTTAAGTGATCAGCTTAAAATACCATCAAATTTTGTCTGAAGTTAGAAAAACTAGAGAGCAGTTGGGAAAAATGGGTAAGAAGAAATAGGAAATATAGGGGTTTATGAATTTTGGAGAAATGATTATGCAAAGGGAAGGAAATATAGTTATGAATAGTATAACAAATAATATTAATAAAATATAATTGGAATCAGAAGACCAACAAGATTATCTTAAGTCATTATGGGAACATAATTTGGGTGAAAAAATAAGTAGTCAGGACTGGAAGAAAATATGGATTTGCAAATTTTTGTAATCTATATCAATAAGAGTAAAGGAAAAAATAATAGGTTGCTTTGGAGATGCTATTTAACACTGGTGAAATTAAATTAAATATATAAGAAACATTCAGCATTATGTTGGAGATAATTTTCTATATGTGGTGGAGTTGTGAGAATGTACTAAAATGTTGGCAAATGTTCTTCAATGAAGTGAATGAAATAATCAGATTAAAGGTATAAGCAATGTCCTAAAATAGCTCTTTTAACAATATATGATAAGCAGTGGTGGGATGTCAAAAATTTTACTACTCCACCGTGATGTCATCACAGTGTGGGCGGAGCTAACATCATGATGTCATGTCATGGGCGGGGCCAAAGAAAAATACAAAATAATAAAAATAGGGAGCTTCAGGCTATACGGAGCTTCAGGCTAGCAGCTTCTCTTTCTCCTCCCCATTTGGGAGGACAGCAAGGAGGCCGTGCATATGCACCAAGCACTAGGCGTGCATGCACACCAAGTGCTTGGCATGCATGTACAGTGGGGGAACCAGTGAAAAGGTAAGCCCCGAAGGTGGTTCCCCCCCAAAAGCTGCTACAGGTTCTCTGGGACACTGGGAAAAGTTACTACCGGTTCTGGAGAACTGGTGAGAACCTGTTACAACCCATCACTGATGATAAGGTCAGTGGTTGGCTGCTGCCAGTTCAGACCGGTTTGGCCGAACTGGTAGCAGAAATCCGGAGGGGTTCACCAGGAGGGTAATAAACCCCCGAGCGACTGGTTTGGTTGCCTCTCCGGTTGCCCTCCAGATTTCTTTTCTGGGCAGCCCAAAGTGGCTACTCGGAAGTGCGCATGCGTCAAAACTCCATTTGACGCATGCACACTGAAAAATAGAAGTGTGCATACGTTAAATGGTATTTTGACGCATGCACACTTCCAAGCAGCCATTTTTGGCTGCCCAGAAAGGCTGCAGCAGCTGGCTGTTGAGGCCCTCAGCAGCTTCTTTGGAGCAGTGGCAGCGGTGGCGATGGCCTTTCCTTGGCGCACCACTGGGCTGGGACAGGGCAGGGCAGGCTGCACAGCTGGGCCAGGCTGCACTGTTGGGGTGGAGCAGGCCAGACTGGGCTGGGCTGGGCTGCGCTGCCAGTCTGCCATGCCGCTGCGCTGCTGTGCCGCTTTGCCACTCTGCCCACGACGTCATGATGTCATGACATTGGCTCCACTCACGACGTTGACTCCACCCACAGTGTGGTAGTAACATTTTTGGCAGCCCACCACTGGATATGGCCCAATGTAGCCAGTCATATAAAGAATTAATTTCAAATTTGTTAACAGCAGCAAGACTAATGATAGGAAATGGAACATACAGTATGTTTTCAATTAAATGAATGGTATTAAGAGGTTTGGGACCTTGCTGTTAATGTTAAATTAACTTGTAATATTAAAAGTTAAAAGGAGAATATTGAAGCAGAACCATTTTGAAGATATCTGGAGAGAATGTATAGATTACATTTTATTAAAGGAGAAAGGATTGACTCCGTCTCAAGAATCGATGCAGTTTTGGAACTTGGATAAATGTCCATGAAGATGAGGAATTACGTAGCTGTTCCTGGTGGGGGAAAGCATTTTTCTCTAAAATGATTATGTTGATAGTTTATAGTGTTTTAAAAGTTGTTTTATGCTTATAATTATTTCTTAAAAATGAAAATTTAGGAGTAGACAATACATAAACATTATCATTTCTCTGCTTTTCAAAGAGTTCAGCCTAGTAACTATAGTAGTAGTCATCGTCGTCGTCATCGCCATCCCATTATTATTATTATTATTATTATTATTATTATTATTATTATTATTATTATTATTATTATTATTATTATTATTATTATTATTATTATTATTATTATTATTCCATGTCAGAAATTATTTTGGGTTGAAAGGACTTTTGTGTGGAAGAAATTCCATTCAGGGAACACCCAAATGAAGCTGCTTTCATGTCCTCAAGAAATGGGACAGAGACAGGCCCAAGATGCTGCAATTCAACAAATTGGGAGTTTGGTTTGATGGCAGCAGGCCTTCCCTGCAGGTCTGGGGGATCCATTACAATGGTCCCTTTGGGGCTGATCTAGCCTTCAGTAAAGAAATCAAATTACTGAAAACAAAGACGACCATTGGAAGTATATCTATTC
Organism: Furcifer pardalis; assembly: GCA_030440675.1. Classification (NCBI taxonomy): domain Eukaryota; kingdom Metazoa; phylum Chordata; class Lepidosauria; order Squamata; family Chamaeleonidae; genus Furcifer; species Furcifer pardalis. Next base: position 75,584,775 of record CP126890.1, on the reverse strand, counting down.
ATTCATTCATTCATTCATTTTATTTAAACATTTATATCCCACCCTTTATCAAGGATCTCAAGGTAGGTAACAAAACTGTGCAAAACAATTTTAAAATATTAAATGGTTAAAATAATTAAAAATCAAACAGCAAAACATTAGAACTCTAGAACCGTTGCACTAACATCTATGCAGACCATGACCCTCAACCTGCATTTTCTAGTATAAAAGTACATCCTGAATTGGCACCAAAATGATGCCAATGTGGACACCAATTGGGCCTCCAAAGGGAGGATGTTCCACAGCTGGAGTGCTGCCCTGTCTTGTGTCTCCACATAATGAACTGTTCTCAATGGTGGGACATGGAGGAGGGCTCCCCAGCAGATCTAAGTAATATGGCTCTTTCAGTTAATCAGTTTTCAAGCTGTTTATGTATTTGTAAGTAATTCTCAATACCTTGAACAGAGATGTGAAGTATATCGGCTAATCCTTCATAACCGGTGTCATGTAATTTAGCAGTAGAGTTATACTGTTAGCAGTATAGTTGTTACATACTGCACCTACTGTAGCATCTGTGCAATCTTCAAGAGTAGCCCAACATAGAGTATATTGCATTAACTGAACCAGGATTTAATACCTTTTTTAAATATCAGCAGTGCAAACACTCAAGGTGTTCAGTTCTCACTTGGGCACCACATAGTTCCTCTCTTTGGACTCCTACTCTCACACAGGGATTCTGAAGGCAATCTAGCACACTCAACCTGAACTCTAATGTGGATGATTGCATAAGACATTATGTTTCCATTCACCTCATCTCATATGCTCTGCCCCTGTGTCTCCTCCAAGTGGTGAACTAAACAACAGGCTTTGCCTAGTGTATCCTTAAACTCCTAGGAAGGCAAAGGTCCCTGCGGTGGGAGAAAGAGCTGATCCTAATCAGTTGAGATGTTCCACCAGCAGCTAGCATAGTCCCAGTTTAGTAGGGAAGCAGCAACCTCAGAAAGAAGTTAGGCAAGATGGAGGGAGGGGCTTTTCTCTCTTCACTTCTGTTGACCCAGCTGTGATTACCTGTTGTAGGTAAGGTGCTTTGTATTGTATTGTATTGTATTTATTGGATTTCTATACCGCCCTACTTGGAACAACCAACTCAGGGCGGTGTACAACATAATATACAATCATCCAATAAATTCCGACAATAAGACAAAAATAACATACAGTATAAAATATCACAATATAATAGCAAAATAATAATAGTAGCAATTCCATATAGTGCCATTCCATCTCCCCTTCTGTTTTACATCACCTACCTTTTCTGATAGATGATTCACTTTTGAACATGCTTTTTTTTACCTCATACTGTGAGTCTGAGAAGCTCACAAGAATCCAGGATAAAACAGTGGGTTTGACAAAACTACTGGTGCTATTGATCCAAAATCTCACATAATATGGCTCTACTAACATGTGTCTTCATCTCCCAGCTTCCTGACATCCCCCATTCATGGTCACAGCAAATGCCAGGATCAGATCTGTTGCTAGTTCTTCTGACGACAAAAGAATAAGAATAGAATCATGAGAACAAGAACAGAATGGTTAACCATTAAACTGAAAAAAAGCTCCCAGGTGGAAAATTGTGAAGAAATACTCATGAGAACATTTTTATATTAGTTTACCAAAAGAAAGTACTTTCTGCAAGAGAGTATTTAAAGAATTGATTCTTTAATGTAGCGTGAAGTTATTTTCAATTTACCTTTCACTTCATAAAAGATATAGAAAGCAACCATTGCTTAATATGAGACTAAATGCCTCACCAATTACATTAAAAGGAATGAGATAACAAAGAAGGTGCTTCTGGATCTATTTTTGCCCAAATAAAGGGGAGAGGGAACTTAGCATACATATATTTTTGTTCTTCTCAGAACTATTGACCTTCTGAAATTAGCCATTCATTGGTCGTTTCACATCTTTGCCTTTTTGCTGAAATGATGCATTTATCTTTTCTCACTCTAACCTTTATAATCCTCTTAGCAGCCAAGATAAATATGGTAGAAATTCATTGGCTTTATGGATTTTAGGGAAACACATCTTTGATTAATTTGATGCCATTTAAAATGATCTGATTTCAAACCAGGCAAGTATAAATGTACTACTTTTGTAATGACTTTGAATACAATCCTGCAGATGTCTAAGTGGAGGGACCATAATGGGATTATATTTCTTAGCTGATATGTGACTTCAGATGTGAACAGCCTTCTGTTTTATTTCCACTTTAGACAAATGTGTATTAGATATGCAAGTGCCTCTCTAAAAGGAAACTTCTATTTGCACCTATTTCTCCTGAAACAAAAAAAGTAATATGGTCATTGGACCAGGAAAAAAAATCCTCAAGAAAGTGTTGTGTATATGTGTGTATGTATACATATGTGGATGAATTTTTGCATGCATGCACACGTTTGTAAAGTGCACTTAAGGGAGCAGTTCTATTTCAAGAGAAATGAAGGGTATGGAATTCATTTTTATCTATTGATTACTTGGTTTGGTCTACTCGTTTATTGCCAGATAGGAATATGGATTAAGGTTTTGAGGAAATTATTAAACATTATAGTTCCCAGTGTTCCCAAGAAGACCATTTAAGCAAAATTTCAGGTGTTGTGCAAAGCTCTGATTGACATGAATTCCCTTTTCGCAATCATTCTGACACTATAATGTCTTGAACCACTATAATGTCTTGAACCACAATGAACTAGTCCCTCCTGCAGTCCACATCTGGTTTGAAAATAGAGTGCAAGCAGGGAGAATTCCTGTTGGGAGTGCCCATAAAAATTTAGCTTCTGGACAACACTGGTCATGCCGTTCATAATCCTACCTACAGTGGTGGCTGTATGCATTGCGTGGTTCTTTAAATTATTGCAGTTTTTGTATATGTGCATCTATACATTTAAATTAGCACATGCAAAACTTCTGTACATCTTTGTCTGCTTTTGGTGGATATATCTTCTCTTTCAATAGTGATGTATGATAGCACTTTTCAAACACTTGGAAGATACTCATAAAAAAGGAAGGACAGGATCTGTTCTCTGAAACTACTTGGAGCCTGATTATAGCCTGAATGCCACAGAAAACTTCTTAATTGTTAGAGCAGTATGACAATGGAACCCAGTTACCTGAGGAGGTGGTGAATGCTCCTACTCTGGCGGTATTCAAGAGAAAATTGGATAACTATCTATAGAATCTGCTTTGCCTTGAGTTTCTGCATTGAGCAGGAAGTTATTCTATGATTTGTTGGATCAACACCATGGCCAAAACTGATGACCAATTTGTAAAACAAATGAAAACAACCAGAAGATCCAATCACAGGTCTTCAAGATGTTATCTAGTTTAGTCTTTAAAATGAATGTGTTATAGTAGCTGGTTTATCCTCCCCCACCCCCAAATGGAGTTCAGTGTTGGTTTCCACACACTAAAGCAAAATATCACCTAATAACACATTCTAAACATTCTCAAGAAACAATGGACCAACCTTTTTAATTCAACAGTATTACCTGTGGTCCTCTATGAGAGTGAAACATGGTGATTAATGAAGGCCAAGGAAGAAGAACTATCAAGAGCAGTAAGAGCCATGGAAAGATCAATGCTAAAGGTGTCCCTTCATGACCACATCCCCAACACCCAGATAAGAGAACAAAGCGGAATCAATGAAGCTGTTGCTGAATACCACACACCAAAATTGCGCATACAGGCGTGTTTTACTTCTACTTCTGGGAGTGATGAGGGAAGTGTGGGCTGGATGAATAGCAGTAAACCCATTCGTGTGGATTCACAGGGTGCTTGGACTTCAGGGAATTGAAGTCCAAGAACATCTGGAGTGCTAAGGTTCACCATCACGGTGTTAGGTTGTATGCAGATATAACTCCTAGATAGCAAAGATATATACATTTGTAATTCAAAGCACTTCTTCAAAGAGCCATTAACTAAAAATATACACAGATTCCAGCAATAGGAATTCTCAGTATTACCTAGTTTATCAATGCTATTCTCAAAGAAAGATATACTGTTATAGGTTGCTCACTTTCTTCAAATAAGGTTTTAAGTGGCAGTATTGCATAGTATGAAGCTCATGAAAAAGTCACTCTATGCCAACTAGACTCTTAAAATATTTAAAATGAACTGCAGTTGCAATCATATCAGAAATAGCTTGCATTTTGGGCTGCTTGTGGCAAGTCATTTCCTAGCATTCTTGACACAGGATATTATGAACCAGCTGAAGATGGGCTTTTTGGTCAAGAAGTTGGACTGGTCTTTTTTGGTGGATCCAGACTGGAGCCATCCCTCCACAGACAGAATCACTTCCAGCAAAGCACCCTTTTCCAATATGATCACCTGCAATCCTTCCTTGCTATTTGATTTTTTTTTTTTAAATCACAACACAATACAAGAGAGAATTGCATCCTCAGATAAATATTTTCTCTGAGAGCTGACATGGTTATGTGGCAAACATGTTCTCTCTGTGTTGTATCTTTGTATCAGTTCAAAGGCTTATTTCAGTGTTCAGTTTTTTGCATGATTCCAGTTATGTGAAGGGGAGAAAGGGAACATGGAAAAGTGGTTAAACTGCTGTACTGCGACCAAAACATTGTGAGTTCAATCTTGGCCAGGACTCAGGGTTAACTCAGCCTTCCATCCTTCTGAGGTAAGTATGTTGGGGGCAAAATGCTAATTAACTTGTGAACCACCTATAGAGTGCACTAAGTACTTTGGGATGGTATATAAGTGTGATTGCTTTGCTTTGCTTTGATTGCTTTGCTTCTCTGGTCCCTATGTTTCACCTTAAACAACACAGATCTGTCTTCATCCATATATTGAACAAAAGGTTTGATGTAGAAAGCCCACTGTGAATACAGAACTTGCCAAAATAAATCCATAAGAGATACAGCTTATTCCTTAGCCCATATGTTCTGCCCCCAATGAATTGACACTGATATAGCAATAGCAACAGCTACAATGTTGTTTTTGTTGTTGTTGTCATTCAAGTGGTGGTGGTGGTGATGCTGATGCTGATGATGAAACAAGGTATTTTTTATAATCTTTCCCCCTAAAAAATAAAACCTTTGATTGTTCTTTCTTATATGGGACCTTCTCAAATTCAGAAAAAGTGGGTGGCATTTTTCACAGCTCTCTTTTGTAATATAGAGAATTCTGTTTCTCATAATAATGTCTTGATAGTGTGTTTGGAGGGTGTGGAATGGAGTGGCTTTTGCAGGAATAGATAACTGGCAAAACTTTCCAACAGGAGTCTCTGTTGCATCTAAAGACCTTCCCATAAACAGAAAGAGCCAACTCTCATGGAAGATGCACTGAAAATTTTGCAGTGTGTTTATCTGCACCTTTCCATTTCAGTATTTTGCCCTGCCCCTTGCCTGCCATTGCTGTTTCCTCAAATATAAGGTTGGTAATTTATGTGTGACATGATAAGATAGATATTTGCTTTGAATTTATCTATTTGGCTACCAATAGTTCAGTAACTAAGAAACATCTCCAAAATGTCCTCATCAGAATAAGTATGTTTTTGATACAGGAGAAAATAATTTGTTGAAAGAGATGGACATATTATGGTCTTTTAAATAAACATACATGAAGTTGGTATTAAATAAATTATAATGGATTCCATTAAGCATAATTCTGTAATCATGCAAATGCTGCAGAAATGACTTAGCTTTGCCTTTAGTGTTCTTGTTGCTATGGTTATAGTTCTAACTACCACTCTAAATTACTGCTGTGCCACTTTAAATGTTCACTTTTCATTTGGTTTTATTAAAATATCAGCAGCAGTATCAGGCTTTTTAATTGGTATTTAAAGGTAAGTTGAAATTTTGTTTGCATTTTAAACATTAAATCCACTTAATATTAAATCTATATTTAAATGCATTGTCCAGATAGTAAAGTCTCATCACCTGCATTGAAAATTTGTCTAATTTGGCATGAGAAAATAGGTCTGTAGCTTGAGACATATTTTATGTATACTCAAAGGGGGGAAATAAAGGACATGAGATAAGAAGTAGGTTCTTGCTGAAAGCCTCCCTCCATCAGGCCTCCCCCAGCTGTCACTCCCAGTGGCAATGATAGGAATCTGAATCTGAAATAATAGTACAGTAGTTGTTATCTGCCATCAATTCACTTCTGACCCATGGTGAGCCTGTGAATAAGAGATCTCCCAAATGTCCTGGCTTCAACAACCCTGCTCAACTCTTGCCAAAAGAATCCTGTGGCTTTCCTCTCTAAGTCAATCTGTCTCATATTTGGCAATCTTTGTTTCCTGCTACCTTCCACTTTCCCCAGCCTCAATGTCATGATTTTTGCCTCCAGAGATAATTAAGCCTAGATTTGCTTTAGAAGCCACTTGTTCATCTTTATGGCAGTCCAGGTTATCAACGGAGCTCTCCTCCAGCACAATATTTCAAATGAATCAATTTTCCCCCTATCAGCTTTCCTTCCTGTCCTGCTTTCATGCCTGTACAATATAGATGATCCTAGTCTTTGTTTCCAGTGAAACATCTAGTAGTCGTAGTCGTAGTCGTAGTCGTAGTCGTAGTCGTAGTCGTAGTCGTAGTCGTAGTCGTACCAGCTGAAACAAACCATGAAGGTGTCAGGTACAAACCCACAACCTTGGGAGGCAGCAGGTGAAGATCACCCACTTTGGCACCAAACCATCTCTGCCACTACCAATTACTTTGAAGGAGAATGCCGCAGACATGAAGAGGCTAAGTGACAAGCACAGAAGCTTTGCCAAACTCAAACATGCCCTCCACCATCTATTCAATGTAATGTGTATGGTTGCATGTTTCATGCCAGGATTGGCTTATTGCATCACCAAAGACACATCCATCAAAGGAGAAAATAATGATTTTCAGGGGGAAAATTGTATGCTCTGACACGAGTAACTGCCGATGATGAGTAGTGGTGGTGGTGGTAGTTCTTTCTCATGTTTTGAGGCACCTGTCTGCACCACTACAGCATATCGGGCAATGAGGCTCTTTGTTGTTTCTTCAGCAATAAGGTTTTATAGGGCTGAGACGATGCCATTGCATCAGCTCCACTGACTATTCTTTCTTTCTCTCTTCTTTCCCTGTCCCTTGGCATTTCAAGAAAAAAAGTTCTCTAAGTTCACAACATTCTTAATGAAAATAATTTCTCTTGCTTGGGAAGAGCAATTGAGTCTTTTTTTTTCTTTTAATTTTAGAAGCAAAGAAAACCTTTGTCCTTTCTGTCTCACCTTCTGCCAGCCTCCTTGCTGGGCTTAAGAGTCTCCAGTGCCACTCTGAATTAACATTTTTAAAAATGAGAATTTGCATTCCCACCCCCACCCCCCCAAAATGGGAAGGAAGGAACCTGAGAGACACGTGGGTCTTAAAAGTTTGATTTTAGTTTCCTGTGTGGCATTGAATACCATTTGCCATCTATAGAGATGCTCATTGCCCATAAATAAATGGACATTGAAGAGATCACTAGGTATGTTGTATTTACATCCAACAAAACCTTTGCTATAGAACAGTTTACATGGAGGTCATTGTATTGATGGGCAGATCTCTCAACCTTTCTCCACTCTCTAGTCCAGTCCCTTCATCACTTCCAGGCTGCTCCATTTCATCCTTGGTGATAATAAGCCTCAAGCACAAACAGAAATGGAAATAACTCATGACATGACCTTTCTTTCTCTGAAGACATTGGCACAGTCCTTTAAATTATTTCTGATGTGTCATCATCTGAGTTGGGGTTGGTATGACTTTCAAAGTTGGGTGCAGCTGGCAGGACATCCCATCAACTTACAGGAGGCTTGCACCCTTTGAGCAAGAACTAAAGTACTGTACATGACACTTGTTGCTTTGGGGAGCTCCAAGTTCAGATTAGGGAGGCCCACCAGTTAGAAAAAGTCTAACAAAGCAGTTATAGACTGGTGGACTGCTAGCCCCACTTGTCCACTTAGAGGTATCAGTGCCAACTCAAATTCCTCCTCTTCTGTCTTCCTACCCTTCCTATGTCAAATTCTCTCTTCTTAGCAAGCTTCCCCTGCCCTCCAATAGTTTCCCCTTTTATATTCCAAGCTTGGTGTGAAGCTCCTTCTTTGGGAATGTTCCTGACCTTTTCAAATCTCCCAATTTTTGTACCCTTTGATCAAATGACTATGGCAACTGACACTCCTCTCAAGCAGTGGCCTGGGGAAGGAAGCCATTTTTAGATTTTCATCAACCTTTGACTAGACCTTGGAGTGACTGGGAAGATGCCATAGTTGACCCAAGCTGTATGACATTGCCCATCTATTCATACAACTCATACTTGTGACAATTCTATGGCAGGCTAGGAGAAGACTTGAGCTGGTGCAAAGCAAGTGAAAACTCTTCAGATTTGTGGAGAGAGAGTTTGTTTTGTGTTTGTTCAATTTGCCAGAGCTCTCCACTTCATCCCTGGAGCGCTGGTGGTGCAGTGGTTAAACTGCAGTATTGCAGCCAAAACTGCTGATGTGAGTCGACTCAGTTTTCCATCTTTCTTAGGTTGGTAAAACAATAACTCAGCATGTTGGGGGCAGAAATGCTAATTACCTTGTGAACCATCTAGAGAGAGAGCACAAAGTGCTATCTCTATCATAGAAATCGCACTGAAAGGAATTGAATTTAAAGAAATGGCTATAGAATGCAATCTCATAGACTGGTTCATCCTCCTTCATAACTGATAGGTGGAATTGCCCTGAAGGACAGCGTTTTCTATGAAATTCCAGTGACTCTGAATTCAAGAAGAGAAGGGCAGTCCTTTCCCCTGTTAGAATGAAAACATATCTGGCCACACTAAATTCTATTTATATATATAATGTTTAAATTTCAAGTCTTTTTTGCATTTTGTTAAAGAAAAATCATCTTGCATCATCCTTATACCCACTTTCCCCTCTCTGCTTTTTTAAAAACTTTATCTTTAGAGAGGAAACATCCCTAACTAAAAGCTGAGGGTAGACACTTTTTCTTCTTTCTGATGCACAGCCAGCAGAACATACTCCTGCAGAGAGCTGATAAATGCTTTTAAATTTCTTGAGGATGGTAGGAGTTGCGACCTTTCCCCTTTCTCCTTGATAAGGGTTGGGATTTCACAAATGCTGCATCTGTTAAAAAAAAGTTTGTGTGTATATGTGTGATGAGGTCGTCCTTGGGCAAGCACATCTAATAATTTGCTAGGCAGGTCAGTGAAGAGCCTTACTTGGAGAAGGGGAACAAGAAGAACAAAAACAGCAGCCATTCATAATTTCATAGTAACCAGCATTTTAAAGGAAGGCTTTAAAGAATATTTTAAAGTGATACAAAGGTGATACAGAGTCCTTCTGTAGCATTTGTACTGTAGTTGAATTTTCATTCAATTCATTACATGGCATCACAAAAAAATAAACATTGTCTGCTACTTGGTCTAATACATGTGTCCTATACTAAATCAAGTGTGCTGAATCCAAATCTGAGGTCCAATTCTGCCTAAGACATCAGGATCTTAAGTAAATTATGCATATAGGTTCTTGCATTGATCACACTGTCAGGGCAGAATTTATGTCTGTGATGGAAATGTTGTGTTGTATGATCATTGACTAGATTTCTTTAGGGAAATGGCAAGGAGGTGGACCCTGAGGGAGGACATAAAACCCAGAAGGTGTGAGCCATGACGTTCCCTTGGACCCAATACTTGGAGCTAAGGGAGAACTGCAATCATGTATATGCATAAGCCAGAAAAAAGGGGGGAGGCTGTGGGCTTTCCCCCAAAAGCAGCTTTCTTTATTTTGATATGCTTTCTGAACTTTTGATGAACTTACTTCTGTAATTTACTCCGATTACAATATACTTTTGAATTACCTGAAGATGACTGGAGTGTTTACTTGGCTCAGTGCTTCCTTATCTACATTAATTGATTTCCTATGAGCTACCTTGCTTACCACCTAGATCCAGACGTGGGTGCATTTGCATGCACAGTTCCTGCCTCCATGCCACCACCGCCTTGGGCACTTGGTCTCTAAAAGGTTCACCATCACTGTCATAGACTATATACTAGTATATATACCATTTTATTCCTATAAAGAAATCCCCTGAGACATAAGGAGCACTCATGTAGACAATTAGAAGAAGCAGGCCACAAACACTACCTGAGTGTTTCATCAACAGATTCCATGCTTCTCTGTATACCCTGCCCAGCAGATTTCCTCATTCTTTAAGCAACATTTATAGTATTTATAGTATTCAGTCACTACTAAAAATACATTGACAAGTTTGGCCCCTCTAATCCATTCACCTCCATAAATTCCATACAGATTGTGCAGTTAATGAAATATTTTGAAATATATAGCCTCAGATTGAGTGGGTGGCAGCCCATGATGTTAAGGTAAGTAGATACACAACAAAAGTGGGGCAATTATTAAGGTTTGACTTCTTTGTAAGTCCAACCTTCCCATCTCCGAAATTCCCTTCATGCTCAGCATGCTTCCCAGATGAAAATAATTACCTGGACTAAAAGTTTGAGGGGGAAAAGAGAAGAATATATTTACTTGCTTAGATATCTTAACAGGTTGGTTTTAGGTTCATTAGAAGAGAAAGAACACATAGAGTAGTTACAAGGGTTTTCCTCCATGACCATTACAGCCATGTGGCTGGAAAAAGACAAAGAGAATTCCAAAAGCCTGCATCTCTCTCAAGGACAATTGGCCAATTTGACCAACAAACAGGAGGCAACAGATTAGAGTCAGGCAATCAAGTTTCATTTGGGAAAGTAAGGGCTTTTTCTGATTTGTTAACATACAAAGCATGCTAGCAAGTTAATTTCAATAACAGATGCTCTTTCCTATCAAGAATTGTGTGTTTACCCTTTGCATGCTGAATTGCCATATCCCTAACATGAAATAAAACTTGGTAGCTTTTAAGGTGTCTCAAAGCTCTTTGGTTTTGTTGAATCAAAGGAGGGTTCCTACAAGACAGAAAGGCGTTTTTAAAACTTCCATTAGCCTTAATGGAACTGATGGATTCAAAAAGGGGAGGAGCCATCTCCCTTTAACCCTGTTAACATCACTGGGCCAGATAAATGAGATAATGGAAATGTGTTTGGCTCATCTGGATCACAGTTGCTGGAGACTGGGTTCAGAGGAGCCTGTACTTCCTGTTGTGATGGTGGGTAATGGAAGAAGGGGCCCAAGGTTGAGAAACACTGTCCTACTGGATGAAACCCCTCCTCGGGACAAAGGTCCTCTACTTAGCTAAGGACCCTGGTTGTTTAGCTCATCATCTAGCCTTGGATATTTAGTACGTACAAAACAAGGCAGCTCAGGCCAGAAAAACACCATGGTATCCCTAATGGCTCTCCATAGCAGGGCAGATGTTGTAAGCCTTACAACATCTACTCTGCTATGGAGTGCCAGCAGGAACATGCCAAGCAAGTAGAAGGGATAAGGATTGAGGCAGAGGAAGTGGAAGTGGAGGCTAGAGTGAGGGTCGGGCTGGATGATTTGGTGCCATGAGCCAGATCCAGCCTGTAGGCCATAGGCTGAGGATCCCTGAGCTAAGGGGTTACTTATACATTTCTAAATTGGGTCACTGACTTCAATAGGCTTCACATTTATTGTAATGGACCCTTGCTAACTGCTTACAAAGCTGCTCCCCCACGCTACTGCTGGAAAGAATCATTTTGGTGCTGTATGGATAATAGACTGTCTTTCAATGATCATCAGTTTCCCTATATTCTGATGATTTGTAAAACAATAAACATCTGGGCAGAAGTTAATTGTTCCTGTTCAAACATTCGACACATTCTTCATTACTTTTAGTGCACACAAGACATTCAGCAAGGTACAGTTATAATTAAGACTGATGAAATCATTAGACTTGCTGTAAACATTACGTTTATCTAAATAGACTGTGGCAATGTTTTAAAGGTCTTCTGTCAGGTTCATTCAATGTTTAATTATTTGTTGTTGATGCAGAATTCCAGTACAATTGCTGTCATTTGTCATTACATTCTGTTGTAGATGTATCAGCTAATTTTAGTTTTATGGTTGGTGGTCCCAAGAAAACTGCATTTAAATGTGTAGGAGCAATGATAATATATTTGAGAAGTTTTGCAATTGCTATTTGGAATGAACCAGCTTGCTTTTTTAATGATTCTTGATGCATAGCCGAGAATAATGGAAATGCTGCAGAAATTCTGCATATGAAAAGTCATGGAATCTCAGCTTTCCTTAAACATCACATTAAAAAATTGGGCAAAAATAGAAGACCCACTTCTTGGATTTGCCTACTGCTGTCTTCACATGCAACACATGAATGGCATCAGAGGCGTAGCTACCGCCGTATCTGCTGTATCAATTATACGGGGGCCCCGGGCCACGGGGGCCCCCAACGTGCGTAAGCAAAACAAATCTTTACCCTTCCTAAGGGCCCCCAAACAAATTTTTATACGGGGCCCCGCCAAGGCACGCTACTCTTCTGAATGGCATATGCCCTGCTGCTTTTGCATATTTTCACATACAGTATACACATTTTTCTAATTTCTAAAACTTACAGTTATATTTTCACAGACTGGTAAAAACATGAGCAATACAGTGTGTGAGAGGCTCTTTTTTTTAGAGCATTCATTTCATAGGTTCTAATGGTGTATTTCTGGTAGATCCAGAATTACCTATCCTTACACTCCCTGAAAATCTTTTCTGAAGTGCTAGAAAACTCTTGAAAGCAGTTTTATATTTTGTGTCATTAGTGACTGCAGCAGAAATGGGAGCAGAGGGGAAACTTCACATTCCCTAGGCAGAAGACATTGAAATAAACTGTTAGAATTTTGCTAGAGTTTGGCATGTTCATAAGAATACACATGCATGTTTTTATATTAAGTAAAAATGCATTAGTTGTCCTGTGGGATCAAATCAACATTTAATCTGCTTTAGCCCTCCAGTTACAATCTACAGAATCTTATGACAAGTTGTATATGCCTACTTTAGAAACAGACACATGCTTCCTGATATGTATACTTACTTCTATGAAAATCAAATACTATGGAAATACTGCCTTATGGATATTTTTTTCATTTATAACTCCTATAATTGCTATATTGCTTAATTATAAATACCAAAAGCTCCAAGCACAAATCACCTATCAGAGGAGATAGAGGTAGTATACATCTCCTTAGACAAAACAAAGGTGAGGATTTTTTTTAGATATCCCATTTGTCAGCCTAGTACAGAGGTGGCAAAAGTACAGCACGTGTTCCAGAGAAGGCACTCAGAGTCCTTTCTGTGGGCAGACGCGCCATCACCCCAGTACAGAATTAGCCTCACCCCTCTGCCCAGCAGCCCAATGGGAGTGCTTCCCCCAGCACAGAGTTTGCCCTGCCATGTTGGCACTTTGTGCTGCAGTCAGTGGTGGGATGTCAAAAATTTTACTACGTCATCACACTGTGGGCGGAGCCAATATCGTGATGTCATGACATGGGCAGAGCCAAAGGAAAAAAATTAAAAAATAATAAAATAAAATAAAAATAAGCGCGCGCACGCGTGTGCACACACACACACACACACACACACACACACACACACACACACACACACACACACCTACCTCTCAACCCACCCACCCTCCTGCAACACAAGGACAGTAAGGAGGACAGCAAGGAGGCCGTGCATACGTGCCAAGCACTGTAGGCATGCATCCACACCAAGTCCCGAAGGTGGTTCCCCCCAAAAGCTGCTACCGGTTCTCCGGGACACTGGGAAAAGTTACTACCGGTTCTGGCAAACTGGTGAGAACCTGTTACATCCCATCACTGGTTGCAGTTTGGACACTTGGTCTCTAAAAGTTTCACCATCAGTGGCCTAGCAAAATGTGGCTATTTCCTTCCTTTCTTGACTTTCATGACAAGACCCTCACAGAACCAGACACAGAGGATCAACTGCAGACCTTGAAAATCCAGGTGGTCAAATCCCCCAGATGACAGCTTCTAAGTACCCCACAGAGTGCCAGAAACATGAAGCTTCAAATGAAGGCAGTTTTGCAGCCAGATCAGAGAAGATGGAGGCCAATCACTCCTAGCCAAAAAGAATATTGCACATTGAAGGCACAAAACCAGACAGAAGTCCCTGGGGAAAGTGATCAGCTGTAGGGAAAGAATCCACTGGTGAAGAGACCTCCAGAGGAGTAGTGGTCTGTTTGACAGAAATATCTTCTTGCCAGGTATAATATTTGACTCAAGGGAAACACCTGCTTTAACTGATGCTGAAGAATTCACCACATTTGTCATTTAAAAAATTAAAAGGGAGCTAAGGCAGAAAATGTATTTTTAATCACTTACACTGTTTTCTCATAACTTTTCTCTGTGTGTAACCGCTACATAATGACCCTTAAATAGCAAAAGCCATGGTCATTCTGTACTCATGTTCAGCTCTGTCATGCTGTTTAATCTTCTCAATGCTCCTTTATATCTACCTTGAATATTACTGTTTGCCAACCATTTCTTTCTTTGGATTCAAGCTGTTATTGATGTTTGAAGATTTGCATTTCTCATTGTTTTATGAACCAAGAGTAGGATTAACCAGTGCTCATGCATTTACATTAAAAGAGCATTGCCCTTAGGGAACTAGATAGAACTCCCAGATTATCCTCTCATGTTACTTGGAAAATATTTTTTAAAAAACAGCTTGCAGGGAAATAAAACACATCAAGCTGTATCTCTTTAGCGCCTGCTGTTTCTCTTGGCAGTGTTTGACACTGTTGACCAAAGAATTTTACATAATTTGATTCACTCTCTTCCACTCTGCTTTGAGTATAATTTATCTTGATGTGTAGTAAACCTGCATTCTCAGAAACTAGACACAGAAGTCTGTGTTGGTCTATTTCTGCCCATAGAATCTATATTTCCCACAATATTCCCCAGTATTCACAGGTAGGCAAATGACTGCCAAATGCAATTAGCACTTTCATGTAATCAGCACAGCACAGTCTCCAACCAAGACAATAGCTCTCATAATAATTCTTCAGGCATCTCAGACATTTATGCTACAGAAACATGCTTGCAATGTGTTATCCCAGCACAGTCTTTTCATGCATGCCAAAAATTGTCTCAAAGTTATTGCCTCCAGAATATTTCATCTCCCAATTTTCTGGTGTGTGGTCATTCTCTTAATTCTTGTTTTATAGATCTTTAGGGAAATCCAGGAATATACTTCATGTTAAATTTATGCACTGCAAAGACCCACACTAGAAATTTGGCTTCTTCTCCTGTGTTGACTTTCCATTTGAGTCTGACATTCCCAAATAACATGGGTGGAGGCCTCTAGAAGTGCCAGAACAAGATCCCTGCATCTCCCTCCACACCGCATAGGTTAAAAAAGGAAGCCAAGACGAAGATTCCACATTCAGTTTGTTTTGTCTATGACAGCTAAGTGATAATTCTTTCTTTTTTGGTCGTGTTTCAGTAGCTGTTCACTAGAGATGGTAATCTTTCTTTCATTCTAGAGGGCAATGACAACAACAGTCACAACAACAAAAGTACAAGTTTTCTTCCTTTTGGGCTCGATTTTGAGAGATTTTGTACCTTTTGCATTTTGACCCTTTTATTGTGAAAAATTCACTGAGGTTCTTTGGCACAATATCCTATATTTTGCACATCTATTTTCCTCTGAGTACAAGAATCAGTATGAACGGAGTGGCTTTATCTGATTGGCTAGGTGCCTGCCACATGCCTAGTCATTATTTACCAAATAGCCACCGACACTTTTGCCATTTTTGTTCCACACATGGTGATACCAACGTGAGACTAGCCAAGTTTAAAATGCACATGTTTTTCTGGGAGGAGGGGATCTTCTGCTTTTTGGGGGTGGGTAGGGAGAATGCATCACATTTGTCATAAAGATTAAAAGGGAACTAAGAGAGAAAAAGTGTTTTGAATCACTGACAATATTTTCTCATAACTCTTCTCTGTGTGTAACTGCTACATAATGACCCTTAAACAGAAGAAGTCAAGATCACTCTGTATCCATGATCAGCCTCTTAGGCGATTTAAACACGAACATTTAATGCTATCAGAAAAAAGTGCAGGCCTTTTCACTCTCATGTGGAAACCAAAACCTTTGCAGTTCCCCATTTGATTTTTAAAAGAACTCTCTTTTTTCATCGGAGCAGAAGAAAAATTGTATTTGTTACATCCGTACTCTATACTGCTTCATGAGGAAATCCCATCCTGCAATTTTCCATTGTACCATTCAGTTTTTTTGCATTCATCCAGCTTCTCACAAAAGTTTAAGATTTGAGGAAAACAGTATGCAGAAAGAAGAAAGGTGTATGCCCTTCAATTTCATTGGAACATGGTATTTATGGAAAAATAACTCAGTTGAAGTTCATGTTTTTGTTTCATTTTACCAAAACTACCATATACTAATCACTTCCTGCCTTCATGCAGTTTTGTGATAGCCAGAACAGTAGCTGAGATTTCTGTTTCCCAGACACACATACACACACGAGGCATATCAGCCCAAAATGTTGTTGTTATTGTTGTAATGAATTTGTATGTGGTGCACAACCCAGACTGGCTGAAATATTAATGATGATCTATTAGTTAGATAAATTTATGAGGAAAGAAGAGACATAAAAATTACCACATTGGTATTGGTCATATGACTGCTAGTAGCACCTTATATCTGATTTCTATTAGTAGTGTAATAAATTGTATGTTGGAAAGAAGATATCATCTTTGTAATCCTTTTCTACAAATGTAAAATATGGCCACTTTAAAGAGAAGCAGTGACCAAGACAGCTAAGCTTCTTATTCTTATCAAGAGATTAGCAGCTTCAGGATGTGGACTGACATTGCATTGGAATCTATTGAGATAATGCTATTGCCCAATTGGAGTAAGTCCATAAAAATCAATGGAATTTATGCAGACATTAATTTATCAAAGTCCACTTTAATCAATGGGATTTGTAAATCAGGGACTAGGAATTAGATTTAAATCTGTCTCCCAGTTTCAGAACAATACCTTGGTGAATGGTATGAGAGGTCCATACAAAGTATGAATGCTGTATTCTTTCTGTTCTTCCTCTTGCAGGGGTCACCTAGCAGTTAACCATGGTGATCTCCAGGATGAACCCAGGCTAGAAACCAGATTGAAAATGTGGGAGATGCTTTCTAAGTGACATTGAAGAAATCCCTCCTTTTAGTTTTAAAATACAAATTTAAATCAAGAACAACAAATTAGGAGCAATGTTCATTTGCTTTCTAGCTATCAACTGTCCCTAGACTTTTTGTAGAAAACCATTAAATAAAATTACTTCTTAATGGATTGCATTAAATATTTAAAACAAGGAGACCTACTCTTTTCATTTTAATTACATTTATTGAGTTTCTAAAGGGTAAATAATGTCCTAATTTACACTGTAGCAGGTTTAATGTGTCTAGGCTTTGACTGTGTTCGTTCTCTTCATATGCATGTGTCTCAGAATCAACAATATGGAGGGAGAAGATAGGATTATTATTTTTATGAGAAAAGGTTGATCTGGGATAATCAATTGTACGGCAATGTCTTTATTTTATAAAAAAGATAATGATTTTTAAGAGTTTTTGAGTAGTTTAGTCTTGGGTGCTTAAGTCCACAGGGAAGGATGATGATCCCCAGGTGGATTAAATCTCACTTGAATCCATCTTGATGGAGGGCAGCAAGTTTATCAATACTGTTTTGGGGCTGATTACGACTTTGCGTGCCAAAAGTGCTCAGGACCAGAAAGTCACTGTATTATATTCTCAGGACAGTCTTCATGGCTGATCACCATAAGGATCACCAATATTCGGATTAGGATATGGTGGAAGAAGAAGAAGATAGAACACATTTTCTCCAATATATTTTGACAGGTATGTGTAGATATATAAATGTGTACATATATAGTAAAACACTCAGATATTTATTTATTTATTTAAATTTGTTTATCACCCTCCTCCCAAAAGGGACCCAGGGTGATTAACAACAATTATAAAATCTTTTTTAAAAATTAAAAACTCTAAAAACTTTTTAAAAACTTGGTATTTAAAACCAAAAATTACAACACAGGCATACTGGGGTCAAACCAACCAATTGGCTGCGGAAATTGAACCATCCACTCCCCAGACCAAACCTGCCAGCCAGATTTTCACTCCTCTTCTAAAGGGCAGCAACTCTGTCTGCATGCGTAGTTCTATTGGCAGGAGGTTCCAAAGGGCTGGAGCGGACACTGAGAAGGCCCTCCTTCTCGTGCCAGCGAGATGCGCCTCTCTGGCTGATGGGACAACCAGAGAGCTTCTCCAGTCTGCTCTGGTGGGACAGGCAGATGTCCTTGGGACGATGCGGTCTCTTAAATATCCTGGTCCATTACCATGTAGGGCTTTAAAGGTAATAACCAGCACCTTGAATTGCATCCAGAGGCAAACTGGAAGCCAGTGTAGCTTCTTCAACAGCGGTGAAGCTTGGGCATAATGCCTGCATCCCACCACTACTCATGCAGCCGCCTTCTGGACCAGCTGAAGCCTCCGAATGGTCACCAAGGGCAGCCCCATGTACAGCGCATTACAATAATCAAGTCTGGAGGTGACCAAGGCATGTGTGACCATGAGCAAGGAGTCCTGGTCTAGGAACGGCCGTAATTGGGGAATCACACGAAGTTGTGCAAAGGCCCTCCTGGCCACGACTGCCACCTGCCCTTTGAGCAGTAGTCACGAGTCCAGGAGGACCCCCAAATTACGTACTGGGTCTGATTGGGGCAGAACTGCCCCATTCAGAACCAAAGGTGGTAGTTCCCGAGATAACAACTTCATTTTGTAGATGAGCCATCAAAACATCCTCCCAAATGCTCCCCGCTCTGCAAACCGATACCAACATATACCAACAGATTAGCGCCTTTAGGTTCTGGAATAAAATTGTATTGGAATCCTTTGATATATGTATGTATGTGTGCGTATACATACATGTGTACAGTGGAACCTTGGTTAACATAATTAATGCATTCTTCAGGAAGTTTCTTACAGCAAAAATTACTTTAACTGAATTTCCCATAGGAATGCATTGAAAACCAAGATACTGTAACCAAAACACACTTTACCATAGGAATGCATTGAAAACCAATTACTCTGTTCTGGAAAAAAAATCCATAAACTGAGCAACTATTTTCTATGGATTTCCTTTTGTTATGTGATTTTTATGTTAACTGAGCTGTTTGTTAACCAAGGTTCCACTGTACACACATACACACACATATATCTAAGGATTTCAGTGCAATGTTATTCCACATCCTAAAGGTACCGTTCTGTTGGTGTATAAATGTTTTACTAGTCAATTATTTTGTCTGTCGGCCTTTTCTTAAGTAAAGTTCAATTACCACTGTTTTGGTCAATATTTTCTCTTCTCAATACAAAGTAGTAATTATCTTTTCTACTTAACCTAACTCATATTATTACTGATTGTGTTGCTCTATGTACACTTGTTTTTTTGCTCATCAGTCCTTCTTTCTCTCTGAAATGTACAGATAACCCTGAAGCCTCAGCTATAGTTAAAAAATTGAGTGGCCAAGAAAAATCACTGGTTGTTAAGTTCATTATGTTTTCTGGAAATGGTGTCAGCACCTGAATGGAGACTGGGCAAGCAACCTATTACTCAGGTTTAATTGCTCTTGAAAAAGGCAATCTCAGGTTTGCAAATTATGGATAGAGGTTTTTATCCATTTGCACATAACATCTCTACCTTTAATCTTACCTAGTCAACACTTGTGTGATAAAATTAATCTGTTTATAGTAAAGATTTCTCATAAAATCATAGCTGTACCTATTAAGTACAGATATTATGTTATTCTATTAATGACATATAAAGTAGGCCTCAGTGGTGGGCTCCAAAAAATGTTACTACCACACTGTGGGCATGGTATGGTGGGTGTGGCCAGGGAAAAGCCCTGTGTTGCACCCAAATTAGGACTTTGTTGTTGTTGTTCAGTCGCACAGTCGATTCCGACCCTTTGCGACCCCATGGACCACTGTCCGCCAGGCACTTCTGTCCTCCACCATCCTCCTCAACTCACTCAGCTTTGTGCCCATTGTGTCTACAATACCATCTAGCCATCTCATTTTTGGCCGCCCCTTTCTTCTTTTGCCCTCCACCCTTCCCAGCATCAAGGCTTTCTCAAGCGAATCCTCTCTTCTCATTTGATGTCCAAAGTACTTTAGTTTCATCTTTAGTATTTGACCTTCTAAGGAGCAGTCAGGGTTAATTTCTTCTAAGATCAACATATTTGTTCTCCTTGCTGTCCAGGGGACTCTCAAAACTCTCCTCCAACATCTCAAAGGCATCTATTCTTCTGCGCTCAGCTTTCCTAATGGTTCAGCTCTCACAACCATACATTGACACTGGAAATACCATTGCTTTGACTAGATGAATTTTTGTTTGCAATGTGATGTCTCTACTTTTCACTATGTTCCCCAGGTTTCTCATCGCTTGCCTCCCAAGAATCAGTCATCTTTTTATTTCATGGCTGCAATCACCATCTGCAGTGAGCTTTGATCCTAGGAAAGTAAAATCTGTCATTGCTTCTACTTCTTTCCCATCTATTTTTCCAGGGACTGATAGGGCCTGTTGCAATTATCTTGGTTTTCTTGATATTAAGTCTCAAGCCAGCCTTTTCACTTTCTTCTTTCAACCTAATCAGGAGCTTCTTTAAGTCCTCCTCACTTTCTGCCATTAGGATGGTATCATCTGCATATCTCAAGTTGTTGATGTTTCTCCCAGCAATTTTGATCCCAAATTGTGATTCCTCCATCCCTGCATTGTGCATTATGTGCTCTGTGTATAAGTTGAATAAGCAGGGTGACAAAATGCAGCCTTGTCTTACTCCTTTTCCTATTCCAAACCACTTAGTCATTCCATATTCTGTCATAACTGTTGCTTCTTGATTCATGTACAGGTTTCTCATGAGGCATATAAGGTGTTCTGGTATTCCTATCTCTTTAATTACTTGCCACATTTTGTTGTGGTCCACACAGTCAAAGGCCTTAGTGTAGTCAATGAAAAAGAAGTACACTTGTTTCTGACATTCCTTTGTTTTTTCCATGATCCAATGTATGTTGCCAATGTGGTCTCTAGTCCCCCTGCCTCTTCTGAACCCCGCCTGCACTTCTGGTAATTCTCTCTCCACGTGCTTACTTTTCCAAAGACCACAGGGGCCTCCCCTTATCTCTCACAATTTAAAGAAGCTTTCTAAAATGATTTGTACTTCCATCTGGCTAGGTAGAAATGCAAAGTGGTGCCTAAAACAAGCAAAAGAGTTTATAAGGAAAAAAACGAGAATGTTCCGATTTTTGTAACTCTCCCATGGCAAGCAAAAGCAGTGCAGGAAACACAAAAGTTGGGACAATATTTGAAAAAATTACCCTGAGTCAATACAATCCCTAAGGCGGCAGGAGGGAAAAAAACTTAAATATTTGTAGAAGGTCTGTAAAATATGACTACAAAAGAAAGGGAACTAGGCAGGCCTCTGCAGGAAGGGGGATCCCGCTTTGTTGGGGGTGAGGCAGCTGTGACTGAAATGCTCCTCTCTCTGGTTGGATTTCAGGGGCAGAAAGAAGGACCCCTTAACCTTGTTCTTGGAAGCAAGTCTGAAAGCAAATCACTGACGGATGTGACTCACAGTCTAGCCACTGTGAATGGGCTTCTGGCATTAAATCTGGACTGACTACAGGTTCCAAACTATTTTAAAGGCACCCACCCCACCTCTCATATAATCAGTTTGGAAATGCACTGAGAATTAATAATGCCAGATTCCAGACTGAGCTGCATGAGGAAGATCCGCCCAACTAACAGCCCAGGTATAAATCTGATTATGGCGATCTGCTGCATCTCTCATCAAAGCTTGACATTCTGGCTGGTCTCCCTGGCTAAGGGTTGGGAGTGCCCAAAGGGGACACTTGTCTCCTTCCATCCCTGTAAATAAGGCCAAGCAATTGAGTCATAAGCAACCTGGAAGTCCCCGCAGCAAGAGGCCCGCACCAAATGGCGCTAGACCACTTTAGCACCAGGAGTGCTGTAAATGTCTCTGTTCAGTTCGGCACAGCAATGGTTGGTGGTGCATGGAAGGTCACCAGAGGCTGGATCTGGCCTCTTCTTCATAGCCATCCTTCAAGAAGACGGGCAGCTTTTATGGCAGAGATGTTGGTTGGGCTGTCGCTTTGGGCTGAGTTACACTGGAGCTTTGAGAATTGGGAGGAAAGATGCGTAGTAAAGATCTGGGCCCTGGTGCCACTTTAGGAGGCCTGGACAGGCTCCGAAGCCACAGGAACCAACACGGCAGGCTCAGCGGGCTGGAAGTAGAAGTCGACAACGTGAGATGGCCCTGGCTGCCGAGTAAGGCTGACTGGCTCGTTGGTCCTGGAAGAGGTCAAGAGGAACCAGCCTGGATGGGCAGCTGACTCAAATCGCCAGATCCCATCTTTGTTGGATAGGAAGAAAGTGAAGCGGGTCGACTCCTCTCGGTTGCCTTTGAGGAGGTCTGTGATGTAGATGTTCTCCAACTGCAAGTGGGGCAAAAGGCCTGCTGAGGAGGCACAAGCCAGGCACCACCTCCCGTCCTGGATGCTCAAGATGATGGACAATTTCTCATGGCCAAACGCATGGCTGTGAAACCAGCAAATCCTCTCTTCCATTGCAGAGTTAGGACCTTGCAGGTAGCCAGCAACAAGCTGATTGTTCTGCAGGCAAAGGGATTTCTGGTTGACATCCCAGATTCGATACCGGAAGATGGCTGTCTGGGCTGCTGCCTTCTCGCCATCAGGAATAGCTGGTAGCTCCTCCATTTGTGAGCCAAACATTGTTCAGACCTGGTGGGTTCAGACTGGGCTGTCTACAGACTCTCTCCTGAGAGAGTCTCCTTTAAGGAGAACATATCTTCAAGATTAAGTGTAGGCTAGGTGTTCTCAACACTTTCAGGTTCCGGGCCTGACCACGTCTCCTGGGCAGATGATTGGGCCAGTCATGTGGTTCTGCCCACACAGAAGTGGAAATAAAACGTGTGCCATGCATGTGCAGAACACATTTAGCAGTGTTCTGTGCATGTGTGGTGTGCAGTTTTTTCCACTTCCAGGTTTGGTGAAGGCACTGAGGGCCTAACAAAATGGCTTCAGGGGCCAGGTCTGGCCCATGGGCCATAGGTTGGGAATGCCTGGTGTAGACTGTCAAGTTGGTTTCAAAGAGTAGACTCACATAGTCAAATGCAGATAACATGAAGCTACTGTATGCAAGCTTTCAAACGTGATACATAAAAAATAGTTACTTGTTTCAGAAGTAACAATTCACATCCAGAAGTTACAAAATTCTTTGGGTGTAAAAGTTTGTGTATATTTCCATTAGTTTAATGAATTCACAAAGCCTATATCAGGATTCAATATGAAATTAAAAATGATTTTCAAAGCATTAGGAGACAAGATGCAGAATAATCCTCTGGTCAAGATATGCAGATGTATTTTGGACATTCATGTGGATTTTCAAAGAAAGACATCTCTTCATATATGAATTAATCACAAGTGTTCAGAAACTAAATTAATGTCACAGCAAGGACTTCAGATGTCAGGATTTTGTGAATGAAATTATTTTAGCTTTAACTGAGAAATCAAAGGTTATGATAGGGAACATCACCTCCTTGAAGATTAAATGTGGATTCAAATAAGAATAATTTCTGAACCAATGTGCACATTTTTTAATGAAATGACAAAGATATATTTTGGTCAGAAAGTATTCTTGACAAAGTTCTGCAAAACAAGGTCAATGACATTGGCTCTCTTGTGGGAATTACTCAATGTATGAATATGACACTTCAGGAAATGATAAACAAGGAAACAAGGGAAAAGAATTACCAAGCAGATGCACCCAGTTACAAGCCACATAAAGCAGTTGGAACACTGAGAATAGAGGGTGATTGTCAATTATAATTGGGCAAATTTGTGCATTTCTCTTTCTTTCTTATTTTTCTCATCTGTCAGTCCCATTACTGCACCAGTCTGAAAGGTTTTTTTTAATCCCAGTGGGAAATTTGTTTGCATTTTCATTGGTGTATCTTCTAAAATACATTTTTGTTTGTAATTTTGCCCAGTATGTACAGTTTTCCTTATATGATTTCTTGGGGGTACTTTCATGAATATTCTTGACTTTTCAATCCAATCTTCCTACCACAAATTTTTTTCTATTCATACTTAAAATTGTTTTATATATCTGGTTCCAAAAGGAAAATAATATACATACCAGAAGTATCTCTTTGTATAACAATATTTAAGTTCTATTTATGTTTAGAGAGGAAAATTTTGGTAATTTTACATTGACATGTAATGGGAACAAATTTCACTCACTATTCTAGAGATAATTTGGAAACCATTCCAATGCTGCATAGTTGCTGTAGACAAATGGCCATTCTATCTGATTGAAAGCTAGAAATAGATTGGAGGGGATCATAATGTAGTGATAATGTGGCTAATTATTTTGTAGCATTTCATATATGTGATTATGATATTAGACGTTGTTTGTAGCACTTTCCCAACCATGACCAGTACTCCTCAGTAGATGGGTGCTTTGCTTTCTAAGGTTATATTACATCTTCAACAGAGAAAGAAAAGTGAGATTACTACTTTTATGAAAAAAGATCTTCCCAGCTCTCTAGCAATATTGTTTTGTTTTCTGTAGGGATCACACAGCTGTATTTGTTTGTTTATGAAATTACATATTTTATACATTTCCAAGTTGTCATGACTTATGTGGGTAAGGAGTACATTTTCTTTTTTGTATGTTACAATACAGATAACCTAAAAATAGAAAAGTTAAAATTCATTTACAGTAATACACTGGATAACGATTGCATTGGATAACGCTAGAATCAGATAACGATGCAAGTTTTTTAGAAAAAACTTGCATCGGATAACGATTCTGGATAATGATCCTTTAGAGTTATCTGATTCAATCGTCTGGGGGTGGGAGGTGCGATCGCATGCCTAGCCAAGGATCGGCTTGTCCGAAATTCCCTTCCTTGGGGGGGGGGCATTTCAGACAAGCCGATCCTTGCACAGACGCGCAATCGCGTGCCTAGGCAAGGATCAGCTTGTCCGAAATTCCCCCCACTGGGGGAAGGTCATTTCAGACAAGACGGTCCTTGCCTCGGCGCGTGGGTTGTCCCTGACATCAGAGCTTTTTTTTTTAGCATTGTTCAATGCCTGCATCAGACAACGCTAAAAATCGGATAACATCATGACTTGTGGAACCAAGTCATAATGTTATCCGATGTTCTAGTGTATATCTAAAATGTGATGTTTGTATAAATAGGGAAATGTTCATAAAAAGTTCAAAATTTTCAAACTTATTTTTTATGTAGTAGAGCAGGTGTTTGTCACGTTTTCCTGCTGGGGCTGGACTTGCCCTTGACACTTCCTGTCAGGGGCCAGAGCTGTGATTTCTCCATGGACTTACATTTTTGTCATCATCAGTGGCATGTGC
The DNA here is from genome assembly GCA_030440675.1 of Furcifer pardalis. Lineage (NCBI taxonomy): Eukaryota > Metazoa > Chordata > Lepidosauria > Squamata > Chamaeleonidae > Furcifer > Furcifer pardalis. The sequence goes on along the minus strand of CP126890.1, from coordinate 75,559,268 downwards.
AATGGTGGTGGTGGTGATTGCACATTTCTTCAGAGCTGACTTGATTGACACAATTATAATTAATGGAGAAGCAACAAGCAAAGCATATTTTAGTACATTTAAAACTGAATTTAATATTAAAGAATGACAATGAAGAGCTGTCGAGGTTATGTTTGCTCTCTCAGTTTCACAACACTGAAAGTCAACAATAGCAATGGCTGGAACTTGGGCACTTACTGGAATGAGATCAATGAATGGAAAAAAATCAAATGCAGGAGGAAGGCAATACTTTTTATTGGATTGCTTAAAAATGAAACATTGCATGAGCTTTCATGATTCAAGATCACTTCTTCAGGCATGCATCAGTTTCTTGTGGATAGGACAGGAAAATTATAAATGGAAGTCCCAAATGTTCATGGCAAGATGTTCTGCCAGGTGATTTTTCTTAGATGTGAGGGGGGGGGGGAGACAGCAGGCTGAACCTTTTATCCTCCCCCATTCATCTACTGTTCCCCCACCATTTAAAATAAACACTGAAATGTAAGATTTAAATTTAAAATGTAGCATTTACATTATTTAAGCATCTTAATTGGACAGTTCTTTCCCCAAAGCGATTAATATTGATTGCATTCTGTTGTGCTGTCATTACGTCTTCAAATGTACATTGAGTACGACACAAAGGGCAGATGTACATATGTGTGGCTGTCTGTACCTCTGCAGTCACAGAGAGCTGACATCACTGAGTATCCCCATATATTTGGAATACTGTATCTCTAGATCTTGCTGTGTCCATGCATAACCTATTTAGCAATTTTCAGACCTCCCAACTTTCACCAGGCTCATTTTAAAAAGTGTTATGTGGTGCTAAAGTATTTGTGCTTCATTGCAAGTTCTTGTTTATATAAATTCCATAAAGGTCCAAGAAATCAAACCATGGCTGCTTAGGAACTGAGTTGTGGTATTTGATATAGGGTATCAGTAAATATGAGTGTGTGAGGAGATGACTTTGTCGGCCTTTCTACTCAACTATCAGTGTTAGCTCATATTTTAAGATATATTTGCAGTCTTTTACAGTACATAGCTGAAAATGATAGTACAGTGGTACCTCGAGTTACAAATGGTTCAAGCTACAAAATTATCACAATACGAATGAAAATCAATTGAAAATAATAGCTCGTTACGATTTTTCCAGAACAGATTAATTGGTTTTCAATGCATTCCTATGGGAAACCATGTTTCAAGTTATGAATTTTTGTTTTCATTGCATTCCAATTGGAAATGTGAGTTATAAATTTTTCATAACATGAAAAATCCCTTGGAACGCATTAAATTTGTAACTTGAGGTACCACTGTACTATATGTACTTGATCCCTGAGTAGTACTAGTGAGTAATTTATTTCTCCTTTTGTAACTATCTTTGACCTCCAAGGAATTATGCCAAGTAAATTTGTTTCAATTTTTAAGGTACAATAAAACCTCACATAAAGAGCACTTTGTTTAGAGAGTAACTCACTTAAAGAGCAGAATTTTCTCTGAATTGTCGTTTTGCTTAACAAATAAAACCAATAAAAAACTCACTTCACAACTAAATTGGGGTTTGCAATTCCTCCCCACCAGAAGTCACAATTGGTCACTTACAAAGGTGCTTCTCTTAAAGAGCAAATTTGCTTAAAGTGCAATCCTGTGGAAAGCATTATGCTCTTTAAGCGAGGTACAACTGTACTATAAGACTTGTTGTGCTGCATTTACACTACAACAGATTAACACAACTGTTCCCATCAGGCATGATCCCCAATAAAATAAATTTCAAGCAAGTTTCTCAAAAGGAACTCTGTTCATTCAAATATGGTTCCTCCTGACAGCTCATTTTGTTTAGAAGTTAAACTTTGAGGCATTCCATGTGGACAGATTCTGAAGCCTCTTTGGGATTGTGACATGTCTACACAAAAGCCAGCATCCCTCCCTAGACCATTGGCATGTCACTGTGGATTACCATGGATTGCTGTGGCTGTAGCAGAGAGAGCTGAAATGTGCTGGCACAGGTTTGCTCAGAGAGTGTATCACTTATGGTGCAACGTGGTGGAGAAAACAGCTTTCTTTTCTTCAGCACAATTACACCACAGTTCTTCATTTCTGTTCTATTCTGCTACATGCTGATTGTCGCCATTGTGCTGCCTTAACCAAAGAATGAAATGACAGGAAGCATGGTGTGAAAAAAAATCCTATCTGCCTGCCTTCATGCTTGTATTGTTATGCAGTGTATCCTCAATCTTTTTCTGTCATTGCTCAGGGTAACAAATACGTGGAGAACATGTCACAGTTATTGCAAAATGAACTGGACTTGCTTTGAGAATATCATCTCACTTTTTCTTTTGTGGAACTGTCTGAACCTCCACCTTTTGAGACTTTAAAGCATGTTAGGAGTAGTGTCAAGGTAAGTTTGGTACAAGCATAGGGATGTCTGCTGATTACGGATCAGTCTCCTCCTCCTCCTCTTCTTCCTCCAGTCCTTTGGGTGTCAAAGGGTGAGGGATAAGTAGCTAAGTAATTTAGGCTCTGATTGTTTGTGCACCCACAGGTTGAAATTCCTTCCAAACACACACATATAGGATGATGCTATTTTGATTGCCTTGTTTTTTATTCATTTTTCAGTGTATTCATCATACAAATTCATTCTGTCAGTTTTAAGTCTCCCCTCAGTATGCTCTCCTTCAGGGCCAAGAAAAAAAGAAAATTCAGCAGCTTTCCCATGAGATAGTTAGCAGTTGTGTGTGTGTGTGTGTGTGTGTGTGTGTGTGTGAGAGAGAGAGAGATGGGGGGGAGAGAACGAGAGAGAATGAGAGAGAACAATTTCTCTGAGAAAAAGCAGTCTTTAACAACTGCGCCACTGAAGTAGCCATGAACCTTTTATCAACACTATCAAATACAGGAACCTTTAAAATAAACTGAGAATTAGAGCATTAGACTTCTAATTGCACCAATATATATATGAGGGATACCTTTATACCTGAATAGGACATTTTGGCTAAAATTCTCTTGCTTAGTATAGTAAATCACACTAGAGTAGGGCTGTGGAATCAGTGGGGATTTAACGAGTCATTTCTCATCTATACGTTCCATTGAGTCAAGTGGGCCTTCACTACTCATGATTTATTTTAACATAGTAAGTTGTAAGTACTAGTAATAAGCTCATTAGAATTTACAGTTTAGAATTGACTTACCAAATCTCCACTAATATCATGTGACTTGCTATGTTAGAAAAACCAGGAAAGTAATATTAAAATTATCTCATGTTGCCTCAGGCGCCACAAAGCTGACACCTGGAAGCTAAGGCTAATGCTTTAATATAAATGCTCTGAGTTAATGAATGATACTGTGGAATATCACAAATGGTATGGATCTTGCTTTGGTTTTTTAGGACCAAATGCAACTGGGCAAGATGGAGTCTCATGGAAAGACTTTATAGAGGCCATGTATAGCTTTTAGAAGCGACAGAATCTATAAGAGTTACTTGAACCATTCTTCCATGAATTGTGGTAAAGAAATCATCCTGTGATAGGTAACATCAGGTTCAGAAATACTGTAGCAATAATTTTATATTTTAAAAATATGGACAACAGAAATGTGAAGATGTTTACTTTTCATTTTTGGAGCTCTTTGGGGAAACTGGAACCTCCCAATATGTTCTATGTAAACTGATGACTCCTAGAGGTGACCCCTCCCCCCCAATAAAGACCACAATTCACTACTGAAGTGGCCTCAAAGAAAATTAAGGCCCACAAAAATGGGCTTTGGAGATTTCCTTGGGCCATGGATCATGTTCTCCCCCACAACTGCACTAAAGAACAGACTAACATTAAGAACTAGAACAGGGGTTCCCAACCCAAGGCCTGTGAGCCAGATCCAACCTCCGGTGTCATTTCATGTGCCCCCCACCCCTCCAAGAACATTCAAGAAACAAAATGACCGCACCTTTGAAGCTGTTGAGACAAAATGGCCACTACCATTGTGCCGGCAGGGCAAAATGGCTATTTGGCCTTCAAAGCTGACTGAGAGTGTGTGACCCAGCCCTTGAAAAGGTTGGGACCCCCTGAACTAGAGGAATGAAGAAATCGATGAAATATTGCAATTCTAACCTTGATAATTATTTTGTTCAAACAATATAGGTTTATGCTGAATGGAGCAAGATTCCAGCACACACAAAAGTAGGAAAGCAAATGTAATCAGGACTTGAAGGCAGAGCTTCAAAATTCAGATTTCAACACATGAATGCATTATTGACAGATACAGTAATACTCCACATAATGTTATGGCCCTTTCCCCCCACCCTACTGCAGTCACAGAGACTGCTGCGGGTGGGGGGTGGATTGGGTAGTTCTAACCAAACCACCCCACACCGGCAGACCATTGCCTCGGATAACGCTAAGAATCATTGTCCAGAATCATTATCTGATTCTAGCGTTATCCGATGCAATCGTTATCTGGGCTATTACTGTACACAACTTTCTGTAGTATAGCAAGCAACTGAATATCTGTTGTTTAGTGGTGGTACGTTTTAAAAGAAAATGCTGTTTTGCAGTTTAAAAAAACCCCTCTCACTTTATCTAACTTGCTTCATGAGAATGAATTAGCCAGGATTTAAATATCTCTCATGCATTCTGCAACAAAATTTAGACTAAAATGTCCCATCCTTGTGCATAACACTTCATATATGACAACATATGCAAACAAAAGCAGTGATGGATATCTTGTTCCCCACTCCATCTCAAGAATGCTATTAGAACAAATTCTCTTTAATCTTTACTTGAGTTTGGATTCAGAAAGTATATATAATAAACAATAATTGGGATACTAAGTTCATAAATCTGTTTTTCACAGTTTTTTGATATCAGTCGCTTGTTGCCAATATGAATTCTAATTTACTTTGGAGGAACAATATTTATTCATAACTGGTCACCTCATTCCTAGGCAGTTTGTCTCACTTGCTTCTTGAATACCAAAAACAAACAAATACATTGTTATCTTTTTTCCTATTACTTGTGTCACTCATATCATTTCAAGCTAAACAAAACCCTCCATGTCTAGTAGATGAAAATGAAAGGAAGAAACGCGTCTGGCAGTCAAGTTTTTCATAGTCTTTCATTGTCATCCATCATAATCATTTTTGAAAAGATAATCATTCCACAACGCCACAGTTATGAAATTGCTTTTGTTGCTTTCATATATTGCAGGCATTTTCACAAACACAAGTGTCAGTCCTCTTGTTACCAGTCAGCATTGGAAGTAGAAGACCCTGACCTAATCAAATAATTTAAAAAGTTAAGTCATTAATTTTCAAGACAGACTTTATTCTCTGCTGTCTTTCCTTACTAACTCTACAACAGAATAGAATGATGTCTTAAAACAAACTTTTAATGTTTGGTAAAAAGAGAAATGAAACATTCCTTTCAAAGCAGAGAATCACCAATGTAGGTGGGCTGCAGTCAGGGATATGCTGGCTACAATAAAAGGGTAGTGGACAGGGAGGGAGGGAGCGCCACCAATGGCGGTACTGCATGACGTGACAGATTGAGCAGCCATCTCAGGTCCCAGCTCCTGCAAACCTAGTCAGCTCAGAGAGGGGACAAGGGGTGCACAGCAGAATTGCCTGCACCCCCTCCCCCACTGGGCACTCCAAACAACCCCAAATGCACCTGGCCTCCTCAGTGCCTCTGCTAGCCTCCTGACCATTTTCTAGGGTGGCCGCTGGTGACTCCGCTGCATGCACCTTTCCCCCTCTCTGAGCCAGCTGCAACATTCCTTTCAAAGCAGAGAATCACCAATGTAGGTGGGCTGCAGTCAGGGATGCCTTTGCCTTCTTCCCCACTGGAGAGGGACACTGGGGCTCGGAAAAGCATTGAGGGCCCTACTTGCAGTCTCTTGCTTTCAAATCCCAGGTGCCGCTCTCCGGTGGGGAAGAAGACAGAGGTGACAGTTTCACCCAGCTCAGGAGAAGGCAAGGTGTGTGCAGCCAAGTTGCAGGTGCCCCACCCACCACTGGGAACCCCCAAATGCCTCCTGGCCTCCTGACTATGAGTCTCTTGACTATTTTCTGGGGCAGCCGCTGGTGACTATACCACTGTGAAAAAATTAGTATTGAATTTGCGAAATGAGAAGAAAAATATTCTTGTCTGGAAGGTGTATTTAAGTTTTACATTGGTATTGAATTGCCAATATTTCTTGTTGACCAACATGTCTACACATATAAAAATACAATTTACATAAGTGATACAATTTAAATGTCAAGTTTACAATTCATCTTCTTGCTGCAACTCTACATATAACGAATGGCAGTAACCATGCATATGCTAGCCTGCCAGGTCAGCAGCAGCACTCCCTAAGATTTCAATGTCAGAATTTGAAGTGAGGGTGTAGTTCTTCTTATGTCACTGAGTTGGGCTCTTGTGAAGTCATGAAAAGGATCTTTGTCTCAGAGGATGAACATGAAAAGAAGCAAGCATCAACCCCCCCCCCCCCAAATCATCACAGTGCTGTGTCAGTTAATTCTTTTGCCAGCTGGTTGCATCACAACTTCTCAAACAAAGGCTAAAGAAAAATATATAGGGGAAAAGGTTTCTGCATGAATGAGCTTGCATATTTTACCCATCAATGTGTTCTACTACAGGCTTTGCAAAGGGAAGTAATGCCATTTATTTAATCTACCAACTTGTGTTTGGGGTAATTTACAAGGATGACACAATTTAGCAAAATAGGATTATGTCAGAAAATACTGATTATTACAAATGCTCTTAACATTGAAGACATCTGTAATTAGCAGTTGGCTCCAGTACACAGTGAAGGCAGGAACTTGAATAAGAAATGGAGGTGTAGGAGAGAAGGCTTTGTAGCGATCAGCCTTTTTTGCTACCTTCTTTGGCGGCACAAATCATCAATTATATTTTACACAATGTTAAAGGGACTCCAAGAGCCATGTGGGACTAAGGTAACCTTTTTTATTTAAAAGGAATAATAATTCACACATTATCTCTCATGAATATGTTAACAAAATTTTAACAACTGCCAAATCTTTTTTATAATGTCATGTTTAAATCAGTTGGGCATTAAACCTTCTTACAATAGATGTCATCTTCTCTGCAGTTCATCCCCTGCGTATCACTTGCCCTTATAAATGTATTAAAGCCTGTAAGTTTAGTTGCCAACCAGGAAACAGAAGACACTTCCTACATGGTTAACCTGGTGCCATGCAATCCATTGGTTTATGGCTATTTACCAGGTATAATGCAGTCTTTTTTATGAAGGCAGAAAGATGAGGAGGAGACAACATGACTTAGTCTGCATACTCTTGTTATTTAAATCAGACTTCTGTTTAAAAATTTAAACTCCTACTCTTAGCTCATTCAAGTAGAATCAAGGTCTTAATTGTGTAATCCATTATTGTTTTGTTTTTACAGCCAAGGATAAGTACATGTGTATTTTTCTACCTCAAGGAAAAAGCAACATTAAATGGTTTTCAGGTACTAGATGTTGATGGAGAGGTGGTAAGGGTCCCATTTGGCACTTCAGCTCAGGTAGCAAAATATCTTAAGCTAACACTAGTAAAGGTAAAGATTTCCCTTGCTCGAAAGCCAGTTGTATCCAACTCTAGGGTTCAGTGCTTATCTCTGTTTCAAAGCCAAAGAGCCAGCGTTGCCTGCTTCTGCAGACGTTTCCATGGTTATGTGGCAGGCATGACTAGACACCAGAGCGCATGGAATGCTGTTACCTTCCCACCAAAGTGGTCCCTATTTATCTATGTGCAGTTTCTTGCTTTTGAACTGCTAGGTTGGCAGGAGCTGGGACAAAGGCAGGAGCTCATTGTGTCCTGCAGTACTCAGGAATCGAACTGCTGACCTTCCGCCTCCCAGTCAGCATCTTAGCCACTTGAGCCACAGCAGTCTAGCTAACACTAGAAATATAATATTTGTAGACATGTGTACACAGAAACATGGCAAAAGAATAGCATGTAATGTACAAAAGTGACAGGAGTGGGATTACTGCTTATCACAGTAGAGCATCGTTTTCAGTGTTTTTGTGCTTTCTGAAAGTAAATGAGTAGAGCTCACATTAAAATATAACAAACTTTAAGGTGCCACAACATTTTTGCCTCTGCTGTTTTTGATATTTTTGATCTAGTATGTTTGCACAGACTGACACAGCTATTTTGAAAAAAGAAAGTTTGCTCTTCCTTCCTTCCTTGAGAAGGACATTCAGAGATTTCAGTTGCTATGTCCACCATTTATGCCATGTTCTAAGAATATAAACGTTGCAGTGTTATTTTCAGAGTAAACACAGGCAAGTAAAAATAACAGTCAAAATTCTATTGCATAGTTATACTGGCAGAAGGGAAATAGCATAGTATTCAGTGGCTAATTACAGCTAATTAATGAGTCCTCAAGAGCAATATGTGGTACAGTGGACAGGATGATGGGCTGAGATTCAGGAGATCTTGGTTCAAACCCCTGCTCAATCATGGAAACTAATTGTGGTATGGTGCTATTAAAATGATCTTTAAATATCTCATAGAACTTGAAAATCCTGTTAGGGTAGTGATGGCTAACCTTGGCACTCCAGGTGTTCTTGGACTTCAATTACCAGAAGCCTAAGTCAGTACTCCTGGTGATCAGGGCTTCTGGGAATTGAAGTTCAAGAACACATGGCGTGCCAACATTGGCTGTCGCTGTGTTAGGGTTACTATAAATTAGAGGTGACTTGATGGTAAAAAAACAAGTCTTCAAAGTACTACAATGGTGGGGTTTTTTTTGTTTATTCTCTGATATGCTTGAAACACAGACTAACAAGGCTACTATTCCAAATAATCAGTTTGACATTCTTTATTTACACCAGTCAACTTGCTTGGCAAGTGACCAATAATCCAAGCAGGGACGTGTTAATTACTGGTAATTTGCTGCTGTGAGTTACATCAATCCCGTCCACCACATAACATAACAGGATTTTGATAATTAATTCCAGTAGAATTGGAAAATGTAATAATGTAAAGTATGCAATTTATTGCCAGGGTAACAATAAACAATCTAATAAATATAAAATTGTAGTAATAGTCATTGCAATAAATGGATCAGACTTTTAGGAGATCAGGGGGGTTGAGGGAAAGCACATTCTTATTAAAAGAATATTCCACAGGTGGTATGCGAAACTTGGGCTGATAATTGTTAGTCCATTATCATCTAGCTATGCTAGGAATCTTAGCACAGTAGAAATTTACAGGACTTAATCTTTTTACACACACCCAACGGAGTTTTTATTTGATTGGGATAGTGCCAGCAGGTCTATACAAGAACAGTCAATTTTCAGTAGAATGTCTAGCAAGCTCACTTCCATTGTATTTTGGCTACATGACCAGTCAATGTAGAGATGAAATAATGTGCTCTCACCAATGGAAGAAACAAATTGTGCAAGAAGAAATAATTGCTGTGTGTATGAAGATGGGTGAAGAGCATTGCTGGATTTGCCAAACTATAACCTTGATTTGTTATTATTATTTTACATTTTAATACATCTTAATAGCTGAGTAGGCTGGTGTAGCTGTCTGTGGAAGCAGGGGCCAGGATTCATTTTAGCACAGTAGCCCTCAAACAGTGGTGGGCTGCTGCCGGTTTGGACTGGTTCAGCTGAACCGGTAGCGGAAATCCGGAAGGGTTCACTGGGGGGGGGGGTAGGAAACCCCCGGGCGACCGGTTCGGTCGCCTCTCTGGCCGCCCGCTGGATTCCTTTTCCGGGCAGCTGAAAATGGCAGCTCGGAAGTGTGCATGCATCATTTGATGCATGCACACTGAAAAATAGAAGTGTGCATACGTCAAGTGGTATTTTGACACATGCGCATTTCTGAGCAGCCATTTTTGGCTGCCCAGAAAGGGCGCAGTGGCATCCTTGGAACGGTGGTGGTGCCCTTTCCTTCACTGCCGTCCGCCAATGCTGCTCCCATGGCGGCACTGCTGGGTCAGGGCAGGCCGGGCCTGGCTGCGCTGCCAGGCCAGGCTGCACTGTCGGGCCTGGCTAGGCCAGGCTAGGCTGTGCTGCCACGCCACCACACTGCCACCACCTACCTGCTGCTCCCTGAGTCCCCAACCCCATCAAAGGTAAGGAACTAGGGTTTGTTTTCTTTGTGTTTCAGGTGTGTGTGTGGGTGGGTATTTTATGTGGTGTGTTTTAATTTTATTTTTATGTATACTGATTCTTTATTTAATTTTTATTTTGTTTTATTTTTTAATTTTTTTAACTTTGTCTCTGCCCACGACGTCATAACATCATGACGTTGGCTCCACCCACAGTGTCATGATGTTGGCTCTGCTCATGATGTCGATCCCACTCACAGCATAGTAGTAAAAAATTTGGCTGCCCACCACTGCCCCCAACAGAAGATTAAGCCTGTGCAAGCTACACAGTAGTATAGTGCCACCAGATGGAAGGGCTAGTAAACAGCTTCTGAGTATATTAGGTTTCCCTTAGAGCTAGAAGCCAGGATCACAGTCTGCCAGTGGAGTCTCATACTTGCTCAGAAATTGCAAGGTAGAATAGCAAGTGGCCACAGCAGAACCATCTGTTTCAATATCTCACAGAGAAGCTAATATCTCTATGTTATGCTGAAGTATAAAGCTGTTTACAGAAAACTGGATGGGTGGGAGAAACAATGGAATTAGTGGATTGGAAGGAGCTATTGCTCTTTGCCTGGAAGATAAAACAGGAGAACATTTTGTGTTAAAGTGCACTAGTGATTTTTCTTGATAGTCAATGTGATATAGAGGACATAGTGATGGACTAGGACTTGGGTAACATAGATTAAAATCCCTGTTTAGCCGTGGAAACTCACTGGGAATTTGCACTGGTAAAACCACTCCTGAACTATGTCATGTACTTTGAAAACTCTGTGAAGGACACCAGAAAGTAAGCTATGACCTGATGGCACAGGTCAATTTAATGTGATTTCAGCCAAGAAAATTGAAACTTTTAAAATGTGGATCTACAAATGGCTTCTAAGGATATCATGGGTAGACCATGTGACTAATGTAGAAGTGTTGGATAAAGTGATGGATAAAGAACAAGAACTGTTTAAGCAAAGAAAGCTCCAATACCTTGGCCATATGGTGAGGATCCTCCAGCTTGCTCTGCAAGGAAGGATATCTGGGAAGTGCTGGATGTAGATGGACTTCATGGTTAAAGAACCTGAGAGACTAGTTTGGTATGTCTTCGTAAAAACTGTTCTGAGGAATTAAGAACAGGAAGACTATTGCCAATATCCAGAGTAGATACAGCACCTGAAGAAGATGGTGAAATGCATATCTACCTTACCTGTCTGGCTTCAGAATCAGAAGATTAACCAACCACTAAGGTAAAGTACTATGCACAATGTATTAAAAACACAAAAGCCACAGTCTCATATAAAAAGAATTTTAAAACTTTACAATAACTTTACAATGGTAGGCAGGGACATTCACTGTACCAAATTTGAGGAAAGAGAATTTGAAAGTCTTCCAGCTCCTAAATGCTAACTTTATTTTAAATTATTAAATAACATTTCACCTAGTGTCTATTAGGCTGACAAATTAAAAGTGCTGTAATAAAAAAATAAATAGGGATAAAATAGTCTGGTGCCTCTGTCATGGATTTTAAAAAAAACAGTGACAAGCTTTAGCATTCTGAAGATTGCATAAGTGATAAATCCTGAATATTGTGAATGAAAAGGTAGCCTTTTAATAGAATTTTTATTTATGGACAAATACCAAAGGATACCATTGCCCTGTAGTTCACAGAAAAATATTTTGCTTTTGAAAAGAGTCACCTCGACATTTTGTGGTGCTTTAGGTGCAATTTAATGAAGATAGTTTTTTTTTACTATAATATTTATAGCTGGCACCATGATAAATCATAAACAGGAAATTCTAATTTGCTGCCAGTTATTCATGTGAGTTCTATTATAGCCACAGTGGAGGCAATGATGCACTACAAAGATTGTGCTGATGCCGATGTTATAAACCAGAAGAACAAAGTTTAAATGGTCTGTAAATGTCAGCAGAATCACGATACTAAATTATGACCTTCCTATCGACTCCTGAGTACTTTTCATCCCATTTTTATGCATGCCACATAATGAAAGTGTAATGCTATTCAGATGACAATAAACAAAAAAGGGGGCCATTGCTGACCATTTTTATGAGCCAGGAGTGAATGTGAGTGGTTTATCAGTAATTCAACAAAGTCACTTAAAGAAGTGAAAACTGTCAAGCAGAAAGCTACAATATACGGGAACTAGCATTGCCTGGCTCTGTCCTTCAGGGAAATTGATTCCCCCCCCCCCCAAATTCAGGTTTAATATGCAATTCTCAGATGTATAGAACATAGTTAATTCCTAACTGGAAAGGTAGATATTTCAGTCTTCCTTATTTGTTGTGTCTTCATTCAGGATTATTGGACTCCAAGCTTCACTGAAGCATCTATATCTGCCATCTGCAGATAGACAAAATATGTGTGGCAATCATAACAAGACTGTTTAAGTCCTCCCTTGAAGATTGCGATGGATGTTATACATGAACTCCTCTGGAACATCTTGCATCTTTATCAATGCAATATTGACTCATTCAAGCCTCCAGGCAAGTTGTAGCAGACAGGACCAGTTGTGTGGGATTCACAGAAGGGAATCACAAGGAGAATGTACTGCAAGGATTCCCAGCACCTGCCATCTAAAATGCCCATGTCTTTGTATAATTATAGGGCTGTCTGTGCCATTTGAAATCCCTTTTGGCTGATTTACTACGTTCAGTTCCAGAACATGAGCAAAAGATTGTAGTACTCAAAGGGCAAATGCTTGTCATGGAATGTTATGGTTTAGATGTGCCGGGTGTAAATGTTAGTTCCCAAATGCAGGGACATAAACTGACATCATAACTAAATAGGTTAACTATCTTCATTTTAAAAAAAGTATTTGAGAAATCTCTGTGAGGTGATTAATAAGAAGCAATGAAAAAAATTTCTGGGTTTGAATTTCACCTCTGTCCTGAATCACTAGGTGGCCTTACAAAATCTACTTTTTAGCCTCGGTTGGTCCATCTGTGATTCAGATTATAGTAATATTTTCTTATTTTAAAGGTTTGCTTTAAGGATTATATACCTGAAAGTGCTATTGCAACAAACTTGGTTACTTGGTTGATCTGTGTTTCACACATCAGTTTGACATGGTGGATCGAAGCATTGTCTTCCACTTTTTCAAGATTTTAGCAGCCTCTTGTCATTGGGAGGTCCTATCGCTACAGTAGCAGGGTCCGATGGCATGGAAGGGATGAAGGCCTTTGTTTCTGATGTCTCTTTAGCCATTTTAAATACGATGACACAGCTGGCTGGGCTCATGTCAAAGTTGGCCATATTAGAACAATGCACAGCCAAAAATGAGATGGCTGGATGCTATTGTAGACACTTTGGGCACAGATCTGGGTGGGTTGAGGATGATGATGGAGGACAGAGGTGCCTGGAGGGTGGTGGTCCATGGGGTCACAAAGGGTTGGAATCGACCACGTGACTGAACATCAACAAAACTGCATTGTCAGAGTTCCTGACCCCACTTAGCTGACCTGAAGTTCCAGAACAATACCTTTGTGGCATGGTTGAACCTACCAAGGGAATACACACCCCTGCCACCATAGCTGTCAGATGGCCAGGGTCACAACTGCACCACATGGAGGTGTGAGGTGGGATTTGCAGTGGATTTCAACAAAAACAGTAACAAATGACTATCATTTTTCATTACATATGAAGAAGCTAATATTTATTTTTCTGGAATGACACACGATTCTGTAATGGTAAGAGTCTTAAAGCTCAGTGGTTTGGGTATCTGGAGCCAGAGGTTGGGAGTTTGAATCGCCATCATGCCTCCTTGATGGGTGGGACTTGGTGATCCAAAGGGTCCCTTCCAGCACTGCAGTTCTAAGATTTGTAGTAAATCATTGCAAAAGAGAACATGCACATATACTTCTGTAAACATGTTGATTGGGGTGACTATTTTATCTAATGGTAACCTAATCAATTCATGCAGGAGCTGCCAATAATTTTTCATTTCCTCCCCAGTTATGCTTGCTTCCCTAGAAAACATAAATGATTGCATTCTTGTTGAATATTGTGTTAGGAGGACATCAGTCAAAAGAGTGAAAATGTCAGGAAAGTGTGACATCTTATTTTCAGACTACAAGAAGCACAGATTAAAAGACAATAAACAATGGAAAGGGGAAAGGGAATGAGCTCTAATTTCCCTCATCATTTTTGTCTCTGAAATCTGAAATAACTGGCATTTTCTTAGCTGGTTGTCTCCCTAACAGTGCTTCATATGTGATTCTGATATAAAACTAGATTTTTTAAATGCAGTTTCTATTTTCAGTTTATAATATAGACAATGATACAGACACATCTGACAATTTACATATAGCAAGGCAGCTCAGGACCTTTCCATGATGTTGGCATCAATCTAGCAAAGACTGTGATTGCCAGCTGTCTCCTTGGCAACAAGGTCTTGCTGTACCACATTGCTGAAGGTCAGCCAAGAGTCCCAAAGCCTAGTTTCTGTTTCACAGAGTGGATAAGCTACAGAAGACTATTTTCTCCAAAATGCCGCAGGTTTATGAATACAGTATATTGTGCTTCCACAATTGGAAACATGAGGAAATGGCCCAGTATTGCTGCCCTTGTTTCCAGCAGGAAAAAAGAATGCCAAGCTTTAAATAGTGAAGGGCCACCTGAATGTTGACAACACCAACGGCAGCAGTCAAGACGATCTACAGGATACTCTATTATGTTCACTACCATTCACAAAGAAGACACCAAGCCAGGGAAAATCTGGCTCTTTTTTCCATCAGTTAATCACTTTTCATCCAAATACAAAGCAAATGTCATGACTTTTTTTGACAGTTTAATTCCATATCTTAAATGAGTGAGCTTCTGAATATTTGTTGCTTCTGCTTTTTAAAATATCTTTTAGAATATTTTTACCACTAAGACACAGAATCCCTTTGCAAGCATAAATCTTTGTTTTCCCAGGAAGGAGTTAAAAAGTTCATTGCAGATGCATGGCAAAATGTTCCCCTTTTGGAAAGCCTATCACTGCATAACTTTCTTTAAAGCAGGGATTTACAATCTACAGCCTATGGGCCCAATCCAGCCCATGGCGCCAATTAACCTGGCCCACGATGAGGATCTTGGAGACACCGCCACCATTGCTGCCACAGAAAGCACCAAAAATGTTACAGAAGCAGCAAAAACAGTGAAAACACCTGAAATTCTGGCGAAAACATGCCACCCTTGGTCCCGCCGCCATGGGAAGCAGTGGCAGCAACAAAAAAAAAAAAGCAGAGATTTCACTGTGAATGCACCTGTCACTGCCATGCCTCTGGCAATACTGTCAAACTGATTTACAAAAACAAAACAAAACAAAACCACCACCCTTTCGTAACTTGAATTTTTTGTAACTTGAGTAATTCATAACTCGGGGTTTTACTGTTTTAACATTTCCAATCTGTGGGCCACTGTTTTATTTTCCAGGTTTGTTGGCATAATCCTTTTAGGAGTTTGACATATTCCGTCTCTGTGGCTTGAAATAGTTCTATTGGTATTCCATTTAACGCAGGTGATTTATTTCCTTCTTATTATTTCAAAGCAACTTTCACTTCACTTTCTAGAACTGTAGGTTCTTCATCATGAGATTTCTCTTCAAATGAGTTTATCATCTTTTTATCTATTTTGTATTGATTTTGAGTGTTCTGTTTCCACCTTCTCTTTATTTTCTCCTAGCCACATAGTGTCCTTCCTTGTTGGTCAAGCAGCATTCCAAATCTAGACTTAAATTTTCCTTTGATTTCTTAGATTGTCTGGAAGAGATTTCTTACCCCCCCATTCTTCTTCTTATTATTATTCTTTGCACTGTTTATTATAATTTTTTTTATTACTATACAACACTCACTGGGAGGCTGCATTCAGGGATCTTAATCTATTTCTTTGATTTTTGCTTCTTACCTGTCCTTTACAATTTTAAGTGTATCTTCTGTCATCCATCTAGATTTTTCTTTCCTTTTTACTGCAGGAACTTTCTTTTTTGCATTCTTTCCTACCAACATCTCCAGTTTATATCCACAATTCTTGTGGTGCATAATCAATAAAGTTTAATAAGTCACACCTGTTCTTTATGTAGATTTTAAATTCATCAGGAGAATACATACATACAGTACATAACTTAAATTAGAAATTACAATTTTGGAATAAGTGTCATATCAAAGTTCCACCCTATTTATATTTAAAAAGTACATACAAGAGGTTCCAGTATGCATTTCAGGATCTTTTGAAACAAACCATTTTTTAAAAAGGAGTTCTAAATTAAGTCTCTAACAAATGTTTAAATTGTTTCTTCGCAAAAGCAAAATTAGCCTTTTGACAAATACAAGATGATGAGATTTGCATTTTACCATTTCAAAATTTGTCCTTTCATTCTTCCTCAAAGATTAAGTAATCCAATAACCGCTGCTTGAAATATTGTCAACTATAGAGCAAATAATTATTTATCCTACATTTCAAATACATGACTGTAATGGAGAAAACAAGATGTGTTAACTGAAGATCTGGGTTATGGAAGTGCCTAAAGGAATTAAGTGATACACTTTAAGAAAGATGCAATAAAATTAGAGCAGATACAGGAAAAGGGCAACAAGAATGATCAGAGGACTGGAAACCAAGGAAAAAGTGGAGGAACTTGGCATGTTTAGCCTTGAGGAGAGGAGACTGTGGGGGGATATGATAACACTTATCATATCCCATCTTTCAGGTATTCGAAGAGTGTTATCATATTCCCCCCGCCCCTCCCGTCCCCAGTTCTCAATCATACCAGAGTGCAGGACGCATAATAATAGGCTCAAACTAGGGGAAGCCAGATATAGGCTGGATATCAGGAAAAACATCTTAACAGAGCAGTATGACAGTGGAACCAATTGTCTCAAGAGGCAGTGAGCGCTCCTACACTAGAATCAAGAGGGATTTGGATAATCATCTATCAGATCTGCTTGGATTCGTATTTGAAAGAATGAGGAGTTGGATTTGATGGCCAAAATGTAGTGTACCTCTGTACCTGATGTATATAAATTGATGCCATGAAGTTTCACTCCTATGTCTGATGAGGTGGACTTGATCCATGAAAGCTAACATTAAAATATAGCAGTTAGTCTTTAAAGTGCTACAACATTTTTTTGTTTTGTTTACTCACTCTCTGATATGCTCGAAACACAGATCAACATGACTACTATTCCAAAAAAAAAAAAAGACTCTCCTTGTTGGCCTAACACTAGATGGAACTGGGATGGAGCTCTAACAGTCTGATTCTGTAAAACTCAGATTTCTGTTTACTACACATGCTACATGTCAAAACTGCTGACAGTTGCATGACAGCTATCTAATATTGCATGAGAGTGCCAGAGATTGTCTTCTAGTGTCCAAAATTGTCAGCTCCTACAAAATCACTTGAGTTTAAAAAAAACCCAAACGTTTGCCATCCAAAGCTGCACAGCAGAGGAAAATACAGCTGAACTGCAGCTCCCTGAGCTAATATATGGAAGAAGACAATAAATGCTGTTTATATTTCCATAAAACAAAAACATTCTGTCAGGCATTTGTTTTAAGAATATGTTTATCTTTATGAAGTGGAAAAAACTGGAGTTATCTTTGAACAGTTGCCTATGGAAAAAATTTTTAAACTTCATTTTGCTCTGGGAAAGGGAAGCTCACTGTGACTGGGAAGCGGGCTTTTCATGTGGAAAATGTCTGGAGACAGAGCCTTGGAGCTATTTGGATGCCTCAGCAAGTAATTAAAAAAAAGCCACAGTATTAGACTACAGTGAAAAGAACTGCTTTTAAAGACAGAATACATTAAAAATGCAGGCACTGTAAAATGGAGCGATTTAATTTTATGGACAAAAAGATGTCTATATGATAAAGGCTGCCCTTAGTCCATGGAATCTGTAATTTATAACAGCAATTTGTCCTTATCCCAGTCTGAAAAATGAAAGAATTCTGATCTATTTGGGGGAAATAGTGAAGAAGAAGAAGAAGAAGAAGAAGAAGAAGAAGAAGAAGAAGAAGAAGAAGAAGAAGAAGAAGAAGAAGAAGAAGAAGAAGAAGAAGAAGAAGAAGAAGAAGAAGAAGAAGAAGAAGAAGAAGAAGAAGAAGAAGAAGAAGAAGAAGAAGAAGAAGAAGAAGAAGAAGAAGAAGAAGAAGAAGAAGAAGAAGAAGAAGAAGAAGAAGAAGTGTTACATCTTTCTGTACAATTTTTGCATGGAAGGAATCCTTGGGTGTTATCTTAGTTATTCTGGACTGAATCTAATAACTGGTTCTAACTAGGGTACTGGAATGAAGGAGACTTTTAAATCACAATTTGTATAACTACCATTAGTTTATTTTTATTTGTTTATTCTCAGTGGATTGAGATATGCAAAATTAAGAAGAAGAAATTTTCTGAGATTTTCTGAGAAGTCTTAACATTTCTGATTTACATATGAGCAAATGTGTATCTCATATTTATTTTTCTCTCTCTTGTCGCTCTATTGCAAGTTGCAATTTTACCAGACATAGCAATTAAACAACTTTAAAATGGTGTCTGTCTTTCCTTTTTATTTCCACAGCAAGCCCCATTTTCTATAATTATAATGCAATCTTATTCAAGAAAGCAACAATCTTTCCCCACATTCTAAGACTGTTGACTTTTGCTATTCCTTTGCTTGTGAATTGCATGGAGCCTACTTTGAAATCCAGTTTAAAGTAAATTTTAATAAACCCAGCTTTAGTTCTATCTAATCAAATGAATACTTATTAATGTCTTTTTTTCAGTATCATGATGCTCAAGGCTAGACAGAAAAGTATTTCTTTCACCAGCTCTTTATAATATAATTTATACCTTGTCAGATCTTGATAAACAGCTAGAAGCACTTTTCTTAATGGTATATTTTATTGCTAAAGTAAAATGACATTTAATCTCATGGAAGATGAAAAATAGGATGGATTATAGGGATTCTACATTTATCACAATATGATTTTAGCTTATTAATATTGGTTGTAAGCAAGGATGTGCAGAGAACCTCTGACCTAGTCTGTGCCCAAGAACAGAGCATACAGATTGTGCCAACTCATGCTGTGCCCTTTTAGGGACATTTTGACCCATTTCTTGTCTCAACCCATTATGGAATTCCTCTAAATAGACAAATGCAACCAGAAAATGCAGAAGGGCCTTAGCAGCCATCTTCAGAGCTGGGTGCTCTGATTTAATTTCTCCTCTGCCTATCCTGCATTACTGTGGTGCATTCTATATGGGCCTTTCCTTGAGGCTGGCTTGGAAGCCAGGATGTTGAGTATCCACTCAAGGTGTGGTAATGCACATCTTCTTCCTGATTTGAAAGAACTCCGTTGTTGTTGTTATTATTATTATTATTATTATTATTATTATTATTATTATTATTATTATTATTATTATTATTATTATTATTATTATTATTATTATTATTATTATTATTATTATTATTATTATTATTATTATTATTATTATTATTATTATTATTATTGAATTTCTATACCGCCCTACTTGGCAGAGCAACTTGGCTTCGTTCTAGTTATTGAGCCTATTCAATGTTTAATGTTACTGTTATTGTTACTATTTGAAACAACCTGGAATCAGGCAATATGAAATACCATCTACCGAACCATAAAATTATTAAGCTCATCAGAGGAGAAGCTGATTGCTCTCTCAAACTTGCAAATTGTTACCTGGTGTCTCTGTGGTGATGTAGAGTTTATTATGTGGCAAGTTTAGCTCTGTTCTGTTATGAGGAAAGGTCTTTCAGCCATGCTTTTAGCACCTATTAGTACCCATATATTTTACTTATATATTTCCCAAACATTAGCTATCAGTTTTATGTCTGGCCTAGAAACGGAAAGAGAAGAAACTCTTACTTGCTGTTGTAATGTTCATACATTGTATTGTATTGTATTGTATTATACAGTAATACCTCGGATAATGACTGTATCAGGTAACGCTAAAATCGGGTAACGATGCAAAATTTCTAAAGAAATTTTGCATCAGATAACCATCTGCTAGCATTATCCGATGCAGTCGTTCGTAGCAGCAGGGTGGCTGGAAAGCTGAATGGGGTTCTCCATTCAGCTTCCCAGCCACCCTGCAGCTGCAGAGGCAGGGGTGGGGTGGCTGGAAAGCTGATGGGGGACTCCCCCATCGGCTTCCCCAGCCATCCCACAGCTGCGGAGGCAGAAGCAGGTAGCCAGGGAAGCCAATGGGGAGTCCCCGTCAGCTTCCCCAGCCACCCTGCAGCTGTGGATCCCTCCCCTGCCTGGCTTGGTAAGGGTCTTAGCTATCCAGGCAGGGAGGGTCTTCTTAAGAGAGGCAAGGATAAGGGACCCAAGCCTCTGTTAGGAAGCCCCCCCCCCCCGCATGGATTGCTAAGCTCTTTATCAAGCCAGATGGAGGTTTCTAAAAAGAAAGTAGGGGGAAAAAATCCTATCTTCTTTTTAGAACCCTTCTCCCCCCCCCCCGGCCTGGCTTGGTAAGGGTCTTAGCTATCCAGGAAGGGGTGTGTGTGTGTCTTCTTAATAGAGGCTGAGATAAGGGACCCAAGCTTCTGTTAGGACCCCCCCCCTTCCTGGATTGCTAAGCTCTTTAGCAAGCCAGATGGAGGTTTCTAAAAAGAAGGTAGGGGGAAAAAATCCTACCTTCTTTTTAGAACCCCTCCCCCCTGCCTGGCTTGGTAAGGGTCTTAGCTATCCAGACAGAGGGAGGAGGTTCTTAAGAGAGGCTGGGATAAGGGACCCAAGCCTCTGTTAGGAAGTCTCCCCCACCTGGATGACTAAGCTCTTTAGCAAGCCAGACGGAAGTTTCTAAAAAGAAGGGACCAAAGAGAGGCTTGGGTCCCTTCTTTTCAGACCCCCCCCCCCGCTTGCTAAGCAAACCAGATCGCCCCCCCCCCCCGTTCCCTTTCCTCTTTGGAAAGGGAACAGGGATTTTTTTAACATTGTGCGATCAATGCACCGCACAATGTTAAAAACTGGATAACGTTATGACTTGTGGAACCAAGTCATAACGTAATCCGAGGTCCTACTGTATTGTATTGTTGTAGACCAATTTGAGATCTTGGTCTAGAAAGACATTAAATAACAAAATAATATTAGAGGCCCAGCATTTTATCTGCAGATGAATAAACTCTTCATGTTGATTTTTTGCCTATTATGCAGCTAAATCCAATCATAGATTCTTTTTATGAGAAAGATAGGTAAAGCTGGAAGACGGATGTATATGCCCTTCACCCAGCTTTACCTCCCTCTCCCTCAAAGGGGATTTGTTTATATAGTTGCTACTAGAACTTTTTTCCTCTTTATGTATGCCCTCCTTTTTTGGGTTGATGTTGGCTCATTAGCAGAAGAAACATGCTAATAACTTTCCAAAGGCAAATTCTGCATTTGACAGGGTTTTTTTTTAATTTTTGAAGAACTTTGAGCTATGCTTTGCATTGATAAAAAACAATTTAAGGTCTTGTATATATTTTGAAAAATGTCTTAACTAAGTTTTCCTGGGGTGTCTGAATAACTGCACTATAGTGTCTGCACTATAGTGTCTTCCAGTGGGAAAATTGGGGTATGATAATTGCAGTACAATAATTTCAAAGTAGCATAATGGGAGTAGTATTAACGTTAGGAAAATAGTATATATTTACCAATGGGAGGGCCCCTTCATTTTTTATCAGCCTTCTTAACAGGTGTCTTACCAGCATGAAAGGAACTACACAAATGAAAGTTAAGAAAGAAAGAAAGAAAGAAAGAAAGAAAGACAAGACAAGACAAGACAAGACAAGACAAGACAAGACAAGACAAGAACCAGGAGAAAATGTGAGTTCATTCCCCACCCAAAGTAATTTCAATATTGCACATTAAATAATGTCTGAAGTTCATGAAGAAGTTTAAAATTACAAAAATAATCAAATGGAAAACTCTAAAATAGTTACCAGTTGCAAAACTACTTGTAGATTCAAATAATGTATGATTATATTCAGGAATAGATATATGCATATCTACATAAGCGACCGCATCATCCCAAGAACACCTGTCCGTCCCACAAGAGCAGACTAGAGGGCCTCTCTAAAGGTACCATCATTTAGAGAGGCATATCTCTCTAGCAATAGAAGGAGGGCCTTCTCAGTGTCTGCTCTGGCTCTATGGAACCTCTTGGCAACTGAGCTGCATCTCCAAATGGAGCTGCTGCCCTTCAAAAAAGTGCTAAAAACCTGGCTGGTATAGCAGGGGAACTGGTGACGTGGTGATTCCCCTCTGCTGGCTCTTATAACAAGGGTTGCTCCCATTCTTTTAGCTGTAATTTTTAATTGATGGGGCGGGGTGGGTAATTTTACTAGTGTCTTGCATTTTTTTAAGGGTTTTGAGGTTTTAAGATTGAATAATGTTGTGAGCTGTCCAGAGTCGTTGCTGAGTTGGGCAGCAATGTAAATTTGAAAAATAAATCAATAAAATAAAATAAAGGTCAAAAAACAAGTACTGTACAGTAAAGCCATTTAGACATTTGAGCTGCCTAAGAAGAAAAAGAAATGTTTTAATACAAAGGTATTTTACTTCTACGGGTTTTCACTGGAATGTGTAAAGGACTAATCAGGTGGGAAGGATTTAGGCATATATTTATTTATTTATCATTGTGTTTGTTTTATTTATAGATTATCTTTACCCAATGAGGGACTCGAAGTGTCTGACAATGTTAACAATATCAAATTTAAACACAGTAAATTATACATTAAACAATTGAACTACAGTAACAGTTAAAATACATTAAATAGTTAAAAATAAGATTAAAACATTAAAGATATTTAAAGTTTAAATGAGATTGCCAAAACAAGCTTCACAAATTTACACACATACACACACTTCTTCTACCATATCCGATTCCAAATATTGGCAATCCTCATGGCAATCAGCCATGAAGACTGTCCTGAGAATATAATGCAGGGACTTTCATCTGCCTTCTGCATCGCAGCATGACACCCATACCACTGATCCAGCTCTGCAAGTCACTTTCTGGTCCTGAGCCCTTTTGATATGCAAAGTACTAATCAGCCCCGGGCCAGTATTGAAGAAGCTGCTGCCCTCCATCAAGATGGATTCAAGAGGGATTTAATCTACTTGGGGGCCATCACCCTTTGCTGTGGACTTTGGCACCCAAGTGGGTTAGTCCCAGTGGTGGGATGTCAAAATTTTTACTACCCCACCGTGATGTCATCACAGTGTGGGCGGAGCTAACATCATGATGTCATGGGCAGGGCCAAATAAAAAAATTATAAAATAATAAAATTAAATAAAAATAAGCACACACACCCCCAACACACACACACACACACCCCTGCAGGTGTGCATGCACACCAAGTGCTTGGCATGCATGAGCAGTGGGGGAACTGGTGAAAAGGTAAGCCCCCAAGGTGGTTCCCCCCAAAAGCTGCTGCCAGTTCTCCGGGACACTGGGAAAAGTTACTACCGGATCTGGCGAACTGGTGAGAACCTGTTACATCCCATCACTGGTTAGTCCTCAGGGTTGTCAGGTTAGCTGACCACCACTTGACACTTGGCATTGAGTTGCTGGCAGTATGATCTACTCCAGGGGTGGCCAACCTTTTTGTGCTGTGGGTGGGACCATGTTGGACAGATATGCAGGCCATAGGCATGGTTCCTCCTGCCACTGCTGCCACTGCTGCCACTTCTAGCGGTGGTGGCAGCAGCGGGTGCAATCATGACACATTTTCTGCCATTTTTGCCACTTCTGCCACTTCCCATGGTGGTGAGAGTGAGGGTGGAACATTTTTGCCACATTTTTGGAGCTTCCGGTGCATTTTCGGCACATTTTCGGTGCTTCCACCATGTTTTCGGCATTTCCAGTGGTGGTGGATCCCTGAATGTACTTCATCTGCCGAGGAAACATGAATACTCATAGTAGTCAAGTCCTGCACATCAGAAAAATTAGTTTTTTTTATTTCCAGAAAAGGCCATACTCTTTCTAAAGCTCAGGGAATAACATGTCATACTAATATCTTTTATTCCTCAGATTCTTCAATGATTTTATAATTTCTCTCTAATAATTTTCTCTTCCAGTACTTCTACTTATCTATCTTTTGTCTTTTTAACTTGTAGCACCATACTTAGTCTCTTGAGATCAACAGTAACAGCAAAGGAAAGGTCACCCTTGCTCAAATGTCAATCATATCTGACTCTATTTTTATGGTACCCTTTCTCCATTTACAACCAAAGAGTTATTGCTCTCTGTGTCTGCAAATGTTTCTATGGTCATTTAGCAGGCATGATTGGACACCGGAGCACACAGAATGTTGTTACCTTCCCACCAAAGTGGTATCTATTTATCTACTTGCAGTTTCTTGCTTTTGAACTGCTAGGTTGGTAACAGCTCGGACAGAGTTCACTCACTCTGTTGTGCTGCACTTGGGTCATGAACTACTGACCTGCCAAACCATTCAGTCATCAAGTTCAGCATCTTCACCAGTAAGCCACCACAGTCCTGAGATCAACAGCAGTATCTTGCAAATACACATATACAGTTGTACCTCGCTTAAAGAGCATAATGTGTTCCACAGGTTTGCTCTTTAAGCGAAACACCATTGTAAGTGACGAATTGTGACTTCTGGGGGGGGGGGATTGAGAACCCCGATTTATTTGTTAAGCGAGTTTTTGGTTGGTTTTATTTGTTAAGTGAAAACATTCAGAGAAAATTCTTCTCTTTAAGCAAATTACTCTTTAAGCGAGGCACTCTTTATGCGAGGTTTGACTGTATTTAAAAAGGCTTTCCTCTTTTGGCCACCCTGGGGATTATTTACAAACATGGATGAACATGTTCAGCTATTTAAAGACTGAGAAAAAGCATGGTTTTACATTTATAAGCATTGATTTCTTTCCTAGATGTTATGTGTTACAACAACAAAACAAAATAGCAACAGAAAAATGTTGCTGAAGGCCAAATATAGAAGATAGACAATGACCTTATCAAATATGTGGATATTGACCTTCTAAAACTCATTATGTATTACCCATATTACAGCGAGAGTCCAGACTCTATTAAACATTGTATTCATTCAGCACTTTGTATTTGAGCAACAGTTCAATTTTGCATGTGTAAATTATGTAATTAGATAAAGCATTTTCTGAACATGCATAGACTTAAACAACAAGATAACTCCCAATTATTAGGGGGACACTCGTCTCAGTGGGATGACCTGATCATTAGTAAGAATATTGTTTCAGCTTTTAGTTACCTTTTAAGTCTAGTCTAATTTGTTGACTGTATTGACTGTATCATAGTTGTTGTAGTTATATTATGTTGTTTTTTAATATTGTTATTGTAACATTGTAAGCCGCTCTGAGTTGCTTCGGCAAGAAGAGTAGCATATAAATCGAATATAATAATAATAATAATAATAATAATAATAATAATAATAATAATAATAATAATAATAATAATAATAATAATAATAATAATAATAATAATAATAATAATAATAATAATAATAATAATAATAATAATAATAATTGCAGCCACCTGAGCTCCTTCCCCACACCAAGGGTGGGAAAAGCCTCCCCCCCCCGGCCAGAGTGTACCCGGGTGGGGAGGCAAACTTCCTCCAGAGAGTTTTCTGTTGAGCCTTAGCTTTTATTATTTTCTACTCTCAAGAGCTTCCTTGTCTGAGTCAGGAACAAAGCATTCTCTTAAGCAGAAACAGCTTTCTAAACTCAGACAAGCAAGATTCATGGTTTCTCATAATCTTCTGAATACAGGACTTCAGTTTTTCTCCTAAAAGCATTCTTTCAGCAAGGACAAGATACAGAAATGGAGAAATCTATATTTTCTGTTTGTCACTTTCATAGTTCCTTTTCTTAAAAAAAATCACAATTGTTCCATTTTCACTTTTATCTAAAGCATTCTTAACTTTTTAAAAACATCTATTTATATGATTTTTGTTAGATCCGGAGATCCTTGCGCGGGAGTGAGGACACGGACACCATTTAAGTTGAACCAAACAACACGTACGTTTATTGTGTCTCCCAGTACAACAACAACAACGGCTGGGTCAGCAGGGGATTAAATACCCTGCTTGGCCCAGCCCACTGACCAATGGGTAGCGGTGATTTTCCCGCCGCTAGGACTTTCAAATATCTAACACCCCTTCCCCCCAGAATGCCTCAGTTCCCTATTTGCATACATAATCTTCCAGATGATGGGGGCGTGTTCTTACCCGATCGGACCTGCGCAGTTCAGTCGGCGCTGGGGCATCGAGCAGAGTGGACCTGTCGCTCTCGCTCTGCCCTGGCTGGGCCGGGAGCTGCTCCGGAACACGAGCGTCAGGTTCCGCGGTGACCGGGGGTGAGCCTGCTCCACACGGTAAGGTGACTGGTGATGGCGCTATTCGAACGGGGCTGTCTTCTGGCCGAATCGGGTCGGTTACCGGTTCGTCCATCGGGTGCATGACTGGCTCAACGCCGGTCTGCACTCCCCGGGGGGGGGGGTAGCCCTCCGTGTCGGGACTCGTTCGCCTCCTGAGTTGGTCGACATGGCGTTTCCATGTTCGGCCATCAGCGAGGCGAACCGTGTAAGTGTAGGGACCCAGCATTTTGCTGACGGTTCCCTCTTCCCACGGTGGGCCGGACGCGTAGTTTCTGGCGAAGATGGGTGAGTCGATGGCCAGCGTCTGGCCCTGTGGCTGGTCCCCCTTAAACTTGTCTGGGGAGTATCTGGGGTGTAACCGATCCAGCTGACAGCGGAGTCTCCTGCCCATGAGCAACTCTGCGGGGGCCCTTCCCGTGGCAGCACAGGGCAGATTGTGTTGGGCTAACAGGAACGTGTCTATGCGCTCCTGCCAGTCCCCTGGTCCCAGCCTTTCCATGGCCTCCTTAGTGCTTCGCACGAACCTCTCAGCCTGCCCATTCCCTTGTGCCCTGAACGGGGAGGTGAGAGCGTGCCTGGTACCTAAGGATGCCAGGTACTGTTCGAACTCAGTGGCTGTGAACTGGGGCCCGTTATCGGAAACTAGGGTGTCTGGAATGCCGTGCGTTGCAAAAAGTTGTCTGAGTTCCCTGATGATTGCTCTGGCTGTGGTGCTACTCAGGAGTCGGATCTCCAACCATTTCGAGTATGCATCCACTGCAATCAGGAATGTTTGGCCGTGGAAGGGGCCGGCGAGGTCAATGTGGATCCTCTGCCATGGGCCCGTGGGCTGTTCCCATTCTCTAACCGGGGCTGCTGGTGGATTGGGCCGTGATGATTGGCAGGGCGTGCATTGGGCCACCCACGACTCTATGTCTTTGTCAATACCCGGCCACCATACGTAACTTCGGGCTAGCCCCTTCATCTTTACTATTCCCGGGTGGCTGGCATGCAAAGTTTCTAGGACCTTGGGACGGAGTTTTCTGGGGACCACTACCCGGTCCCCCCACAGCAAACAACCCCCCACACAGCACATTTCGTCTTTTTTATCACAAAATACCTTAAACTCCCCTTCCCCCTTGTCCGGCCAGCCCCGTTGCACCCAGCTGGCGACGGTCCGGAGCTCGGCGTCCCTCGCCGTCGCCCTGGCGACCTCGGCCGACGTGGTGGGGGCAGAGTCCAGGATGTCCAGGGCAATAACTGATGCCTCCCCCTTTTCCGCGCCGTCCAGGGTCGGGAGGGCGCACCTGCTCAAAGCGTCCGCGTTGCCCATGTGCTTTCCAGGCCGGTAGACCAAGGTATACGAATACCCGGAGAGGAAAATGGCCCACCTTTGCATCCGGGGGGACAAGGCAGAGGGTGTGGGCCGGCCGCCGGCCAAGAGTCCCAACAGGGGCTTATGATCAGTCACAAGTTCGAAGTCCCGGCCATACAAGTAGTCATGAAATTTTCTTACCCCTGCCACTGCCGCCAGCGCCTCCTTGTCGATCTGGCCGTAGTTTCGCTCCGTTGACGACATGGTCCTGGAATAGTAGGCGATGGGCGCCTCGAGACCGTTGGGGAGTCGGTGGGCCAGGACTGCGCCGACGCCGTAGGGAGACGCGTCGCAGGCGAGGACCAGTGGCAGGGTCGCGTTGTATTGTATCAGGAAACTGTCCTGCGAGAGGAGATTTTTTACAGCCGCGAAAGCCGACTTCTGCTCGGGCCCCCACACCCACTCTGCCTTGGCCGCTAACAGTCTGTGCAGGGGCTCGGCCGCTGTGGCCTTCCCTTTTAGGAAGGCTGCGTAAAAGTTCAGGAGCCCCAGGAACGCCTGTAGCTCCTGCTTGTTCTTGGGGGCCGGGGCGTTCTGGATCGCTTCCACCTTGCCCCTCGTGGGGTGGATGCCCTTGGCATCGATGCGGAACCCCAAAAACTCCACGGAGGGGACCCCCAACAGACACTTGTCCCGCTTCACCCTGAGCCCCGCGGCCCTGAATTTGGCCAGGACGGCGGCGACCCTGTCCTTGAGTTGGCCGGAATCCCCGGCGATTATCAGGACATCATCGAAATAGGGTACCACCCCCGGGAGTCCTTGGAGAAGCCTCTCCATTGTGCTCTGAAATAGCCCTGGGGCTATGCTGACCCCAAACTGCAGCCTTGTGCACTTGAATGCCCCCCGGTGCGTGACAATAGTCTGGGCTTCGGCCGTGGCATCATCCACCGGAAGCTGTTGGTAGGCTTGGGCCAGGTCGAGCTTGGCAAAGATTTTGCCAGGGCCCAGAGAATGGAGCAGGTGGTCTATGACCGGGACCGGGTACGCGCTCGGCTCTAAAGCCTTGTTGATTGTACATTTGTAATCTGCACAGATGCGCACTGACCCGTCCGGTTTGATGGGGGTCACTATGGGAGTCTCCCACTTAGCGTGGTCAACGGGAACAAGGATTCCCTGGGCGACCAATTTATCGAGTTCCTTCTTGACCCTGGGCTTGAGTGCTAGTGGAACTCTCCGGGCTTTAAGGCGGATGGGAGCAACGCCCGGGTTGAGCGCAAATGATATAGGGGACCCACATACCTGCCCAAGCCTTCCCCGAAAACGTCCTGGAACTCGGCCATCAGGTCGTCCCTCAGTGAGGCGTCCCCGGGTTGGTCGGTCGCGGTGGTGGGGATGCCCGCGATGGACAGCCCCAAGGCGGGGAACCAGTTAGTGCCCAGTAGCGTTGGGATGTTTCCGTGGATGATGGTCAGTGGTAGGC
This sequence comes from Furcifer pardalis, assembly GCA_030440675.1. Classification (NCBI taxonomy): domain Eukaryota; kingdom Metazoa; phylum Chordata; class Lepidosauria; order Squamata; family Chamaeleonidae; genus Furcifer; species Furcifer pardalis. The sequence continues at coordinate 75,530,000 of CP126890.1, read as the reverse complement.
TTTCTTCCTTCGGGCCGTACGTGACTCGGACGCACTTCTGTCCCGCGACGGGGAGGAACTTGCCTTGGCAGTCCTTGATCCGGATCCGCTGGGCCTGGAGATCTGATTCCTTTAGAGACGGGAATGTCTTCTTCATCCACCTCCACGGGATGATGGAAATGGCGGCTCCAGAGTCGACCTCCATTGGACACTCAGCCCCGTCGATCGTGACTGTGGCGTAGTATTTCTCCCCCTTCTGTGTGGCGGTGTGGCTTATCGTGAGCGTGTGTGTCTCGGCATCTTCGAATTTGCCGCTGTTTCGCCCCTGGCACCTTTGATTCGTCCTCTGGTTGGCGGCCATCTTGCCCGGCGGGAACTTTTGAATCTGCCGGTCAGCTTGGTTCTCCGCTTGTCTTGCCCTGCAGACCTTCCCGATGTGTCCCCGCTTGTCGCAATAGCGGCAGATGGCCTCCCTGAATCTGCAATGCGCCCGCTGGTGTGGCCCTCCACAGCTGGCGCAATGCTGGTTGCTCCTGCCCGAGTTTCCCCCGTCGGTCGCACACACCTCTGCTTCTTCTTCTTCGTCCTCGTCGGGAACGATGTCCTGATGGTGAGCGGAGGCTCGGCGATGCACCGACGGGGACCGGTTGATGGAGGTTGCGGCCGACGTCGAGAGCTCGAAGGCTCTGGTCTCTTCGATGGCCCCGACCAGGGTCAGGTCTCTCCGGGCCAATAGTCTCTTCCGGAGCTTATTGTCGCGGACTCCTCTGATGAGCTGCTCGGTCAGAGAGTCCCCTAGAAATGGCCCGAAGACGGCCGGGATGGCTGCTGCTCTCAGGGCGGCCACGTACTCGCCGATGGGTTCCCCCGGCATCTGATATCGGTCCCGGAATTGAATCCGGAACACGAACTTCGAGGGCTCTGGCGCGTAGTGGTTCTTGAGGGCCAACTGTAGGGCTTCCCATGAGACATCCAGGATTGGTATGGGGTCTACCAGGGACTGGGCCACTTCGTAGACCTTGGCCCCGCAGTGAGTAAGGAAGAACGCCTTCTTCCGCTCCGGTGCGATCTCCCCCAGCTCCGCAGCTAGCAGGGAGAATTCAAATCGGTCCATGTAGCTCTTCCACCGTTCGTCTTTCGGCTGGAAGGGTGTCGGTGGGACGTAAGTAGCCATGGCGAGGTGCCTTCGGAAGTGGTGGCTCTGATGTGTGTTGGTTCTGGTCCGTTCCTCAATATCCCACCTTCGTCGCCAGTGTTAGATCCGGAGATCCTTGCGCGGGAGTGAGGACACGGACACCATTTAAGTTGAACCAAACAACACATATGTTTATTGTGTCTCCCAGTACAACAACAACAACGGCTGGGTCAGCAGGGGATTAAATACCCTGCTTGGCCCAGCCCACTGACCAATGGGTAGCGGCGATTTTCCCGCCACTAGGACTTTCAAATATCTAACAATTTTAATGATATATTTTATGTGTTCCTTCTTTGAATCTACACTGCAGCATGGATTTAGGTAAATGCAAAGGTTAACCTTGCTCAAAAGCCAGTTGTATCCCACTCTAGGGTTCAGTGCTTATCTCCGTTTATAGCTGAAGAGCCATCACTGTGTGCGTTTGCAGACATTTCCATGGGCATGTGGCAGGCATGCCTAGACACTGAAGTGGACAGAATGCTGCTTACCTTCCCACTGAAGTGGATTTAGATAAAATTAAGATACGTGTTCTTGGACTTCAATTATCAGGGGCCCAAGTCAGCACTCCTGCTAATCAGGGCTTCTGGGATTAGAAGTTCAAGAACACCTGGAGTGTCAAGGTTCACCATCATTGCTCTAGTGGCTGGTTAAGTTCTATATCTCACATTGCAGAATGTTATATAACAATTCAAACAGTTATAGCAGCTTGCTTCCCTATGCTTTCTGTCAACAGGTTTAATTCTACAAAATAGCAAGCATTTGTGGGATTCTCGGGTTTCCATGAACAAGAAACATACTGGTGAAAACTGCTTGATAATTCTGATTTGCTATGTGAATGGGTCAGCAAATAATGGAAATACCAATGATTTATTGTGTCTTCTGGTTTGCTCTTGCTCAAGAAACCAGATAAATAATCTAGGATTGTAACGACCTTGGGTGCCGAAGTCCACTGGGAAGGGTGATGGTCCCCAAGTGGACTAAATCCCACTTGAATCCATCTTGATGAAAGACAGCAGCTTCATCAATACTAGCCTGGGGCTTAGGAGGACTTTGCATGCCAAAAGGGCTCAGGACCAGAAAGTGACTCATGGAACTGGATCAGTGGTGCAGGTGTCATGCTGTGATGCATAAGACAAATGGAAGGCCACTGCATTATATTTTCAGGATATCAGCCATGAAGATCACCAATATTCAGATTCAGATATGGAATAATAATAATAATAATAATAATAATAATAATAATAATAATAATAATAATAATAATAATAATAATAATAATAATAATAATAATAATAATAATAATAATAATAAGAAGAAGAAGAAGAAGAAGAAGAAGAAGAAGAAGAAGAAGAAGAAGAAAAAGAAAAAGAAGAAGAAGAAGAAGAAGAAGAAGAAGAAGAAGAAGAAGAAGAAGAAGAAGAAGGCTGGCAAGTCAGCAGTTCAAGGCCTGGGTTCTGCATGACAGATTGAACACCTGTCTCTCTCCCAGCTCTTGGGGACATGAAAGGAGATTCAGTTGGGCATTCCCTTAGTAGAGTTTCTTCTGCAGAAATCCTAACCCAGAATAATTTCTGACATGAATTATTATTACCAGCACGTTGCATCTTCATGACTATCAGGATTACGGTAAACCTCTGGTTTGTTTGGTTGGGAAAATTTGGTGAACGTGTTATATACATTACTGTTGTTATTGCGGTTGCCTTCACAGTAAAAAAAAAAAGGAGCTCTAGCACATGTGTCGCTGTAGCTAAAAGATAGAATATTGTTAATTAATACCAAATTGTGTGCCTTTGAGTTAATTTCAGGTTAGAGTGACCTTTCACATAATTTTTAGGTAAAGAATACACAGAACTGGTTTACCATTCCAGGAGGCACAGTGACAAATTGAACCTTCAACCTCTGTAGCCAGACGCTTAAACCACAGAGCTATCCCACCAGCTGTAATATTGTTAGCAAAGATTATTTCCTTCATTTCACTTTCATTTATCCTATATTCTTCAGGACCTGGGCCTAAGAATAGTTCGCATACTTTGGATTTAAACATTTCTAGCTTCAACCTGTGAGGTCTGCTTGAAAAAAGGATCTCAGATAACACAGCTAAGTAAAATCTTTGCCTAGCACCCCAAGAAATATTGCCAGTCAAACAGATAACATCAAGCTAGAGAGACCGACAATCTGATTCCAAATAAGGAAGCAGCTAAATGATATTCCTTGTTTTCCCTAGCAGATTCAAACCTTTCCGTCAAGAATAAAGGAAGTTCCTTTATGCCATTCTTTCAGTTTCCAAGCAGATTTCAACTATCTGATCCTTACAAACTACAATTAGTTCAATTTCTTCTATAGATATCATTCCAATGTGCTTAGTAATGTTAGACACATTGTTTTGTTTTGTTTCAACAATGTTATCAAACTGTAGTTACGTGCATAAGGATAGCATCTTATTAAGAGTGCTAACTGAAACAAAAAACAAACAAACAATGGTTCAGGTCTCCATTAGTGATGTTTTGTGTGTCCTTCATCCTCCCCCCCCCCCCCAGTTCATGGGCAAGACTTCTTGAAATGTAAAGACAATTTTAACTTTGTGTCCAGAATACTATGATCAATAACTCTTTGTAAGGGCACATATAGTAACCAGTCTCTTTTTTTCTTGGAGAAAAAAGGCACCAAAAAAGTAAAGGAAAGGAGACAAAACAGAACAGCAAATGTTCTTCAGTCTAAAAGTAAAAGGTATATTGATTGACAATGTTTAGGTTTTTTTCCATCTAAACAGCACACAAAGAGTATCACATTTCAATTTTTCTCCCCCACCAACATACCTGCATCCATGTAACCACCCTTATGTAGGAAATAAAATGGAGTAGAAAGCACTTATTGACAGAACAAGATTTATGCACAAAAACGCAATTGATGTAAATGATCCAGAGATTAACTTGTAAACTCTTGTGATATTTATCTAAGAGTTCATCTACCTTCAAAAATGTCAGCCCATTACTATGTACTACAAACAATCATGTGTCAATAAAATCATGTAATATAATATCCTCTGTAATAAGATTTCCCCTTCTCACACGTTTAACCAAAAATAACCTTGAGCCCATTCATCAGTCAAATTTGAAATCAAAGCTGTATAGTCAAAGTGACTGCTCCTATTTCTTGTCAACAATTTTACCAAGGTGTATGTTAGGTATTGGTGGGGACATTCTTACACGTGTCCACATTGTCACTGAAAAACTCAGATTTCACATTCAGTTTGGCTGTTTTATCTAAGCAGACTTGGTGATAGATGATCTAGATTCAGAATGTTTCACATATCCTTGACTTCAGGTCAGGCTGATGAAAAATAAGTATGAGCAATGCGCTTCTGCTGCTTCCGTATCATTATGGTCATCTGCTCTTGAATCTTCCTGAAGGCATGGACATTTTCCACCTCTTGACTCTACCAAATGGTTAAAAAAGTGACTGCTGCCAGCTGGAGGGATTGGGGCAGAAAAGCTAGAGGCTTCGTCTGGCAGCCTTTCTCCAGAGGCACAGGAAAGATAGCCTTCCAGGATTGACCTATCCTCTCCAGATATGCCAGAAGGTTCCATGAAGGAGTGTTCTCTGAGGCATATCAGAGTGCAAGACAGCTGGGCAAAGCTGAGGTGGAGTGAATAGTTGCAGTAACGACTTCCCACTAAAGAAATTAATTGAGTAGCTGCAAATGTATAAATTTCTGGTGCCACAGTTAGATAAAAATTTTGTGTAGTTAGATAAAAATACACCACAAACCCTAGCCCAGTTGCTCTTCTATTTCTTGCTCCCTGCTCAATCAGTATCCTCTGACTGACTGATTTTCTACTGACTCAGAGCCTTAAGAACCTAATTTCTGGCTGCTTGTGCTGATATGGTACTGATTTCTAGACTGCCTCTGGCTTAAACTGACTATTCTTTTGGCTCTTGAGAGACCTTCTCTTTGTAGTACTTCAGTCTGTCCTTAGATTCCCATTTCATCACTTTTACAGAGAAAGACACCTTAGTGTGCATTCACTGAGAATTTGCAGCTTCAGCCCAGGACACCTTGGCCTCCTTACCCAAAATACTCCAAAATGCAGAAAATCAAACCAAAAGTGACTAGAACCCACTTCCAACAGTGAGCAATTGATATCTTGGGATGTGAAATGGTGTAGGACTAACTGTATTCTATTCAACAGATGGATTTGTTTCTCCCAGAGTCTTCTGGGAAATTCAATTCACACTTTTGCTCAAAAAAGCAAAGATGCTACTAGGGAAGCAGGAGTCTGTACAGTAGCCTGAAGTACTACATGAAGCCCAGGTCTCTCCTTTAGCTACCCCTACTGTACAGTTTGTTGTACAATACACTTTTAAGACTGTATGCCCAGGAGTCTGCTTCAGACCACATAGAAAAATGAAAATTTTCCAGGGGGTCCTCCTGGATTCATGACTCCTGCTCAAAGAGCAGGTGGCAGTCATGGCCAGGAGGGCTTTTGCACAGCTTCACATTATTCACCAGTTATGCCCGCTCCTAGATTGGGACTCCTTGCTCATGATCACACATGCTCTGGTCACCTCCAGACTTGACTATTGTAATGCACTCTACATGAGGCTGCCCTTGGTGACCATTCAGAGGCTATTTATTTATTTATTTATTTATTTATTTATTATTCATACTTATCAACCGCCCTCCTCATGGAGGTGACCCAAGGTGGCTCACAATTCATAAAAAACCACAATAACTCTTAAAAACATTCCTAAAAATCACCTCAATTTAAAACTTTAAAATCAAAATCTAAAAATTAATTGAGGGCAAGCGGGGCTTAAATCAACCAGCGGGCTGGGGTTATAGTCCCTCCCACACCCAGAAGCGTAGCGTGACTTGGCGGGGGCCCGTATAAAAATTTGTTTGCGGGCCCTTAGGAAGGGTAAAGATTTCTCACAAAAGAAAAAAAATTGCATAAAATTAAAAGAAATATATCGTATGTACATCGATTATTGTGGGATTCCCCCGTTGAAGTAAATGACTTAAACGGGGAAATCCCGCAGCCCGCAATAACCGATGTAGGGTGTTGCCAACTTTTGAACGCACGCTTTATGTGGGAAAAAAAAGAAATTGCTTTTTTTGACTTTTGTCATGTGTGAAATAAAAAAAATTGGGAAGTTTTTATTAATTTTTGCTTATGCATGTTGGGGGCCCCCATGGCCCGGCCCCCCCGTATAATTGATACGGCAGATACGGCGGTAGCTACGTCCCTGCCCACACCCCATACCTGCCCTGCCAGCCATGTTTTTAATTTTTTTCCTAGAGGGCAGCAACTCCATCTGGAGATGTAACTCCATTGGCAGGAGGTTCCATAGGGCTGGGGCAGACACCGAGAAGGCCCTCCGTCTTGTGTCAGAGAGACGTGCCTCTCTGGCCGATGGAACAACTAGAGAGCCTCTCCGATCAGCTCTAGTGGGATGGGCAGATGTTCTTGGGACGATGCGGTCTTTTAAGTATCCTGGCCCACTACCATGTAGGGCTTTAAAGGTAATAACCAGCAACTTGAATTGCACCCGGCTACAACTGGTGCAGAATGTGGCCGCTTGGGTGGTGATGGGGTGCGGGCATTGTGCACACACCTCACCACTGCTCCAGGAGCTGCGCTGGTTGCCAGTATGCCTCCGGGTGCAAATCAAGGTGCACGTTATTACCTTTAAAGCCCTACATGGTAGTGGGTTAGGATACTTAAGAGACCGTGTCACCCCAAGAACATCTGTCTGTCCCACCAGAGCGGACCAGAGAGGCTCTCTAGTTGTGCCATCAGCTAGAGAGGCACATCTCTCTAGCACTAGAAGGAGGGCCTTCTCTGTGTCCACCCCGGCCCTATGGAACCTCCTGCCAACTGAGTTGTGCCTCCAGACAGAGCTGCTGCTGTTCAGGAAGGCTGTAAAGACATGGCTGGGGGAGGGGGCAGGTATGGGGTACTGGCCATACAGGCACGCCAACCTGCTGGCTCATCTGATTACTTTTTAAATATTTTAACTCTTCCAAATTTTTAATCTTTTAAATTTTAAGTATGGGTCTGGATTTTATTGGCAAATTTTATTGGATTGTTGTGTTTTTATTGCTGTATAAGGCACCCTGAGTTGCTTCGCAAATAGGGCAGCATACAAATATAACTAATAATAAATAAATAAATAAATAAAATCTTTTGCTATTTTATTTCTCTGTGTACACATGCAATTCAATTGACTTAGCTACTAAGCTGATATGAATTTATTAAGAACTAAATATAATATATATTTTTTTGCATTTTCCAAATATCTTTGCAGGTAGTAGATAAAATGTTGTCATAATGCAAGACCAACATACTGAATAGACTAAAATGAACCCAACTTTTGGTGAAGTCTGATTTTTGCTTCAACTTTGCCCTTTGTGGAAAGCTGATTTCCCTGCCAAGGAGAACCTGCACTTGAAAATAAAAGCTTTCCACACTATACAGTGCCATCCAGTGCAACAACTTCTAAACATCAAGGTGGTTGGGAACACCACAGAAGGCTTAAACTTACCCCATATCTGGTAGTTGATCACAAGAAACATTTTACCCACTCTGGGATGAAAATGTTGTGCAGACCTGTTCTCCCTTTGTTTCCTTCTATAGAGCTTAAAGCCACCCTGGCCAGTATCCTTTCAATACTTCTTTCCTATTGAATTCGATATTTATGCACCTGAAATTCCAACTGTGGAAGCTTCCTCAGTGTTGTAACAGGGTGTGGGTCATATGGCTGTTCACACACAATTGTCATGCCATTGATGCTTCTGGAGTTGAAGCTCTGCACTTGTGCAGATATGAAGAGGATACTGGTCGCCTTTTCTCTTCATCACTCCATCTTTTCTCTTGCTCTTTCCTGACAAAATTGCACTTCAGTCATACTTGTTTAATCCAGACTGTGACCAGAATGTACAGCACAAAATGTTTCACTGTATGAGAATGGATGTTTCATGTCATCTCTCAAACATTTCTGTAGTGCTTTTAAAAAAAACACACACACAACCCTAGTGTTTCATCCAGCAGCCGGTAAATGACTTCCACAAAAAGTGACAGCAAGCAATGTTTATAATACATGTGGGGACAACTAGTTTATTGATACTCTAAATGCAATATCCTTTCGCTTAGCTTTGCCTGTTTCCTTTATAATCTATCACATGTACTTTTTCTATAACCTTTTGAAGTAAAACAGAGAACATTAGCCAGAGAAATTACATTATATAAAAGATCCTATCAGATGAAAGCCCCCATTTTTAATTTACTTTTGTGTTGACATAGATTTCTATCTATGATCACTTTTCCTTATCAGGCTGATGAAACAGAATTTGTGCAGTGGATATATAGAAAACTCAGTGAATGGCTATCTGTCATTGTAAAAAAGTATAGCCTATCTATCATCACTGGAGACTTTATTTACTTTCAGAGATATTTACTTGGGCACAGATTAACAGGGAGAGTGTCCTTGTCTTTTGCTATGAAGACTGCAGTTTCTCAAGATGAGCAAACTAATACTAGATTGCTGTCAGCCTGTCTAGCTGTCTGCTTGTAGTTACCCAAGCATACATATCTTATTCTGAATTATAGATAATAAGATGGGGATAGGTGGGGAGATACCACTCAGCTCAGAACCTGGTTAAAAATGAGGTAGTTAGTACTGCTTCTCTCCAAGGTAAATCTTATACCCATTTACCAAATTATCCCCTCTGAAACTTGGAAGACTCTATCTCTTATGAGCTGACAATTGTGTTGGCAAATTGCAACTAATTCTCTGAAGACACAGTATCTGAACCACAGACTACTTGATTTCCTTGACAAAACCATTTTAGCTACATCCATCATGTGGACATTCTGTATACTAACATACCACATAGAGATGGACTACAGACTGTCAGAAATACCATTCAAAATAAGGCTGATGCTCACATAGCCACCAGCCTCTGTGACTTCCTGCTAATACACAAGTATTCCACTTTTGACAATAAAATGTACATCCAGTGGAATTGCTATGTATATTTGCATGGCCCCATACTATGAAAATATATTTATGTCAGGCCTAGAATAATGTTTTATTGACTGTTTCACTTGTGTGACTTATTGCTTCAATATCTGGGAAAGTAGCTCCTTTTTTTAACTAGTTGCTTCCAAGCTCTGATTTCAATGTGTAATTAGCAACAATCCTCCCCCCTTAAAAGAACAGATTTTATGAGATGGAATGGAATGAAAAGATGTAGGAAACAGACTAAATGTCCATCCCTCCATTTAAGCAGACATCCAGTTTTTCAGCATGTCTTTAAGATCTCTAAACAGAAATTGAAAATTAACTTGTTAAAACATACCATTGATGCAATAAGCATTTTAGAGAAAATGCTTGAATATTTGTGTGATCCCTATGGCCTGATTCCCAGCCACTCTCTCAATAGGCTTGGTGGTGTACCTTGACAATTTCAAAGCTCATTAAGCTGATCATTAGCTATGACCAAAGTCCTCCTCTACAGTGAAGCCTTAGCTCCAAATTTGTGCCACCAAATTTGATTTTGGTCAAGGAGAGATATGGGACCTGCCTGGCAGGACCTGGCTTTGCTGGCTCTTCCCACTTTCAAATTGATTCTGCTTGGAACACAGCCACACTGCTTTTGTATGTGCTTGTGTTGCTCAATGAAGGTGCTGAAATAAACTGATCCTACAAAACCTCCCATAGGTCCAGGCAATGCAGTTTCCTTATCTTTTCTATCAACTGTTGAAAAATGAAAATTCACTGTCAGACTCTTCTAGATTTAGCAGAAAAGTGACAAGTGGGTGATTTCATCCTGGCTATTTTCCTCCTTGGAAGTGAAAATACCTTATATCAATATTACAACTTAAATATGCTATAAGAATTCAGTTTTCACTGAGGGTTTTTTTTTTAAATTCATACATCTATAAACACATAGAAATTACTTACCCAATTTTGGCCAGTTTCTGTGGCCGTCAAACAAAATCTAGTCATCACTAGCACAGTTATGTATGTCTTTTCGGTGAACTTGGAGTAAACCCTGTTTCATTCAAAAGTATTTATTTCCACTCAAGTGTGCAAAACATTGCTGTGGTAGTACCTCATCCTTGTGTTGCTTAAGGCATTGCACTCCCACAACCAAATAAGAGATGACACAGTGTTATGGATTTATAATTGGCCACTTTATTTCATGAATTGATCTTACGATATGATTACCCACAGCCTGTGCTGCGGTGGTAGCACGAGAAGGTAACTACTTAATATCTCCTCACTTTATCAGCCTAGTTATGTTACACCTCATATTACCTGAGGCTTCAACCTCTCTCATTATTCCTTCACCAAACTGCCAGGCTTGTGTGAAGCTCCTATCTATTCTTGTTTAGTCAGGCCTACCATATTTCCATCTGGGCCGGTCTGATGAGTTGATTTCCTTGATAATTACTGTCATATTCCTTGCCTTTATTATCCTTCTCGTGCTACCCGCCCCAAGTGACCAAAAGAGAGAACGGAAACTACCCTACCTGGAACAACGAAAAAACTCACCAGTGTGGGAGGGGCGAAAAAAAACCTGGACTCCAAGGTCCAATACAGGAGCCCAGGCCAAAAATTCCCGTACGGCCCTTAATAAAGCGACCAAATGAATCACACTAGATAGAGGGAGGGTGTGTTGGGTCAGCTTCGTCCCGGAGCTCAGAATGGCGTCTGGGGCTGGGACAAGCCCTTTTATATGGCTGTCCCCGCCTCCCAGACGTCATCACTGTGTGTCCGGTTGGGGTTGCGCAAAGCACGCGTCAGAGGCATTTACCTCCGTCACACATTCAATCTTCACATCATCTCTCCAGCCCCAAATAAGGGGCTTATTTGGTTGCTGATTGGTGCTAAGTAGCTTGACAACCAGCCATTGAACTTGGCAGCAAGTGATCACCAAACTTTCCCCTGAAGCCTGAGTTTATAGTTCTCCAGGTGGCTTAGTGTTTAAGACACTGAACTTGACGACTGGAAAGTCAGAGTTCAATACCCGAGTACTGCAGGATGGAGTAAGTGCCTGGCAACCTAGCAGTTCAAAAGCAAGAAATTGCAAGTAGAAAAACAGATACCACTTCAGTGGGAAGGTAAACAGTGTTCCGTGCACTCGAATGTCTAGGCATGCCTGCCACATGTCCACAGAAACGTCTGGAAACACAAACAGCACTGGCTCTTTGGTTATAAACAGTGGTGAACACTGAACCCTAGAGTCTGATATGACTGGCTTTTGAGCAAGGGTGACCTGTATTGGTTGCTGTGAAATGCTACTAGGAGGAGCAGTTGTGTTCTTCTTTGATTGTGGACTTCCTAGCAAAACTGCTTGGTCACTGTGTGAAAAGATGCTGGATCAGACAAGACTCATTTTAGGAAACAAGCCTGTTCCTATTAAAAGAGAAATAAAAGGAATTAACCTTTATTTTCCATTCTCCCCGACTCTATCCATTATGCATTGCACATGTGTCCATAAGCAGCCCACTGTACACACAACAATTCACCACAGGTGAATAACTCCAAAGGATCTATTTTTAATAAATATGTCAATAGTCAAACCACAAAGTAGAAGAGTTTTTCCTTCGATTTCTTGAAAGCAGTTCTTCAATAAGAAGGAAAGCCAAAAGGGAAAGTGGTTATGACTTCAAAGGAGAAACTTGCTACAGTGTATCCATTCTCACAACAATATACTTGTATCTATCCTGGTGTGGAAAGATATTTTTTTGAAGGAAAGAAGGTTAGAAAGAGTTTTTTTAAACCTTCATAGAAAATGTTTCTGAAGTCCGATCCAAATTGTATAAGTGTCACAAGAAAGGTTATTATGTCCTCTATAAATCACACTTTGGATAACTTCAGTCAGTTTGGTTGCAGTCTCACCACCAACTGACCCCCCCCTTTTGAAAATTTCATTTTTACGAGTCAAAATTTTCCTTAATATCTTTGTTGTTGATTTGTGCTTTGGCGTCATTCTTCTCCACATGTTGTATTTGAACTGTATCCACCCTGGGAAGTTGTCATATTCAATTTGTAACACAGTTTTCCCTTTTATTTTTGCATTTTTGTGACATTGTTTGAGTGTTTTTAAATAAAATGCTTCATTGTTTTTTCCCTGAAGTCCAATTTCAAATGTAATAGTGTTGCCACAAAAAATATTCTTTCCTCTTTCAAATGCACTTTGAGTCACCTGAATCAGTTGTGTGGTTTGGTCACTGTGCCCCTGGAACACCCCCCCCCCATTGAAGATTGCATTTTTTTCAAGGCATCATTCGGAAGCAATGATGTCATTGCCTTGTATTTTTGGCCAATGACTCTTTACATTTCTGAAAGTCACCGAGACGAGCTTTCAGTCAATGTAACCATTATTTTCGTGGGTGCTTTAGTTTTGTGGCGGCAGGTCATCAAAAGTACATGATTTTGTTACTTCGCAAAAGCTGCCAGACCACCCAACTGAAACGTAAGTCATTCATAGGATTCATGTCAAAACAATTATCTAATCAAAATGAGACAGGAACATTCATACAGTACCTTAGTGTTCCCCCCAGAAAATAAAGCAAATCTAGCTATCACTAAGTAATCATTTTGAAGACTCATAAGCCTGACTGACTTCTGCTCTGATCTCCAAAAGAATTGGGTCTCCACATGGACCTGGAGCTCACATGAGACTGAACTCTAAGTCTCATGTGTCTGTGTGTAAGAACACAACTTCTGGCTTAGTTCATTAGCACACAACCAGTCAAATACATTCTTAACTCATAACAAGGCCTGTTCTCAAAATACAGTCAGTCTGTTCCCACAGACATGATGTTGACATTATATCATACATTCTTCCCTTAGTGGGTACAGAGTTACTGCAACTTTGAGGCCTAGGTAAAGGCCTTTCCAGTAACTCCCCACACCTGCTGATAAGCTTGCAGGGAGAGAACAGAACCTTGGCATTTCTGCACATTTTTAAACATAACACACGTTTCTAGCTAGAAACTCCATTTTGAATGATTACATGATCCATGTTACTACATTACCATGACAATTTTGTGTTAATATTGAATGTGTCTACATATAGTTTTGAAACCTTTATACCAATGATTTCATGACCTGAGGTGACTTTACAATGTGGTACATATGATGAAGGAAAATGGAACACTGAAAGGTTTGGGGTTTGGTTTAGTTTTGCTTTCTCTTCAACTGAAAGCATAAAACTCTCAGAAGCATAAAATACTCCATCCTTAACCAGGTGGATAAATATGAATTTATATCAAAGTATACATTGTAGAGCTTTAATGCCCTGCACAGTGCAATGGGGACCTTTAAAATTTGGGAGGTTTTGAAAATGGGCTGCCTATTTTTACCTTTGTGAACAGTTAGCAGCATTCTTTGCAGTAACTGCTACCATAACAAGATTTACATTCCTTCTGACAGCTCACACCACCAGTAAATTACTATGATTGAGTGGGGATTTGTACCCAGGTTCACTACACCACTTTGGATATCCCTTCTTCAGTTCTTTATTTGTGTCACACTTACCACCAGCATATAATAACATACAAAGCTAAAATTAATTTTAATAAAATTAAAATTTGGACATCCCAACATTAGTTAGTATTACCAAGCAGACTCAGTCCTATATGGTTTTAAAGTTCCCAGGAAAACATTTTCCCTATAGTCTTTCAGGCATAGAGAAGCACGTTTGATAAATGGTGATTAAGAAAGCAGCAGAAAAGGCAGAATCATGTCTGCATTTTCTCAGATGCGATCTAGGGCTACCTTGTCAGCAACTGGTGTTATAAATTATTCAATTGCACCACTTCTATATATAAAAAAGGCAGCCACTGAAAATGTCCTGGAAACATTTGACTCTAGCTGTTGGAGAGTCTAAGTGTATTTGTATCACACCATTAGAGCAGTTTGATACCTCTCATGGTTCCATCCTATGAAAAACTAAAACTGTAGTGAGATGAAACACTCCTAATTCTTTGTTCAGTGTTGGAGCCCTCCCTGGTTCTGAACCTTAAGAGAGGCTAGTTTCAGTTCAGATGAATTCAGTCTCTCCATAACAACCCAATTCAGTAATGAACAACCCCAATTTCAACAGATGGCACCTCAAACTATGCATTTTTAAAACAAAAATGCTCTTAACTTATACATTTTTCTCTATTTTGTTTGAAGAAAAAACTGCTTTATAAAATTCAAAACATTGAACCACTGGAGTATCTTCTTTTCAGCTCATACATTAGTATTGCTAAATTCAATGTTCTCTTAAATTAACATCATGCAATCTTCCTTCCCCCTCCAATGATTCTGAGGATGCAGGTGACAATATGATTTCTCATAAAAGACACCAATGACCTCCAACTTGTCCACACTGCATGTGTTCTTTACAAGTGGTAGATGGAGGAGGGGATATAGTCCGGACATCTTTGTTAGTAAGAAGATCACAACACGATGCATGAAAGTCATTGATGATCCAGTTCCACACACTTAACACAGACCCACCGTGTCCATAGTGAATGCTGCAGTGAAACCCCAGGAGGTACCTTTTCACAGATGTTTTAACTTTAAGAAGGCTAAATGGTGAATTTTTGAAAGCAGTTGAATAAAAGTGTGGATAAGATCTCTCTACATCCAGATAAATATCATGAATTTGTCCATCTTGTGAAAATAACACAGTACCGAGGAAAAATATTCCAAGAGGATGCTGCACTCTGTACATCTGGGATCTGAATAATGAAATAAAACCTCTGCGAGATAGGTATCAGGAACTCTACAACCAGGATCCTTTTCAGGAATATACAGTTGAAGCTAGCAAAGAAATGATGCAATCATTAGCTGAGAATTGAAAATCACAGTGGTGCACATTAGTCGAGAACCGGGATATGGAACAAAACAGTAGATGAGCTTGGAAGAGCTATAGAATAATGCCCCCTCTTGTTCCTCTCATATGATGGTTTGTTCCTGCATCTTTTTTCCTTGTGTTTTTCCATTCTTCAGCAACTGACTAGCTATTTGGTCTGGTGTTACTCCAGTATAGATTTGCTGTGGCTTATTTGGATCTGCACCAGTGGTGGGCATCAGCAGGTTTGCACCAGTTCACCAGAAATGGTAGCAGAAATTCTGGCTGGCACCTCCCACCCATGTTTTGAAATAAAGTAGTTCTAATTCAGGTGCAACACAGGGCTTCCCCCTGGCTACACCCACCATACCACACCTACAGTGTGGTAGTAAAATTTTTTGGAACCCACTACTGATCTACAGCTACATTTTTAAGCAGTTTCCAAGCTCATCAACCTTTCATGCCTGATACCTATCCAGCAGAAGTTTGATGTCATTATTCAGGTCCCAGATGTACAGAGTGCAGCATCCTCTTGGAATATTTTTCCTTGATGCTGTTATTATTATTTTCACAAGATGGACAAATTCATGATATTTATCTGCATGTGGAGAGATCTTTCCCACACTCTTATTCAACTGCTTTTAAAAAATTCACCATGGATAGGTATCAGGCACTCTACAACCAGGATCCTTTTCAGGAATATACAGATGAAGCTGGCGAGGAAATGATACAAACATTAGTATCATTTGGGGAATGGCAGTGGTAAACCACTCTTTGAATATCTCACATACAGTAAAACTTTGAGTTACAAACAATGGTGGGCAGTAACAGGTTCACACAGCCCAGCAAGGGGTGGGTGGTGAAATTCGGTGGCCTTTGGGCAGGTGGGCGGGCGGAGCAAAATTGGGCGGCCACGCCAACTTCCCTGCCCTGCCCAGCCTAACAGAGCTACAATTTAAAAAGTTTTATTCTGTGCAAGCATATCAGAGAGTAAACAAAACAAAAAGACAAAAACATTGTGGCACCTTAAAGACTAATTGCTATATTTTAATATGATCAAGTCACTGGCTCTTTGGCTATAAAGAGAGATGAGCACTGAATCTTAGAATTGGTAATGACTGGGTTTTGAGCAAGGGAAACCTTTTCCTAATAACAGAAGATCCCTGATTGGTATTCAAATTTGACTTCAGGTTTTGTCCCTACAAGTGGTTCAAGGTCTCCCTTGCAAAAAAGCCAGTCATATACGACTCAAGGGTGCAGTTGCAGTGCTCATCTCCATTTACAGCCAAAGAGCCAGTGCTGCCTGTGTTTGCAGATGTATAAATGGTCATATGGCAGGCATGACTAGATCAACCATAATGTAGGCTCCAGCCATGATGTAGGCTCTGCCCATGACTTAGGCTCCACCCATGATGTGGTAGCGAACATTTTTGCTGCCCACCCCTGGTTACAAACCCCCGACTAATGAAAAACCCATGATACGAAAGGAAATCCTGGAAAAACAATGCTTCAAGATACAATTTTTTTCTGAGATACAATTTCTGGGGTCTTCTGACACTTCCCACAGTGGCAGGAGGGTATTTAGAGCATTTTTTGCTCCACTTTTGTAATTTTTCATTGCATTTTGGCACCACCAAAAGCTACCACCACCACCAGGAAGTGCCGAAAATCCCCCATTCTCTATAACAGCTGATTGTTGGGGATTAGTTTAGCAATTACCAGAGGTGGCCACTCGAGGCTGCTGTTGGAAATGTGCTGGATATGCATTGAAAACCATTCCATATGTCAGAAAAAAGTGGGGGAAAACATATTTTATCTGTTCAAAACTCTTTCTAAAATGCACTTTGGATTTTTTTTTTCTGTGCTTATGTCACTTTAGAAAGAGTTTTGAATAGCTAAAATACTTTTTTTTTGCTTTTTTTCTGACCTCCAGAACATGTTATTTGGTTTTCAATGCATTCCTATGGGGAATCACTTTTCCAGATACAAATTTTTCAGGATATGAAAAACCCTGAGGTACAAATTAATTTCATATCTAGAGGTACCACTGCACCTCAAAAACCCTATTAGAAATGCTATGAGTTAGATGTGAATTGATACAACATAACAATAATTTTTAAAAGTACTGTGTTTCCCCAAAAAAAGACACTGTCTTATATTTATTTTTCCTCAAGAAGACACACTATAGCTTATTTTCAGGGGATGTCTTATTTTTATTATACCACTGGCTGACCATCTTCTTTACTGCTCTGCACCAGTACACTGCATAGCTACACCTATCACTATGTCTTATTTTTGGGGTATGGCTTATATTGTGCAACTGCTAAGAAATCCTGCTATAGCTCATTTTATGGGTATGTCTTATTTTTGGGGAAACAGAGTATTTCTTCACATAGCACACAGTAAAAGCTTGTTTTCCATGAGGTAATAATCCCTATCAAGCTGGGAAGCTTGGAGACTTGGGTGATAGACAAGGTTATTAGTGGCTGCTAATCACTTACTATCACTTCTGACAAAAATGAAGGAAAATGTATTTTGAGGAACAGACATAGCCCAAAGCAGGTCTTGGGAGGGGAGAAATTGCTCTCCAGATATAGTAAAGTTTCCCAACAGAAAGGCGAATATGTCATATTTCAACTTAATCATTATTCCAAAGATAAAACTAAACAAAGTGTTCTACAGTTTCTTAGCCATGCTGCTTTCCCGCCTCTAATCTGGAGGAGTCAAAAGACAATGAAAAGGAAAAAAAGGAAACAATTCTTGCTCATTTGGGAACCAGATTACCATAAAGGCTTTGTTTTTCCAACTTTCCCCAGTTCAAAAGCAGACTGAAGAAAGATGAAACATCTGGGGATTGGGGGGGGGGACACCCATCATCACTGTAGTTTTGCAGCACAGAATGAGATTCTGAAAATTACTTTATTGACTGAAAACCTCAAAGTAGAGTGAGTGAGTGAGTGTGTGTGTGTGGATGGGTGGGTGGGTGTAGCCAGTGCTGTTCAGGTGATCAAGTACTGTATTCAGATTGTGTGTTGTTTTGCATTGGAGAAAAAACTCTACACAGCATGTTGTGATGTACTTATGAAGGAAGAAAATGGTCATTACAAACATCCATTACTTAGCATTTGAGGAAGAAGGAAAGGCCATATAGGTAAAGGTAAAGTTCACCTTTGCTCAAAAGCCAGTCATATCCAACTCTAGGATTCAGTGCTCATCCCTATTTATACTCTGCATTTGAGGAAATTTCTTTGGACATGTAGCAGGCATGCGTAGACACAGGAGTGAATGGAATGGTATTTACCTTCCCACCAAAGTGGTACCTATTTATCTACTTGCAATTTCTAGCTTTCAAACTGCTTGGTTGACAGGAGTTGGGACAAAGATGGGAGCTCACTCTGTCATGCAGTTCTCAGGTATTGAACTCCAACCTTTCAGTTTTCAAGTTCAGTGTCTTAACCACATGAGTGCCATATAGGAATAATTTTAGTCAAGGCCATTTCAGGAGTATGTGATACCACTCTGTCTAGAAGCTAACCTCCACATACTGATGAATTTAGAAACTGATGGTTGTGATGCAGTCAGTTAGGATGGTTTTCTTAAAACAAGGCTGGGGAAAATGTCCCTGCCTTATCTTGTTGCTGTTGTTGTTGTTGTTGTTGTTGTTGTTGTTCAGTAACACAGTCGATTCCATCCCTTTGTGACCCCATGGACCATTGCCGTCCAGGTACCTCTGTCCTCCACCATTCTCCTCAACCCACCCAGCTTTGTGTCCACTGCATCTACAATACCATCTAGCCATCTCATTTTTGGCTGCCCTTCTTCTTTTGCCCTCCACCTTTCCCAGCATCATGGCTTTCTCAAGTGAATCCTCTCTTCTCATTTGATGTCCAAAGTACTTTAGCATCATCTTTACTATTTGACGTTTTAAGAAGCAGACAGGGTTGATTTCTTCTAAGATCAACATATTTGTTCTCCTTGCTGTCCAGGGGACTCTCAAAACTCCCCTCCAACACCACATCTCAAAGGCATCTATTCTTCTGCGCTCAGCTTTCCTTACGGTCCAGCTCTCACAACCATACATTGCCACCGGGAATACCATTGCTTTGACTATGCGAATTTTTGTTTGCAAGGGGATGTCTCTACTTTTCACTATGTTCCCCAGGTTTCTCATAGCTTGTCTCCCAAGCATCAGTCGCCTTTTTATTTCATGGCTGCAATCACCATCTGTAGTGATCTTTGATCCTAAGAAAGTAAAATCTGTCACTGCTTCTACTTCTTCCCCATCTATTTTCCAGGGACTGATAGGGCCTGCTGCCATTATCTTGGTTTTCTTGATGTTGAGTCTCAAGCCAGCTTTTGCACTCTCTTCTTTCAACCTAAGCAGGAGCTTCTTTAAGGCTTCCTCACTTTCTGCTATTAGGTTGGTATCATCTGCCTTCCTTTACAGTTAATCATCTAGGAGCTGCATGATACCCCACAATAAAGTTCAAAGTCAACCCTATGTCGCTGAGGACAAAGCCAAAAATGGACATGATCATACTCTTCTTTCTTCTTTTCTTTTTGGTTTTTTCTGTTTGCTAGCTTTTCTTTCTGCCCTACGGATTTCACTCCTCTTCATAGCCAGGAAAACTGCTAAATGAGCTCTCCTGACAGAAGTCTAAGCCAGTGCTTGGAAAAATGGCTTTTGTACTAAGACTCACTGAAATTCCCAAATGACTTGACCTCAACTCATTCTAGGTGATGGGGTTCTGATAACTGTATTCAAAATAAAAAAGAAGAAAGACTAATGTTTCCAAGCTTAGTCTAAACCAAATGTTTACAGAAGACTTTTGAAACCTGGCTGAGAGGGGATTAAGTTTTAGAATTTGGGATGCCCAATCCTGCTGTAATCTGTATGGAAGCTAGAATCAGAAAAAAACCCTGATGAATTAAAAAGGTGAGTCATCCCATTCAACACTGAAGGCTACTTTTTCTCTGTTCTTGTGGAATATGAGTAGCAATGGAGTGTTGTCACCATTTATGAATCTGGGCTGGCTATTTGGTTGGGATTCTTTGAATGGGAGTAACATAGAGGAGTGGAGATTGCATTTGTGAGACAACAAACAGACACAGTTTTGGAAAAATATTGAGAAAATATTAGAAGTTAGAAACAATTCCATTGCATTATCTCTGCTGAAGCATTATTCTCTACCCCACTCTCACCCACCATGTCCAAGGATGAAAAAGAACTACTGCTTTCTTTTGGAATCTAAAATTTAATGCATTCTTCTGTGCCAGATTTAATTCCATCTTGCAAAAAAAAAAAGGCAGCAAATTTAACAGGAGAACCTTTTTAGGTGACAAACAGATTACACAGAACTTGATTTTATATAATTACTGACCTGGGCCTTTTTTGACAGATGACTGAATTAAAAGTTAATCATAATCAACATGCTCAGTTTTTAATGGATTCCACCCATGAATAGATATTTTGGCTGTGCCATTAGAATGCATTCCCACACAGGTTTCAACTCCCATTTTCATAGCATCACAGTATGTATTGTAAATCGATTGCCTTTATAACTCATTTGTACCATGACCACCTGCTCACTTGTTATGTTGTTTCTAAATGCCACGAGCTTGTGTACTTAATCATTCTGCAAATGACTGAAATGTCACATTCCTTTGAAAATCAAAAGACTAGAGGTGGGGAAATAGCTCTACGATGGCCTCTGATATTATATTAGCATACACTTGTACTTTGCAACTTTTAAAAAATTGTTTGTGAGAATGCCAAAGAGCATAATTTTGAATTATACACCACATTTCCTTGCAATGCTAGCTACTTTTATTGTGATTAGAATTTTACATTAAGTGTTAATGGTTTTTACCAAGAAGCAGGTTAATTGTATCATCTATTTTCAATTAGCTCTAATAGAGTGTATGTATAGCTTCTGAGTCTATTGTGCATATCTTCATTGAGATGGGAAAATGGAGTAAAAGCTATTATTTTGATGTCCTGATAAATTATGCCCCATATTATGTTAGATTAACAAAATGCATGACTAACATCCCATGTACACATGAGCTCTGACAGCATTTCTGAATGTTAATAAATCTAAATTCTGGATGATGTCCAGTCTTGTTTTATGGTTAATGCAAATTGAATCTATGTCTTCTCATTATACTTAGTAATTTATTTTTGAATGATCAGATTTAACCGTTATTGTTGGCAACCTTTATCCCACAGATTTCCATGTCAGATGAATTCTGAAGATGAATATGTTTTATGTGGCCACAGTTCAGTCATTATGAGCAGTGAAAGAACCACATTTGTATAGGCAATGCTAGCTTGAAATTCATTCTAGACCAAATACCATTTGATTTTTAAAAATGTAAATGGTATAATGCTACATAATCAACTTTTTTTTTCTAGTAGAACTTCAGCTGGCATGATTTTTATCCTAAAGTTCTGAAAATAACTAACTTTACTACCAATCAACAGTAGAAGCAATGGAAGTTGAGTAAGGCTCTAGGGCAGTTCTGGCAAACCTTGACATTCCAGGTGTTCTTAGACTTCAATTACCAGAAGCCCAAGTCAGCACTCTTGCTGATCAGGGCTTCTGGGAATTAAAGTCCAAGAACATCTGATGTGCTGACCTAGATTACTGACCTAGATTGCTTTCCCACATATTTTTACAGGAATCACTAGCCAACATGGTCATCAGACAAGGTGACTGATGGAGTTGAGACTTTTCCAGCCTTTGCCTAGTTCTCTTAATGGACATGGTCCTCTTTCATTCCTCCTTGAAAGGACAATGCAGACAGCCTGCTCATCTCAACACTTTTCATAGATTCTCTCTGTCCCTATCCTTCATCTTCTATAGATGTGAACTCAGTGGTGTTTGTGGTTGATTTTAGTGATTTAGTGATGAAAATCTTTGTTCATCAAATGAGGTTCATTTCTGTGGCAAAAGTCATACTTTAAAAAGCATACTCTCTGGCTCTATTGCCAACAACTGAGTGATTCCCTTATTTTATTTTTGATGTCCCTGATTTTATTAGTAAGGTGTGAATGCTGGATTTAACATCCAGATTGCTACTTTACCCTTTTAACATCTCTGGACTCTTTATTCATTCATTCATTTATTTATTTATTTAGATTTATTATCCCGCCCCAATCAGGCAAACCTGACTCTAGGCGGCTTACAGAAAATTCATAAATTAAAACCTTGAGGTTCGAAATTACTTTAAAAAATCAATTAAAAAAGAATTAAACCATGAATTTACAAAGATCTAAAAAATTTAAAAAGGTTAAAAAGTTTAAAAAGATTTAAAAAGTTTAAAAGAGTGAGGGAGGGGTGGCTGTCCCATCAGATCAGCCACCCAACATGGGACCCCATATTGCTGTGCCTCAAGACCATCCCAAATATGCAAAAATAACTTTGATTAAATTTGTATTTACACATTTTCCCAAAGGAATGCATATCCCTAGTATCCAGTCGGTGGCAGCAAACTTTCCCAGTAACAACAAAGAGTCTTGTCAGCACCTTGAAGACTAATCAATTTCAATTAGCATGAATGCTCGTAGACTGAATCCTGCTTCTTTCACATGGATGCAATGAAAACTTGTACATGAAATGGGTTCCTTTGGAAATATGTTGAAAATATCTCATCAACCTTTTTGTCAACTTCTATGAAATTTATTTCATTTAAAAAAATATATGTTGGCCTGGCTAAATGAGTTCAGCTATTATAATCATCATCAGTTGCCAAAACAAAAACAAAAATGTGTGCATTTTGTTGAAAGGACAAGACTTTTGGATTAAATACAAAAAAAAGGGTTTTTTTTTTTTTGCAATGCAACATTTATTTAAAGAAAAAAATCATGAAGTTGGGGGAAATGCACAGAAATTATCATAATTTCATCCAATCAGGAAATAAGTTTATTACATTAAAATAAACTAAGAGTTGCTTCCCTCTTCTGTGTCAGAAGATTCTGTCAAAGAAAAACAGTTCACTCTAAAGGTAAATGTGACTAAAAGTGCTTCATCAGAGTTGAGAAGCTCAGGAAAATCATCCACTAAAATGTATTGCATAAAAGGTATCCCCCAATGGAATATCCTTAACAATTTTATTTAATTAAGAGTTGTACAAAGAATTCAGGACAACATGAGGATTTTTCCACAGGTAGCTGCCTTTCCCATAGGATGACCAGATGAGGTAGAATGGTTATGTGAATGAATATTAGTAGGATGCACCAACAGAGAACTGTAGTAAAATACTGTATTTCAGCATGGAGTTGGCTATATCCAGGATATTCTCTTCTCCTTTCCCTACTTGTTTCTTGAAATAGTCAGAAAGGAATCTCTGGAAACAGAGGGCATCCAGGGTTGCTTGCATCACCCTCTTTCTTGGAACACCCCTGTAAACATTTGTAAATATGCAAAAAAAAAAAAAAACCCTAAAAAAACTGAGTTACCTGAAGTTCTGAAAAATCCTTACTGTTCAAAACATGCTTCTTTTCTTTAGTCAGTGTTCACTTGTTCCTTTCTGTGACCCCAATAAAGCTAATGGAGAGTTACACAGAAGCTCTGTGTTACAGCAAAATGTAAACAAACATGGCCTTTGCATTAATTGAAGGGATGTGTTGTGGGTGAAAGTGGGGCTTTCCATCAGATAACAGACAGTAGATGTACGTGATGTCTGACCAGCCAGGATACTTGCATAGTAGCGGAGATACGAATTTGTTCTGGATGTCTCTATAATAAGGACAGATACATAGAACATGTTATATGGTTTCGATCTCTCCAGAGTCATGGGAACATTGTCTTTCTGACATTGGTGTCATTTGAAACCTTTCCTCAAGAGCCTGACAGTGGACAAGCATAAATGCACTCTGACAACTTGGTGTCTCAAACTGGAGCAGGTATTGGGGAGGGACAACAATGTTTCTCCCAGACTCTTGAGCCATGAAGGCTGGGGCCCTGGCTATGTGGCATATGTGATTTTTAAATAAACAATTCCCTTTGGCGAATTTCTGCAAACTAATGAGGTGCCAGTCACAGTATGAGGTGCCTGTTGCCCAGTCAGATGCATACCTTGTAATGGAGCCAGCACTGTGCTGGTTAGCAGCAATTTCTGCTGTGAGTTATGCAATTTAATCTATGCATGTAGGAAGCACAAATAGGATTCTGCTCAATGGGAACTTGGAAGGCAAATTTTGCCACACTGCAAATGGTATGTTTCACTTACCATGTTTCCTATTGACATTTGTTCATTATAGGATGAATATTCTGTAGGCCAGTAATAGCTAACCTGTACAACATGTTTCTAACACAACTACTCTTAATGCTCTGTGGGGTCTTGATTCTCTGAAAAAATATGCCAGAGGCTGCCAGGATTACAGTTATTAAGAAAAATGTAGTTTCTATGAACTGTGTTAGCTTTTCTGGAATCAGATGAATATTACAGTCACCGTGGCCTTTCTTAAAGCACAAGACACTGATGCTTTGAACTTAACTTTAAGAAAAGTTTTTTAAAAATACTGTTCTTTCCTGAGAGAGATGCGGCAGTAGCAGGTATGAATGAACAATCCCCTCAATTACTATTATGACTCAGAAAAGTCAAATCATTAGAAAAATGTAACAGCTATTACCCTATTACTGCCCAGAGGCATCTGCCCCAAATGGAGATAACACTATTATTGGTGCATATGGACAGAAATCTGTATTGCATTTTTAATAGGCTCTGCTTATTAATTTTACCAGATAAAAATAATAGGCTCAAAAATAGGCTATTACAGTATCTCCTCTGAGCTCATTTTTGATGAAAAAGCAATTACTTTTGTCTGAATAATGCAAAGACCGGCCATGATCAGAGAAGGTTAGGTTAAGAGTTTATTACAAAAACATATGCCATTTAAATTAACCCAAATGACCAACATGTCAGATCAAAAGAAACATGTGCTTTAATTTGTTAAACTGTAACCTTTGCTATATTAGAAAAATACTTTGACATAAACACTTTACAAATGTCAGCAGAAAATCTATACTCCATTTCTTCACATTGGTTTTGTGACACAGTGTTAGCTGATCTTCGACAAGGGATAAGTTACAATTGATTTCCTTCTACCCTCTACTCTTTTCTCTTGCGTTTTGAGGAATTAAAGGGTAAAAATAACCAGAGTAGAGGTCCCCCCCCCTTCCACTGGACTATTCATATCGATAGTTGTGCTAGGTAAACATAAATGCTTCCCAGAACTGAAAGGTCAACAGCATCTCTCCAAGAAGCTTAAAATGATAAGCTAAAGAGGGAGGCATAGACTCACACAGAGCCGAAGTAATAGAGACAGTGGAGTGCGTCAAGTATCAAGCTATGCTAAGAGAGAACCACCAGCTTAACTTTTTCCCCTCCATTGCTAAAAGGAATTTGAATAGCCCATCCTCATTTTTTGTGGAACCCGTTCTGAAACAGAGATATTAATATCTTACTTTTAAACCCCCCCCCCCCAAAAAAAAAACCCAGTATCTTTCTGTTGACCAGAGGTTCTCAACCTTTTTTTCAGATTGGGCCAGATACACAACTGCAGAGGCTGGAGGTGGGTTGCTCCTGGTGCTTTGACACCATGGCCAGTGGTGGCAGTGGTGACAATTGTGCCTGTTTGGCCGCTCTTTCCACAGCCTCAATGTGTTTTGGGAAGTTCCAGAATGGCACACTTTCCTTGCTGCTGTGCCACCAAGGGACATCGTAAATGCCCCAAAACAAAGTGATCATGCCCCCCGCAGCCTGCTACTGCAGGGAGAAGTGACAGAGGCTGTAGAAAGAGCACCAAACCAGGCACAATCACCACCACAGTGGTAAGTGATGTATCACGATTTCTGGTGTGTGGTGGGGGGCATGTTTAGAGGTGCCTGGGTTCTCACCATGGGCCGGATTAATGATATGCATGGACCTGATTGGGCCAGCGGGCCGGGGGTTGTAAACACCTGCTGTTGACTCATAAGTGATCTTTCCCAATGATTTAGGCAACAGCTTCCCTCAGACTCAGATATCATGGCTAATGGTTGGGTGCTGGAGCTGTAGACCTATATAACTGGAAGGTACCATGTTGAGCAAGGCCAGTCTGAAGTACTTCACTTATCGTTGTTCTGTTTATATGCCTAGCATTGTGAAGTACCATTATGTGCTAAAAGCTTCCATCTCAAGGACTGATTGCCTGGGTAAATCAAAATCAGAGAGTGTTCTGCATATTACCTAATGTAAAAGGGATTAAAGGGAAGGGTAAAGTGGTAGGGAATTAAACTGTACCTCCTTGGATGAATAGGACATTTTCACACTTGCCCAGGCAAAAGGCTTTCCACTACAGTCAACTAAGATAGCATGGAGAGAAATGCAGAAAAATCTTTTCCCCTTAGTTGCAGGGGGTGTTTAATATAATGAAACTTAAAAAACAGGAATCCTTCATTTACCAACTGAAGGCTTATAACATTGAATCCTACCAACTGTGTTCTGTGCTATGTTAAATGTGATTAACAGGAAATGACCCCTAATAATCCACTGATGATTGATACCCATCCCCAGCCCACCTTCCTTAACATTTAGAAACATTTTATATTCAATATAAAAAATAATTGGCTAAAGAAGTGCCTCATTTCAATTCCCCCTTCCCCCAAGATGCCGTGTCTGGTCCAATCCAATGTCATTGGAAATGAAACTAGGCTACTACTATTGGAGGGCAGTGGTGGACATCAGCAGGTTTGCACCAGTTCACCAGAACTGGTAGCAGAAATTCTGGCTGGCCCTGCCCATCCAAGTTTTGAAATAAAGTAGTCCTAACTCAGATGCAACACAGGGCTTTCCCCCTGGCCACACCCACCATACCATGCCCACAGTGTGGTAGTAATTTTTTTTGAGCCCACCACTGCTCGAGGGTTTATATTAATGTAATGGTGCAGCCTGTTCAAAGCCAAAATATCAGTCCATCAAATTGATTGATAATCTTTCAGACTTCAGGTTATATTTCTACTGCAAAATTGTCACAACAGAGACAGTGTAGCTAGCTATATAGCTCTAGATATGGGAACCGTCAATTAAATTTCTTCCTCGGTTATGAACCTCACTTGATGGCTGTGAGCAAATCATTCTTTTGTGCTGCAATCTAACTTTAAGGATCGTTGTAGCAACAACTCCTTCTCTTATTCCCTGAACAATTTTTCATATCAATGGCTGCAATTGCATTTAACATCAGATAAGAAAATCAGCATGATGAGTGACTCTACCGCATCTTTGAAGTTCTCATTTATATACCTACCAGCTTCTACTTGCTACTTTAGCAATATAGTAGAATTAGTGCTCTCAGAGTTGAAGCCAGGGGCGTAGCTACCGCCGTATCTGCCGTATCAATTATACGGGGGCCCCGGGCCACGGGGGCCCCCTACAGCAAAAATTAATAAAAACTTCCCAATTTTTTTTATTTCACAAGGGCCCCCCAAACAAATTTTTATACGGGGCCCCGTTAAGGCATGCTACGCTTCTGGTTGAAGCACCTGGTAGTTTGATTAGCAGGGTTAATGATATCATCTAAGGATGGGTTTCTGAGAACAGTATCCTGTATTAGGCGTTATTCTTATTGTAATGTGAAAAAAATATTCTTGAATAGCCAACTGAGACTCATTAGCTTCATAGAAGACCTACTTTTTTTTAATGGGGAAGGAAACTTCTAGGGCTAGGTTGTTGGCATAGATCAATGCAGGCAACTGTGTTCTCAGACAGTCCTTTGGATATGTAATAATGAGCAGCTGAATATCAAAATTGATGAATACTCCTCTGGATCAGCTATCCTTGACTTGTCTTTCCATAAATCTAAGTGGTAAATGCCAGTGGAAGTTGCTGGCTCCAGTTTTACAATAGGAGTACCTCTAATCCAGGATTACAAGAATTGTCCAAGATGGCAAAAACTTTCCCTATAATAGGGTCAGGTAAAGGTCACCCTTGCTCAAAAGCTAGTTGTATCTGACTCTAGGGTTCAGTGCTCATCTCTGTTTCACAGCCAAAGAGCCAGCACTGTCTGCTTCTGCAGATGTTTCCATGGTCATGTGGCAGGCATGACTAGACACTGGAGCACATGGAACATTGTTTACCTTCTCACCAAAGTGGTCCCTATTTATCTACTTGCAATTTCTTGCTTTTGAACTGCTAGGTTGGCAGGAGCTGGGACAAAGATGGGAGTTCATTCTGTCCCGCAGTATTCAGGTATTGAACTGCTGACCTCCCACCTTCCAGTCAGCATCATAGCCACTTGAGCTACTGAAGTCTCTAGAGCTCTGGCTAATTCCTGCAAATGTTAGAACAGGGGTGCCCAAACTTTTTGGGCTGTTGGCTGATCATGTGTTTCAGGGAGCCAGTCACTAAGGCCCAGGGGCCAGGTGCAGCCCCCGACGCCAATTCATCCAGCCTGAGAAGCCCTCATCACTCCTGGAAGCGGAAGTAAAATGCACCCATACGGGTGCATTTTACTTCCGCTTCCAGGAGCGACGAGGGCTTCGCGGGTCGGATGTATTGGCGTCAGGGGCTGCACCCGGCCCCCGGGCCTTCATTTGGGCACCACTGTGTTAGACTAATCAACACAATAGGTGCTAGTTGAAGCAAACATTCATCCACATCTTCAGGGAGACCTTCATATGTTCCATCTGCATGGAACAGCTGCCCATTCATGCTTCTGAACATTCAAAATACTGAGTTGTATTCACTACACAGTCTGAATATTTGCCACATTCCTATTTAAGAAACTTATATAATTGAGATAACATTTACATATACTTTGGATCCTGATAATGAACAACCACTGTTCATTTACTTTTGCAGTTTTAAAGAAAACTCAATTTTCTTAATAGCAAATTGCTATTGAAAACATTAACATTTTTTTAAAAAATATAATAAAAAATATTTGTAAGCAAAAAACTAAGCCAATGAATGGAAACAATCTGCTTTTTGCAGATGATCAGGCATAACTGTATAACTCAGGGTGCCCAAAATTTTTGGGCCTCAGGCCAGTCATGTGGTTCAAGGGGCTGATCACTATGGTCCAGGGACCGGATCCGGCCCTGACACCAATTCATCCTGCCTGTGAAGCCTTTGTCTTGCCTGGAAGCAGAAGTAAAACCCTCCCGTATGTGTTTTATCTCCTCTTCTGGGAGTGATGAAGGCTTCATGGGCCAGATTAATTTGTGTCAGGGGCCAGATCCAGACCCTGGGCCATAGTTTGGGCACTCCTGGAATAACTAAAGAATTACAGCATCACCTTATGTCCATGAACCAAGAATGCAAGATAAATAATATGATAATTAGTAGAGATAAGACTGAGGCAATGGCAACTGGAAGGAAACAGCATACTTTAAATATTGGAATATTGAAATAAAGAGAACATTATAAAATAAGTGGCAGAGTTCAAATACTTAGGAGCAACATTTACTGAAGATGGCAAATTGGATGAAGAGATTGACATGCAGTGCAGTTGCTCTTATTCTGTTGCACAGTCAGGTCTGACCATTTGGGACACTGGAGACCACAGCACACCAGGGTCCTCTGCCATCTGCTATCCTCTGTAGTCCATCCAGATTATGCCCACTGCATCAACTATGCTGTCTAACAATCTCATCTGCTGCCACCCCCTTCTCTTTTGGCCTTTGATCTTTCTTAGCAACATGGCTTTCTCCAGTGAGTCCTCTCTTCTCATTGATGACCAAAGTACTTGACCTTCAGTGTTTGTCCTCGCAAGAAGCAGTCAGGGGTGATTTCCTTCAGGACTGACTGATTTGATCTCCTTGAAGGCCAGGGGACTCTCAAAAGTTTTCTCCAGCACCACAGTTCAAAATAGTCTATTCTTCTGCACTCAGTCTTTCTTATGGTCCAGCTCTCACATCCGTACATTACTACTGGCAAGACAATTGCTTTAACTATGTGGACTTTTGTTGGCAGGGTGATGTCTCTACTTTTTATTATGCTGCCTTGGTTTACCATAGCTTGACTCCCAAGAAGAAAGCATCTTTTTATTTCATGGCTTCAGTCTTCGATCCCAAGAAGATAAAGTCTGTTACTGCTTCCATTTCTTCCCCTTCAATTTCCCAGGGAGTGATGGGGCTGCATCTTGTGGTTTTTTAGATGTTGAGTTTCAAGTCAGTTTTTGCACTCTCTCCTTTCACCCTCATCAAGATGCTCTTTAGATCTTCTTCACTTTCTGCCATTAGGGTAGTGTCATCTGCATATCCCAGGTTGTTGATATTTCTCCTGACAATCTTAATTCTGGCTTGTGCTTCATCCAGCCCTACATTACACATGAGGTACTCTGCTTATAAATTAAAGAAGCAGGGTATACAGCCTTGTCATACTCCTTTTCCTATTTTAAATTGATCAGTTGCTCTATATCTAGTCCTTATTGTCACTTCTTAACCTACATACAGGTTTCTCAGAAGACAGGTCTGGTGGTCTGGTACTCCCATCTCTTTAAGGACTAGCCACAGGTTGTTGTGATCCACACAATCAAAAGATCTGGCATAGTCAATGAAACAGAAGTAGATGTTTTTCTGGTACTCCCTTGCCTTCTCCATGGTCCAGCAAATGTTGGCTATTTGATCTCTAGTTTTCTTGTCAAGGACACTAGAGTGGGTTGCCAGTTCCTTCCCACATGGATCATGTTTAGTCTGAGTTCTC
The DNA here is from genome assembly GCA_030440675.1 of Furcifer pardalis. Lineage (NCBI taxonomy): Eukaryota > Metazoa > Chordata > Lepidosauria > Squamata > Chamaeleonidae > Furcifer > Furcifer pardalis. The sequence goes on along the minus strand of CP126890.1, from coordinate 75,499,275 downwards.
CTATATAGCCTGTCCATCTTGGTTGGCCCTACACAGCACAGAGTCGCTATGCGAGTGGGGCGGCATATAAGTCGAAAATACAAATACAAATACAAAATAGTCCACAGCCTAATTGAACCACACAAGCCTCCTTGCCATGGCAAGGCAATGATCCTAAGAAGGGTGTGGTGCAGCAAGGCAAGGCAAATATTGGTCCAGTTAGCTCTGCTCTTGCAATATATGGAAATACCAATGAACACAAAGAAACATATCATACAAAGCATATTCATTCCCACCTTAAGTTACAAGCATTAAACACGGACAGTTGCAACAAAACATAAATGAAAGTTGGTCACCTTGGAAATTAGATGTTTGAAGAAGGCTGTGAGAGTGATAAGGGATAAAATCAGGAATGAGATTATGAGGGAAAGAATCAGAATAGAACCTGTTTTAAACTACGTACAAAGAGCAGATAAAGTGGTTTGCTCATTTGGAGAGAATGTCTTATGATTCCATACTATAAAAGGAATATATGAAAAGAGGGGAAGGAGCATGAGGGAAACCCAGAGGAAGATGGAGAGATAACATGAAAAAATTACAAGGACACCAAATAATGTCAGAAGAGGCTGCTATAAGTGCCAGAGCAAGAACCTTGTATCTCCCTTGACACCTAAAGGGGTAGAAGAAGCAGAAGGAGGAGGTGGAGGAGGAGGAGGAGGAGAAGAAGAAGAAGAAGAAGAAGAAGAAGGAGAAGGAGAATTCTTTATTCATTGCAACAAGAGAAGAAATTAGAATGTCATTTAATAAATAGCAAGGGAGGATTATGAATTAAAAAAATAAGAATTTACTTTGGTCCAAAGACCAAACAGTTTTAGTATTTATTTCCTAAGAAGTATAATGCTTAATAGATGTCACTGATGCGGTACTTGAACCTTTTTGATTAAGCTCCTGTTGAACTTTAGATTGTAATAATCAACAGTCAGTACAATTTAAATTTTAGATTGCTTAAGAAGTCTTTAGAAGCACAGACATTATAATATGAGATGATTATTGTAGTTGTTATGAAAGAGGCTGTTAAAATCCAGTGGGAATGTTCATCAGCGTACTGTAATCAGCAACTACAGAGAATGTTTAATTACAGTTATTTAGGTGGCATGGTGATGCAGTAGTAGAGATGCTGAAAGCAGAAAAAAAAGAGTTGCATGCATTAGCACTAAGAGCCAGAGAAAAAGATGTTAAAAGGCATCAAGATCAGGGTGGAAAGTTTGGATTATGGGATTCCTCACATTAATTTTCTTTCTTCTCTGTGCAGATCACTGTGTTCAGTATAGAAGAGTATAGAACATATTTTCACTCCCTTCATAGATATTTGTTCAGAGACAATTACAATTGTTTTTTGATCAAGACTTCCTATCTAAATTCTTTAGCATACAATTATTTCTTGGTAGGAATAATCTATGTGTATTTTTCAGAAAAACCTCCACTATCATATTTGATTGGTGATTAAAACATCAAGTGTAAAAATAAAACCACATTTCATTAAATTGTTCAATACTGCTTACAAAATTCCCCAAAGCTTGGCAAAGTACAGTGGCACCTCACTTAAAGAACATAATGTGTTCCACAGGATTGTTCTTTAAGTGAAACACCATTGTAAGTGACCAATTGTGACTTCTGGTGGGAAGGATTGCGAACCTTGATTTATTTGTTAAGTGAGTTTTTGGTTGGTTGTATTTGTTAAGCGAAGCAAACATTCAGAGAAAATTCTGCTCTTTAAGCAAGCTACTCTTTAAATTACTCTTTATGTGAGGTTTGACTGTAATCTATTTTGGACTATAGCTAGCAGAATCGTTCTGTCAGCATGACCATTGACCATGCAGCCTGAAGGATTCTGGAAACTGTAAACCAAAAAAATAACTCTGACATGTTCTGACATAGGCCCCACTGTTAGAGGTGAGTTTATGCCTCAGCTTACACTGAAGAAGGAGTGCAGGAGGCATAAATAGAGATATAAGGAACTTCTCTCGTTTCCTGTGCTGTCCTTCCCATATTCTGATATATGCTGATCTTCCATCCATTAGGCTGGTGTTTCTAATAATGCTGATGTCCTTTCCTTCTCACATCTTTCTCTCGACTCTCTCTGGGACAGAATAGAGAAGACATTCTCACTTTCTTCTGGAGAAACAAGGGGACGCCATGACTCTCTGTGCTTCCACTTTAGTCGGTTAGAATTAAAATGCCACAGATATTTATTAGACCAGATTTGCATTATACAGAGAAATACAGTTCTCTAATAAAAACTAGCTTTCTTGTTTTATTAGCAGAATAAGATGGAAATGATTCTTTCTGCAAGGGGAAAGTGCACTCTGTTAATCTTTCCAATATTCATTGGTTGAATCCACAAGTTATCTTAGCTGTTTTTTGCTACTCTTTGCTCTACTAACATCCACATCTGCTGCATATCAGGATATGGTGACCTCCTCACTTCAAATTCAAATATCTGTCAGACTGCTATATACAGCTGGTGGGTTACATTTGGCTTGTTAGAAGATTGTAATTTAGACCTTACAGATTGCTTTATGCCCATGAATGATCTTAGGGTGCTTTGACAGTATCTTCATGTAATGATATTTGCTGCTAGATATGTCTTCTGAGGTAATTCATTAGCTGCCTTGACTTCTTTTGTGGGAATTAAAGTGATATAAATAAAATGGCCGACCAATCTACTATAGGTCATGTCCAAGAAGTGCTAAATGTAGCTGCTGCTCATACCAGCCTCAACCATCTTAGTGAGCGGGAGGGGAATATTTCATATAAATGTTTTGTATTTGTGATTTTTTTTTCTTGTTTTCCACTACTTTTTTCCAGACAGTCTCATCCTGCTGTTTTCTGTGAATTAATAAGCAGGAGAACATTGCATTATTGTTTAGCCCATTCTTCTGTGTCTGTTCTGTATGTGTGTGCTTAGGGAAAAGGCACAAATTTAGCAGAGGAGACTCCAAGAGGAGCAACTCCACTTCCCTTCACCTGGCTTTAACAGACATTGCTGAAAGTTTTACAGCCTGGACAGGGTATGATTCTCCTTTCCCCCTTTTTTGGGGGGACAGGAAATTACAGGGCTCATAGTTAAGTCAAATGAAGCCCACCTGTATGGGCAGCACCTGGGGTTTAGTGTGGAAACTAAACTCCCTTGAGAACTGGGCAAAGGAGAAAGGACACTGGAGACAAATTTTGTCAAAGCAACCAAATTTAAACCTGCAAACCCATGAGACAAGGTTAATGGCACTCATGGTACCTCCGAGAGATTCCCACTTAGGGCTGGAAACATGTTTGCAGATGTGAAATATTTATTCTGGAATGTAAGTTATAGTCATTGGTGAGCATTTGGAGTCATGATGATGGTGACCAAGGATTCTCTAAGTATGCCACAGATGGCTTTAGGGCTGGAATGGAATGATTAAGAGCTGGCCTGCCAAACATACCTAGAATGGTGGGGTTCAGGGGTAACTAGGTAGAACAATTTTCAACACCTGGAGTGAGTGATGTGGGCACATCTTGCTTGGAGGCTGCATGTTGTTGGACACACTAATTTTAGAATAATTTCAATTTTACCTTCACAGCAGGGTGAGACATGAAGAAAAATAGTTTCACTTTAACAATGTATGCACAATTTTGGACAATCATAGAATAATTGGGTTGGAAGGGGCCTATCAGGCCATAGAGTCCAACCCCTACTCAGTGCAGGAATCCATATCAACTGGTGAGTCACATTGTGAAGAAATGAAACTGTTTTGAATTCCTGAACAGCAGGGCTTCATGCCAAGCTTGAACAGAGCCTCTAGCAGCCCAATAAATTATTAAGAGGATAATTTACTCATAAGGGACATTCTCAGGTTCACACACTTGGACCCCAAGGGTTCACACACCCAAGAGGGGGAAGGGCAACCTTCAAGCAACCTTGAAGTGATCTTGAAGAGACCTTGATGTTAGGGGATGGGCAATCCCTGATAACGATCTAATCCCAAGGACATACATTTCCTGTGGTGCATCATACCTCGTAAAACACCCTTTAAAAAGGACTGTCAGAGCTTAGTTAGAACAGACTTTTTTCAGATGGAGAGGACATTTTTTTTTGACTCTTCAAAGAGGACTTTGAAGTTCGGGAGGAGCACATTCCAGGAGAATCAGGAGAAATGGACCTCTGAAGAAATGCAGCCTTCAAGGCTGACTTCTTATTGTCTAAGTGGAAGAGTAAGAAGCCAGACTTAGTCATTTTTCCAGCTTTGATACTTTGACATTTTTCTGACATCTTCGGGTTTTGAAGATTTTTTGATAGCTTGACTAGCTACACTTAGAGAATAACCGTGCTTTGTTATTTTCCAGGGACCAAGTATTTAGAGTACTGTGTCTAGGAGATTAGTTTGCTAGAGAGAGCAATTTAGAAGCTTGATAGCTTAGATTTTACCCAAGAATGAGACATTTCGTTTTGGTTATGCTGAACCAGATGATCTTCTTAAGCTTTGTTATGCTTTGCTTTTTGGAGCAGTATTTTGCCTTATGGATAATGCTTTATCTTTTATTCAAATAAAAGACTAAAACTGTCCTAGATCTTATTTCCAAGGAATCTGGAGTTTGCTTATCAACTTGCCTACAAACTACCAAGCTAATTTTAAATGCTACCACATTCAAATCTTCCACGGCTCATCGTATGGAGAATGGGACCGGATGGAGAGGAGAGAAGCCAACCCGGGGTGATGCATAAGTCATGGAACAGGAATTTGGAGCTGTGGGAGTCTAAATAGCCCTCATCCTGGGGGAAAGAATTTTGGCAGGTGCTGACACTGTCTCACCGACCCAGTCACACCCCCATTCCATCTGTGTGGGCTTCCCGGCACTCAGCTGTTTGGATAGCTCAGTTATTCAAGTATTCGGCTATGTAGCTAGAACAGGGGTTCCCAACCTTTTCAAGTTGGGGGATGGGTCATGCTTTCTCAATCATGTGGAGGCATGGAATGCTCTTTATCTTCCCACCAAAGTGGTCCCTATTTATCTTCTTGCAATTTATTGCTTTTGAACTGCTATGTTGTATTAACCTAAAACCAGAAATCCCAATTTCATTTCTGTTTATTATTTTTTATATTTTAATTTTCAATAAAGATGCTTTTAACCTTTATTTTCCATTCTTCTTGACTCTACCCACTATGCACAGATGTCCATAAGCATCCCACTGTACACACATTAATTCACCACAGGTGAATAGCCACAAAGGACCTATTTTTAATAAATATTTAAATAGTCAAACCGCAAAGAAAAATAGTTTTTCTTTCATGATTCCTTGAAAGCAGATCTTCAATAAGAGGGAAAGCCAAAGGGGAAAGTGGTTATGACTTCAAAGGAGAAACTTGCTACAGTGTATCCATCCTCACACCAATGTATCTATTCTGGTGTGGAAAGATACTTTTTTGAAGGAAAGAAGGTTAGAAAGTGTTTTTTGTTTTGTTTTAACCTTCATAGAAAATGTTTCTGAAGTCCGATCCAAATTGTATGAGTGTCAAAAGAAAGGTTATTCTGTCCCCTTTCAAGCACACTTTGGATCACTTCAATTAGTCAATTGGTTTGTGTTTGTTTGTTGTTGTTTTTTTTTTGCTGGATCACTGCCAAACAGCCCCTCCCCGGGCAGAAATGTCATTTTAACAAGTAACATTTTTCCTCAATATCTTTTTTGCAGATTCCTGCTTTGGCATAATTTTTCTCCACATGTTGTACACGAACTGTACCCACCTTGGGAAGTTGTCATATTGAGTTTCTAATTGGTTTTCCCTCCTTTTGTTGGGTTTTTGTGACCTCATTTGAGTGGTTTTTTGTAAAATCCTTCATAGATTATTTTTACAAAGTCCAATTCCAAATCTGAAAGTGTCCCCACAAAGTTTAATCTTTCCTCTTTCAAACGCACAACTGACAACTGACCCCCCCCCCAGCAAAACTGTCACTTTTCCAATGCTACTTCTGAAAGTGATGATGTCATCGCTTTGCATTTTTGGCTTTTGGATTCTACTAATTCTTAAAGTCACCAAGATGATATTTCAAATGACATAACCCTTATTTTTATAGGCACCTTAGTTTTGGTGTTGCAGCTTCTCAAAAGTACATTATTTTCATTACATTGCAATGTACCAGACCACTCAACCGAAATGTAAGATGTTCATAGAATTCACAGCAAAAAAGTTTCAAGTGGGGGACTACACCATGTGGAAGAGAATCCTTCCATGCATGCTGCATGACCAGTGAGTCAGGAGAAAAAGAGAGAATGTGTAAGGGAAGAAAGCAAATACAGCGGTACCTTGCATAACGAATGCATCATATAGTGAAAAATTTGCACAATGAAGTGTTCGGTATGCAATGACGATATCCTGTATAATGGATTTTTTTTTAATGTGGGGGTTTTGGTAACTGGGGTATACCCGCTTAATGGGAACCCCGGTTAATGAACATTCCCTCCCCCCATTATGTGGGGCATCTCCCATAGGGAACTGCATAACAAAACAAAAGCATAGCGAAGAGCTCAGAGGAATGGAGTTTTTTCATTACACAGGGTTCTACTGTAACAGGAAAAGGGGAGGGGCAAGCAAGAAGTGGGAAAAAGAACTTAGAGTGGCAAAGGTTAGTGGCAAAGAATAGATACTTTAGGTTATTAAAGCCCCCTTCTACTCATATCCAGTGTTAGTGCAAACAACGTTGTTGCCATGCCAACATTTTCACTATCAAATATGAACTGGATAGTTACACATCATATAGGCTTGATATATATAAATCTTGAACTTATTTACTGCCATAGACACAATATATGTAACTTATTTACTTTGTTAGTATTTCCATTTTCTCTCTTTGGTGGCAATTAGTCACCCTGAACTTTATGGGGCTTACCTCTGATTGAGCAGGTATCAGATTGTACCATTGCCATCCCATTATAGTTTTCCTATCTAATAAGAAGAACAGCTAGAGTATACTGAACCTGTTTCTCTAGGATGCAAGCTCAGACTGTAGCATCAACTACCTTGCTTTGATGAGTGAGTCTGTTTCTCTTTGGTAGGTCTGTTTAGAGCTAGTTGTCTAAAGTTTGTTTCTATAGCCATTTCAACCCTTCATGCTCTTATTTAAGTTTGTTGTACATTAAAGAAGGATTTGAAAGCATATAACTTACTGCTTAACTCTGGTTTTAGAGAGAACAGTTACTTCCCATGCAGTCACTATCCTCCATATCTCCAGAATGAAAGAAGCAAATACTACACCAGCAATAAGAGCAGGTGTAATTTAATGTTATATTTGTTGGTGTTCAGTCATTTTTGATATGCTGTTTATTTCCTGCCCGCTAATAATGCCTGCCTGAACTAAGTTATTTTTCATTCATTTTCCTGATCAGGATCTTGATCTACATTTTCATGTAATATATGAGTTTATTCTGTCTAATAAAAATGACCAATTTTGAGGATTTTGTGTCACTAAAAAATTACATTTTATGTCACTAAAATTATCAACCAGTTCCTGACAATACAAAATTGTTCATCTATGCAGATGACACAGCAATAGCCATACAAGGATCAAGCTTTGATGAGGTAGCTGGAAAACTTACTTGAACACTTGAAGAATTAGGACAGTATTACAACATCAACCATTTGAGGCCTAATCCAAGCAAGACTCAAGTGTGTGCTTTCCCCTTTCCAATCTGAGAGGCAAGGTTTGAGTTGGATATTATGTGGCAAGGAAACCAATTACAGCACTATTCAGCACCAAAATACCTCATTAGCTTTGGCCGTGAACATCTCTGCAGCAGAGTATGTTGCTCCAGGATGGCATAGCACACAAAAAAAGTTGGCATATCTCAATAACAACCTTTTTTTTTTTTTTGAAAAAGTATTATCATTATAAAACTATATAATGCTAAGGCATTTGCACAAAAAGGAAAGTCTAATCCAGTGTTTCTCAACCTTTGTTTTTTGAACTTCAATTCCCAGAAGCCTAAGTCAATTCCCCTAAGCACTGATCAGCCAATATACTTAGGCTTCCTGGAACTGAAGTTCCCCTGTGGGGAATTGGCCTCACATAGAGAACCACTGGTCTAACCCAATAATAATAATAATAATAATAATAATAATAATAATAATAATAATAATAATAATAATAATAATAATAATAATAATAATAATAATAATAATAATAATAATAATAATAATAATAATAATAATAATTCTGGGTTGAAAGGATTTTTGTGGAAGAAACTCTGCTCAGGGAATGCCCAAATGAAGCTCCTTTCATGTTCCCGAGAGCTGGGACAGAGATGGGCATGCAATCCGTCTTGCAGTACCCGGGTCTCGAACTGCCAAATTGTCAGCCTTCCAGCTAACAAGGCAAGCTTCTTAATACAAATGGTTTTGTATGATGATCGTGCAATAGCATCATAGGTTTTAAAAAATCTTTTGTTATTGGCTTGATAAGTGGGGAAAAGATAAGGTCAGTTGTGAGTAAGCAGTATATTACAGGCAATTCTAATAGACACCCCAAATCCAGCCAAGACTAAATGACTTAATACAGAACAGACATTATTTCTTGACATGAATGGTTCTGCTTATTTTAATCCACATTTACTATTGCTTATAGGAATCAGACATCTAATGCCTGCTCTAGTTCCAAACACCTAGTTATTTGCCACATTGTCTTCTCTGCTTCTATAAGGAAATACTGTACTACAGTTCATCCTCAGATGTAGCATCATGTTAGGAACAAGATCTATGGTGTGGCAGTTTCCATTCAAATAAGCCACCCTCATCCACAGGTAAGGTCAGGCAAATGCTCTATTTCTTCTCAGTTTGCATTGTACCAATATTATGAATGCTGTTGTAATTTTTTAAAGAAAAAATATTATTTTCAAGACATCCTGACGTATTTCTTTGTACCAACTTAAAAATAATAAGAAGGATAGTGTTTGACAGTCATTTCATGACTCTGAAAGACAAGATCTCAAGAAGAAAGAGATTGAAAGGGAACTAATCTTAGCCTGGGAGATATTTTCCCTTTTCCTGTATCAGAGACTGCCTATTTCCTGACACAAGCTCTTTGACCAGATCTCCAAGGGCATCATTAACTATATTTTCAGTCTGGGAAAGTGCAGTAGTATAGCTATACTTTCCTGTAGACTCTGTGCTTTTACTCTGCAACAAACCAATGCCAATTACAAATAATGAGACATCAGCTGGAGGAGGATGGGGAGAGGGGAAAGAAAATCCAGTAACCACGCAGGGCCTAGTCTAATTTAAGATAGAGACTGGCTACACAGGCTATTTAGCAAGCTGTTTGGAGGGTTGCAGGTACGGGTTGGTGCACTGTTAAAGACAATTACAATACTTTGAAAATAAAATATTTGGTAAATTACACCCTCCCATCCCCAGATTGTTCTTTGCTGCCTGTTCATTATCATGAAGTGGATTAATAAGTGAGCCCATATAGACCAGAGTTCCTAAAACTTAGCTCTCCAGATGTTCTTAGGCTTCAGTTCCCAGAACCCCTGATCAGCAGGTGTGCTGACCTGGAGTGCCAGGTGTGAGGAATCCTGGTATACACTATTGTTGATACATTATACCAGTTATTTAAAACATTTTTTCTTTGCCTTGTCTTCAAGGGTTGGTCAAGAAATAATCCAGAGTTGAATTAATCTGCAGACAGTTTCTCAACCAGTTTTTTTAAGAGAAGGTGAAGAAAATATATTTTATTTTTATTATACCAGATGCAGTGCACCAGCAATAGTTATATACAGTCAGATCCCCCCCCCCCAATTTCCCATGCAGGAGAAGTGATTAATTATCAAAATCCAGAAGAGGCTCCCTTATTAAGTCACTTCACACTATTGTCAAGAACCATTCCCATGTGAATGGCAAGGCTTGCTTAGAGTGTAGCTGCACAAATATTTTCAACATCTTGCAGAGTCAACACTGAAAATTTAAGGTAATCTGTGTTATTTTGAGATTCATGAAAACAGCTCAGTCCAGAGGATACTGCAAAGATGAATGTGGATGATACAGACAAAATCCACTGGAAATAATAATGACTGACCACATCTGTTGACTTTTGGTGACACTTTGGAAGAGCCTTTGGGTTGAGCTGTTCTTAGGAATCACAAAATAACACAGATTGCCTAAAATTTTCTGTTGTGTTGGAAAAAACATGCTGCAAATATGACCTCAAGAGGTTTGGTGTTGGGTTTATTTTGTGACAAATGATCATACTATATATAAAGAAACAAAGGAAATAAATAAATACTGGGTTGGGAATTTAAGAATTTACACATTTATGTGGGGAGCAATTATAGATGGGGTCAGTAGGGGTCAGTTTCAGGCAGGCAACAATAATCCTGCACAATTCATCAAGAACTACAGCCACTTGTTTGGCATGTGCTGATTTATACATATATTGCTAACATATTCTGCTGTGGAGTGATAAAGATACAGAGCTGTTTTTACTATTGGTGGATGTGCATCCCTGTCAGAAACAGCCAATATCCCAAGTACATTATTTCTGGTGGGAACTTTCTGTTTGATGTTTAAACAGTGTTTTTGAAAGTCAGGATTCAAACCAGAGTGATGACCAAATAGTTTGGGATAGGGCAATGTTCCAAATTTTTGTCATGCCAGCTAACTCAGAGCTTTTTCTTTGTGTGTTTTTTAAGTTTAAAGCTCAAGCCTGTGTTTTTAAAGGATTTAGTTTCAGCTGGTTGAGTATACAATATAAGGAAAGATCTTCTAATGCAGAGGTTAGCTGGACTCAAAGATTTCCCCCTGGACCAACAAGACAAGATTAATAGCACCTGGCATATTGGATCATCAGTTGATCATTTGTGTAAATGTTAAAAAGTAATGGTACCAGGACACTACCCTGTGGGAGCCTATTCCTTTTATTTCTCCAATGACTGTGCCTCCCTTGAAATTCAACAAAGAATCTTCTGTTCTAAAGTAGAACAGTGATAGTTTCTGTTAGTCCATGATCCTTAGTAGGGAGACAGAGCTTTTTGAGAAGCAATTGATGATGGCCAGTGTCCTATGCTGCTGTAAGGTCAATAATGCTGCTCTAGTTATTTTATGTGTTTTAATACCATCTTCTATATACTGGGTTAGTTTTAAGATTTGATCTTCTCAGCTCTTGGGAAGTCTAAAACTTGTCTGTTCCAGAACTAGAAGACGATCGATTTTAGAGATAAACCGATTTAATATCATGCATTCTAACACTTCTTGTAAGTGGCAGAGTAGGGAGACTGGCCGGTGGCTTTTGAGATCTGATGGTTCTTTGCCTCATTTATCTATCATTTCACCATATATTTGAGTATTTGTTTGCTTGTCCAACAGTTACTGAAGAGTTGAAGAAGCCATTCCTTTGTGTTTTGCCAAAACATTTCATTTGTTCAATCCAGATATCATTGAATTTTATTGCTTTGCCATCCCTGCACTTTCCTATGGCTTACTCTAATTCTGCCAATATGAAGGCAGTAGAAAGTTCATTAGATTTGTCCTGAATATCCCTTTGATGTTTTCTTTTTGTTATGCATCAATTGGTCTTTTCTGCCTGGAACAACTAACATGCTATTTGATTTGGAATTATATTTGTATACAGTGTACTGAACCGTTGTTCAGTCTTTTCTGTCATCTCCAGCCTGTTAGGCTGCTTCTTGCCAAGTCAAGATCTTAAAATGACAAATTATTTGCATCAAATTTGTTGGCTTCACCTGTGAACACTAGTGATTATACTTTTGGAATCGCACTGTCTTGAGGATGCAGCCTAGAGCTTGCTTTTTACAAATGTACCACTTGCTCCCTTAATTCATGGAGGGTAAATAGGAATAGGAGACAGATCTGCTGATGGCATTTCAAACCTTTTCTATATCTAATAAGATTTTTTAATTGAAGAGTTTTGCTCTCATTTCAAGTAAAAAACAATTGAGTTCCCAAATGATCTCGGTTTCTTACTCTTGCTGCCCAGCATTGGAACCAGAATATAAACTCATATGTACTCCTGGCCACAGAAAGCAGGAACTATTAAGAGGAATTAGAAGCCCATAAATTACCCATTCCCAGTAGATTTAAAGTAATCGATCTCTTGTAAATCACAGTAGAGTAGACCCACTGGAGATTTGGGCAGTTAGTTCCTCTATAACAGGAGTCAGCAACCAATGGCCCTTGAGTCAGACCCAGCCCATTGTGCCATTACATGTGGACCACCACCCTCACTCCTGCTGCTACCAAAAGTAGTAGAAACAGCTGAAAATGTGCCACCCTTGCTCCCGCTCCTGCTGCCACCACTGGAATTAGTGAAAGCAGCCAAAAATGCTGCAATAAATGCACCTGCAGCTGTCATAAATGCTTTTACAACAGCTGCAGGTATATTTACAGCAGTGTTTACAGTGGGAAGAATACCGTGTCCGGCCCACTCAGCTGTCTGAGGAGGGCGTAGTCTGGCCTACAATGCAAAAAGGTTGAGAACCCCTGCTCTATAACATCCATGAACTCAAACAGGTCTATTTTAAATGCAACTTTCTGTGTTAAAAATCAGGATTTGGATTGATAGGGTTTATGTAGGGTTAAATTGCAAAATGGACTTACTTAACCCAATCAGAATTACTCTCTTTTGGAGTTTTATATTTTCTACCAGTGAAGAAGTACTCAGAGAGGGTTTTATGCCTTGTATTTTAGCCTGTAGATGTGGAGTTGTCTATATTTCACATTCACCTGAGAGCCATTCTGAGATTATTTTCTGGTAAAAGAATTGGATAAGAATTAAATACTGTATCCATAATTATTGCAAAGCACAGCTTTTAAATTTTTTAAAAGCATAAACAATAAAGAAAGACAACAGCATACACTGACAGAATACAGTTGTGCCTTGCTTAAAGAACATAATGTGTTCCACAGGATTGCTCTTTAAGCGAGTTTGCTCTTTAAGTGAAACATCATTGAAAGTGACCAATTGTGACTTCTGGCAGGGCAGGGATTGCAAACCCAATTTATTTGTTAAGCGAGTTTTTAGTTGGCTTTATTTGTTAAGTGAAGCAAACGTTCAGAGAAAAGTCTGCTCTTTAAGCAAGTTACTGTTTAAGCGAGGCACTCTTTATGCGAGGTTTGACTGTATATATAAAACCCCCACACAAATCTTAAAAAAAACACACCAACAACTACGACTTAAAGGGAAAACATATATATAAACTACTACATGCACCCAACACCTTAGTGTGATACTGTATATTTTCTTGAAATTAATCTCTACGTGACGTTTCATTTATATATTTGTCCCCTCTTTCCAAAACATTAAATATTCTTGTCCTGATCTTACCCCTTTCCCTTTTCACTAAAACATATTCAATAAATTCACCATATAGCTCTCTAAAATCAGACTTTTTCTGAAAATCCCTTTAAAAAATTTAATTCACAAGTAATCTATTGTTTATTGCCACATTACATATTTTTTTAAACCTGTCATCCAATTCTAATTCTCAAACCATGCTCCATTTCATAACAGTTTCTTATTTGTTGTCTTATTACTTTTAATACAGTGAAATAACATAAACCACTAGCAGAACTAATTCACATTGTCCTTACATCCTCCCCACCTGTATATGGGTACTTACAGCCAAGCCTCACATTGCAATACAGTAAAACCTCGCATAAAGAGTGTCTTGCTTAAAGACTAACTCGCTTAAAGAGCAGAATTTTCTCTGAATGGCTATCTCGCTTAACTAAAACCAACCCAAAACTTGGTTAACAACTAAATCGGGGTTCACAATCCCCACCCCCACCAGAAGTCACAATCGGTCACACACACACACACACACACACACACACACACACACACACACACACACACACACACACACACACACACACACACACACACACACACACACACACACACACACACACACACACACACACACACAACTGGGAGTTGTGCAGTTCTGATAATGGCAAGGTCCTGTTCCTAATGCTGCTGTAACCAGGTACATTCAGATCTCACATAATGGCACAAATTACACATATACACTAGTACCTCGGATAGCGTTAAGACATGGTTCCACAAGTCTTAATGTTACCTGGTTTTTAATGTTGTGTGATGCATTGATTCCACAATGTTAAAATAAAAGCCGACAGTTCAGGCCCCAACCCAAAGGCAAAGGCAGAGAGATTCACCCTGCCTTCCCTGCTGAAACAACAGGGTGGGGAGGGCGAATTATTTATTTATTTATTTATTTATTTATACTTACTACCCCGCCCCAATCGGGAGTACCCGACTCTGGGAGGCTTACAACGTGGATTAAAATCACAAATAGATCCTTAAAAGTTCTTAAAAAATTAAAACAATATAACAGGTAAAACCAAATATCCCAAACGTCACAGGGGGTGGCTGTCCCCTTAAATCAGCCAGCCTACGTGGGATCCCGTGTTCCTGGGACCCCACACTTGCTCCGCCAGCCAGGTCTTCAAACCTTTGCGAAAAGGTAGGAGCTTTGTTTGCAGACGTAGCTCGATTGGGAGAAGGTTCCATAGGGCCGGGGCGAACACAGAGAAGGCCCTCCTCCTAGTGCTAGAGAGGCGAGCCTCCCTAGCCAATGGAATAACAAGAGAGCCCCTCCGATCCGCCCTGGTGGGACGGACAGACATTGCTGTTAGCCTTTGCCTTTTGCCTTTGGGTTGGGGGTAGAACATGGGTTCTGGTTCAACCCACCAACCCAAAGACAAAGGTGGGAGAGATTCATCCTGCCTCCCCTGCTGAAACAACAGGGTGGCCAGGACATATCCCTTGCTGTTACCCTTTGCCTTTGGCTGGAGAAACACAAACTTAACAGCAAGCAATCTCAACGTTGGAGAATTTGAGGCAAACATTTGCATCGCACAACGTTATCGTTGTGAAATGCAAATGTTTGCCTCAAATTCCCCAACATTATCCAATTTTAGCGTTATCCGATGCAAATGTTATCTGAGGTACCACTGTACAGTCAATCAGTTGATTTGACAAAGACCTGCAGCTTCAAAGGGCAAGAAAATACCCTTCAATTCTACCTACCTTCTAGAAATGCAAGTGATGCCAATTTCTTTATATATATGCTAACATCACCAAGCTAAACCAAGGCAAGCCAAGCCAAACCAGAGTTGGGGGCAGAAAATATAGAACAGGAGGCTAAGAAACAGGGAATGTGGTTTAAGTTGAAGCTTTTGTACACCCTTTGAGACCTAAGTTACTGTCCAGTTAAAAGCATTAGAATGTGTGATTCTGAGGGTGAAAATGCATGCCAAAGCAAACATGTATTTCATGCTAGTCTGCTGTTTTCACTCCTGGTATACTACTCCTTTACAGCAAATTTAGCCTTGCAAATAAAGCCCACAAAACAAAGCCAGCTAATTTGCATAATGCATAAAGTACCATGGCTGTGTTCAGATGTTCAGGTGGCCCTCTATCTCTTCTGGGAATGTGGCTTCTAGTAACACTTGCAATGGTTACTGATTTTGACAACCAGAGCTGAATGCTCTGGCCATCTCTTCTTTTAAATTGAGGTACAGTATAGCATCAACAGTACAGAGGTTCCTTGCAAAACCGCTGATTCTAGCACCAAAAAAGGGAGTTGCATGGGTTGAGTGGGACAATCATCGGTTATCCTTTAGTCAGTTGTGCCAGGTTTCTCTCTCTGAACAAAGTGCACCTTCAAAGCGTATACTTAAATCTTGTGATTTCCCACCTGGAGGGTACTTTGGTATAATATTGTATGAGAATGTACAATGAATAATGGAGAAGAGTGACAATTTCCACTTATGAAGCAAAACAGCATTTGCCTAATGGTTCACTTTGCGAGCAAGTGGCAGTCTGGGCTTTTTGCCTAGACATTTGATTGATGCCATTATCCCCCTTCCTCTGAAAATTACAGCAAAATACTTTATATTCTCAGTACATTCATGCTACCAAGAAACTTGAAAGTCAATTTCACTTCCACATAGAAGAATAAGCAATAGACTTGAAATGCACCAAAGGGCAGGAACAGGGTGCCACAACATCTTTATTCTGTATGAACTGCACACTATGTGAAGAGATATGGAGCTTTCTGAACTATAGCAAAACACTTTCTGAAGTCAGCCTAATTATCTTCCAGTTTTATTTTTGATTTCTCCATAAAATATTTCTGATTATACTATTAAACAAATGGAGGAGAGAGAAAAATATTGGCCAGGATCCTATTACTATTCCTGTAAGATTTGTGCAGCTGGCTGGATAGTTCAGTGGTTTAGGTAGCTGGCTGCAGAGCCAGAGTTTGATTCCCCATTATGCTGGCTGGGAGAAAAGCTAACCTGTGTAGACATGGACAAGATGTGCATTTTGAGGACACCATCAGAAGCCGAGAATGATTGACCTAGAAAACCTTGAAAAAAAAACCATAAGTCAGAATTGACTTAAAGACACAGAGATAATATTAAGAATGGTGAAACTTGCTTCATGTTGTCGTTATGTGCCATCACATTGTCTTCAATTCATGGTGACCCTATGAATGAGAGATCTCAACAACCCTGCTCAACTCCTGCAAGTTATAGCTTGTGGCTTTCCTTGGAGGGTCAGTCCATCTTGTTTCTGGCCATCCTTGTTTCCTACAGCCTTCCACCTTTCTCAGCACTACTGTATTTTCCAGGATGTCTTACCTCCTCATGATATGCCTGAAGTACCCACTTGTTTGTATTTTGGGCAGTCCAGGATATTCAAAAGGCTTGCCTCCAGCACCACAATTCAAATAATCTTTTCTTTTTTCTTTTTTGGTTTTGGCTTTTTTTCCCTGTCCACAATTTACACCTGTACATGGTTATCTGGACTAAAATAGTGTGAATGAGCTTGTTGTTAGCATAGTTTGAGTGTACAAACATCTAGATTCTGGCCATTAACTTAAAAGAAACAATTTTTCTCAGTATTGTAAGGAAGGAAAAGGTTAAATATTTACTCTGTGCATATTATAATCATTATCACCTCTTCGATGAAGCAATTTGCATTAGTTAAAAAAGTATATTCGAAGGCATATGTAATTGCAATAAAAAGGAAAATGAAAGGATAGTTGTACTATTTCACCATCAGAAATTAAAATCTTTATATCCGTTTGATTTCTGGAGAATGAGCATTTCATAAAATGGTGTGTGTTCACAATTCTGCTAATTTCCAGAACATGAAAACAGAACTAAAATGTAGCAAAAATAAGGTGTTTGAATCCCATAACAATTTCTCCTAGGAAAAAAAAAATCAGTACAGAATTCAAGACTAGCCTCTTCCCCACCCCATCATTATATCATATCTAGAAGTTACTTAGGATGTGTTCTATACCTGGAAATTAATGTGGAACAGAGAACATCAACTAATTCCCCTTTTCCACATGCCTTGCTAAGCAGATGCTTGAAGGTTTTGAAATATATGAGATATGACATTGCTGGTCTCATATATCAACACTATTTTATCTCTAGATAACTTGGTCTTGCTATGGGTTATATTCTATGTATATTCACTGTTGCAGCCAACTTAATATTAAATATATATAATTGTAGAAATATGTGGTAGAGTGGATCCAGTGATGGACTAGGACTCAGAAGACATAGGCTTAAATCCCAGTTTGGCCATGAAAAGTCACTGGAGTGGAACAAAATTGGTAAAAACTCTCCTTAAACATCTCACTTACTTGAATGCTCTATTTGGATCACCATAAGA
This sequence comes from Furcifer pardalis, assembly GCA_030440675.1. Taxonomy (NCBI): domain Eukaryota; kingdom Metazoa; phylum Chordata; class Lepidosauria; order Squamata; family Chamaeleonidae; genus Furcifer; species Furcifer pardalis. The sequence goes on along the minus strand of CP126890.1, from coordinate 75,481,536 downwards.
CAGTTCCAACTTGATGGCATATAACATACAGAAATAATGTTAAAATTAAGTGGCCTGCAGTGTGAAAACTATGCTAGAATAGTTGTCTGAGCTTTAATGTTCAACAAAAAAATACAGCCACTTCATGTTTTGTAATCAAATGTCCATGTATTGCAACCAATACTTATTTACTAGCTTTACAACAGAATTTTGTCTAATTTGTTGTGCTTTAAATGAAAGAAAATAATGAGCATTGAGCATTAAACGTGAATAATCCTCGTGCTTATTGAAATGTAATTGAATGACAACATTAAGCTTCAAAAAGTTTCAATTTTTTGGCATGAAAATAAAGTGAATTATTAATTCATGTTTTCCTAAAGATATAGGATGTTACCCATGTCCTATTTTTGTTTGCCTCTTAATTAGTTGATACGTTCTACCAAAAAAACCCATCAACTTGAGCAAGTTAATTTAAAGTCTTCATTTTCATTTAAGTAGCCAATTATATGCAGTATAGAAGATTTACTAATGACAAGTGTTCTCCAGATTCATTTGAAAATGCATATAATTCTGTCCTTATTTTCTCTTTTATTTTGGAGAATAATCAGGCAATGCAATAAGACCACTTTAATTTAACAAAGCTGTTTTTATTCTTTTTATCAATGTATAATTACATTAGTTTAAATGATAATAAAAGTGTTTTCAGATATGTCTGTCCCTTCCGCATGGATAGCACTAGCACTTACTTAATCACCTTTCTTTATTGTTAAGAAATCATCATTTTAAATAAACACAGCATTGCTGAAACAAAATGTTTTATTAGAAAAGTAAAAATTAAGCACACACACATTCAGTAGCTGGATTCGATTAGTGAAGGCAAAACTAAGTACAGTAATACCTCATATAACATTAGTATCGAATAACACTAAAATCGCATAACATTAAGGAATCTGGGGGGAAGAATTGCATCAGATAACATTAAGATCCTATGGGATGCTTCAGATAACAACCGCTAAAGCCTGTGTGGTTACAATGTATCTCTATGGATCCCATAGGATTTTAACATGCATCAGATAACACTAAAAATCATATAACACCAAGACTTGTGGAACCAGGTTTTATTGTTATATGAGGTTTTACTGTATCTGAATTAGGAGAATGAATCAGTGCATGGTGTTGGAGAGGAGATATTTAATGGTGCACATACTGCATTTGTTGCTCTCTTCCTTTCTCTTCTTCATGTGCCATATCTGAATCCGAATATTGGTGATCATCATGGCAATCAGCCATGAAGACTGTCCTGAGAATATAATGCAGTGGCCTTTCATCTGCCTTCCTCATCACAGCATGACACCCATACCACTGGATCCAGTTGTGCAAGTCACTTTCTGGTATTCAGCCCTTTTGGCACACAAAGTTCTCATCAGTTCCAGGCCAGGATTGATGAAGCTGCTGTCCTCCATCAAGATGGATTCAAGAGGGATTTAAGCAACTTGGGGACCATCACCCTTTCCTGTGGACTTCACCACGAAAGGCTGTTAGTCCTCAGGGTTGTCAGGTTAGTTAACTGTCACCTGACACTTGGCATTGAGTCACTAGCAGTATGGTCTACTCTATTACTATAGCAGGATAACCTGGCCAGACTGCTCTCTTCCTGCAGGTGAAAATGGTTCTCAAACCTTATATCCCCTGTCCTGAGATACTGTACAGTTAATATAGGACAGGGATTTGAAAGTTAGAAAATGAAGAAAGGTGACAGGAAAACAAACGCAGTACCTTAAAAATGTGGTGTTGGAAGATAGCTCTACAGATATCATGGCCTTTTAGAAAGACAAATAAATGGGTTCTAATTAAAATGAAGCCTGACTGGGTGGTAAATAGGGTGGGATGGCATGGGAGCTTTGCCATGGGAAGGGACATATTTAGAGGGCATAACCCTGCTTAACTTCTGAGATTGCCCTGTCTAATGCTATATAAAACAATGAACTGGGCCTCCGGGGCAGTTTTTCCATCAGGATCCAGGTGTGCAGAAGATAGATGACTGGTAGAGTATGGCTTGTTGGGTTGGGGAGGACATGTCTATCTGCGGCTTAAAAACATGGGCCTCCAACTCAGGTGTGGGGTGGTCCTCAGGCAGACATTTAGGTTAGCTGGGTTGTAGGTAGACCAGACCTATCCTGTTGGAGGGCCTATTTATCCAAACCTCAATAAGTCTCCTGGCCCCCAGCTGGAGGTCTGCTCTACCCAGATCATTGATGGCTGCTATCATCAGAGACCTGGTTTATCCATTGCTTGACAGTTGAGGCAGTCCTGATGTAGCAGGAAATATGGGCTGATTTACATAGATTGTGGGTAGATGACCGTCCGTATCAGAGGATAAGTGTACATGGGAGCTTATAGACCAGACCTGGTTGGATGCCAGAAAATTAGCTTATCAATATATGGTATGCCAAACAGTATCTGTGCATTTTTGTTTTCTAGCTTTGACAGTGCTGTTGATGTGCTGTAGAAGACACAAGATGGTGGTGAGGTATTTAGGTTTGTGATTATTTCCCATATTTGTTTTAACACCATTGATTTCTCGGTGCATTTTGGATTGTCCGGTCCATGTACCAAAACTGCTAGTCACAGCTTTGAAGCCTCACTAGAAGCTAAAAGGACAGGAGTAGTTTAATGGACCTACTTGCTGTCAAAATTGGATTCCGGAAGTGACATCATTGCTGCCATGTTTGTTTACCCACATGACCAGAAGTGACATCATCGCTGCCATGTGTGCCAGAAATGACATAGTAAACAATGTGCCCTGTTTACCCACGTGATCGGAATTGACGTTCATTGATTTGATGTTTGGCATTTATGGGGAACCAGGGTGAGCGGACAGCAACCTCCTCCTGGTTGCAGGGTGCAGCAGCCTTTTATCCTTCTCTGGGCAGGTAGAGCCTGGAGTTAAGTGGCCAGGAGCTTCCTCCACTGCCCAAACAGCCACAGCTAGGCCCAGTCCTCTTCCCTCAGGCAGTGACCAGTCCTGAGGGTGAGCTGACAGGAACATCCCAGGCTGCGGCAATCTTTTATCCTTCTCCAGTATGAAACCTTTCTCCTTCATAGCATAACAACCAGAAGAAGTCTTGAACACACAGACAGTATTAAAAGCATAGAGTCTATTGCACACATAGGCCAAAGACGTGCAGTCTGAGACCTTGCTTTATACAAATTCTTGGAGTTATGTAATCAATAAGCTACACCTGTACTGTTACAATTGCAGAAGGTAAACATCATTCCAGTGTTGAGGCATGCCTGCCACATGTCCATGGAAATGTCTGCAGATGTAGACAGCCCTGGCTCTTTGGCTATAAACAGAGATGAGCACTGAACCCTAGAGTTGGATATGACTGGCTTTTACCTTTACTAATCTTTCTCACACTAGGTCAGCCAAAAGGAATTACAGAATGAGCTCTCCAAAAGGTGGATTCATTTTGGCAGTTTTACATCTGCCATAAACATGGAAGACAATGAAGAAGAAATTAAAATGACTAAGTTGCAATTGGTTTTGGATTCTTGAACCAGCAAGAAAAAGGACACATTGTTTTTCTTTGCATGCAGCATTGAGAGAAAAGGATTCTCAATTTTTCTGATCTGCCCTCTCCTCTCAGCACAGCGTTTTATTGCTTATTTCACAGAGAATTAACACACACAATGGTGAATGAATTTTCCCTCTTCTCAACTATGATTCTTTATGCTAACCTGGCTAAGAACAATGGTTTTTCATGACTAGCTGATCAGCTTGACAGATTAAACAATTACTTAATTAATGATATGATGTAATTACAATGGGTATAGCATTATGGCCAGGTGAAAATGTTTTCTGCCTAGGACAGGAACAGAACAGAACAGTTTGCCTTTAGAAAATAGGGGAAGAAATCTGGGAAACTAGGCACCTGTGTTTATTGATTAGTTTATTGGAGAATGTTTTCTTCATGACAGAAACTTATTAATCAACAAGGATGCAACAAAGTGAGGCTATGATTCTTTGGACATTTCATCAGAAGTTAATGCTAGGGAAGCTGTAATGCTATAAGAAAAGAAAGTCCTAGCATGAGATGGACTGACTCCATAAAGGAAGCTAAGACCTTGAGTTTGTAAAACCGGAGAAGAGCTGTTAATGGACTCATTTTCTGAAATCTGTAATTCATAGGATCACTGTAAGTACAAAATAACTTGAAAGCATATGACAACATGAAAGATGGAAATTATTTCTGTTAATTCATTAAGGTTCTTGTAGTACTGAACTCATTTGCATCTCCCCTGCCCTGTGTAAATATGTGAATGTTTCCTTGCAGATTTGTCAAAATGAGTGACATTAACTAGACATTTCAGTATTACATAACATTATTACATTATATGAGTAGTGTTACTTCTAACTTTCAAAGTCCGAAACAGTTTGGGACCTTCCTACCTGGTGGAACATCTTCCCCTCAGGACAACAGCCCACATCGCTTGCGCCTCCAAAATCACGCAGTTCCAGGTGCCGACCCTGAGACTAGCTAGGAAGGCTGTGACTAGGAAGAGGACCTTCTCAGTGGCAGCACCATTGTTGTGGAATTCCCTCCCAGTGGAGCTGCGCCTGGTACCATCTCTCCAAATGTTTAAAAAGAAATTGAAAAGTTCTTTTTTTTAAACAGGCCTTTGGCAATATCTTACTAAGGGCCAATTGTTAGACATTTTATTTTGTCCCAATGCATCCAAAATAGGCTTTCTCATTAGGGTGTTTGGGTTTTGATGGTTTATATGAAAGTTTTAATATTTGTCTCAGTTTAGCTTTTTGAGTTTTATGCTGTAAGCCACCCTGAGTAGGAAAGTTTTTCCTAGAAGGGTGGGATATAAGTTTAATCAATCAATCAATAAAATATTATTTTCTTCTATGCTTTTTGTAGCACTGTTTTTTTCTGCAAAAGACAGTTGTGTCTAATATGATAACATAGGCCTATCCGTTTCTTTTAGAAAACATTATCTTCTTTACTGAGAGAGAGAAACTTGCTTTTACACAAGTACTACTAACAAGAGCACAGTTTTAGTCATAACTTCTAAGAAACAGGCAACATTAATTCTCACTTTCTGTCTCTCCCTGGCTGTTTGCTGTTCTCTATTCTGCCTCTCTCCATGTCATACAGTATAAACTTACACGCGAACCCAGAAACAGCACAGACCTATTAGTACAAAATTCCATTCACAACTATTGCTTTATATTTCCCAGCTGTCCTTTATGCACATGATTTTGAAACACTTTTTATCCAGCATGTCTCCAATACTTGAAAAAATGTGGGGTTGGAATAAAAGGTAAAGATGGGCAAAGAGAGAGAGGAATTTTTTTGCTTATATTCCTACAAGCCCTCTAGATAGCAGTTTAAACCAGGAGTGGCCAACCTTTTTCCATTGCAGGCCTGACCATGCCCCCGAACAGCATCATGGGCTGGACCATGGCTGACATAAATGTGCCTACTTCCACATTTACACCAGCCACAGGTGCATTTGCACATGTGTGGGTGTGTCTTATGGATGACTTAAATGTGGCCACTTCCACTTCTGGGTGTGGCAGAGGCAGCGATGGGCTGGATGGGATGACGTCGGGAGCCAGTTCCAGCTCATGGGCCATAGATTGGGAACCCCTGGTTTAAACTTTGTCAAGCAATCTGATGTGAAAGTATTTAATGAACACACACATATTTGGTTTAGCTGGTACCAAGAGGGAAGGAAGAAGAAGATGGCGGCGGCGGCAACGGCGACAACTATAGACAGAAGTCCTAATCAGGATATTTTTTTAAATGCTAGTTTCATGCCATGCATCATTACTTTGCTCACTTGAAAAGCAGTAGGTTTATGTATGTAGAGAACCTCAACACAGTAAAATGCCTTCCACTTCAGATTCAGTGCTTTCCACATGAGCAAAGCAGTAGGGGATTGACTAGGGCTAGTGTGTTCTTCTTTCCATATTGTTGTTTAACCCAAGAAGGAATTCCTGACTGGTAAAGGGATAAATGAGTGTTACCCAATTTCTGGGTGATCGGATTCACTCTCTGGCAGAGGTACTAGAAAGACCCAAGAACTTACAACGAGGCAGGTTTTTCAGTCAAAACAAAATATGGTTTATTGGGAGCAAAAGCAAAGGGAAGCCTATTCAGGCATATAGTCTGGCCAGACCTATAATTCTAAATAGCTAACCTTCCCGCAACCGTTCTGAGGAAAAGACCCCCTCGTGATCCCTGCTCACAAAATTTGGTGAACAGAAGATAGCCCCCACCCACCTGGAAGGGGTATTTAACTATTCTATCTAAACTAACTCTGCATGCAAGGGGAGGGGAGGAGTTTGGGAGGAGGTAAGGAAATTAGCATAAGTTAACAAAAAAAATCAGAGATCTTTACATTGCTGGTAAGCTAAAACAGTATGAACATTTGAGGTTCCACAGGAATTTGCAGAGGGGAAGAGGAAATGCAATTAACATGTTTTAATTACATGTAAACATGAAGCAAAAGGTAGGGGAATTCAGTCATACAGAAACTGGTTCAGCAGGATTACATTGAGCAAACACAGGCAGGCAATTCTTTTGTTCTTCTGGAAGGCAGGACCGGCCAGTCCATCTTCAGCCAATGGCGTTTGCATCAGCTTAATGTGGTGAAGCTGCTTGGATGGACAGGAACAGATTAAGTAAATGCCTGTTACTTAAGTAAAGAGAAAAGTTTCAAGTTAAGTGGTCCCCAGGGTGAACTCCAGTTAACCTTTGTACCTTGCCAGGTGTGTGTGACTTGTCACATCCTCTCTTCCCCTGCCATATGGAGTCTGTGTGTGTATGCTATAACATGAGGCAGTTTAATAAACGTTTTGATCAATTATGATGCTTTATCCAAAATTTCAGGTAACACTCCTTCCCTTCTTCTCTTAAGATCGACTTGCCCAAAGGGCAGTCGCGTCTTAGGCTGAGCGGGTCCTGCACGGTGTCTTCAGGGATTGCAAAAGGGGCATACACACACCAATAATTACAGCAACCCCAAGTCCCGTCATGAATAAATGTTTCCAACATCTGGGAGCAGGCCAATTAGCCAATTCCCCAGTGAAAACCCAGTGTTTTACTCTCAGTGGTGAGATTGTGGAGTCCGTGGATGGTTTCCTCTGCCTGCTTGCTGTTAAATTTAGGCAGCACATCCATTTAAAATCTGTTATGAACCAGCAATGAGTGTGAGCTTAACATGATTGTGCACATATGGTGCATGCTCTGTGTGGTTGTATTGCAATGCCTGGGAATCAGGGGTGACATTGAGGCATCTAGCCTTGCACCCTTCCCAGTGCACGCACAAAGGAGACTTAAGTTACTGTCCCCATTCTAAATTTAATGAGCGTTGGGTCTGCGCCTGAGACCAAGTGTCCCAAGGCTGGGGCATTTTTGTAAGTAAGTGGATTCTCCAAACTACCAACACTACAAATGAACATCCTAACATTTTATACATTCTACACATGTTTAGAAAATTTAAACTAAAGAAAATAAAGGAACACAGTTTGCTATCAATACTTTAGAGAGAGAGAGAGGTAGAGAGAGTTGAAAAGAAACGAGGTGATAGGAATACTAATAATAAAAGACATGATACTCCTCCATTGAATTTTAGACATGCTCTGGAGCACTGTTATCCATTCACTTCTGGGATCCAACACAAGGCTTCCACATCTTTAGGTTTTCCTGTAGTGAGGGAGAAAAAACACAACACATCTCCCCAAAACCCTCCCACATTTACTTTTAAACTTTTATTCCTTAACCCTAGTAACAATAAACGACAACCACTCATGTTTTCAATGTACTTCCATTGCATTCACTGTTCCCTGTGGATTTATGTAAGGGAATTCCTTAAGATTCCAGGTTTAGTAGGAGAAGAGGGCTTTTATTGTGCAAACCCCATACTTACTCCAGAAGCCACTAATGCATGATCCAATTGCAACTGTGAGTGCTTTTTAAAGGCAGGAATTTACCTTCCTGGCCCAAACCAATGTAAACCAAATTAAATACTTTGAGCAAACAATTGTTTCACTCCCATCTGATCTGAGGAAGGTGCTGCTTCCCTACCAAATTCAGCCTCCCCCTCCCCTTTGTGAGTCTGGGAGTTTCCTAACTAATTTCTAAACTGGCCTCATTGTGAAATCTATTTGTTTACCTTTACCCTGTTTTCCTTCTGGCATCCTGTATAATAAGAATGAGGGTTTAACAAACGCACTGCAGATGTTTTTGAAATAACTTTATTGTTGGAGTTGCAAAGCAATCTTTATGGTTCAGTTTCTTTAACTAGGATTCTTAACTGGGGACGGTGCATAGGGACACTCAAATTTCCTTAAGATTGTGCACTTAGTAGGATGAGAGGAAATTTCCCATGTGCGATGTTCCAACAATCTTCAGAAGCCACTCACACAACATACATGCAGACAAGACAAAATACAGCTCTTATTAGATGCAATGACAGAACAGACTATGCAGGGCACCTCTCCTGCCTTCCTTAAGGGAAATTTTGGCAGGGAGTTTGCCCAGAAATAAAACATTTGGCTTTATTAATTTTAATTAGGCAGACATCAGTTTGTGGTGTTAAAAACTTCAAGCTGCTCTTAAGGAGCAAGCTACTATATGCTTATCTATTTACTATGCAAAACTTCTCCCACCTTTTTCCGGACCTCTTGTTGCAAGGTCCTGGGTTCGAATTACAAATTTTTTTTTCCCCTATCACAAATCAAATGTGCTTCCTAGGGCTTTTGCGGTTCAGTTAATTCAACCCCAGTACATGTGTATTGAGCCACATTATACAAAATCAAATTTACAGCAACCATTTCAGAAATGCATATGTTTTCAAAAGGTTTTAGGGTTATGTTCAAATTAACTTTTCACTATGGAGCAGCAGTTTCCTCCTTTAAAGCAATTACTTTCTTAGGTAGTCAGTATTTATGTTCAGACAAGCAGAGCTTTGCACAGACATGATTCCAAGTTTCCAATTTAAACTTATCCAGATTATAACACATGCATAGCCCCTCTGTTTAAGCAAGTATCAGATTATACAAGACAATGTTCCATTTCCCTGTGCCACACATTAAAGGTTCCCCTTTATTTTATACCCATCCATTATTTTCCTACTAGGCCATATCTCCTTTTATTTCTGAAAATGGGTCTCCACGTGCCATATTTAGAGACTGTTAAGGCATACACCAGACAAACCAAATTCTGAGTTAGCATGGCCCTTTTAAGATGTGGGCCAGATTTTCAAAATACAGTTTTGCATTTTAGGCAGATGCTTCTTGGCCCCCCTTCCCACAAAACTGGGTTCTCAAGTGAGACTCCAATTGTCCTTTTTCCCAGGGAAAAAGACAAGCCAAAACCTCCATTTCTGCTATCTTCATGCCCTGCCTTGGGACAGACACTGGGCCACCCAGAACTCCAGGATTTGCTCCGAAGGCTTTCTTGGGGTCCCTTGCCTATCTGCAAGTTTTCCAATTCAATTATAATATTGCCAAGTTGAGCTGAACACTCCAAATGAAGCTGGGTTTTGAAGGGTGTTTGCAGTGATTAGCCTTCTTGCATTGATATTTTGTGCAGGCCAATTCTGCCTGCGGGGAGTACCCTAAATTTCATCCATATGTGGGGCGTATGGCCAGGTAGCAAGCTTATAATTTAAAATCAGCCTTTCATCAGATGAGGCTCCTTATTTCATATTTGTCAACCTTGCTGGGACAGCAGGGTGACACAGATTAATTTGAGGCACAACGAAAAGGAAGAATAAGTCCCCATTTCTTTGCCAACTAGGGTAGTGGAATCAGAATTTGGGTGGGGCAGTGCATATGCCTGTAATCTTGGACAATATGCGACTTTGCTTTTTTAGTGGCCAAGCAGGAAATTTAACTGATGGCCAAGCTTAGTGGAAGAGGAAGGAGGGGCTGCTTTCCCCCCTTCAGGCTATTGTGAATGGAATGTTTTCTCTCAGCAGGAGGCAATTTCTTAACCTTTCTGCAGTGCTACAATGTTTGCACTCTGCACATGTTCTATGGAAAGTCCGAATTTTTACTTTGGAAGCCATTTCTTTAAAAACAAATGCATTTTCAAACACATATTGGTTGCAGTTGGCTTTGTATGGGAAAGAGGGACCTTTCTAATTAATCTGTCCCAATTTCCAGCCTTTGCCAATCTCAGATTTTTAGATATACCAATCATCAAGCCATTATATTTGTTTTGTTTTCCAATTAATTCCATTTTATTTGCTGCAATTTTCCACCATTTCTAAATTCCAATTCTTTAATTTTCAAGACCTTTATTGCTTGATCAGTTCAATTTCAGGCCTTATTTTAAAGCAGCAATGCATTTGAGCGTTGCTAATTCACTAGTCTTATAATACTTTTTACCACGTCCTGATCTAAAGGACAATAATAATCCCGATTTATACATTTCCAATCTCTGTCTTAAAGTTTAAACTAAACAGAGAAAGGAATATTATCATTTTGTTATCCATACCATTTATACACTTTTTACAATACACATATATACAGATCTGCCACATCTCCAGCATGCATCAGGCCTGGGTACTCTTTGGAAGCATAACTTCTTAAGGATATGCTTCCTTCCCCTTTAAAGCCTTCTGCAGAGCATGTTAATACCTCACAATGGCAGTTTAAAACCTCTAAGTTCCTAGTCCTCATTACCACGAAATGCAGGCACACATGTCTTTCATTCACACACACACACACACAGGGTACCCTTATTCATTTCATTCACTCAACATCCATGTCTATTTACATATTTTACACATCCATTCCGTTTTTAAACTTTACATTAGCTCTCTTTTTTTTTCTGCAATGCTCCACGCAATCGCTAGAAAAGCAAGGGAAAATGCCATGCTTTCTTCAGACCTTAAGGGTCAGTTTACTATGGTTCTCAGGAGGCTGGAATTAACTGCCACCCCTGGGCACAATGCTCTTAATCTTATTGCTTATCATTAATATATGCCATTCCCAGGCTGCCCCTTATGGCAATAGCCTGGGATTCTTCCAATTTGGGCTGCCCTGTGTTCGAATTCAGTTACATTTTAACAAATTACTTTAATTTGATTGGGGCTTTCTTTTTAGAGACAAAGGACAATTTACAATTTATTTGGGTGCTGGGCTACCTTAACCCTTTGTTTAATATGTTTTTGCTGTCCCCTTCAAGCCTTTCAGCCTGAGTGGGTTGCAGCGGGCTCAAATTTTAAATGCTTTTCTATTCTGTTTACTCTTTTTCATTCTACTCTATTTAGCACCCCCCACTCAGCTAGCAGGGATGGATGGCAATAAACTATTCCTCCTTCCCTTTTCTCTTTCGGCTGAGCGGTCCGTTGAGATTGGCTCACTATCTGTTTCAATTCGACCCTTTAATTTTTCAAATTTCTTTAATTTTACAATGCCCAATTCTTTCCTCATGATTTCCTCATTTTACTAAGAGCGCCTTCCATCATTCCTTTCAGCCCGCTCACCCCCACAGCTCCAGGAACGTCCATCTGTTCTCAAGGTCCGATAGCTGCCTCCACAGCTCCCCTTCCCAACATGCCCCACTGGGCATGTTTGGGAGGTTCAGCAGGTTTACCTTTGCAGTTTAACCTACTGTAACCCGGGGGGGCTGCAAAGTTTGGACCCCAGACTCTCCCGACTGGATTTGTTCCTTTTGCTGGCAGGGGCGGTGGGCATCAAGGTCTGAGGGGGCGCCCCAGATTTACAAGGATACCATGAGCAGCGGGTTTGAGGAATTAAGGAGCCAGAAGGTGCAATGGACCCAAAACGGTCCTCTTCAATCCTCCTCAATTGCCTCTCTATACTTTGGGGGACCCCCAAATTTGGGAGGAGGATTAGCCTTCTCCCATTACAATATAAAGATTGCCCTCGCAAGGGTATCGTTCAAGGTTTTGTGGGTGCAGCCTCACGGAGAGCGCTGCGTGCTCCGAGTCCCCAGATCTCCTCAGACTCACTTCTAGCCTTCTAATAAATTCCTTTAGGTGCCTTAAACTTAAGTTGCCTTCTCTAGGCCAGGCGGGCCTCAGGTCCCTTTGAAAGGGGCCGGTCTTGGGTGCTTAAAAGTTTCAACCTCCATTTGCTCAATTTTAGACTTGGGTCCCACCAAATTCTTCCAATTCTTGAGGACATTGCTGCGTGGCGTCCCACCAGCTTTTTCCTTCTTCCAGCCCAGCCTGAACTCTCAAAAAGCTCCTCCCATAGCTTGCCTTAGGCCTAGGTCTTGGTGCTTACCGAGTTACCCCGCACAGCGAACTGCCAGGAGCGGACCACACTAATTCTTCCCTTGGTGTTTCTCAACGGGCATCACCCGTTTCTTGAAACGGAATTTACCCTGGCCTCAAAGGGCAACGAACCCCTTTCTTGACCAGGCCTGCCAATTGGGCACGTGCACTCAGTTAATCACTCTGGCACACCGTGCTTTTCCGAAGGTCCTCAATGGGCGCCACCCGTTTCTTGGACCCACCGCCCAACTCGTAAAGACCCCAGTGTCAGGTGATGAATCTGCCCACTGGACCCTGAAATTTAAACTAAATTGCTCACGGGTGGACAATTCCTGTTCTTGCTTGATTTCTAGCTGGCTAGCGAGGCCAGACCAGTGTTCAATTCTTTGTGCAGCTCAGGTTCGTCAGACCGTATCTGCTGCACCCTCGGTGGGACTCTAACCCACGCTTTCAATACTCGAGCTGCCACTCGAGGGGAAGTTCAGTTCAGCTGGCTGTTTCTTTATACTAACTTGGCAAGAATTTCAAAGGGACCCCATAATCAAAATTATACGTTACCAATCCTGAAGTTTTCAGTCGCAGAGACGAACCACAGATGAGTCTCTCAAAGCCTGATTGAAGATTTCGAATAGGAGGTCGTTCTGGTTTTTCTTTCCCTCTCTTTGTGCCCTGCACCTCTTTAAAGAGGCTGCAGGAACCAGAGCGATCCCGGACGAGCCCCCAATTATGTTACCCAATTTCTGGGTGATCGGATTCACTCTCTGGCAGAGGTACTAGAAAGACCCAAGAACTTACAACGAGGCAGGTTTTTCAGTCAAAACAAAATATGGTTTATTGGGAGCAAAAGCAAAGGGAAGCCTATTCAGGCATATAGTCTGGCCAGACCTATAATTCTAAATAGCTAACCTTCCCGCAACCGTTCTGAGGAAAAGACCCCCTCGTGATCCCTGCTCACAAAATTTGGTGAACAGAAGATAGCCCCCACCCACCTGGAAGGGGTATTTAACTATTCTATCTAAACTAACTCTGCATGCAAGGGGAGGGGAGGAGTTTGGGAGGAGGTAAGGAAATTAGCATAAGTTAACAAAAAAAATCAGAGATCTTTACATTGCTGGTAAGCTAAAACAGTATGAACATTTGAGGTTCCACAGGAATTTGCAGAGGGGAAGAGGAAATGCAATTAACATGTTTTAATTACATGTAAACATGAAGCAAAAGGTAGGGGAATTCAGTCATACAGAAACTGGTTCAGCAGGATTACATTGAGCAAACACAGGCAGGCAATTCTTTTGTTCTTCTGGAAGGCAGGACCGGCCAGTCCATCTTCAGCCAATGGCATTTGCATCAGCTTAATGTGGTGAAGCTGCTTGGATGGACAGGAACAGATTAAGTAAATGCCTGTTACTTAAGTAAAGAGAAAAGTTTCAAGTTAAGTGGTCCCCAGGGTGAACTCCAGTTAACCTTTGTACCTTGCCAGGTGTGTGTGACTTGTCACGTCCTCTCTTCCCCTGCCATATGGAGTCTGTGTGTGTATGCTATAACATGAGGCAGTTTAATAAACGTTTTGATCAATTATGATGCTTTATCCAAAATTTCAGGTAACATGAGGATAGCTGTTTCAGAGAGAGTATTTTCCCTTTGCCCCTCCATATCTGACTATACAAACTGTGCTCTATGTTAGTAGTCATTCTTCAAGTAGTTTTCCTGTCAGTGCCTAAGTACACCCTTCCAGAGGCAAGGTTATTTAAATGAAGCACATCCTAGGAAGCAACTCTGCTTAACAGGCATCATAGAGTGCAAAATACTAAATTATCTAACATTTCTTTTTCTCACCAGCGTGAGAAAAGCTTACCTTGCTTCTATCATGAATACACACTGGCTGTGTGAAATATCACCAGGATACTATACTGACATTTTGTTGATAAAATTTGCATTAAAATATAGTCTCTGAAATCCTGCTTTGCAAACAGACTGCAGTGCATCACCTTTATCAATTTCAAACACACTTTACCATTTTATGCATAAAACTTATAGCAACATTTCCCAGCAAATGTTCTCCAAAAAGAGCTGGGTGGGGGGAAAGTAGTTCATTTATGATCAATTCCCTGAAGTGCCAGGATGAACTGAAGAAAATGTGAAACATTATAAATCCTTGTTTCACTTCTCTGCATTTATTTCACCACAAATGTCTTATGCAAATGTGGGCTATTAGCATACTTTTTCCCCACACAGTGCCTCAAGTATTCGTGATGGTTTCTTCTCCTTAATTTTCCTGTTTCTTCTCCTTCAGAGAAAGTATATGTTGAAAGTTCTTCTCTTTTTTCCACAAACCACTTTAGAATTGATTACCTAACCATTTTCTTAAGTTTTGCAAAAATGCACAAAGAAAACAAATGTATTACTTCTCATCTATTCAGAGATGTCATCTAGATTCACAGGATTTCTGCATAACAGCTACCCCATGTAGCAGTAAAAGCTTAAATCCATTCTAGGTGTATAGAAACAGCTATAGTGAACAAAGCAGGCTTGACTCCATTCATTCAAATAAGGCCACACACACAAAAAAGTTAGAAACAGTGATCAATAAATTCAACCAATCTTTGCCACACTTGTTCTTCTATCAAAGTTGAATTCTTTCAGCAAACTTGGCTCTCCAGATGTTCCTGGACTTCAGTTCCCAGAAGCCCGGATCAGCAAGTGTACTGACTCCAAGAACACCTGGAGAGCCAAGTTTGTTGAGCCCTGCTCTAGCACAAGGGGATGGTATATAAGCAGCTTCATTTGCATATCTTGATCTTGCCCACAATTAAACAAAATTATTGTATATATTTATTAATTACAATGTGATGCTCCTAATACAAACAAATGAAAATAAAAAAACTTGGGAAAGAAACTTGAACTAGATTTTCTTTCAGCCCTGTTCACATCTGCGAGCATCAAATGTCTTCTAAACACACAGGTGACCAATCTGTGTAATGGGGAACTTCTGCTTGTTTTAGACAAAATTTTCATATGCCTATATTGGAAAACACCTGCTAGCCTCTCCTAGGACAGATGTGGTTGTGCTGCTGCTGTTCTGAGACTGGAAATAAAACAATTCTGTGCTCAAAGAGCTGTGTATGAATTAGAATACAGTCTATCATATTTTGGGATGTCATAGAGCACAAGTGATAAAAACTCCCTAAGGGCAGTCAAAATGCAAATATATTGCATCTACTCCAATGCTTGGAGAGTGTTCTTCCACTGCAGTCAGGAGGCATCTTTTTATTTGATCATATAATAGTGTTTTATTTATGAAAAATAAAGGGCAATGAATTTCAACAGATTCTTTAATATGACCAAGGTTGAAGAAAGCACCAAAGTAATTATAACTTGTAATTACAAGAAATGAAAATTCCCAACTTGTTTGCATCAAAATGCAACATTTACTAGCCTGCAGCAAGATAGAGATTAGCTTCTAATTGGATAGAATTAAAACAGAAACAACAGGAGTGCACACAATGGTCTTTAAACGGGCTGCACTTGTAATCAGATTTACATGGGAGAATGTGTTTTCTGAACATTCATGATAGGAATGTACTTCCTCTAGTAGGAACACAAGGGATCTTAACAAGAATGTAGAACAGAGCAGTTCTGACGACTATTGTAGGTGAATATAGACAATAATTTACCAATTGATAATACATCACAATGTGCCAAGAACCACTTGGTGTAATGGTTTTACTTTACTATCAAATGATGGGGAGAATTTTACTGTACGTCCACACCTGATCATGCACTGTAAAGGGGCAGATAATACTGAAACTCTCTTTACCAATTGGGAAGATGATAGTCAACTTTTCAACAGGATACTGGTTAGTGTCAAGTGGAGGTCTTGGAAAAGTCAGATTTGGAATTTGGATTCAGAATTCAGAATTACAGTCCTTCAGATTAAAAATGCAGATTTGGGGAATATCTTAAATTCCATTACCGTTAATATGCATACTTTATAGTCATTATTCCCACCCACCCCACCCACCCCAAAAAACCACCCACAAACAGGCAAAACATTTTAAAAGGATTTTACTGTGCTTTCTGATACCTTCTCAGTAATTGTGTCAAGGAAAAGAGTGCACATCAAACAGCTGGCAGTGATCAGGTATTAGGAGATGACTGTAATGGGCATGCTGATTGAACCCTAAACAATAGGAATGCCAGCAGGCAATGCCAAATGCATTGAGGAAGCAGAAGACAGTTACACTGGGGAGTGAGCAAGGACTCTGGGCAGAACTGCCAGGCAGATGGGAGCAGCAGAGAGCTTTGCATCAAAATGCATCAGAGTTTATGATGGGTGGGAACTGTTGTCAACTGCATGAGGCTCAGCACAGCTGAGTTATGAAGACAATCTTGGAGTAGCAGTTGGGAGAATGAAAGAGTCAGGAAGAGGGGGGACAGAATAAAGCTTTGCATACCTAGCACTATCAGTAAAGTATGCCATTCTGTCTTACACAGAGAAGACTTCAGGAAAAGCCAGCAATAGTAGGTTGACCATAAGAAAAATAGTGGGGTGTTTTTAAAGATTCAGGCCCCAGAGATGAGCAGTTTGAAGTGACAACCTCCCCTGCTTGAGGGAACATTCTTGCACTGGTCATGATAATTGGTGGGCAAGATAGCTATTTCACTACCATCTGATTGATTGATTGGTTGGTTGGTTGGTTGGTTGATTGATTGGTTGATTGATTGACCTACTTCCCATCTGGTATATAAGTGGAGGTCTTGGTCAGACCTTCCAAAATGTACTCCTTATCAGCCCAGTAAGAAAAGAGAATGTGGTTGCAGGGGTGATGGATCTGGAGTCTGTCTGGTCAGGTTGTATGAACATTGCTAGTTTCTTCCTGCCTCAGTGCCAGCCAGACCTGTTTCACTTGCTGCTGCATGTGATACAAAAAGGGAGCTAGATTGCCTCCCACCCCCAACCATGGCATTGTCTACATTTCCATAAGAAAGCAAACTTGTAACAGAGAAGGTCGTTTTTCAGGCTCGAAACAATGTTCTTCCTCATTGGAGTGATCCACCCACCACAACTACCCTCTTATGATGCTCGCCAGCATGATAACCAAACCTTGGAATGTTGGGATCACCTGGCTAAAGAGGGCTGCCTCTTCAATAAGGACTTGTGTTGCACTCTCAAAGCCTTACAGGGCATAGACTACTTGCCCCATAATGTCCCACCCTTATCTTTCCAGAGGAGCAGCGACACCAGTTGAAATCTCCATTGCCAAATCATGGAATGTCCTTTGCTGGTCCAGCACTCTTTCGAGCAGGTAGAAAGTGGAGTCCCAACAAACTGCCACACTCTGGATTAGGTGTTACAGAGGCAATCCCAATTTGTCCTGCTCTATTCACTGCTGAGGACAATGTGGTGAAAATGTGTTTCTGGCCCACTCAGTTATATTAGGTAAGCATGTGTTTTCCATGCGCTACAAAGTATTGTGAACTACTAGGTTGAGCATTGAGCTATACACTGAACCTCTTTCCTCTCCAAATCCTTTTCATCTTCTCAACCTGAAGGCCGGCCACTATGTTTTCCTCACTAACAGACCTTGCCTTTCTGTAGCTATACTCCACTGCTTTAGCATGTTCACTAGAGCCTCTTTAAAGCTGTGAGCTCTCCATCATAGCCTCAGTCAAGAGGACCAAACTGATGCCTCCACCTTACATCAGTGTGCTGTCACGGAGAGATAGGCATGTTTTCCACTCTTTTCTTTTCTTCCTTCCTATCTTGTCAGGCCATGGCACAATTTAAAATTACAGTTGTATATGGAATATAGGTAAAATACTTAGGAAACTGGCAGGTTCAAACTTGGGAACACACACATAAAAATAAGAACAGTTTTGACCTCATGCTACTCTGCAGGAGACTAGGCTAGAGCCATATACAGTAATACCTTGGATAACGCTAAGACTTGGTTCCACAAGTCTTGGTGTTATCCGATTTTTAGTGTTATCCGATCCATGTTAAAATCCTATGGGATGGATCGGATAACGTTAAAGCTCCATTGAGATACATTGTAACTGCACAGGCTTTAGCGGTTGTTATCCAATCCATCCCATAGGACCTTAACGTTATTCGATCCAATTCTCCTCCCCAGATTGTTTAATGTTATGCGATTTTAGCATTATCCGAGGTAAACATTATCTGAGGTATTACTGTAGTGTAAATCAGCACATGTCAGGGAGATGGATGTAGCTCTTAATTAATCATACAGGATTATTATTGGCTGTTTGAAACCTATCCCCATGGGAAAAGTCTATCATTTGGCCGCCACTTCCCCTCTGGAATTATGGAGAAGAGTGCTAGCAAACAATGAGTGAAATAAGGTAATACAGCACCATACCCATCCACTTCATGGTCACGAACACCTTAGACAACAGCTAAAATTGAGGAAACTATTTCTACACACTTCTCAAGTTATATAAATGAAACCAGAAGAGGCTAGGCTAAACCTATGAAGATAAAAAAAAATAAGACACCTCACTGAATGGATGACTGCCAAATAGTGTCCTCCAGTAGGACAAGATTCTGGCCGGACCATCTGGAAGTCACTTAATAGACTATGGAATGAAGTAGGAAGATAAAAGAAAAATCAAGTAAAATGGGTCACATTTTCTGTGAATGTGGAGATAGTCAAGTCAATATAGCATTTATGTACATAAAACTTATGCTCTACCATGTTTGCTTAAGAAAATCTAGTAAATGGCCAAGATAACACTATTGAAATAGCCCACTCCTGGTCAAAAATAGTCTAACTATTTTAACATTTTAATTTGTTTTGAATTTTACCTGTATTTTACATACACCTATAATTTTAAATTATTTAACACTCTGATACAAAGCAAGCTTTCTCATCTTCCAACATCTCTCTCTAGGCACACAAATCCTTCAGTGCTACCTATCTCAGGTGTCAGGCATGCAAACACTGTCATACTGTGTCCCAATAGAGCAACTACAAGACAAGAGGATGCTGTTTCCAAATACATAATGAGAAAAGCTTGTGTCAGATTACACAGTTTTCTTAACAGCGCCATATTTCTCAACACAAAATGAACATCATTTCTAGGGATGCCTTAAACAAAACCACTAAAGGAAAAGAAATCTATTTTATTTATTATAATCTTTTATTGTTGTCCTATATACTATAGCAGGGACTGCAGTGGCTTAGTAGTTAAAATGCTGAACTTGATGACTGAGGGTGGGCAGATCAGAAGCTCGAGACCTGAGTACTGCATGATGGAGTGAGCTCCCCTCTGTGTCCCAGCTCCTGCCATCCTAGCAGTTCAAAAGCAAGAAACTGCAGGTAGATAAATAAGTACACTTTTGTGGGAAGGTAAATAGCATTCCGTGCTCTCCAATGTCTCGTCATGCCTGCCCTATGTCCATGGAAATGTCTGCAAACACAATTTTTAGTCGTAAACTGAAGAATTATTTTAATAAAATTTGCCATCATAAACCATGGCAAAGGTAACCCAGGGCACTCGTAACCAGCTCCAGCCAACCTAGCAGTTTGAAAGCAAGAAATTGCAAGTAGATAAATAGGTACTGCTTTGACAGAAAATGTAACAGTGTTCCATGCACTCCAATGTTTGGTCATCCTTGTTACATGATCACAGAAACGTCTGCAGACACAGAAAGTGGTGACTCTTTGGCTATAAACAGAGATGAGTACTGAAACCTAGAGTTGGATATGACTGGCTTTTGAGCAAGGGTGACCTTTATCTTCAAAGTAGAATCAGTAGATTAAATATAGTTATATAAAACAATCTATTTCACTTTAACTGCTGGGTGTTGGTCCATCCATGGACAAACTCAACTAGATTACACTATAAGAAAAATGAGTATTTCAGGCTTTAGACTAAAATGGATGGAGCAGATATATGCATTTATTCCACAATATCTGGGGTTTCACTTTCCAAGTACTCATAAAGCAAAGGAATTGATATTCTCAGATGTCTCTATTTTATGGACTTCCTATATCCACATAAATAGAAACTTTCTTCATGGTAAATCTCTGTCATAAGCCCTATCATGGAATATGGCTGGACAGCAAGCATTGCCAAAAGATAGGAAAGAACTAAAGGACAGTTTGTAATGCTACCAAGTGCTCTAGTGTCAAATGTTTGAAAAGGAAACACAGAAAAACATCTTTCAAAAGTGTTTTTAACAACTGATAATAGAAATGCTTTTATGTTCCTTCACAAGCATCATCTTATATTCGTTAAAATGCATTTATATTATGAGAAGTATGTGAGCAAATAGGTTTAGATAAAAAAATCAATTTATTTAAGAAGCTCTGGTGATTTAGATTGATGATGGTGATGGTGATGGTGATGAAGATGGAGACAACACAACAACACATCAGTGTTAACAGTCTGAGAATTTATCCATAGATATTTCTATTCCTTAACTAGTTTCATGGGAAAGGCCTTTAAGTGGATTATCTGACAGGAAAGAGAGGATTTGCTGCTTAAGTGCAAGCACTTAAATTTATAAAATAAAAGTAAAATAGGATTATTTTCCTTCTGGCTATACAGGTCTGAAATGCATACTCTCAATTCTGATTTGAATTAATAGTTTCCTTTCAACTTGAAATAAATACTTCATCATCCAGGTTCCAAACCATCGGCACAACTTGCCAGATCATTTTACTTCTTCTAAAAACTGTAGCCATGTAGACCAAAAATAGTTCTTAAATTTGGGAAGAAGAAAAAAGTAAAGAAAATGTTATTAATAGAAACCACTGTATTTATTACATGACATTTTTAAAGTGATTTTTCTTTCCCATTGATATAAAGGCATAGCATGTGGCCTTTAAACTTCTAGAACAGAATGTTTCACTTTATTTACAAGGCATAAGAATGCTTCGTAATCATGATTTTGTAACTTATGGCTAGCAGGCATTGGTAATTCATGCCACATCACAGGTGAACTGTGAATATGGTTCTTTGTTGCCTCGACACATTGCAGAAATGGCAAGAAAAGAAAGATACCCATACGGTATGTCTCCACTAAATTAAATGTACCTTCTTTATAAGTTACATTATTTTTATTCTCAGAATCATAACTGAAACCAATAGCATGAAACTCAGTAAAATTCCATTAATTACTTTTTTCTTTTACTGTCACTTAAATATATGAGCAGGGTAGAAATTAGAGTTTAGCAGTGATGGGATGTCCCCGGTTCCATACGGTTCCCTGGAACCAGTAGGAACAATCCCGGAGAGTTCTCCAGGAGGGTAGACAACTTTTGAGGCGTCCAGTTCCGGATGCCTCACCGAAAAAATAAATAAATGTAAATGCAATTTTGACTCCAATTTTACTGCGCATGCGCAGAAACTCAATCTGACGCATGCGCAATGCGGCAGATTGAGTTTCTGCGCATGCGCAGTAAATCGGAGCCATTTTGGCTCCAATTTTTTTAAAAAATTCGGCAACACCAGCAGCGATAGTGGCGGTGGCAGCGATGACGGCGACGGTGATGGCGGCGGCGGCAACACCGGCAGAGATAGTGGCGGCGATGGCGGTGGCCGCGATGGCGGCGGCGGCAACACCGGCAGCGATAGTGGTGGCGATGACAATGACGGCTCTGACGGCGGCGGCAACACCGGCAGCGATAGTGGCGGTGATGGCGGTGGTGGTGATGGCAGTGGCGGCAACACCAGCGGCGACTGCAACGGCGGCAGCGATGGCGGCGGTGATTACGGCGGCAGCAGCGGCAGCAACAGTGGCGATGGCGATGACGGCAATAGCGGCGATGGCGGTGGCGATAATGGCGGTGGTGGAGATGTCAGCGGCGATGGCAGCGGTGATGACTTCGGCGGCGGCATGGGCAGGCAGCACCAGCCCTCAGAGGAGGGCACCTCCCCCGGGGCTGCCGCGCCCCCACAGGCAAGTTGAGGCCTGCCCTGCCCTGGCTGTCCGCCCCTGCCGAGCCCTCCCAGGGGTAAGTGAGGGGTTTGTGTTTGGGGGGGGTTGTATTTTTATTTAATTTTAATTTTATTTATTTATTTATTTAATTTATTTACGGGTTTGTGTGGTGGGTGGGTGGGTTGGGTTGAGGGTGTGTGTGTGTGTGTGTATTTATTTTATTTTATTTTATTTCATTTTTTATTTTAAGGCCCCGCCCACAACGTTATGACATTATGACATCAGCTCCGCCCATGATGTCATGACATCATGACATCATGACATTGGCCATGCCCATGACGTCGTGACGTCATGGAGTGGTGGTAACAAATTTGTCATCCCATCACTGGAGCTTAGCCTAAACTTTGCCTGAAAGAAAGTGAAAGTGAAATTCTTTCTGTATGTGCATGCATGCACGTACAGATTTAGATGCAAAATTCTCACCACTTTCCTTCTTCTGTGGCTGACAACAATTCCAAAGTACTCAACCATTTTGTCTACAGCAAAATGGTTGAGTACTTATTGTCTATGCCAGGGGTGGCCAAACCTTTCAGGGTGTGGGTTGGTCACATGGTTGACTGTGTTGGTCACATGGTTCCTCTCACTGGAAGCAGAAAAAAAAATGTGCATGTGTGTGTGCAAAACACTGCCATAAATGACCTGTGTCTGTCATAAACATGTTTACAACAACTGTGGGTCATTTAAGGCAGCATTCTGCGCATGCGCAGGTGCGTTCTGCGCATGTGTATGCATGTTTTACTTCAGCTTCCAGGAGCAGTGAGGGCAATGTGGGCTGGATTAATTGGCACCAAGGGCCGGATCCAGTCCCTGGGCCCTAGTATGGGCACCCCTGGTCTATGCCATTCCATCTTCCACATGAATAACTATTTTTAAGATCACAGTAAAGGCAGACGATTCTCCTGTTATGCAATAATCTGAAAAAAAATATAATCCCCTTTTAATTTGTATTACTTAATTCACATTTCTCAAAATAGTAAGCAGCTGAAAGGGAACCAGAAGAATTTATCCCCATCTGTTCATCAGTCAACAGTTGTTTTGAATATTTTATACTGATGCTATGTTGATACACTGAAAATGTGTGTACTGATGCTGAGACAAACTGAGTCCTTCTTCTTCTTCTTCTTCTTCTTCCATGTCTGCCAAAATGAAGGCACCTTTTGGTGAGTTCATTCTGCAGTTCCTTTCACCCGACCTAGTATAAGAAAGATTAGCTGGCAACACAAGGTTGCCATTACCAGGGTATGCCCGATTGTGGAAGCTTTTTCTGTGTACCCTACTGAGTCTTTCTGAAGAACAGACTTGTTAAATAAGATGCGAATTCATTTCTTCTTCTTTTTTAAAGCCACAACTGCATATATTTCCTCCAACATTCTGTTGTGCTCCTTACTTTAAAGATGGAATTGTACCCACCACTGAGACAGAGATGGCCAAAATGCTTAACACTGCCAGGACTGTGATTATATTTGCTCTGAGGTCAATGCTTTAACTGTAAGAGCTTTAGCAACTCTTCCTATTCCAAACAAAGTGAACTGTGAAAACCTAGAATCAAATAGACAAAAGCATGCCAGAAAGGGGAAATAAGTGATCAAAGGACAACATCCTTCACTTCCATGTCAGCTGTGACGATTAGGACACATTATGGCCTTTTCAGAAGAGGAAAGTGGCAATCACCATGATTCTTCTTGTCTCTTGTTCTCAAAATAGAAATAGGTGAGAGATATTAATTAAGCAACTATTGGTGTCTGTGGCTCAGAGATCTCCGAACCCTAAATTGTTTTATTTCATTTTTTCTTGTATATGCTGCCTTTTCCTCCAAATAGGACCCAAGGCAGCTCAGTCAATGTAACCATGTAATAAACACAGTTTAAAGTATTGTATAGCATAACATTAACACCAACAGATAATGACATTAAAAATCATGTTTTTTTTTTAAAAAAAAACTACCTTGAACTAATCACATTTGTTTGTTGGGGTCTAGGTGCTATCTAGTTAGTTATGTGCCATAAAATCAGCTTAGATATTAAGTGAGATATTTAAGGAATAGTTTTATTAATTCCACTCCCCTGGTGAGTTTCTGTGGCCGATGTGGGATACAGACATTGATCTCTATTGGGCTGGGCAACTGAGTGCTCTCTAGACCAGGGATTATCAACTTTTTAAAGCCAGGGACTGGATCACGCCCCCTCAGATTGTTGGTGGGCTGGTGTCCCCACTACCACTACTCCCCCCCCCATGCCACCACTTCACCCACACCACCACTGGTTCCTTACTTACTGGCCTGCTGTGGGTGAAGGAGGGGTCCTGTCTGTCCTTGCCTGCACTCAGCCAGAGCAGCAGCCAGGAAGGATGAGGACAGCCACATGTGTCTCCTTCTACTGCCACTGCTGCCGTCCTTGTCCCCACCACCTGTCTTGGCATGTCCCTAACACCACTCCATAGCAGGAAGGATGTTGTAAGTCTTACAACATCCACCCTGCTACAGAGTGGCATTAGGGACACACCAATGGTAGCAGCAGGAGTGAGGGCACAGACCAGATGAAATGGTGCCCATGGGCCATAGGTTGAGAACCCCTTCTTTAGACAATTATGACTACAAGCCTCATAATGATAGTTGTAGTGTCAAACTGCTGAGGGGCTGCCATATTTTCTATTCTAAGCATATTAATGTGGATTCTCTAGAAACAGAAGGCTATTTTTCCCTGTGCTTAAGCTTGCCTCATTCTCTCTCCTTTCTTTCTCTTGTCAAAGTTTAGGTTTTAAACTCCTAAGAAAATGGATTCTGTCATTCATTCACTTGGTATTGGCATGCTAAAGTAAATACACAGAATGGTAAAGCAACATGGTTGATGATAATCCACTCTATGATTGGTCAATACCTACATGAAAGTCCTATACAGGCAGCCTTGAGATTTGTCCTGCAATAAAGGGAGTAGCCAGGGGTCATAAATAAAAAGGAGACAGTATTACAGTTTTAATCCAAGCCATAGCTGAATTGATCTTTTATGCCAGGTATACTCTTCGGCACTGATGAATTTGCTGTGTGTACTTTTGGTTCCCTCTGATGTGACCTTTTTGAGACATATTTAGGTATGAAAAAGAACAAAAGCAGCATTTAAGGCCAAATGACTAATCTCAGTAAAAGATGCTTATGCAATTTTATTTGTTTATAAAGAATAATGGGATTGTGGCAACCAGCTTCACCTTAAATTGTATCTTTCCCACCCCATTTAAATATGAACCTTATGTTGACAGCAGGTGCTAATGTTAATGAATCTGCCAAATCACTAGACATCTCTATGGAGTGATTTCTCTGAGGTCACACTATGTTGATTTTCTGATTGATTGAATGTTTAGTCCTGTTAGGGTAGTGAGAGAAAGCATGAAGTAATAATGCTAGAAATTTTAAAGATAAATCCTTTGCCATATAAAAAATACCTTGGGCTATCAGGATTAAGTATTTAATACTCATGTTGTATTCATTCATTCATTCATTCATTCATTCAATTTGTATAGCCGCCCCAATCGACATGTGACTCTGGGCATCGTACATAAAATCCCCAACGTTTAAACTCTAGAAACCCTTAAAATTCCTAAAAACACTAAAAAAACTACCTCCCACCAACACCAATTAAAAATCTAGTTTAAAACTTTTAAAAGAATGAGTGATCCTGCTCTAGATGAGCCAGTGTGTGTGTGTGTGGTGTGTGTGTGTGCTCCCTCTCCACCTCACCACACCAGCCCTGCCCGCCAGGTTTTCAGCTCTTTCCTGAAGGGCAGCAGCTTTGTCTGGAGACACAATTCAACTGGCAGGAGGTTCCATAGGGCTGGAGCGGATACTGAAAAGGCTCTTCTTCTAGTGCTAGAGAGGTGAGCCTCTCTAGAAGTTGGTATTTTTAAAGAGCCTCTCTGGTCCATTTTAGTGGGATGGGTAGATGTCCTTGGGGTGATGTGGTCTCTAAGTAACCTGGCCCATTACCATGTAGGGCTTTAGAGGTAATTACCTGCATCTTGAATTGCACCTGGAGGCACACTGGCAACCAATGCAGCACCTGTAGAAGGGGTGAGGCATGGGCATGATGCCCACACTTCCCTTTATGAGACAATTTCACAACTATAGTTATCTTACAACTTTATTTACATTTTACACTTTGGAATTTTTAGAGATTCTTGATGCTGCAAAGTTGTGCTAACCCTTGTTAGACCATTTCACAAAATGTACAAATATACGGAGAGGAATGTGTCTCCTCTTCAAGGCTGAGTAGAAGAGTTTGCAAAGTTTTCATGAGCAAAGAAAATGGCTTTGAACAATATAGGATGGGTCCCTTTTCAGGGTGAGTTATCCTTTTCACTCAGGTCACAAGCCACCTCTAGTGGGCAGAAAATGTTGTGCCACAGGGAAAATCATTTGTAAGGGAAGCTACATCCTGAAAACTTTGATTAACATATTTCCCACTAGTTTTGCCTCTCATTGCAAACCCCAACAACACCTCCTCCTTTTTTCTAGAGGGATCTCCTTTGGACAAGATTTCAGGAAGGCAGAAGGAACTACAGAAAGAAGGAGGTAACTGGAAAAGATAATATTTTTTCTTTAATCTGTACCTGAAAAAACCTCCAATTAACAGAAAAAAGTACTTCTGTTTTTGGGAGGCCTTTGCTGAACAGAAACAATACTTTCCACCATTCCCACTTCCTTTTAAACTAGGGCTGTGCATAAACTTGTTTAACTAGATATCAATTCAGAGTGTGACCTGATTTGATTCAGAATGATCCCTGACCTAATTCAGAGCCTGAATCTAATCTGTGGTTTTGAAGTCCAAAACTCTGTGGCACCCCTACATCTGAATTTTGTTGTTCAGTCTCACAGTCGATTCCGACCCTTTGCGACCCTATAGACCCAGTGATGGGATGTAACAGGTTCTCACCAGTTCGCCAGAACCGGTAGTAACTTTTTCCAGCGTCCTGGAGAACCGGTAGCAGCTTTGGGAAAAAACCCACCACCTTCAAGGCTTACCTTTTCACTGGTTCCCCCACTGCGCATGCACACCAAGCACTTGGTGTGCATGCACGCCTACAATGCCTGGTGCGTATGCAGGGCTTCCTTGCTGTCCTCCCAAGTGGGGAGGAGGAAGAGAAGCTGCTAGCTTGAAGCTCCCTACAACCTGCTCCCCAGAGTAAGTGACTCACCTTTGGATGTGGTGTGTCTCTGTGTATTTTAATGTGTATTTAATACCTTTACCTATATTGATGTACTACCATAGTTCCTAAAAAGGCCTGGCGGCTGGCAGGCTTGGCGGCCTGGCTTGGGGTTTTTAAGCAAAGTCTTGGAGTTACCTCTTCAATAAGCTACACCTGTGCTGTTCCAATTGCTGTTCCAATTGGAGAACCCTTAAGGAGGTACAGCTGTTTTACATTTACATTACGGCATATTATCCTAGAGAACTGGTTAGGCAAAGACGTAGTACCTAGCTTATTTAACTGTTGAAAAGTTCCAAAATGAAGCCATCTTGTGGTGAGATCATTCTGTAGTTCCTTCCATCTGACCTAGTGTGAGAAAGATTAGCCAGAATAAGCTTTAAGCTCTCGTTTAAAAGCTCTGGTTGATTTGTGTTTGGGGTGGGTGGGTGGGTGTATTTTAATGTATTTTTTATTTTATTTATTTTATTTACAGGTTTGTGTTGTGGGTGGGTGGGTGGATTGAGGGGTGTGTGCGTGCTTATTTTTATTTTATTATTTATTTATTTTTCTTTGGCCCCACCCATGATATTATGACATCATGATGTTAGCTCTTCCCACACTGTGATGACATCATGGTGGGGTAGTAAATTTTTTGACATCCCACCACTGTATGGACCATTGCCCTCCAGGCATTCCTGTCCTCCACCATCTGCCTCAACTCGCCAAGCTCTGTTCACATTGCATCAACAATACCATCTAGCCATCTCATTTTTGGCTGCCTCCTTCTTCTTTTGCCCTCCACCTTTCCAAGCATCAGGGCTTTCTCAAGTGAATCCTCTCTTCCCATTTGATGTCCAAAGTACTTTGGCTTCATCTTTACTATTTGCCCTTCTAAGGAGCAGTCAGGGTTGATTTCTTCTAAGATTGACCTATTTGTTCTCCATGCTGTCCAGGGGACTCTCAAAACTCTCCTCCAACACCACATTTCAAAGGTGTCTATTCTTCTGCACTCAGCTTTCCTAATGGTCCAGCTTTCACAACCATACATTACAACAGGGAATTCCAATGCTTTGACTATGCAAATTTTTGTTTGCAAGGTGATGTCTCTACTTTTGACTATGTTCCCCAGGTTTCTCATAGCTTGTCTCCCAAGAATCAGTCTCCTTTTTATTTCATGGCTGCAATCTCCATCTGCAGTGATCTTGGAGCCTAAGAAAGTAAAATCCGTCACTCCTTCTACTTATTTTATTCATCTGAATAAAAACTCTCAAACAGATAGAATTTGGAGGGAATGTGTCAGACGGCACTATGAAACTTGCCAACATCAGTATCCTGTTGCTAGCTTTCCACTCGTCTAGTTAGAGCAGGGTTCAGCAAACTTGGCTCTCAAGATATTATTGGGCTTCAATTACCAGAAGTTAGTGCACCTGCTGATCAGAGCTTCTGGGAATCCAGAATATCCAAGAACATCTGGAGAGCCAGGTTTGCTGACTCCTGTGCTAGACCTATTGACTAAATGTAGTACTGTATATGTAAGTGTTGGCTTATCATTTAGACATGCAATCAATGTGTCTATTCTTAAATAGAACCAGCAGTAAGAGACTGACCATAGTTTTTCAGGTTTTTATGTTATCTACCTCCAAAGATTGTTAAGGCCTACCAGGAATGGTCTAGCCTCCCCGCCCCACCATATAGCATAAGAAAGGAAGTTAAAGGCTGAAGGCATTTAGGCAGTATTCTGCACCTGTGAACATTGTCTGAAGCATCATAGCAGCAACAGCAAGTAAGTTTTCACTCAGACGAGGCTGGGCCAAGCCACACAAGGGAGAAGAAGAAAAATTCAGCAGTGATTCAGAATGTGAAGGTGGCAGAAAAAAAAGAAACATACAATGCTAAAATGTATATCCAATCATTCAAAAACCAAGAATGCAAGCATCAAGTAGACCTGGGGTGGCCAAACTGTGGCCAATGGGCCAGATCTGGCCCATGGTGCCAAATCATCTGGCCTGTGCTGCCCCTGTCATGCCCAGAAGCAGAAGTAAAATGTGCCCATGCATCCAGTCCCCTCATCATTTCATTCCACCTCAGCATTTTTTTAATATGGTATGAAGGAGTTTTTAATCTTCTCTTTAGTTTCTTTCCCCCTTTTACTACTTCACAATGTGTTATGGTGTGTGTGTGTATTTAAAGGTAAAGGTCTCCCTTGCTTGAAAGCCAGTTGTATCCAGTTCTGGGGTTCAGTGCTCATCTTTGTTTACAACCAAAGAGTCACCACTTTCTGTGTCTGCAGACGTTTCTGTGATCATGTGACAAGGATGACCAAACATTGGGGTGCATGGAACACTGTTGTTACCTTTTCTGTCAAAGCAGTACCTATTTATCTACTTGCAGTTTCTTGCTTTCGAACTGCTAGGTTGGCTGGAGCTGATTACGAGTGCCCTGGGTTACCTTTGCCATGGTTTATGATGGCAAATTTTAGTAAAATAATTCTTCGGTTTACGACTGAAAATTGTGTTATTTTAAACTCTAAGATGGCCACCACAGCCTGAAGTCACAATGCCTGGGGGAGGTGCTCAGGGTGCTCGGGGGAAGGTGGGAACTGAGCAGATAAGACTCTCCTTGTGCCAGCAGGTGTGGAAAATGTGCTCAATGCATGCCCCCCAGGTTATAATGGGGCAGATAAGGTACCCAAACAGTGTGGAAAAGGTAGGGAGATCACTTTATTGCTTTTGTGGGGGTGGGGGATGATCACATCTGGCATGTTTTTTGGGGGGTGGGTTTTTTTTTTTGTATTTTTGAAAATTATTTTTGTTCCAGTCAGGACTTTTTAACATTTTCAATGCATTCCTAATGGAAAACGTGCTTACGACTTTTTTAGCATTGCAATGTAGGCTGTTGGAACGGACCTCTGTCGTAACCCGAGGTTTTACTGTATCTATAAAGACCTACGACAGAGTGGCTTAATCTAGAGATGATTAGGACAAGGGTGGCTAACCTTGGTGCCCCAGGTGTTCATGGACTTCAATTATCAGAAACCCAAGTAAGCACACCTTCTGATCAGAGCTTCTGGGAATTGAAGTCCAAGAACACCTGGGGCACCAAGGTTGGCTATCCCTGAGTTAGAGGAAGAGGTGAGAAGGAACCAGGCTTTTCTCACTTCCCTGCAACTTAGGGACAAGTATTTGAACTCGTCGTCTTCAGCTGCAACTCGTATCCAAGAATGCATTTTTTTTCCTGAGGCAGGAAAAATGCCATCGGCATGAATTTTTTTTAAGGTGGATCCCAGCTTGCAATAAAGTGACCCACACACTATGATCTCGGAGCCATCTCCTGTGGTACACATGAAATGAGACATGCAGGATTCAACACTGAGACTGCAATGGACTACCATAGCCTTCAGGATATTATCAAGGTGTGCCTTCACAGCCAGTCCATCTGGCATGGCCTCTTCCGCCTCCATGACTGTTGGGAATCAGAGTTCTTTCTCTGCTCATTTTGCTGTTGGATCCAATATGATGGTTTCCAGTGGCATTTCCTCCACTGAGGGGACCACCACCCAAGCTAAAGGGACTTATTCACCTGTAGCCATTGGCCCCTTCAGGGAGTCAGGTTATTTACCACTGCCCAACACTTGATGTTGAGTCGTGGGCTATATGGTCTACTCTACTCCATTACCATAGTGGGATGTCCGGCCAGACACAATGTGAACTAACTTAAACTGATTTAGAAGGAAGGAGTGCAAGTGAATAACATAGGGAAGGTGATAGCATTGCAGGATGGCAGATGAGGACTGTGGAAGAACAGAGTTGACATCCCAGCATTATTATTGTAAATCTGAATCTGTATCAAACACTGTAAACATCATCTGTTTTGATTTCTCCAAAGAAGAGCAAATTATTCCTGAGAGTCTCCAAAGTGTTCAGAGCCAGAACGTTAGCTCAGCTGTTTATAATGTCTCTGTTTGGATAATGGGACTTGATTCTAATCCCAATTGATCTTCTTTTGTTTGTTTGTTTCTTTTACATTATGGTGTCCAGATATTTTCCAGCTGCAGGATTATGATTCCCTTCTGAAATCTGAGTGTAGTATCTAGCTTTTTTATTTGGCTTGATCTTTGTCAATATGTTTCAGTGACTCAGGCTCTTTTTTTCAACAGGACCCACAGGATAATTGATGATATAATGCCTTTATTAATGAAATACAACTTCAAGATTTCACCATAAATTTTCTGCTCTCCCTCAACTTCCAGGTTCTCTTCTTTTGTAAATATCAAATCATTCTTGTTTTAGAGGCTGACTTTTGGCAGTCACTAAAAGATGACAAATCACATTAAAAAGAACCTTGTTCACATTTTGAGTATTTTGTTTCAACATGAAAGGCTCTTTTCTAGTGAAATCCATTGTTCTTTGTTGGCTTAAGGATGCTGACACACAGTACTCCAAGTTTATGTATGAACAGTTTCTTCTCCTGCAAATCTTAGCCTATTCTATCTTATTTTCATATGGCTGTATGAGATATTTGGGGGTGTAACCATTCCCAGAGCTCTTGATCTTTACTAAGGTGAGGCTTGCTAGTTTTCTACTATGCTGGATGGCCATTTTTTCAAATATCCTTTACTGTGTAAGGTTTTGTACCTGTGGAGAGAAGGGCATAGAATCTCTGATTCATGTCTTTCTTGTGGATAATTTCTGTAAAGATCACTAAATCAGACAGTTAAATCCTTTCCATTCAAAGTTCCCAGGTGGAAGAGTTGGTGAATCTCTTGGGAGATATGAACAAATCAAGAGTAGTTAGTTTTGTCTGCCCGCCTGCCTGCCTGTTGAAGATCAGGTTGGAAAGACATTGAGATTAATTCCTCTGCTAAATCCCCTTTATAGTGCCTTTTTTGTTGTTTATTTTTCTGGGTCCTTAATTGGCAGTCTGGCTTCTTTCTTGATACTTGCCACTCATTTACACCAGATGTGGGCAAAGCCAACACTTCACATGTACTAGTATTCCTTACCATTAGCTGTCACATCTAAGGGAGATGGAAGCTGCAGTCTACTAACATCTGGAGGTTGGCATCTTGCCCATGCCAAATGTAAATTATGAAGACATATCTGGTAAAGTAAGGGTTGTTTTTGTTGTTCAGTCACACAGTCTATTGCAACCCTTCGGGACCCCATGGACCATTGTCCTCCAGGCACCTCTGTCTTCCATTCCTCCTAAACCTGCCCAGCTCTGTGCCCATTGCATCAACAATACCATCTAGCCATCTCATTTTTGGTCACCTCCTTCTTCTTTTGCTCTCCACCTTTCCCAGCATCAAGGCTTTCTAAAGTGAATCCTCTCTTCTAATTTGATGTCCAAAGTACTTTAGCTTCATCTTTACTATTTGTCTTTCTAAGGAGCAGTCAGGGTTGAGTTCTTTTAAGATTGACCTATTTGTTCTCCTCACTATCCAGGGGACTCTCAAAACTCTCCTCCAACACCACATTTCAAAGGCATCTATTCTTCTGTGCTCAGCTTTCCTTATGGTCCAGCTCTCACAACCATACATAACTAAGGTAAGGGTTACTTCTCCATATGGATGCCTTATCACTAATTACACTACCTAAAGACAGAAAAGTAGGTTTTAAAAGATCTAATTTCCCTAAATGCAAGAAAATAGAAAATAATTAGAGTTATATTATTAAATCCCACTGCAAATTTTTTGTAGTGCATTATGCAATTAGGATACTAATTTAGGAAAGAGGTTTTTTCTCTCTCATACCAGTTTAATAGAGGTAATGCCACAGATATTTTGCCTTGCCTTGCCTTATGTAACTATATTATTTAAGTAAGCAATTGGCAACCCTCAGACACATTGCAAAATGTAGTCCATTTTCTTTGCTTTGAAACAATAATTATAATTGGGATTTTATTTGCCAATTAAACATACAGTGAATAATTTAATATTTTGATTTGCTTGGACAAATGTTCTATATTTGGAATTCTTGAAGCTTTCTATTCTATTCATTTTAACACCCAACTAATTTAAAAATCTTAAAAATAACACAACTATTATTTTTAGTATGGCACAAACAGATCAGAAGAGTATGGAAATTATTCCATATTTATCTCTGGAGAAGATGGCAGGTGGTGACTGATAAAGCATATCTTTTGTTCACTTTTGTTCGCAGGAGCACAGAAATATCCATCTGCCAAATCTCATTTTGATTAAATAGTTATATTCCAAGGTACTATCATTTGAATTAAAAAATGCCTGTTTCCTGCATTACACACCACATTAAACATGCTTGCATTTTTTTATGTAGCAAATGCAAATAATTGTTACAATCTTGGAACTGCAGAGCTGGGAGGGGACCCTGTAGAACATTCAGTCCAGCCTGTTTCAAGCTGGCCTGGTAGGGAATGAAACTCCCAGCCTAAACCAATGAGCTATCTAGCAGTTGTTGTTCTTCCTATCTTTTCTAAAACAACTCATCAATCTGCTTTAAAGTGTACTGAGTTCACTGATTTTAAAAGACTACATTCCCAAGTAGATACAGTATCTCCTCCTCTTCCTGTATCTGAATCTAAATATAGGTGATCACCATGGTGATCAGTCATGAAGACTATAATGAGAATGTAATGCAATGGCCTTTCATCTGCCTTCCGCATAGCAGCATTTCATTTCATTTCATTTCAAATTTATACCCCGCCTTGCTCAGGCGAATCTGACTCTAGGCGGCTTACAAAGTATAAAAATAACATAACTGTCACAAATTCCACATTATCATAATCACTATCATCACAGTATCAGAAAAATAAATATATACATATCAATAACACAGTAACAATCAGAAAATATTAATATCACCATAAAATGTTACAAAAAACATTACAAAGAAAAAACCAGCAAAAACAAAACCACATTTACTGAATCCTGCAATGATTATAAGCAAAATCCTACCAAACTAGGTCTTTCATCACCGCCTGGGACCTGCAGGTGTTGCTCCCTTCGAGGCCGGGTGGCCGAGGGAGGGTCCGGCGAGGGCGAGGTCTTTTATCGCCGTGCTTCCCTAACGCTCTGCTTTCCTAACGTGCTTCCCTAATGATCTGCATGACCCTGTACCACTGATCCAGTTCCATGAGTCACTTTCTGGTCCAGAGCCCTTTTGGCACACAAAGCCCTCCTCAGCCCCAGGCCAGTATTGATGAAACTGCTGCCCTCCATCAAGATGGATTCAAATGGGATTTAATCCGCTTGGGGACCATCACCCTTCCCTGTGGATTTAAGCACCCAAGGCTGTTAGTCCTCAAGGTTGTAAGGTTAGCTAACCGCTGCCCGACACTCAGCATTGAGTCCCTGGCAGTATGGTCTACTCTATTACCATAGCAGGATAACCTGGGCAGATATGTGCACTGGCATAAAAACGGACAGGACCAGGGCTGTTTGTCTATTTCCAGGGTGATCATAGGTTGGAGCAAACAGCCCAGAGTCAAACATGAAGAGTGAGGCACCTTCCACTGATCTTCAAATTGGCATTCAGAGGGATTAAAAATATGAAACAAAAAAGAAAAAAAAAGAAAAAAAGATAGCATATCATTAAAAGAGGGATGAAGGAGATAAAAATAGTACTTTATTAGGAAGATGCTGACTTGGCACTAAAGGAGGAGACTGAATCTTCACTTCCCAATGAAGCTTATGAGCTCTCCTGCACAGCTCAACTGCTGAAATTCTCTGAGTAAGGTCAACCAAGTTGTAGCAGTGTTTCTTTGCCTCGTATTCTTTGAACTCAAGATGAGCAAGTGATTTTGCTAGAAATAACTTTGATGGTGGTGAACAGACCCATCCTCAGTTTCCATTCTTAATTCATAGGAATACTTCCTTGGTGAGAGATCTGGAACACTGTCATGGACATTGACAAGGATTGGACCATAATGTCTTCAAAAGCTCAAAATGTTGGCGGGAATGCAACCTATGTGGCATTGCTTTGAGCACAGACTAGGTCATGACCTACCCCTAGATAAATTGTACCTACTATTTTAGCCTTGCAATTCAATTCAAGTTTCACTTGATCAGAAGTAAATCCAGTCATGTCTCTGGGACTTCTAAGTAAGAGCACTTTGAATTGTAAAATGCAGCCTACTCTAGGTACACAGAACTTTACTGTATTCAGTAATATTCATTTTGCATGGGATAGTTACCTTATGTCCTCAACCATCTTCCCAGTTTGTCCTTATAAATTCACCTTAGATTATTTTCCCTTGGGAGAAAAATAATGTTAGATCAGCTGCCAATTCTAGACACATACCATTTTTCTTCAGACCAGAAGAAGATCATTGCATGCCTTTGAGATTTGGAGTGATCTTCACATTCTAATGGTCACCTCATTTTTACACAAAATGTTGGCAGTGAGAGCGGCACTTTCACATCCAGAGCATTAAGAGAAAAGTGATTTTTTAAGATGACATTCTTCTTTGAGAATCAACATGCTGACTCAATGATTGCTGATTTGATGGAAAACATGCAGCTTCTCTTTTCTTCTTTTCTTCCTCACATTGATTGCTGATCCATTACCAACTAATTACATTAGTAACATAAATGAAGGAAAATAAAGATACTTTTTAAAAAAAGAATATTCACTACAAACCTGGGACCGTAAAAAAAATGTTCAAAAGAATTGCTGCAACTGCCATTCTGAAGGTAACTGATTGTAGATGCTAAAATATACTTAGATTAATCACAAGTACTATAAAATTTAGCAAGCTACAGAATAACAGTATGACAGGACAAAATAAGCAGTTCGAAATATAGACACAGTACAATGGAAAATCTTCTGGAAATTTCAGCAGCTGTTGTCCCTGGCTGTTCATGACCTGTACCCCTGCTGCCTTAGGCACAATATGCTATCATGCATTTTCCAGGGAACTGGATCCATGTCACTTGAAACCCAGGTGAACTCAGGGACTCAGCCTGGAACCAGCTTCCCTTCTTGTATCACGGTTCCTGAGTGAACAATCTGGCCATAGGAGTTGATGTACTTGTATCTTTCCACGTAGACTACTGAAATATCTTCTACATGGAGTTTCCTCAACTACACAAATGATGAAGTAAGTCCAACATGCATCTGTTATTCTCTTGGCAGCAACACCTTTCTGAATGCACATGGTGCTGGTTCTGAAAGTTTTGTTCTGTAAGTCATCATTCTAGCAGCCTGAGGTTCAAGGTGCTGAAGATGGCTTCCAAATTCCTAAGTAGCTTAAGGTATCTGACAGAGTGTTTGTCCCTCTATATATGTTATCATTAATTTGGATCTACTGGGGTGTGGTGGGTCATCCATACCCCATCATTAGGAGTGGTACATTGTACGGAGACACATAAGAGGACTTTCTCAGCTGCAGTTATGTTATGCCCTACTCCTTGGATACCAGCTAGCACCAATAATGCCTATATTTTGGCACCAATTTAAAACCAGATTGTTCAACTCAGGTTTTGGTAATTAGGTCATGTTTGTTCAGTTGTTCATTTTCCTGTTTTTTTTTTTTGTAATGAATGTTTAATTATTTCTCTTTTAAAGATATGTTGCAACTCTTAAAGTACTGAAGTTGTATTAGCTTCTTTCAACATAATTCAACCTTCTTCCCAGTTTGTCCTTGTAGTTTGCCTTAAATTGCTTTTTCCCCTTGGGGAAGAAATATTTTTAGTTCAACAGCCAGTTCCTGACACATAATATTTTTCTCCAGCCCAGAAATAGAGATATAAATATAGAAGGTTATAACTAAGTAAAGCTGTCTGAAAAGCTCAGTGGTTTAGGTATCTGGCTGTAGAGCCAGAGTTTGGGAGTTTGAGTCCCCATTGTATCTCCTGGGGGAAGAGCCAGCCTTTGTAGCCTTGAGCAAGTTGCACAGTCCCAGGGCTCCCCCTGAAGAAGAGAATTGTTGTTGTTGTTGTTGTTGTTGTTGTTGTTGTTGTTGTTGTTGTTGTTGTTGTTGTTGTTGTTGTTGTTATTTCAAATTTATATTGCCGCCCACTTGCCGTGGTGACTCAGGGCGGCTTACAAACAATACATTACATTACAATACAATACAATATGTTGGGGTGGGCACAGGGGGAGGGGCGGCAAGGTCCTCAACCTGCCCTGGCTTCTTCTTCCCCTGGCAGTTGGTATAGGCACAGGGGGAGGGGCGGCAAAGTCCTCAACCTGCCCTGGCTTCTTCTTCCCCTGGCAGTTGGTATAGGCACAGGGGGAGG
Organism: Furcifer pardalis; assembly: GCA_030440675.1. Classification (NCBI taxonomy): domain Eukaryota; kingdom Metazoa; phylum Chordata; class Lepidosauria; order Squamata; family Chamaeleonidae; genus Furcifer; species Furcifer pardalis. The sequence goes on along the minus strand of CP126890.1, from coordinate 75,443,926 downwards.
GGCGGCAAAGTCCTCATCCTGCCCTGGCTTCTTCTTCCCCTAGCAGTTGGTGTAGGCACCGGGGGGGGGGGGATAAACTGCTGCATATTCTGTACCTGGAAAATCCTGGAAAGGCTCGGCATAAGTAAGAATTGACCTGACAGCACATGATGATGATGATGATGACAATGATGATGACGACACTGATGCCGCCGCCGCCAATGATGATGATATAAGAAAGTAAAAATAAAGGTGAATGCCATGGCTGACATTTGAGGTGGTGGGCTCCAAAAAATTTTACTACTGCACTGTGAGCGTGGTATAATGGGCGTGGCCAGGGGGAAAGCCCTGCGTTGCACCTGAGTTAGGACTACTTTATTTCAAAACTTGGATGGGTGGGGCCAGCCAGAATTTCTGCTACCAGTTCTGGTGAACTGATGTGAACCTGTTGATGCCCACCACTGGTTCTATCCACTTTACCCACACAAACCACTAATAAAAGGTTTAGCCAAGCAGAACAGGAAGGAGAAGGGAAGGTAAAAGTCCCGTGGCCAATCAGTAAGTGGCCTCACAGATTGGCCATGGGACTTTTACCTTCCCTTCTCCTTCCTGTACAAAGATTTCTGCCCAGTATATTAGTACAGCTTTAAGGTCCTGCAAGAACCTTAAACACAGGTGTTTGGGATTGAGGCACAGACTGATTGCAAGGGTGTGTCTACCTGGTGTACATGTCTCAGCAACAGCATAGCTGTGGCTGATTAGAGGAATAGCATAGCAACACCACAGTATAACTATGGCCAACTGAGGAAGGTTATACTGAGGAAGGTTAAGCTACTGAAGGAGGGTGAAACTGCTGAAGGAGGTTGTGCTGCTGAGGAGAGCATTCTACTGCGAAGGAAGAACTGCTGAAGACTGCTGACAGACTGACCACTGACTCGAGAGGGAGAAGACGTGCTGCATGAAGCTCTGTTTCTCTGAGAACTGACAGGTACCTTAAACCACTGAGAAGTAGCACACTGACTTTGCCAGCCTACAGTCAGTGCTTTGCTACCAGGACTCTGTACATGCTCTTTGGACTGAAGCCATCAGAGGATTCCAAGCTCTGTTGAAACTGTGGGGCTTGGAGAGAGACCGGTACCTTTGTATATAGTTCTGTGTATGTTGTCTTCCCCTCACTCACAAGTAAACTGCACCTTTCACTGAAGTTATATGTGTGTGTGTGTGTGTGTCATTGCACCTGAAGCTTAAAGTGCTACTCTGCTACCCTGACACACATATCGCTAAGGGAAATCCCTGACAAGCAGAAGCCTCAAATGCATCATTGGTGTCCCTGTTCTTCCTGTGGGTATAGCTTGAGGAAAGGAAAGACTGCTAAATACATTGTGTGCAAATTGTGATGGGGAAAACGTGTGGTGTCTCAAGTTCACGTGTGGTGTCTCAACTGATATCTTTCAAGGGCCATGAGAACTTTCAATAGACTGTCACAGCATACCAATAGTTTATCACTGTGTGTTTCACCAGTGAACAAGATTTTAACAAAATTCCTCCACATCCTTTGTAGGTGTTCTGTGATACCAAGAAAATCCAAACATGGAAGTAAAAAGTATTAAATATATTCACTGCCTTCCTATATATTTCTCCAGTTATTCCACAAATCTGCAGGATGAAGCAAAAGGTTTGCTTTAATGTTTAGCTAGCCTTTTTGCCTTCTGGAATATTATTTTTGTCCTCCTTGTTCTGTCATTAACCCCAGCTTACTAAATGGTATTATTACACCATTACAATGCAAGTATTTGTAGTGAAAGAATGTTTACTGTATGGACCTTGAGTGGGTAAGTCCCACAATTAGGATACTACATAGCCTCCTAAGTCATAGTGTTTACATTTCCCCACTTCTTTGGATCTAAAACTGGATTTTTAAATTGGAAGCACACAAAGCAATGCCTTACAGGTGTAGTTCTTTATTTGGGCTTAAAGACAATGAGTAGACATTGGGATTTCTGCTAGCAGCCTGTTGTCTCTTGCATTCACCCTTGGTGATATTAGCTCTGTCCATTGATTTCCCTTTTCTTAATTTTGATTTCCCTTTTCTGAATTCATATATTGGCCATCTTTTTAACTCTATGAATTCCAAAGGGTACATGTGTTGGGTGTTGCTATGACTTGAGTAGATCCTTGTTTGGTCTTACAGTTATCCTAAAATTGCACAAATATTTATTTATTTATTTATTTATTTATTTATTTATTTATTTATATACTGCCCATTTGGGTGGTATCCCACTCTGGATAGTGTACAAACAGATAACAACAGAACACACAGCAAATCAAAACAAACAAACCAATATCTCTTATTTAGTCCATTTTTGCACATTTGTCCAGGCCACACACATGCCTATTGCAAACAAATGGATAATAGCCAGCCAAGACTGATTTTATATTTAATATAAGGCATCAAAAGCTAAGAAGAAAAATATTCCAAGTAAAAATTTCAGGCATTTATAAAGGTATTGGAAAGTGTTCTAAATTTGAGATGTAAGAAAATCACCTGGCAATCAATAATCTTCACTGTCCTCTACCTCGGGTCATCTTAATATCCTTCCTAAAGAAATACAGAAATGGTCTCTGTCCTATAATTGAGAAGGCTATATTGTATGGAAACACAGAAGAGGACTATCCCACCTGCAGCTTTCAATTTGTGGAATACTCTCTACTGGTCCAGTTACTACCTACACTTCCTTTATTTAACACTTCGGTGGGAAGGTAAACAGAAATCCATGCACTCCAATGTTAAGGCATGCCTGCCATGTGTCTGCAGACACAGACAGTGCTAGCTCTTCGGCTATAAGCAAAGATAAGCACTGAACCCTAGAGTTGGATACGACTGGCTTTTGAGCAAGGGCAACATTTACCTATTCTCCATGTTTGTTGTGTTTTCACATATAAAAAAATGATTCTTACTTTTTGCCAGGATTATGTCTGAATTATTCACTTCCATTTTCCTGTGATGGTATTTTCCCCTCAAGCTCTCAAGACCTTGCCTTTTGTTTTTCCAATTGTCCTGAAAGTGTTAGTATTAACGATGAAAATTGTATATCTTTATGTATTCTAATAAACTGCAGTCAGATGCATCCGACATAACAGGATTCTGAATCTCTGGAATGAGTTGAACTGAAGCAAATGAAACCATCGTGAGAATTATATAAAGAAGAAATATGTAATGGAACATAAACAGTAGAATATAGGAATTTTAAAACTATAAGTTTGCCTCAAGAATTCCTCATCCATAAAGTTTACTGTGAACCAGCTTCAGTTTCTCTGAGAAATTTTTTTATAAAACTTTTAAAGAAACAATTCTTGTTTGAAGGCTAAATATGTAGTTGAGGTGATAAATAAACTTAGATACTTTATACGCAAACAAGAGCCAAGAAAGCACACAATTTCTGCCCCAAATTTGAAAGTCATATTACAAAAAAATTGAGACATTTGGTGTGAAATTTCATCAGGGATTGACAACTCATTTTTATAAAATCGTTTGCTTTAAATGCACAAATGGATTGTCATTAATCCAACTTCTTATCCTGCAGTGGGTCAAGTCGCTAAGACACTGACTGGGAGGTAGAAGGTCAGCAGTTTGATTCCTGAGTACTGCAGGATGGAATGAGCTCCCATCTTTGTCCCAGCTCCTGCCAACCGAGCAGTTTGAAAGCAAGAAATTGTAAGTAGATAAATAGGGACCACTTATAAATAGGGAAGGTAACAGCATTCTGTGCGCTCCGGTGTCTAGTCATGACTGCCACATGACCATGGAAATGTCTGCAGAAGCAGACAGTGGTGGCTCTTCAGCTTTGAAACAGAGATGAGCAGTGACCCCTAGAGTCGGATACGACTGGCTTTCGAGCAAGGAAAACCTTTACCTATCCTGCCATAGTTAAGTTGTTTTCTTCTATCTCTTTTACATTCTACAACACAAGAGTGAAGCAGCAATTATGTGGCACCCATGAGTAGTTAAAAATAAAGTGTTCTGAAGAATTTTTATACCTTAAGAAGAGATTTCACCCAAGATACGACATCCTTATTTTGCCAGGTCTGGACTAGGCAGCTAACTGAACATCTTAAGTTCTCCCTTTCCAAGTCTTATTCTTCTGTGTCTAGGCCACACAGGAAACTGCAAAAATGAAGACACCTTTCATTCTGCAGTTCCTTTCACCTGTCCTAGTGTGAGAAAGATCAGCCAGCAATGCAAGGTTGCCATTACCAGGGTACACCCAATTGTGATTTTAAAATACCACAATCTTTGAGAAGTCTCTTTCCATGTACCCCACCCCCCTTTTCCAAGCATCGCCCTGTTAGACTTCACAGTAATGCAAATTAGTAAAAGAATCACTCTGAGACCAGGCTTAAATAATTTCTTTGCTATAAAAAATATTATAATATCAAGCATGATGAAAAAAGCTGAGAAGGCAAAGATACAAAACTAACAAAATAAAACATAGTTTCCCCTCAAGCAGACCTGTAGTCAACTCATTAGAAGCCAACTCATTGGAAGCATCCATCAGACTGCTTGTGGTCTTTTTGCATTACATTAGGAGTCCCTTGGAACAAAAAGGCACCCTATAGGGCTTTTAGCATCTGGTCTTCTTAAATGGATGGAAATGCGGAACACTTCCCAATCCCTTTATGTTATTCTAGAATTATGATGGCAAACCTTGACACTCCAGGTGTTCTTGGACTTCAATTACCAGAAGCCCAAGTCAGCACTCCTGCTGATCAGGGCTTCTGGGAATTGAAGTTCAAGAACAGTTGGAATGCTAAGGTTTGCCATCACTGTTCTAGAATGTAGTGATACATGTTACTTTCCTGCATGAAAGCAAGTTGGTACATGCAGTTACACATACCCCAAGTACACTTCAAGGGTTAGAGTGTTGGTAATGTCATGCAAGAATGTCATCTGGAATGTTTGCATTCTGAAGTAAGACTGACCTTTGGCTGATGTACAGTATTCCAGTTATATGTCAAGAACTGGCTAGAAGCTCATTATTTCACATGCTTGGTTCAAATGCAAGCCAATGCTTAGGATTTCTTGGGTGTTTCATCATATTAGTTGTTTCAGCTTGCTATCCAATTCAGAAAGTATTGATTTTGCACACAGTTTGAAAATGATTAAATGCTGAATCCTTTATGCCCTCTCTTTTATGTAATTTTGCTTTATTTCTTATTTTCTCAACATGTCCAGTTCACTTTTCTTATGAATAACTTAAACTATAACTTATCATATGGTAAAACATTATTGGGCCTGTGACAGTGCAGCATAACACCATCCATTAAGATCTCATTCTGACCCTTGCTAGCAATGGTTAATAGGGAACCATGTGTGAATCAAGACATGATGGCCTTAGGAAGATGGCAGTAGAGTCAAAGAAGTTTATTATGTCACAAATGTCTTAAAGTGCACACATTATGAAAGGAACTGTATTTTTCTTTCTGCAGTGCAGTAACATGGCTACTTTTTTTTTTTTTTTTACAGATAGTTGTTACAGGTTTTACATCTAATGAGTCCTTCTGATTTTGCTATAATAGTATGAAAGTGGTATGTTAACATAAAGGGTAAATTGTGCTGTCTACCCCACCAGTTTAATCACTGCAATACAAAGGGTTCTTCAACATTTTCAGAATCAGTGAGATTGTTCGTTACTATTCCTCTGACTACAATGAGTTCTCCTAAAATTTCAAGGTCACTATTCTGTTTTCCACCCTTTTTTGGAGATTATTTCTGGACAAAAATCATTCACATTTCCTAAGATTCTCTTGGAAAAACAACTGTATTATGCCAAATACATATCTCTGCGTCCTTTGAGAGATGTAATTCTGTATTGAATGGCAGCAGTTTAGGATTGTTAAATCATTACCTAATCTCTAAAATGTATCTGGATGTTACACTCACCATCCAGACTGCAGATTCTTACCTTAGACTTTAGTATTACAGTTGTTCCAGAAGCAGGCTTGATTTTTGTCCTTGCAGCTGGTTGAAATGGTAAAAGAGAGCTGTATAGATGTTCCAGTGGGATTAATAGTCTTTGGGCATCTAATATGACTCATTCTCCCTCAACCTGTGAGAAGAGTATAGGGAGCCCCTTTCATCAAACAAAAAAGTGACAGGTGGTCCCGCCTCCTTTTTTTAGGCTTCAGTTTTTAGTCCCACCCTTTTTGGGGGTTCAGTTTCCTGTGTTTATATGTATCAATGGGCATCACATATGTGTCATGTATTCTCTTCATCAGGGTGGGGGGACTTCATATATGGTATTTTGACTTTCTGTTGCATAAGGAAGTATACTTAATGTGGCATAGTGGATAAATAGACTAGAACTCAGTAAACCATGGAAGATTACGAGGGTGGAGAACTGCTAAAACTGCTTCTTTAATGTCTCACTTACCTTGAAAGTCCTATTAGGATCATTATAAGTTGGTTCTTGCACTTGACGGCACATAACAATAGCAAACTGTTTAAAGAAGGGAGTAGAAAACTAGATGAGGAAGAAAAAGAGGTACCTATGGCTTCAGTAAACTTTCAGCACTCAAGAAAGCTAGTTATATTTTAGTTGTTTATTCACAATTTTTTTTCATTTATAACCTTTCTTTCTGTCAATTGCATTGAATTAAATTAAACTGAGTTAAATTAAAAAGCAGCTGTCAAAGCAATTGAGAGTATGCAGTCTTGTGTCATTATGAAAGTTATTCTGCAGCTCCCACAGCAGGTGGGAATTGCAGGTCTGATAAAGAAATATCCTATTAGGAGTAGATTTACTTCACAGTGCCATCTCCCCAATTCAGTTGATCTGGCAGGCTGGAAGATTTAGGCTGTTGGGTTTGCCCTTTCTCTCTGGGAGAGCAGCAGATAGATTCTGAGCTCCTGCTGAGGCCCTGCACTTCTCAGCTGGGGAGCGACTGATATGTGAATGAGAAATGAGAGCTGAATGTTAGATCTCTAAGAGGAAAAGGAAGGTTACACCCACCCTCTATGGAAGGGTGTTATAAGGATCATACAGTTACCTGCCACTGAACATCTCTGTGCCACATCTGAATTGCATGCCAATGGCATTTATAATCTACATAATCAGTTATGAAAATAACCACCTTTATGCTTAAGAGCATCACAGGAATTTTTCATTGAGAGGGGAATGAAGTAAAGCTATGTAATAGTAATTTAGCATTATTTGCAAATGTAACAACCAACACCACAACTGAGTGCACATCTCTGTGAACAATAAAATAAGCACATTTGGGATATGTCACTTATGCTGACATGACTGCCTAAATCAGGACTTCTCAACAGTGGTGGGCATCAGCAGGTTCCCACCAGTTCTCCAGAACCAGTAGAAGAAATTCTGGCTGTCCCTGCCTATCCAAGTTTTGAAATAAAGTAGTCCTAATTTGGGTGCAACGCAGGGATTCTGCCTGGCCACATTCACCATACCATGCCCACAGTGTGGTAGTAATTTTTTTTGGGGAGCCCACCACTGCTTCTCAACCTTTTTAACCCAGGGACCAGGTCACAGTCCCTCAGACAGCTTTGGTGGCCAGATGACCATTTTGCCTTTCATCCCCCACATGGCACTTCTAGAGGTGATGGAGGCAGTGCGGGGGAGCCCACATGGTGCCATGGGCCTCATACAGCCCACGGGCCACAGGTTGAGTATCCCTGGCCTAAATGGTCCCTAGATAATCACTGCTGGAGTCATATTCTGACGGCTTCAGCTGCCATGATTGTCTTCATCTATTACTTTAGACCAGGGGTTCTCAACGTTTTTGCGCTGCAGGTCAGTCATGCCCCTGTCACACAGGTGTGGGCCTTGGAGGCATGCAGGCTCCCTGGATGAATTATTCTGTCATCATTGGTGCATGGTGGTGGCAGCACCACCGCCAATCATGCCATTTTAACAGCTTTGTGTCACATGTCTAGAGGTGCCCAGGTTCTCACTACAGGCTGAGTTAATGACATGCATGGACCGGATTAGACCATGGGCCGGGGTTTGTGAACACCTGGTTTAGACTCAAAACAGAAACAATCCCAAACTCTGTCAATGTTATCCCTGTAAATATCTCTTAAGAATTATGACACATCAGAAATACCATATTTGCTGGCATATAAGACACATCAGCGTATAAGATGCATCCTGTTATTACCAAAATAGCCCACTAAGGGCCACTATATACAGTACAAGACACACTCCATTTTCCCAGTGTATTTTAAGGGGCGGTGGTGGTGGAGTGGGTCTTATACGCCAGCAAATATGGTAATTCTGTGCAATACAGTTTAGAAGACCAAACATGTGAACAGATGTAGATAGACAAAGAAATGTGATGTTACACATAAAGCTTAAGCATCTTTATTTAATAGACTTCATTCTGAAATCATATATAATCATCCATTTTAGCGTCATATATTATGAAATCATAATTTCTGGGTCCAAGATTTTAACATCTTCCAAACTCCATTATAAGACATATGAGAATGGACATGCAAATTGAGAATATTTTTAGTTAAGGGAAAGGCCATCCTAGTTCAAAAGCAGGAGCTTGGACAGAGACGGGAGCATACTCTGTCATGCAGCATTCAGGTCGGGTCTTGAACTATTGACCTGTTGACCTTCCAGTCATCAAGTTCTGCATCTTAACCACTTTCCTTGTTCTATTATCTTGATACTGCTCAAGTTCACAAAAGATGGAACCATCTTCAACCTAGCCTACTGAGGTCTGAAGCTTGCTGAGGAGAAGTAATGATAGGAACTCAACCTTTAAGGAGGCCCCTTCTGTTTTAAAGCAAAAATGAGACTTTGGGTGCAATTACACCAGCTTGATTGGCAGTTTCTTTTATTTATTGGTTTAGATGATCACACAAGGCTTCAGATTGTTTTGGTGTCAGTGTCCATGCTGACACCCAGTTTGATGCAATTTGATATGTGCCTAGAACCCATTGCCCCCTTCTTTCCATACCACCCAGCTAGCAATCCTTGGTGGTTCTTTCTTATCCTTTTTTTTTCTGTGTAGAGGTCCTATAGTGCTAAACTAGTGTCGATGCAGCAATAAGGTGCTTGACTATTAAACTCAGCATAAATAATAAAAGTACTTTGGAGCAACTAGGGAAAATGATTGAGGGGGTGCATGTTCCCACAGTCCCAAAACATTACATTCCAACTTAATATGCCATCATTACACTACCCAGAACCATAACTCCCCATCTTTTTGTAGAATCAGACAATCACATAAAGAAATCACCATTTAAATAATTTTAGCTTTTAAAAAGTAGAAACCCCCAGCACAAGGGAAAAAAACACAAAATCGGAAGGAAAAAGGTTAGGCTAATTCACATTATTTTAGGCATTTTGTGATCATTGAAAAAGTATTTGGAATCTACTCACCCTAATCCCAAAGTATTTGTCACAGCCTACATTTTTTCCAATTTCACACATCCTGATATTTGCCTTCCCACTTGGAAATCCAGTGAAGCATAACAATTCCCTGATACTTCAACTAGAATTCAGAGATCTTGTGATTTTGATTTTTTTAAAAAAATCTTTTTTGTCCACCTTTTAGATGAATGCTGGGCAACTGAGAATAGTTATGGGTTGCATTTCCCATAACTCCTCACCATTTGAAATGATGTCACATGCTGTTGTGGTTTGTTTTGGGAGGGATTTTCTGAAAGGGAACTGGTGAATGTTCTGTATATAACAATATTGGTCATCTTCTCATAACTTTTCAACACTACTGACTGCCTCTTGCACTTTATATTTTTTTAAAAAAAGGATAAAAAACAACAGGCTATGTTTTCCAGGAGATACTCGCACATCAACTAGTATCTGTATTAGTATTTATACCTGTGGCAGTAATTATTTTCCTTTTCAGGCGTACCCCTTACAAGTGCCTGCAGCCTAGTTGGGGGGGGGGGGGAGCAATGAAAGCAAACAAACCTAGCTTAACTCAAATGCCAGAGGTGAGAAAAGAAATTTTACCAGTATGTTAGTAGTAAAGCACAATCACACTAGGCTGTAAAAGCCCCCTCCAACTAATACCCAGGGTTAGTGCATGAAACGTTTATTATTATCTTGATATTTAAGCATCTCCCACAGCATTCAAAGGGCTAAGATAGGATATATAACTACGATGTCTTCCATATCTCTGGAGATATACCTCTGTCCCAAATGTTAATTATTTTTAGTTTTAAGTCAATAAAAGTTAAATGGCTGATCTTCAGTTGACTCATACTCTTACACGATGGGGGAGAAAGAGAAAGAAGAAGATTCTTGCAATGCTGAATACTTTATTACTGCATAATCAGCTATGATACAGTGGCAAGGTTTGTCACGAAAGGAAAATCACTATAATATGTATGGAAGTGCCATATATTGATGCTGCCTTATCTGCACATGATGTATAGCCTACATGACAACACAGCATGCCATCAGTTTGCTTTCCCATTAAATGTTGTTATTCTCTTATAAATCATACAGCACAACTCATATTGATCTTGATGTGGATTTGCAAACATATAGAGCTGATTGCCAGGCTACAGAGCAATTTTATAGCAGTATAGGGCTAGTTGTGTGGCCCCTTGGATGCTGAACAGTGTTGTATATGATGCACTACCAGAAACAGTATCTTTTTGAATGTGTCTTCTTTTTGATGGACTATTCACTCACTCATCATCATGTGACATCAAGTCAATTCCGACTTATGGCACCCCTTTCCAGAGTTTCCCAGGTAGGTAGAGAATACAAAGATGTGGTTTACACACATTCCCTTCTTCTAGGGACACCTTGGGACTGTGCAGCTAGCTTGTCCATGCAGCTTGCTACATAGGCTGGCTCTTCTCCTTGGAGGCACAGGGAAGACTCCCAGTCTCTGTCTTCAAAGACAGATAGCTAAATCACTGAGCTATTCATCCAGTGGACCATGTATTACAAGTTTAAATTTAGAGATAAAAACCATCAGAAAGGCAATCAACTGTCTTGAAAATTTCTATTCACAATTAGCAGCAGCTGGATGGTAGACTTAGCAGGCACACAAGTCAATTGGTGACAATCTTCCCCATTCGAATGAAATGTAATTATGTTTAAATGGTAAAAATCACTTCTAGGGTTGCATTTTTACATATTTTTATGCAAATCAAAGTCCTCTTTTGACATATTATTGATGACACATGTCCATTTCCCCCTCCCTTGATATGTCAATGGTTGCCTAAAATGTGTTGCATTAAAAAAGGTATGAAAGGTGAAAAGCATGACAATCATTCTTTTTTTTAAAAAAAAATGTGATCCCTTATATAAACAGGAATGTGGGTTCATTTTACATTGCACTGTTCCAAGACATTCCAGGAATAGAAACATGTAGGAAGCTGTAAAGACACACATGACACTGTGAGGAGTTAAAAAACTTAGATGGGGGGGGGAGCACAGTGACTTTGTAAGATTATTTGAGCTAATGAACGTTATCCTAAAATATTTCAGAATAACTTTTCCTTTAGACTCAACCATAATACTCTCCTGCTCATAAGAATCACACTCTGATTTTTGCAACAGGAGAATGTTTTGCAAAAACATGGGAAAGGTGGGGTTTTTGCTTCAGTCATATTGTCTGCAGAACCTATAGGTTGTGTTGCTAAGAGCTATAAATGATGAGCTTTTAATAAATATTAAAATAATCCACTTTCAAAAATGGAACTCTTAAAGTGAAGTGCTCATTATTGACTGAAGCAAAAATAGATATCTACTAATGAAAATATGGCATTTAACTTGCACATAATCCATTGATTTGGGGTACTGCCTAAAGATGTCATTATTCCTTGGAGCCTTTTTTCCCTATTATTAATTTGTATTCAAAGTTGTTCCCATTCTTCTTTAAACAAGCAACTAGATGGGAAGATTGGGAAAAAGAAGACTCCTGTATTGCCCAGGACATGGGCTTTGCCAAAGACTATTGCAAATCGAGGAGTTAAGGTGATATTACCCATTTTCCTTCTCTACAGCACTGAAGTGGTTAAAATAATATAAATTTTAAAAGAATAGTAGAATATGTTTGTCAAGCAATTAATGCATTTAAATGGTTCTTGCTTTTCTGGAAAAGGATGTTTTTCCATGGAACCTGCCAGTTAGTAGAGCGATATGGAGAGTTGAGAGAACACAAAAGAGATATGATGACTATGCACATATGTGTCCTTGACTTGACAGAGTAGGCAGATGACACCTGCAAAGTCTCATAATGGCCAGGAAGTCCTAGACTAAATAAGGATGGGATAAGGCAGGTCACTGTGACCTTTCCCTATGTTTCCAGCTGGGACTGACTGGTGATGAGGTAACATCCTAGCTGCAAGGATAAAACACCAATTAACAGATTCTAGATGGACATTGATGAGTTTGGGCATCACCCAAGCAAGAGGGCATAGAGCCAAGCTTTAGATTTAGACTATAAATGAGGGAGGGTTAGGTCCAGACTTTGGAGCTCTCTGAACATCAGAAGCATCCCTGCTACCTTATCGGGCTCCCAGGTAGTTGGAGGTGGGAAAAGAGGGACTCCATGTTGATAGGTAAATATAGTTTGCTTGCATTCTGTTTCTTGTCTCTTGTTTTTTGATATGCTCTTGTATGCTCTGTCCCTAATATGCTTTGTTTTGCTTAGAAGAACTAAAAATATTTTTTCTTCACCCACTGAGTGCTTATTTGTCTCTGAGATCTTAAAAAGAACCTGAACCGCATCAGGCCCTGCCAGCCTGACTTGGCAACACAGCTCCAAAAGTGTGTGATGGAGAAAAGAGGAGAAAAACAGAGAAAGAAGGAAAAGGAACAATGGATTGTGTTAAGTGGTACCAAGAGAATGGACAATGTGAGTACCAGTGAAGGCTAAAAAAATGTTAAGTCAAGAGTCATTAGTAATCCAGCATTGCAAACACTGTCCCCTCCTTCACCATTTTTCCATTCTTGGATCCCCACTTGTGCAAAGCCTCCATATGTAAACAGGAACCCAGATGTTCCACCATTCTTGATCACAGATTAAGTCTTTCATGGGAACTAGAACCATTCTTCTCCAGCCTCATCCCATCATGTTAATGGCACTAGATTGGGTAAAATAACAAAATGACAAAATAATTTCCAAGTCTGAGCAATAGAGATGCATTGAAGTACAAAAACAAAAGGACAGTGTTTTGTATTTTCATGACTTTGGATTTGATTCAAGGTCAGTGGCTGGCTGTAACTACAAACTGAACTTGGACAGTTACATATTATTAGGCTCCCTCCCCCCTTTTCTTATATATTGCTTTCTCCTAGCAAAGAGGACACAGAGTCCATTGAGTTAGTGTAAAATGTAGTACTTCTCTATTGTATATCATTTACACCACTGTCACTGTTTAGTGGATGTATTGATAAGAGAATTTATGCAAGGACAAGTTAATACACAAATATTAATCAACTCGGGCAATTTATATATCTTGTTAATCACTGCAGCAGTATTTCTAAATTCAGCTGGGAAATCAGGAACTATAAATATTGTACAGATATAGTTTAGTTCAGATAAAGTGAAATAATATGGATATACACTAGGGAAAAAATGGTCAGTTTGGTCCACATTTTCATTAAATTTGCAGAGGCACATTTAATGCATGATCCCATCCTTAAAAAGAAAGTTTTCCCAATATGGCCTTATTTAAACTGTTTTAAAAATGTTTCCTTAATGGTATAGCAATACCTCGGATAACGACTGCATCGGATAACATTAAAATCAGATAACGATCTGTTAGCGTTATCCGATGTAGTCGTTTCGTAGCAGAAGAGTGGCTGGAAAGCTGAACGGGGTTCTCCGTTCAGCTTCCCCAGCCACCCTGCAGCTGTAGATCGGGTCCTCTGATCTCCCTGGAGCAGGCAGGGGGATCAGAGAGTCCAAAATAGGTTTAAAAAGTCTGGTTTTTTACCTATTTTGGTCTCTCTGACCCCCCCTCCCCGGCCAGTGCAACAAGCCAAAATGTCAGGGTTCAAACCCTGATGTTTTGGCTTGCTCCACTGGCCGGGGACGTCGGCCAGTGGAGCAAGTCCATTTTTTTTACCCATTTTGGGCTCTCTGACCCTCCCTGCTGGCTCCAGTGAGGTCGGAAGACCCAATCTAAGCTGTTTCTAGACTTCCCCGACCTCCCTGGAGGCTGTAACAAGCCAAAATGTCAGAATAGCACGCATCTGGTCTCCCGACCTCCCTGGAGCCGATGTGCGCTATTTTTGAAGTTCCCTCACCCTGCTGGAGACTGCAACAAGCCAAAACCTCAGGATTCAAATCCCGACGTTCTGGCTTGCTGCAGCCTCCAGGGAAACAGGGCTTTTTTTAACATTGTGCAATCACGACTAATAAATAAATAAATATAAATGTTCAGATTTGTGTGGCTTGCTCCCCATTGATACCGGCACAAAAGTTAATGGCACCTTGGTGTTAGAATATACCATAAATGGACTCATCCAGGGAGGCTTGCATTCTAGTTTTTTTCTCCTTATCTTAAGTATGATTTTTACATTTTCCCCCAATTTGTTTTTCAAACAAAAAAATTTTTTTTGCCTCCAGGCGCGCATCAAAGGCTCCCTGAGGTGGGAGGGGTGGTGGAAAAATCTTTTGGGGGTGGGAAAATATCTGGGTGGGCAAATAAAGGTTGGGTGGGTGGAACATTTTTGGGGGGCTGGCAAATTTTCACTCCGCCCCCGGGTGGCTTACACCCTTGCTACTAAGCCTCTGGTTATATATGCAACCAGTATGGTTAGATTGGCCTAATGTGAATAAGCCATATCTAAAAAACTAGAGCTGATAAGGCATAACTGAAAGCATTTTTGGAATCAGTGACCCAAATATAGCCAGAAATAGATGAAAATTGTTCCCCTAATCTTCTGCATTAAAAGCCACCCAAAATCCACATGTTTTTCTCCTTATCATTCTTATTTATAGTGACATAGCTTCAACTTCTATGCATAGCAAAAGAAGTTTCTGTGATACCTGACTTAATAAAACAGTGTTCCATTACATTCATGTGACACAAAGATCTGCTTAAAATTAATACGAGCCTAAAGCATTGGATATACTGTATGTGTGTCAGCTGCTGAAAGCTTTATACATGTTCTTCATTTTGTTGTAGATCAGAGTATTCAACGGAATAAAAATGTCTGGTGCTAATCTGTGGCTGAGAATGGTTAAAGAACCTCAGTACCCTTTATTGCAATTAAAGTAACACTCCTGATGCACAACATAAATAAGCAAAATTAACATTCATGGATACAACTTTGTCAGAAAAATGATTTTGGTGTAAGACTTAAACTGTGCCCCTTTGGAGGCAGTAAATATAAGAGAATGTTCTGTTGATTCTTTCTTAATGGCAGTTGCTGGGATGTTATATCTACATTAGTCACGCAGGTAGAGGTTCTCATAGTAGCAGTGCTTTCTTTTAAAGTGTTAGTTTCCCACTGCTTCAAATAATAGCACTGATGGAACCCATATGGACAACAGCCTTTCTCAGTCATTGCTTCACTCTCTCTCTCTCTCTCTCACACACACACAAACACACCACTGCTTTCTGCAATCAACATTCTGTATGTCCTAGAAGTTCACTGGTTCTTGCCAGATCATTTGGTTTTATGTCCCCACCTCAACCCTTTGCTAATTTACAAAGGAGAAATGAAATGCTTTTATGCAAGCACCCAGAAGGAAACTGATCACACACCAAAACAAGACATGCTGATAATCATAGGCAACTAGAACACAAAATAGAACTAAATATTGTTGGAGAATTTGGACTAGGCACAAGAAACAAATCAGGAGAACACCTCCCGAAAGTAATAATCTGTTTATTGCAAATTTATGCTTCAGATAACCAGACAGAAGACTGGACACATAGATATCACCACATAGCAAATTTAGAAATCAAATAGACTGTATATTTGAAAGTTAACCTGACAACCTTGAGGACTAACAGCCTTAGGTGCAGTGATGGGATGTTACCAGTTCGGTCAGGTTCACCTGAACCGGTAGTGCCCATCATGAGGGGTTCGCCGGGGGGGTGTCATAGAACCCCAGGCAACAGGTTCGGTTGCCTCCTCAGTTCGGCCTGAACCCCTTCCTGAAATTTTTACTGCCCATAACTCCGCATGCATCAAACCTCTATTTGATGCATGCGTAGTAAGAAAAAGAACTGTGCATGTGTCAAATAGAGGTTTGATGCCTGGGCTGCACAGTTACGGGCAGCCATTTTGGTTACCTGGAAAGGAAGTGCAGGCAGCGCTTAAAGCGGTGGCGGTGGTGGCCTTTCCTTGGTGTGGCGTGGCACCAGGTCGCTGTGACAGTTTGACGCTGTGCCGCCGTGCCACCACGCCGCCACGCCGCCACACCACTGCCTCTTCTGCACCTGGATGAGTCGACCAACCCAGGGTAAGTGACCCAGGATTTGTGTTTGGAGTTTTTATCTGTGTTTGGGGTGGGTGGGTGGGTGGGTTTATCTGTGTTTGGGGTGGGTGGGTGGGTGTATTTTTATTTATTTTTATTTTCTTTCTTTTTTTCTTTTATTTAATTTATTTATGGGTTTGTGTTGTGGTTGTTTGGTTGGGTGGGTGGGTTGAGGAGTGTGTGCGTGTTATTTTAATGTTATTTATTTATTTATTGGCCCTGCCCATGACATTATGATGTCATGACGTTGGCCACACACACGATGTCCATGACATCACAGTGTGGTAGTACAATTTTTGTCATCCCATCACTGCTTAGGTGGCGAAGTCCACAGAGAAGGGTGATGGTCCCCATGTGGATTAAATCCCACTTGAATCCATCTTGTCAGATGGCAACAGCTTCATCAATACTGGCCTGGGGCTGAAGAGAACTTTGTCTGCCAAAAGGGCTCAGGACCAGAAAGTGACTCATGGAACTGGATTAGTGGTATGGGTGTCATGCTGCAATGCATAAGGCAGATTAAAGGCCACTGCATTATATTCTCAGGACAGTCTTCATGGCTGATCACCATGAGGATCACCAATATTCAGATTCGGATATGGCACAAGAAGAAAAAGAACTGGACAAGCTGTATTCTGACTTCCAAAAACAAAAACAAAAAAACTAAAAAACTAGCAGCAGACTGTGAGATTAAGTGTGAATTAATATAAAATATTAAAGTAAAATTTAAAAAACATACCAAAGCAATCATACAGCCAAAATACAATTTAAATTACACTTCTAATGAGTCCAACATCCACATAAAGAATAGATTTGCATTATTAAATGAAATTTGCAACAAACTAGAAAAACAGTGGACTGCAACCAGATATACAATTAGCGAAGAATGCAAAAAGACAATTACTGTAGTGAAAAGAAAAGCCTAAACTGTTATAATAATCATTGCAGAGAAATAGAAGAGAATAACAAAAGAAAAATGAGGGAGCTTTTTCACAAGGTCAAAGAAATCAAAGGAAAATTTAAGCCTAGAAGGACCAACAGGGGAACTTATTATTTGACCGTTATTTTTTTAAAAAAGAGGAAATGAAATCAACATACTGAAGAATTATACTGCGGGGGAAAAGGATAACATATTTATTTGAAGAGGAATCCTATGATGAAGAAACTCTAGCTTTAGAAAGTAAAGTGAAAGCTGCATAGAAAACACTTTGAAGAATTCAATTACCAGGAGTTACATTCAAAATTATAATCTTACTTCTGTCAAAATTCTAACAAGAACATGCTGACAAATATGGAAGGAAAAACAATGATCCATACGCTGGAAATATTCAGTATACATTTAAGACGCCCCCCCCCCCCCAGCTCTCCCAAAAAGTAAACCAGTAACTTCAGGACCATTGCATTAATTTCTCATGCAAGCAAAGTGATGCTCAATGTTTTGTAACAAAGACTTTTTTACTCTTTAGATCAATAAATGCCTGCAGTTCCAAATGGTTTTTGAAAGGCACAGGTACTAAAGATGATATCTGAAACATACTGGGTACTAGAGTACAACAAAGAATTTCAGAAGGTGATAAATCTATGCTTTGTAGATTACATCAAAACCTTTGACTCTGTGAATTATGGGAAATTATAGATTGATCTAAACAAATAGGTGTGCTTCAGCATAGATTGTTCAGATGCCTAAGGTCTGTTATGGAGAAGAAGCTACTGTTAGAACAGGGTATGGAGAAGCAGAATGGTTTTCCACAGGAAAAGCACAAAACTGGAGTGTATTTTATCTCCCTATCCAGTTTGTATGTAGAATATATTTTACAGAAAGACAGATTATCATTCTAATAGAGAAATGAAAATTGAGGAAGAAACATCATTAATTTAAGATATGCAGATGATACCATTACTGACAGAAAACAAAAACTGCTTGATATGACACTTGATGAAGGCAAAAGAAGAAAGTACAAGAACAGTTGAACATGAAGAAGAAAACAACCATGACTACTGAGGAACTACATAACATTAATGTTAACAATTAATTTAACACAGAGTTTTTGTACATTTTGGTTCAGTCATGAATCCCAGCAGAGACTACAGTCAAGAAATCAGAAGAAGACTGAACCTCAGAAGGATAGCAACGAAGGAATTGGAAAAGATCATCAAGTGTAAGCACATGTCTCTAAAGACTAAGGTTGAGGTCAGGCACACTGTTGTATTCCTGATTATTATATATGGATGTGAAAGCTGGACAGTGAAGAAATCTGATGGGGGATAATGATTTGTTTTAAGTAGATGGAGGACAACTTTGAAGATATCCTGGCATGAAAAAAGACAAATAGGCGAGTCATAGATCAAACCAAGCCTAAACTCTCTCCAGAAGCAAAAAACTGAGACTATCATATTTTATACTTATCATGAGGAGTCAAGACTTGCTGGAATAGATAATAATGCTAGAAAAAGTTGAAGATGGCTTGAAAAGAGGAAGACCAGCTAAGAGATGGGCTTCTGCATAAATAAAGCCACAGCCATAAGTTTGCAAGTACTGTGTAGGGCTGTAAATGACAACACATTTGGAAGGTCTTTCATTGATAAGATCTAAGTTGGTGGCAATTTGATGGCACATAAGAACCACATGCTTTTGCATGATTACAAAATTCACCAAACTGGTAGAAGCCTGAAACCACTATGGTTTTCCATTGGGATAATTCCAAACATATTGCCATGTTTTTCAGAAGTCCAACCTCCTTCTGAATAAGTAGCAGACAGATCTTTTGATTTGTGGGCATGAGTCTTTAGGGTCATTAGGCTTCATTGTTTTCTTACCCATCAGGAAACAAGTGCAGATTACCTCATTACCATGCAGACTTAATCTATATCTCCAGTTAATGTTTCTACAAATAATTACAATTGTTGAGTTTAAGATCCCATTAAAACAAATTGAACAAATAGAGAAACAACCAAGATGGCATAAAACTGTGATGGATTACTCATGGTAGCACCATGTTAGGTCTTAATTCATGATTAGGTACTCAGAGGTGCTTGTTCCAATCATGTCAAAGTGCATATACAAGTGAGCATTAGGGGCATATAAGTGTCTCTTGACAGAGCCTCACAATCTGTCCTTGCACACATCATGGCAATGTTGAGGCCACTGCATGTCTGGGTGATTGGTATGGTCAAATAATGAAAATTGCAAAATATATTAAATTGGATGTAGTAGCAAAAACCTAGCCAGGAGAGAAATACTTCAAAGAGACTGAGAGATTAGAAACACTATCAGGGAATGTCCAAGAAATTCAGCTTCCAATAAATGAAGTGAAATATGAAATGCATGCTCTATGGAAGGGGGAGGAAGTGTTCAAAGTTGCTTGAGCCAATGGCAGCATTGGTAGCAAAGATTGAAAATCTAATTAGGATTTGATTGCTTTGAAATGCCTGGCAAATGCTGGCCCTTATGACTTCTAGAAAGTGGCAATTAGACACGAGTTCGCAGAAATCCCTTCTGGCACAAAAGGAGATCATTCATGGAGTTTTATCAGGCAAGCCCCGACTGTATTTAATGCACTATGTGCCTTTAGACTCCAGGTGAGAAAAGCTAAGAGAGAAATGGTTGGTATCTGCCCTTTGCCCCATAAGAAAGCAATTCCAACATTTCTCTGAGAGTCTTTTTCTTTTTTAGTTCCATAAACAATCTAAAACAGCCATGTGATCCATATACAAAACAAATGCTATACCTTTATTGGAGCTCTTAAAAAAAATCAAAATTTCCATGAGCTTTCATGATTCAAGATCTCTTCTTCAAGCATCCATCAATTTCTACACAGTAGAGAGCTCTTCTGTTCAGGATCTTCTGACACAAAGATTCTTTCCAGGCATAAGCACAAGGAATAAAGTGAATGGAGGATATGGTTTATCTTTGCCATTTGGAGTCTGGAAATACAGCACTTTGCTAAAATAAAGTGCTAGCATATTTTGTTTTCAGAGGCATCATTTTTCTTCAGATAATTGGTACAGGGGGAACTATATCTTTATAACAAGCCTCTTAATAACATTATATGGTATATTTTCAGAAGAATATGATGTGGAATTACATCTGTAAAGTCAAGTAGGAAATGGCAGATGAACAGAGAAAGAAACGCATGATATTTTCAGTAATGAAAGATTTCAGAAATAATGTCTCTATAAATGTGTTTTAAGTTAACCTCATATATATATATAGGTTTATCTTTTGAAAGATGAATATGCTATTCTTAAGGATATATGTATGATGTATGAAAATTTATTGCTTTCCAAAGGAAAAAAAATTCTGTATACCAATTCCAGAAATGAACATTTCATTTCCCATTTCCCCGATGAACTTAACCCTTCTTCATATGTAATAAGCAACTTGCTCCTCTATATTTGCTATGAACACAACCCAGGCAAAACACCATGAAGCTACATGGAGAGTGCATGGCCACATCTTCTGGTCCTTTGTATGACAGCACAAATAATGTTGAGTGTACCCACCCACACCAAGGCAAGGCATGGATGGCAGATAACAGATGGATGCCCTCCACCCATCACATGTCTGCTCTAGATATGGAAAGAAGGATGACTCTTAAGACAAATGCAAATGGCTGAACCATCTACTCTGCTCTAACTATACATTTATTTATTCCCTTTAAACCAGACTTGTAGGGCACATGGCACAGATCACACCAGCAAGAAGCCTGTTGATCCATGACTACTACATATCTGCCATTTGGATGCGCCATTCCCAAAATAGATATTTTGATTTTGAATAGCCCTCACTTTTCTCCCTAAAGTCTAAACTAGTTTTTTATTGTCAGTCATTCTGAGAAAGAGGTTTTTCTTTTTTGTAATCTTTCCAATTTAGCATGCTTGTCTTTGTGTATTTGTACAAAACAACTGAAACTTAACTTGCAGCACTGTGACTGTTGCATTTCAGTTGTGTATTTTTAGAATATTTGTCTGTGATGGCAGTTATGAACTTGCTAGTGTGTGAGTTCAAGAAGGTTTGAAATGGCGGGCCATATAATTTATCTTAGATTTCATTTTCTACACCAAAATTATATTAATGAATATCCAGCAACAGAAAGTGCAAAGCCAAATCAACTGTATTTTATTTCAGACTGGACTTGACAGCATAAAGTCTTGCTGTGAAATTGATCTGACATGGAAGGCAAACATCTGGTAATCTCTAGTCAATTTCTCTACTTCTTAAATTGGTATATAAAGAATGTTGGTGGTAGATGATTCACATCCTGCATATCAGAGGAAACAGGTTCATTGATGTGTCATTCATTTGGATGGATGTCAGATGCTTTGGACACAGCTTCCTTTTATCACTTAGCTAAATATCAGTGAGAATGATACCTGCTAAGGCATAAGATAGAGTCTCCTCAGTGATGGGCCCTCTCAAAATGGTTCATTTTTACAAATATCTGATAACATCTCTAGGCTCCAGATTAGGCTTTACCACTTCAGAATGCAGCTGTGAAGGCAAATAACTGAATACTCTTACGTGCAGGGCCAGCCACTCAAATTTGCTGCTTAAAGCAAAGAACAGGACAGCAAGCATCTCCACACCATATACATCAAGTGATTGGAGTGGCAATTGAATCTTACTTTAATCCTAATGTTAGCCATCACATCTAAGAGAGAATGGCCAGGATACAGGTGAGATACTCATTTTTCTCCTCCAAGATTAAAAATGGGTGAAGAACTCAGGAAGAAAAAGCAAGGAGAACCACTGCCTCTTCCACCAGCATCTGCTGCCCAATCCATAATCTCCCTAATGGGAGGTACCTTATTAAAGGCACTCTCTTCCTTAGAAGAGTGTCTGTTCTATGATGACGTTTGCTAAAAGCAAAGGCAGTAAGCTTCCAGCTGCAGATACTGTACATTATTCTGTCTGCAAAAATAATGCTTGGAGATAGTAACTGATTAACATTTTAATAATTCTGGCATAGCATACGTGTAAACTAATTATCCTGTGTTCATGATGCACTATTTCTTCATAGCCACAATGAGCCAGCCAAGACTTTATACTATCTGAACAAGACAAACAGTAAACATAAGAAGGTGGTTGGAGTACTAATTGAACATTGCCAAGTGTGTTTATTTATTGGTTATATCTTGTCTGACCTCCAGGGAAATCAAAGCACCATAAGAGGCTCCTTCCCCACATTTACAATCTCACAAAAGCTCTAATGTGGTTCAGATCTAGAGAGTTTCTGGAGTTCAATGCCACTCAGTGAGTTTTGTGGCTGAGTAGAGATTTCAACCAAGATGTACTGAGCCTTAGTCCAACACTGTAAACTATGAAGCTATATTTAGTAGCGCCCTCCTTGAAACCTGTAGGAAAAGGCTAATTTCAGGTGCAGAACAGCTTGTATCACATACAGAACTATATCTTTCATGAAAGAGAAATAGCTGGGGTTTAGGAAGAACACCCAATTAACTGATGCTATTATACCCCAGCATCTGTTTCACAAGGTAGTTTCTTCACAGTACTTAATGGCAATGTGGTCCTATCTACAACTGTAACATCCAAAAGACAGAAACTACTATCAATACAAGCAAAAAAATGTATTTCTGAAATCCTACAATTCATTTTAGCCAGGTTTTCAAATATAATGAGGCAGCAAGCATGTTCAGTTCCATTTCTCAAATTGTCTAATGGCAGCTGGAAATTCTGTAAATATATAAGCTCTGCTGGGGGAGGGGGTTTGCTATGCTATGTTTATACACAGAAAGTATTTGTCTTCATCTTCAAGGTGGGGAGAGGACAACAACAAGAAGAAACCTTAATAGTTATGGAGCAGTCACTAATTAAACTCAAAAGAATGTGGTATGAGAGAAGAGCAAAATGGTTAACATACATAGGAACATACATTGATACATGGAATGCTTTGTAGTCAGGGAAACTTCAACCCCTTCAGTTTTACAATCCATATCACATCTTTTTAATATTACTTTCCTTATGTCTTTTCATTTCTTCATTCACCAGAGTGAATGCATACCTTACTTTAGTTAGAAAACCCATGGGATGAATACTGTGTCATTCAGTGACTTGCATTTCACTTTGGAAACAGCTCTGATAACTATGTTGTATTCAGTCCCTACTCCCATGTCTGTGAGTATGTTTCTTTGCTGTTTATTTTCTATAATTTAATGGAGAATTCACTTTTGAGTACTTTGCTGTTGTTTTTTAATATGAGTTGTGTGATGCGTTAATTAGAGACAACTGTTGTGGAACTGAGAACCCCTTCAATTTTCAATTTACAAATTACTTGATTAACCATTTTCCACTTGGATTGCTTAACCATTCTCCACCTGGATGTGACTTTTCAGTTTACCAGACTTATGTTTTGTTGCAAAATCCATGTACAACTAGACTTGCATTGAAGATATTTTACAACAGTGCACCTGTAGAATTATAAACAGCACCCATATGTGTCAAATACTTCTCAAGGTTGCTGTTGCCCAAGGTTCTCCCAATTGTGATTCAAAATTACCATAATCTTTGAGATGGCTCGTAACAAATAGTATCATAACGAATAGTATCATATATATAAAAATATTGAAATCAAAAAGAAAAAAGGAAGGAAGTTAGGACAGGGGCGAGAGAAGCAGCAGCAACATAATTCTTTTTCAGTGAGTCATGAGGCTAAAGAAGCACAACCACTATACTGACTGTCACTAGGTTGACTCCATTTTGGAAGGTAGTGGAATTTTCAATGGGTAAGTAAAGAAAACCCTTACCCACATCTGCAAACCCTCGGTACACTGAAGTTAGAAAGTACTTCAGAAGTTACTCAACACAAGTTTTTTTTTATCCACATGGAAGAGGGTTAACAATCTCCAAAATCCTGAAACAGCCAAGTCCCTGACACTTAGAAATGCATATACTGTATTCTCTCAGAATGAGCATTCTCATTATGAAGATGGTTTTTTCTTCTTCCAAACTTCACTTTACAAGTGTGGATCCACTTCTTTCATTCAGACTCTTTACATAAAAAAAGTAATAAAATGTATGACAAAATATGAATATTTATAAAGAATTATAGTCATCAAACAATATAATCCCAAATACCACTCGTCTATTAACTCCCACTGATACAACTCTAGGGGATCAGTGTATCAAAAGATAACAGCAACAAAGGTTTTCTCTTTCCCTCATTCTCCCATTTATTCCCTCTGCTACATTTATTTGCCTTCAATGAATACTTAAACATTAGATTTCTCAGTCAATGGCCATTTCTGCAAATAAATTTGCAATATTTCATGGAGTGTGTTCCAGCTTTACAATTTGATCAGGTTTGAGAAAGAGCCTCTCCAAACAGGCATTAAGTATGTTCTCCAAGGTGATCTGGAGTGGGGTGATCTGCTTTTATTATGGAGTCCAAACTTGCTGGATTCTGGAGCAGTCCCAATCCGCCCCCCTTTATCTTGGGTACCTTGGAGTCATTATTCAACAAAGAATCCACACAATTGTTTCAACATCTCCATGATGACATTCTGTATATGCAAATGGACCTGGAAAATCAAGTCTATTTGCATGCATTTTTTTAGTCATTTGGATATCACATCACCCAGTGGCTAGGCAGGCCATGACATCTACCTTGCCCAAGAGATCTGACTATCCCAAATGATCAGGGAAAGTGTTCGATAAAACTCAAAGGGCTGGTTCCCATTTAAACAAGAGGAGCAAATTGCTTCTTCCCCAAAACAGAACTTATGCTTTTCCAGCCAATCCAAGTGCCTGTTCAGCAGGCAGTCTGGATACACCCTAAATTGTATATACCGTAGTTGTGATTATAACACATGAAATCCAATGTTTTAATCCCTCGAGTCATGTGTCAAAACTACAAAACAGTCAAAATCTTACTTAAAGGAAAGGCTTCCTTCCATATGCTACCCCACCCTTTAATTTATTTTATGCTACAGATAACTATGAAAGTATTGTAACAAATACTTGCAAATTTAGCCAACTCTTTCTACTGGTGATATGCAGGAGTCATAGTAAAAGGAAAAGTTTCACCTGGCAAATCCTATGCTTCTTCTTTTGTGCCCTGCTCAAACCCTGGACTGCCAAAATGAAGCCACTTTCTTGGCTTTATCGCTGGCCAAACTTAAGTCCTCATTGGTGCATGTTTCTGGCAGTGATAGGCAGACCAGTAAATTAGCTGGATTCTGTATTTTTCTGCATTCACACTGCATGTTGTTGTCCACCAGCAGCCCCCACTTGAGCATACTGGTCTTACATTTATGGTCTCTGACCCTCAGCCTGTTCAGGGTCCTCCAAGTGATGTAGGGGAGGTTGAGTTCCTAAGTGATATCCAGCTTTAATTATCCTATACTGAACATGGGGTTGAAAGAGATAATCTCTCAAGGGCTATCATATTTTATGATTGGAAGGCATCCACCTGATAGCTGCAGTTGTACAATGTCCATTTGTCTGTTCCAGTGAACAGACAAATTTAAGATTTCTTCCCACCATTTCATCATTGGTATCCATCTAGATCCAAGGTGATGGTGAATCTGGAATTAGCCATAGCACATGTATTCTGTCTACATTACAATTCTGATAATGCTGTGGTGCCTTAAAGTGGCAACAGCCTGGCATTGGGGATCTTGAGTTATTATGAAGGGATAATATAAATTATTTAAAGTAAAAAAACTTGTGTATATGTTTGTTAGTTGAGTTTCCCCCCACCAAAATGGTCCCTGTTTATCTGCTTGCAATTTCTTGCTTTCAAACTGCTAGGTTGGCAGGAGCTGGGACAGAGACAGGAAAAGATCTTGGGGAACATGAAAGGAGCCTCATTCAGGCATCCCCTGAGTGGAGTTTCTCCAGCAAAAATCTTTTCAGCCCAGAATAATTTCTGACATGAAATTATTATTAGTTCAGTTTTTTTAATTTAATTTAATTTCCTGACCAATACAGGGACTTGCAAAATTGTTTTTTAAATGGCATGGCTAAAATATAGTGAGTTATAATTCAACATGTCAACATTTTCAGTCAGTCTGAAGTGCAAAACAAACAAATGAAAGGATGCTTTAATTTGTATCTCACTTCACCTAATGGTTATGGTTTGGGTTTATTTTCCAGAAGACAGAATCAGGTCAAATAAACATAAGTTAAATGTGGTCACATTATGCTTCCTACATTTTATTGGAAATGGAACTTGATTTTGTTAAGTTACAAGCTGTTAACACCAGGATCTGACTGCATTTTTACAGGGCCATGAAACCAAACATGACAGGATTTACTCTTACTTTTTAGCTTTGCACATCCAAGCATTTAAACCTACCACTGTGATCTAGTGACATGCTGTTGAATTACCAACATGTGTTGCTAAAATAAAAGGCTACTGGCATAGATGATAAATTTCCTTAGTGATACATGCATCTTAGTTTTATAATTGAGAAAACTGTATCCCCGACATGTGTGGAGCCTCATTTGCCTTTCAGGGATTATAGTATACCAAAAATAAAGAGTCTTTTTACACACATAACATCTGTTAACATGGGAGGATGTGGTCTATCATTAAATGGAATTCCATTAAGCCAGGAATTATTTTTCTGATTGTAAGCCTGAAATACCACAGAATGTAAAAAGAAGCAAAGGTGCAAGATGTATGGTTTTGGACTACAGCTCCTAAAATTATCAGGAGCTAAACTGCCACTAATTCTGTGAGTTCTAGCCCAGGGATACAAATCTGCAGAGGTAAAGTTTATTGAATGTCACTCCTTTTTTAATTGCCTCTCAGAAAAGGCTCTTTGTCTGTTCTTCAAATCTGACAGATATTATGTTTTCAAGGACTGCTTTAATTTCTAAGTGCTTTGCACCATTTATATTTAAAGTAAAAGGTAAAGGTAAAGGTCACCACTGCTTGAAAGCCAGTCATATCAGACTCTAGGGTTCAGCGCTGTCTTCTTCTACAGATGTTTCTGTGGCCATGTGGTAGGCATGACTAGACACTGGAGCACACGGAATGCTGTTTAAAAGTAGCAAAGTAGCAAAGATTTAAGCCACTGGAGGGAGGGGTTGAATGCTTTCTAAATGAGTAACAGACTTTTTATTTTTTGGAATAGTAGCCGTGTTAGTCTGTGGTTCAGGCATATCAGAAAACAAAATAAAATTTAAAAAACCCAAAAGACTTTTTTATACAAATTAAAGAAGTTTACTTAGAAATCAAATAAGAAAACAATAACAATACAGACGTTTGCCCCCCTGGATGGCGCCATTTCCAACAAGGCAAAGGAACTGTGGTTTTGACCTACCCTAGGCAGATGAAAAAGAAAGCCAGGAATGAGGTGCCCTACTGACTTCAGAGTTCAGTTTTATAATGTCTCATGTGCCCACAGTGTGAAGCAAACTAACTACAACAGATTATTATAGGTAAATATTACAGTTTAGCTAGACAAAAGGGAAGCTCATGGCTAAGTCAAAGAAGATAAATACACAGATTAAAAAGATATGACAGATCAGTAACACAAAAGGAACAAAATGTTTTTACAAGTACAAACAATACAGTAACAAGTCACCCTCTTTTAATTAAGCATCCCAGGCTTCAGAGATTGTAAAGACTGGCCTCTTGACCTCTTGTTCACAAATTGATATGTAAGCTGGCATTTCCTCTCTTCCAGCATCATTTCCACAACAATAGGTACTGAATTCCATATCTGGTTGGAAGGCTGATGGCTGGCTGGAAAAGCTGGTTTGAAACAAAGGTCCTTTGATAAGCATTTTCTGAGGGCATAAGGTGTTTCCCTTTTAACTTGTTTTTCTCCACATTGATCTAATATTAGATCAATATTCTTTTAGTTATAATTTTTCCATTTTGGTTGTTCCTTGGACTGAGGAGATACAAAATTCAATATTAATATAATCAGATAGAAACAGACACTATTCCATAGAGTCTGACATTACCTATACATTCCTATCTTAAGGACATCAACTTTAACTTTGAACAAGAGAGCTAAGCCTCAAGTTTAAACTATTGCATTGGCCAGCAGGAAAGACAGGCATTTAATTTTTTTTCCTGAGGTGAGATTAACACATTAGCATTATGTCAAAGGTGACATGACTCCAGATCACCCATCTGGTCAACTTCCACTAATTTATAGGTTCCATTTGAGTTCACTGTGCAATGCCCAAGTTTACAATGCAGACCATTGAAGAAGATCCAATGTTTGGGGGTACAAAGAGAATCTTTGTTGACTAAAATATGACTAGGACATGGGTGTTAATTGATGCAGGCATCGTCTGCTATCAAGGTCTGTGCTCTGGGGAACATGGAACGTGTAAGCGTGGTGACTATTTCATAATTTTGGAGCCTTCTTTCTGTTCAGAGTGTGACTGACATCTTGTGTGTGTGTGTGTGTTACAGGTAAAAAACCCACAACCGTCCATTGATTTGTAGTGTTTGTTGTTTTCTCTGCCAGCATGGATCACTTTGAGATCTCAGCAAGGTGTCTGGAACTGACTGGAAGCAAGTCAATTCTCAACAAAAAGTGTATCCCATAGAAGCAAACTGTCACTGCATTTGCAATTGTGCTCTTTCTTTCTAACATGCTTTTCTGTCTATAAGTAAAGAGGAAAATTCCTGTCAAACTTTAATATTTCTTTTTATTCAACTTTAAACACAAACACAGAATCTTTTTGAGCAGGATTTTTTTTTTAAAAAAAATATCTCTTAAAACATATATAATAAACTTTTTTCCTCTTTGCTACTTTAACAGTTATAATTCCACACACACCTGAAAGATCATTTGGAAATTTGAAACTGCTTATGATTCTGTACCAGAAACCTCATTAAGCTTTTCCTAGACTCCATGGAAAGCAGATTGTTAATGTGTTATGTCTGCAACATCAAAGCATGCTTAGATTTATACAAAGGATATGTGCTCTAGCCTATATTAGGAGTATAACCTATATTGAGTAGTGGAATTCAGTTTTAACCTGGAGATGTTAGAATATCATCAACACACGTAGCAAATAAGCTGAGATAGAAGACTCATAGACTATCAAAGTGTCCCCCCTTTTTTCCTCAATCATATATTAAATTGCTATTCTTAGACTTACCGTATTTGCCGGCATACAAGATGACTGGGCGTATAAGATGACCCCCCAACATTTCCACTCAAAATATAGAGTTTGTTATATACTCGCTGTAGAAGACTACCCCCTCTTCCACACACCTTCCACACACCAAATAAAACGTAAAAGAGCATCAGATTTGATTTCAACATGTTAATTTATATTCAAATGCTTATGACGTGCAGAAAAACTGTCATAAGGCTGTATGTTATCAAACATGTACAGTAAACATAAAACAGTGCAAGTTTATTAAACCTAATTCACCAAAGACAAATCACTAAAACTGAATGGAACAATAAACCTATGGGAGCTGCCATGCTGTTTGTTTTCTAATCTGTTAACCAAACTGGAACTGTCAAATATAGAAGGAAGATAACAAATAGAGGGAGAGAGCAAGTGTCAGGCAAGTCCCTAGCAAGTTTGCTGGCATGACAGTTTCCCTTTAAAAGCCTTCAAACTCCTGTTCGTCATCTGATATTAAAAGTTGTTATCCGATCCATCCCATAGGACCTTAACGTTATTCGATGCAATTCTCCTCCCCAGATTGCTTAACGTTATGCGAGGTAAACGTTATCCGAGGTATTACTGTATTTTATTCAACTGAAGTGCACCCAGTGTACAAGATGTCCCCCCCCCTTGGAGGCATGTTTTTCAGGGGTAAAAAGTCATCTTATACCCCAGCATATACGGTATTTCTTTCCTATCTCTGAGGATATTTCCTGCCTCTTCCTTCTGACCAGACAGAATAGGAGCAAGTGGCCCCTTCAAAATGTCTGCCACTACATTTTTTAATAGGAAAGCCAGCTCTCAGGTGTTCATATAGAGCAACAATGGCGAACCTTTTAGAGATCGAGTGCCCTGGGAGACAGTGGCAGTGTGCCTGCCCATGCACCCATGTGATGTTGCTTGTATGCCTCCTCAAGCAGCACACACACACACAGCCTGCCTATGTGCCACTGCTGCCACCTCCTCTGCCTCGTAGGAAGGGTGTGTGTGGGGTGTCTAGTTACTGCACTCATCCCTGCTGCATCTTCCAGGCACGATTTCAGCCTATCCTCTTGCCTCACCATTGGCAGAGGGAGAAGGGTGGATGGGGAAGCGGTACTGCCATTGGCCTTGGTGGCATGGGACATGGCTTGCCTGTGATTGCATGGGTGCCCACAGAGAGGTCTCTCCATGCCTCCTGTGGCATGCATGTCATAGGTTCACCTACACTGATATATAGCAGCAAACCTGCTTGCATTTTTAAAAAAAAATCCTTTGGAATGCAGCTATGGAAACTCTTATGACAGACACCCACCTGCCCAAAGTTGCTTTGGCCTTAATGATCCCTAAGTACTTCTTGGAGTCCAGATGCAATGAAGAATGGAGACAACTGCAGACAGGCACATGAATGCATTATATAAATGATCAATATTAACAGCTAACAGTTTTCTCAATAGCACTATCCAACAATAATCCCCGGGAGTGAAGAAAATGGCTAAAAGTATTGTCTATACACAGTGGATATATAAAAGCTGGCAAGGCAAGATTTGATTCTCCTGGATAGAAAGATTTGTCATGCACAGTCTGAAACAGTCCTTTTGTTATGGGCGATTCATCATCTGCTAAGTCAATGAGGTTTATTGCTTGTCAGTTTCAAGAGCTCTCAAATGCTGCAGAAGCCTCACTGGAATATATATGGAAGAATTCTCAATTTCCTCACAGAATGATAAACAATAAAATGTTGTTCATAGATGGGGCAGGAGTATGCATTTTAAAAATATGCATCTGAAAGAATTTTATGTGCTACCTTTGACTGTTTTATTCCATCTTTTTTAAAGAGCAAAAATAATGATAAGGTATCTCTTGATTAGCAATAAGTGATACACTGTTTTAGCATCAGTTTTCAATTCAAATACTGAAGAATACATGACGCACAACTGCAGCTGGCATTATCTTGCCAATAATAAATGGGGATGTTGATTTTGCAACAATCCCTAAACCTTTGTATTCTTCTCCGTCTTGGTGCATATTGTGTATTATGTCGCCTATGCCATAAAGTTTTCAGGGCTGCCACCAACCTAGAAAAGAGCTCCTCCTTCTCCCCCCCCCCCTCCACTTGTGGTCCTTACTGTTATTGTGCTATGACACTTCAACAGTTGGCTGTAATGGCAAAGAACTGGTGTGATGCTAAAACACTAAAATATAAATTTTTTAATTGGTACCATATGTTGGGCATGGAGCAAAAATAATGGGGACTGTACCAGAATGGATCTGCAACAGATGTAGAGAGAGTGACTGCAGTAGCACCAGATTGCTGACCCCTTCAGATTGGAGGCCAGCGATGATAAATTAGCAATGGCAGTAGTAATTACACTTATATACTGCCCCTGGGAGTTATATACCACAGGGACTGTGATGGCTTAGTGGTTAAGATGCTGAACGTGATGACTGGAAGATCGGGCAGGTCAGTAGTTCAAGACCCGAGTGCTCCACGACAGAGTGAGTTTCTGTTGTCTGTCTCAGCTCCTGTCAACCTAGCAGTACGAAAGCAAGAAACTGCAAGTAGATATATAGGTACCACTTTGGTGGGAAGATAAACAGTGTTCCATGCACTTTGGTGTCAAGGCGTCATGACATATACCCTCTTTCAGGGGTTTTTAATCATGCCTTCATGTCACACCTCACCATTTGCCTTCTTACCAGCAGCATCTGCCTTCTCCTCTTGGGGCAACCCCCCTTTGAGTTCCCCTTGGCTTTGCGAGAGTAAAGGGAATCAGAATTAGGTAGCATAATGATCTAGTCAACCCTCAGTCCCAATTCGACAGACACAAACGGTCTATGATTAGTAAGGTTTCTTAAGTATGTTAAGAAAATGAGTACTTATAGCATAAGGAAGCAAACTTGCAGACATAGTCATTCTAAGTACATACAAAAATAAAAAAAACTTAAATGGTTATTTAGGCCCTCCAGCCCTATCTGACCCACAGCTGCATCGTGTAAGGCCCTCCCACTGCTGGTCCACAGTGAAAGAGAGAGTGCAGTCCCTTGCACAGTGGTTTTATTATCATGATATCAGTCTTCCCCCGTGGGGACTTCTAGCCAATTGCAATCAATTTACATTATTCTGTCTCTGATTGGAATGTCATATACAGGGACTCCTACATATGAAATTCTCCATCTTGAAGTACTAGGCACTTGGCAATTTAGTGGCTCCAGGGGTCAGGGAAAAGCATAGTTAGAATGGGGTTTTCTATGACACAAAGCATGCCTTCCACATGTCCATGGAAATGTCTGCAGACGCAGACAGTGCTGGCTCTTTGGCTATAAATGGAAATGAGCACTGAATCCTAGAGTCAGATATGACTGGCTTTACCTTTAGGACTTTACCTTCCCATAGCACTTAGTGCACTCTCTGGATGGCTCACAAGGCAATTTTCATTTTTGTCCCCAACGTCCTGGATACTTATTTTGCTGACCTCGGAAGGATAGAAGGATGAATCAACCTTGAGTCCTTATCTGGATCGATCTCACAACCTTTTGGTTGCAGCAATTTAATCACTGAGCAACAAGGGCTCCTAAGTTTTAGAAAAGAAAGAAAAAAACTCTACAGGGGAAGGGAGAAATTGGGAGGCTGCAACAGTGGCTGCAGGGTTAAAAATAATTCAATCAGGTTTCTTAAAGGACATGGAAATTGGGATAATCACCACATCAACTTCACCCATTTTTTTTAAAAAAAGCTAATTAGAACCCTGATTCCTTTAACAGTCAGGATGTACCCATAGTTCAGGTTCACGGCCAAGTCCAATGTTAAACGCCTCATACTTTTTCAACCCTTAATGATGACTATTTTTGTAGTGTTTACACTTGTGTTCTAAGCAGCTATGTTTTATCAGGAAGGGGTCATCATGAAATGGCAATTTTCATTTTTATCTATTAGTGTCATGTATTGTAAAGTAACCAGTGTTGAATCACACTTGAGCTTGTCTCAGTCACCTGAGCACCAGAAAACAGCTGCATTGCTTTGTCTTCTATTATAAATAAGAGGAAATTCAAGGGGGGGGGGGATAAGTTCCACATAGCACATATTTTAAAGAAAAATGAAGTGAAGAAACAACAAAGATTCCATATAAGTAGCCCATTTGCCAAATAACTTCCATTATGAACATTTTTGTGATTTTTAAAAAAGCATTTATGTGAAAAACCTGTTTGAATGTTTACTCGTGAAATGTGAACAAACCACATTAAAATGCTATGCTGGAAATGGAACAAATATTGACCATGTTTCTTAGCCTTGAAAAAAGTGACTGAAACACACTGAGACACTCTGCTGAAAATTAATATTAGATTAATTAATACATAATAAAGAAATATGTTATTGTATTTTTTTTACTTTGTCAGATTGAAAGAGTATGTTATTTTTATGTAATTCACCACTGTGAATAGTGCCTTGGCATGATATCTGGCATATATAAATGTTAGGAAGGAAGAAAGATGTTTAACCCTTCCAGTTAAAAAGCCCTAAGCATCCTGCTACTTTCTTTGAAGTAAAAATATAATGAGTGTGCATTAGTTCTGTAATAGTAAAACCATGTGGAAAGGACAAAACACAAGATTTATAAAGGCTAGCTTTCTGACATCTCATCCCAAACTAACAGTTAGCATTCTGAGGCTTGTTGTTCTTGAAGAGAACTTTCTTGCTTTTGTGGAGCTATCTTATTCCTGACAAGCCAGCTGGCTGCCATTTAATGCTTAACACAATGAAAAAATACCTTGGGATTTCCGTCACTTATTTATTATTATTATTATTTAGTATTAGTATTATACCCCCTGCTTGCATGACACAGTCTGAACTGGATTCCTCATGAGCTTTTGTCCCCCACCCCAAAGTGATTTATTTTTATTTTATTTTTAGATTTGTATCCCGCTCTCCTCGGTAGCAACCGACTCAGAGTGGCTCACAGAGTCCCCTAATATCACTATTAAAGTGTAAACAAAAATACAATAGCATACAATATAACAAAACGGTAAAGTACAGTAAATATCATATAGTACGTCAGTACACATTACACATCAATACACATTACAGTACAATCAAAATACCATGGCATGTAGTGCAACAGAGCAATAAGGTTCAATAGATATTATACAGGAGTAGAACAATACACATCATAGTAGAAAACATTATAATGCAAAAATGTCCATCTGCGGCTATAGTCCAATTCCTCTTCCTGGACAAAGGACATTGGTCGGGAGTCTGGTAAAATGGCAGCACAGATTTTGTCAGCTTCTGCCTCCTGCAGCTGGTGTCCCTTCCTCCTCCTGGCCAGATAACGCCCAGCTGCATCTCCCTGGGCCACTGGGCAAGAGAAGGAGTCCATTGGGGGAAGTGGCAGCAGGTCTCATAGCAACCAGCCCCTGGCACAGCTGTGTCTCCTCTCCCTGGGCTGGACCAGGTGAGAGAAGGAGTCCATTAGGGCACGAGGCTGTGGAGCTAGGGAGGCCAGGCAAGGAGAGATTTGCTGTGTGGGGAAGTTGTTTTAGAGCAGGGGTGCCCAAACTATGGCCTGTGGGCTAGAACTGGCCCACAGCACCCAGTAATCTGGCCCTTGATGCTCCTGGAAGCAGAAGTTAAATGTATGCATGCATGTGCAAAATACTGCCATAAATGCACCTGTGGCTCTTATAAACGTGTTTATGACAGCTGTAGGTACATTTATGAGAGCCGCAGGTGCATTTATAACAGCATTTTGTGCAGTGCGGGCGTGTTTACCTTCCACTTCTAGTGGGAGGAACCATGTGACCAGCCAGCTCAACCATGTGACCAGCCCATGACCCAAAAAGTTGGGCCACCCTTCTTTTGTGAGTTTACAAAGCTGCCTCCTCTGCCTCCTTCTTGATGAGCAGCACAAGCATCCAAACACTGCCTGGCCACTTCCATTGTGCCAGCAGCCAAAAGGAAAAAGAAGAAGAGGAGGGGACCATTGAAGACAAGCTCTTTTCCAGGGCTGGGAGGGATGGATCCTGCAGTTCTCAAGAGACTCAAGTGAGAGTAGGCACTGCAGGCTGATGGTCTGGATGTATGTGTGTGTGCACACACTCAGTGTGTGTGTGTGAAAGAAAGAGAGACAGGGATGTTTGGCAAGGCTCCTTGCTCTTCTTTAGTCACTAGAAAGAAATTAAGACTGAGGGAAAAATTATCTGCAACCTCACAAGGGAGAAGCCACTGCTTTTACAGGGAGTGTGAAAATGTGATCAGCAAGTCCAGTGTGAGCACTGATTATGACTTCAAATATAAGTAAAGCTGTGATTCAAATTGCAGCAAAGCAGAATCATTGTGATTCAGATTCACAGTGTAGTCATGCCTTTAGTGACTGAAGCAATACTGCAGTTTATAAACAGATTTTAGTTAACTGAGGTTAAGCAATTTGTTTATGAAACAAAATAGTCCCGCAACACACATTTTCAAGTTCCCCTTGGAATGCATGCTAAGTTTCCAGTGTCACAGTCATGTTGCTATGATGAAAACCAGATTAGTGACAAACAGAAACAATACACAGAAACACTTTAATGTCATAATTTTAAGAACACAATAGGTTGTTGATGACAGCATATTATAATATGTTGTGGTTATGTTTCCTCTGTGGAGATATGGGCTTCTAAAGCTGATGGTTGATGAGGAACCTCAGTTTTTTTTATGACTTCTGAAGAAGCTTATTATTCTAAAGCCACTTCTGAATTTAGATTAATTTCTATATGTCATTTCTACTACAATAATGTTGCCCTGGAGTTTCCTTCTGCTTCTTTACTTTATAAATTTACAATTTCCTGTGAGGATTGGTATTAATGTAACTAGAGACTTTGTTGTGGTAATCTTGATTACATTAACAATTTAATGA
This sequence comes from Furcifer pardalis, assembly GCA_030440675.1. NCBI lineage: Eukaryota > Metazoa > Chordata > Lepidosauria > Squamata > Chamaeleonidae > Furcifer > Furcifer pardalis. The sequence goes on along the minus strand of CP126890.1, from coordinate 75,407,500 downwards.
AAGTGCATTCCCAGTGGTGCAAACAAGTTCTTAACCATGCTTTCAATAAGCTTTGACAAGAGGGGGGGGGGATTATGCAGAAAACAAGGTTGCTAAATATTAATAAAACTTTGAAATACTGTAAAAAGATAACCATTACTCCAATTGATTAATTGCAAAGCAATTATTTGACCAAGAGAGGGAATAAACTTTGAACAAGACTTTCTATCTTGCCTATCTTTTAGACTAGCATTAACAACAGGAAAGATAGGTAATAATTTTTGTGATTTAGGAGCACTACGGTAATCTTGTTCTTCTATGGTGACTCAGGGTTGAAGTCTCCTTTTGTTGTGCATACATTGTAGTCTTCACATCCTGTTCTATCTTTCTTTCCCCAACTAGCTGGGGCTTATAATTGCTTAGCTGGCAAAAAAATTTCAAGTTGTGAAGAAATATTTGGGGAGGTGTTGCTAGAAATCTTTAAAATTCCCCATAAAAAATACCCATTTGCTTCTTAGAATTGTTTCTTCAGAAAGCAAAATTTAACTTGGAAATCTGGTTACTTCAGAGACTATTAACCCTCTGAAATGCTCCAGTATTTTCACCCATGCTAGCCCCCTTTAATTTTTGCTTTTAAATACTTCAGTTTGCTAATATGTGCTACAATTATGTGGAAATGTCTCTGATGGCTATGTGTTTTAGCCTCCACTAGATCTTAATGTCTAGGAACAATACACATGCACAGCACAAACATAAACAAGACAAAAAACGGTGGAGAAAGACATACATAATAAATATCACAGATTTAAATCAGATACAAACAAAATACTAAGGCCAAATGCAGTGAGGAATGGGCAAGGAAGAAAGGAAAACACCAATGCCTCATAAAACTATTGCTCAAATGATGCTTAGACCGATATTCACTCAAGTAAAGCAATACAGAGAGATTAAGGAAGAATGAGAAAGGTCAGAAGAAGATTAGGAAAGGAAGATTTAAAAATATCATAACTTTGCCAATAAATTAGCCGGTTAGATTTGAGCTTGTTTGCCCTCAGACTCCATCAGGTGTGTTTTTTGTCAGTAATTTATTTTATTTTGTTGTTTGTTGTATTATGTTGCTGTTGTTTATTTAATTGTTGTACACTGCCCAGAGTGGAAATATCTCTGATGGGTGGTATAAAAGTGTAATAAACAAACAAACAAATGAATTAATTAATTAATGAAATTGACCTGTGCTACTGCTAGATGGCCATCCTTTAACCCCATCCAACACTGTAAATGGACAATGTTGTTGAGTAGTTTTGTCCTTCACTGGAAGATAGGGTTGTCATTAGCAGAGTCCAGCTTCCTTCCTTCTCTTCCCACTCTTTGGTTCGCTCTCCCCCCGCCCCCCGATCTGACTGTGTTGACTTGCTTTTTCGTTGTAGTCAGTTGTTTATTATTATTATTATTATTATTATTATTATTATTATTATTATTATTATTATTATTATTATTCGATTTGTATGCCGCCTTACTTGGTAAAAACCGACTCAGTTATAAGAGATCTGCTGAATTGTGTGTCTATAAATGTAAAATTCATTAGTTCAGTAAGATTACTCTAGTTGGGACTACTGATTGAATTCATGTTCTTATTATCAAATTAGTCCAAGGTGATTCAGACTGATTTGACTGGATCCAAACCTGATCAGATTTACTTAGTGGTGGGCAGCCAAAAAATTTAATACCACAGTGTGGGCGGAGCCAACATTTTGGATGGAGCCAACATCATGATGTCTTGGGCGAAGCCAATGTCATGATGTCATGGGCGGAGCCAATGATGTGGGTGGAGCCAATGTAAAAAACACTTAAAATAAGTACACATAAAAACACAAATTAAATACACATAAAACACATAAAAATACACATTAAAAATAAATACACATTAAATACACATTAAAACACACATACACATACACATACACATACACACCACACCCAAAGGTGAGTCACTTGCTCTGGGGAGCAGGTTATAGGGAGCTTCAGGCTAGCAGCTTCTCTTCCTCTTACCCACTTGGGAAGACAGCAAGGAGGCTGCGCATGCACGCCAAGTGCTGCAGGAGTGCATGCACACCAAGTTCTTGCCGCACATGCACAGTGGGGGAACTGGTTAAAAGGTAAGACTGAGACTCAACATAAAAAAACCCCAAGATAATGGCAACCAGCCAGTGGTGGGATGTCAAAAATTTTACTACCCCACCGTGACATCATCACAGTGTGGGCGGAGCTAACATCATGATGTTGTGGGTGGGGCCAAAAATACAAAATAATAAAAAAATAAAAATAAGCACACACACACACACCCCTCAGGCCTTTTTAGGAACTGTGGTAGTATGTCAATATAGATAAAGGTATTAAATACACATTAAAATACACAGACTACACCACATCCAAAGGTGAGTCACTTACCTTGGGGAGCAGGCTATAGGGAGCTTCAGGCTAGCAGCTTCTCTTCCTCCTCCCTGCTTGGGAGGACAGCAAGGAGGCCGTGTATACGCGCCAAGCAATGTAGGCGTGCATGCACACCAAGTGCTTGGCACGTATGCGCAGTGGGGAAACCAGTGAAAAGGTAAGCCCCGAAGGTGGTTCCCCCCCAAAAGCTGCTACCAGTTCTCCAGGACACTGGGAAAAGTTACTACCGGTTCTGGCGAACTGGTGAGAACCTGTTACATCCCATCACTGCAACCAGCCCTATCACTCCCTGGCAAATAGATAGGGAAGAAATGGAATCAGTGGCAGACTTTACCTTCTTAGGATCCAAGATCACTGCAGATGGTGACTGCAGCCATGAAATAAAAAGGTGATTAATTCTTCAGAGGCAAACTATGAGAAACATAATAAAAAGTAGAGATATCATCCTCCCAACAAAATCCGCATAGCCAAAGCAATTGTCTTCCCAGTAGTAATATATGGTTGCGAGAGCTGGATCATAAGGAAGGCTGAGCACAGACGAATAGACACCTTTGAAATGTGGTGCTGGAGGAGAATGTTGACAGTACCTTGGATAGCAAAGAGCTCAAATAAGTTGATCCTGAAGGAAATCAACCCTGACTGCTCCTTGGAAGGACAAATACTAAAGATTATGCTAAAGTACTTTGGACACCAAATGAGAAGAGAGGACTCACTTGAGAAGGCCTTGATGCTGAGAAAGACCAAAGTCAAAAGGAGTAGGGGGTAGCAGAGGATAAGATGGCTAAATGGCATTGTTGACATGATGGGAATAGATCTGAGTGGGCTGCGGAGGATGGTGGAGGATAGGGTAGCCTGGCGTGCAGTGGACCATGGAGTTGCAAAGGTTCAGACTTGACTGTGCAAGTTGTTTCCCATGGTCAACTCTGAGTCTGGGTTTTATTATATTTCTCCAAATTTCATTTTATATTCCCAGTCCATCCTATGTTCACAGCACTTTGTCAAACATTGCTTTGTTTTCTGAATAAACATTCATGCACATTTTCCATAATGTGCACATTTAAGCATGTTTCTTCATGTATGTACACAGTTTTGTACACACTTTCCACACTGACTAAAGGACATTTATGCAAAACTTTTCATTCACTTTAAAATTGGTGCATGTATAAGGAAATGAGCCACAAGCTTCATCAATGTTATTATTATAAGACATATTTATGTTAACTTCTATTTAATTATAATTTTACTTTAATATCTGTGTTTAATATCTGTTCTTCAGCTATGAAACAGAGATGAGCACTGAACCCTAGAGTCAGATATGACTGGCTTTCGAGCAAGGGTGACCTTTACCTTTACCTTAATATCTGTATCTATTACTTTAATATCTTTAACATTTGGACTTCCCTGAGTCTTTTGTCGCATTTTATATTTTCTCTGGAACAATTCTATCATGCTAATACAGTCTAATCCAGATGACTAGGGCTTTGTCTGTGAATTGGAGGCTTATTATGTAGCATTACATCATGCTTAAGAAAATCATACACAAACATATATTCTTTACAATTGTTGGTATAGAAGCATTTCTTTTCTTTTTTTAACCTTATGGGGAATAATATTTGTTTGTTTTCTGCTGATCAGGTGAAGAAGGGAGAAATTAAAGATTTCAGAGCATCATACTTTTAGAGCCAAGTAATTAAGTCATGTAAATATCTTCTAATCTAGAGTAATATGGGTTTGTGTCCCTTTTGGAGGATTGAAAATTTGATTTCTCATTAGCAACCTGGTCCCTGATCAAATAATGGTCTTAGGTCCTCTCTGAACAAAACTGATGGCAAAGGAGATACATCCCTTTCCTCATAAATAATCCATCCATCCATCTATTTGCTTTTTGGTGATTTATTCCAGGGTTATTTCTGCAAACTTAAAATAAAAAATAAAGCAAAGATAAACCAATGAGTAGAACAGGGGTGCCCAAACTTTTCAGGCCATGGGTCGGTCATGTGGTTCAGCAGGGCAGCCATGTGGTTCCTCCTACCGGAAGTGGAAATAAAATGCGCCCACACATGTGCAATATACTGCTGTAAATGCACCTATGGCAATTGTTACCCAAAATTTTGGGGCCCAGGCACGTCCTCTGGTTGAGGTGTAGAAGATCCCAAGAACTTACAACGAGACAGGTAAATCGATCAAAACAAAAGTGATTTATTGGGAGCAAAAGCAAAGGAAAGCTATTCAAGGTTATAGTCTGGCCAGGCCTACAATCTAAATAGCTACCTTCCCTCAACCGTTTTGGAGAAAAACCCTCTCATGATCTCAGTTCACAAAATTTGGTGAACCAAAGACACCCACCTCCCACTCTAAAGGGCTTATATCTATTTTCCTAAACTAACTCTACGTGCCAGGGGGAGGGGACTGAAACTGGGAAGGAGGAAGGGCAATTAACACATTTTAATTACATGTAAACATAAAATACAAAGCAGGGTATGAGGTAAGGGGTTTGAATGTAAAGAAACAGCAGATTACAGCTATTGCTGATAAACCGGTTACAGAGAGTTTACATTGTGTCAACAGGCATAGGCAGGCAATTACAAGAGCTTTTGTTCTTTTGTGAATGAAACAGAGGCTGCTGGAAGGCGGGACCGGCCAGTGCGTCTTCTCCAATGGAAGGTAGGCTAGTAGGATCATCAGCCAATCATCGTTTTGCAGCCGAAGATTGCACTCAAGTTGGGGCAAAGCTGCTTTGCTGGTCAGGAAGGATTAGTGTAACTGCCTGTCTGTTTCTTATGTACAAAAATAAAGAAAGAATTTAGTTCTTTTGTCTCTTCGGCTAGGTAATCAAACCAGGGACCCTTGATGGGAGAAACCAACATTTAATTTTTAATTAGCCTTTTACAACCTTTCTGTTGTGTACATGAAAGATGGGACGTCCGCTTGTCCCTTGCAGCCTTGCGCTGGCAGTTTATGTTTGCGCAAGACTTTTTCTTAGCTTTTCTGCTTGTCCCCCCTTCCTTTCCAATAATGATTTCCATGCCCCCCAAGTTCTACACAAAACACTGTTTCTGTTGATTTTTCTCCCCCTTCACCCTATCTCATGGAGTCTGTGTGTGTGTATGTTGTGACATGTGGTAATTTAATAAACGCTGTGATTAATTATGATGTTTTATTCAAAATTTTTGGTATCAAATCCTTCCCTTTTTCTCTAAGGTGGGAGGGGCCTAATAAGGACACTCCCACCTAGACTGAGTGGGTCCTGGTGTGATGGTGTACCCACTGGGGCCCTGATTAAGTGGGACCCGGCACAGCGTTCTTAGGGATTGCAAAAGGGCACACACACACAAATTAGAATTATAACTACAGCAATCCCAAGCCCCGCTATGAATAGGTGTTTGAGGTACCCAAAATCTGGGAGCCAGCTGGTTAACCACCCCCACAGTGAGAACCCAGTGTTCTGTCTAATTTTGGTGGTGAGATTGTGAAGTCCTTGTGGTTGCATTGCAATGCCTGGGAGTCAGGGGTGACATTGAGGCATCTAGCCTTGCACCCTCCCCAGTGCACGCACAAAGGAGACTTAGTTACCGTCCCCACTCTAAATTTAATGAGCGTTGGGTCTGCGCCTGAGACCAAGTGTCCCAGGGCTGGGGCATTTTGTAAGTAAGTGGGTTTCTTTCCCAATCTGGGAAGGTCACCCTTTGCAAGGGCAGAATGTCAGTGGAGACTGCTACTAGGCAGGCAGCAGCCATCTGGCCCACAGAGTTACCGGGCTTTAAACAGATGTTTGAGACGTTAGCCACATGTTTTCCCAAATATTCCCAAATGTTTTCATGGGGGCTAATCTGCCGGATTGGGGAGAATTGGTCTGAGCCAAATGAGGGGGTTCTCCAAACTACCAACACTACAAATGAACATCCTAACATGTTTAGAAGTTTTAAACTAGAGAAAATAAAGGAACACAGTATGCTAGCAATACTTAAGAGAGAGAGAGAGAGAGAGAGAGTCGAAAAGAAACGAGGTGATAGGAATACTAATAATAAAAGACACGATACTCCTCCATTGAATTTTAGACATGCTCTGGTCGTTCACTTTTGGGATCCAACACAAGGCTTCCACATCTTTAGCTTTTCCTGTAGTGAGGGAGAGAAAACACAACACATCTCCCCAAAACCCTCCCACATTTATTAACTTTATTTCCTTTCCCCTAATAACATTAAACGACAACAAACAGGCTTTTAATATACTCCCAGTCCATTCACTGTTGTTCCCTGTGGATTTATATAAGGAAATTCCATAAGATGTCAATTTCAGTAGGAGAAAAGGACTCCCATTATGCAAGCCCCATACTTACTCCAGAAGCCACTAATGCATGATCCAATTACTACTGTGTTTGCTTTTTAGAGGCATGAATTTACCTTCCTTTGCCCAATTCAATGTAAGCCAAATTAAATACTTTGAGCAAACAATTGTTTCATTCCCATCTGAGGAAGGTGCGGCTTCCCAACCAGACTCAGCCTCCTCCTCCTTTGTGGATCTGGGAGTCGTTTAGCTAATTTCTAAACTGGCCTCATTGTGAAATCTATTTGTTTACTTTTACCCTGTTTTTTTTGCTGGCATCCTGTATAATAATAATGAGGGGCTGACAAACACACTACAGATGTTTTGAAATAACTTTATTGTTGGGGTTGCAAAGCTAAATTTATGGTTCAGTTTCTCTAGCTAGGATTCTGACAGGGGACAGGGCACAGAGACACTCAAATTTCCTTAAGATTGTGCACTTAGTAGGGTGAGAGGAAATTTCCCATGTGCGATGTACTGAGTGGTCCTGATTCTTCTCCCTCCTCTAGCGAGTCCGTTGAGATTGGCTCACTGTCTGTTTCAATTCGAGCCTTTGATTTTTCCTTTTTTCTTTAATTTTACAGTGCCCAATTCTTTCCTCATGATTTCCTAAAGATTGCCCTCGCAAGGTTTGTGTGTGCAGCCTCATGAAGAGCACTACATACTCCGAGTTCCCAGATCTCCCCAGACTCGCTTCTAGCCATCTAATTAATGCTTTTAGGTGCTGTGAACTTAAGTTGCCTTCTTTAGGCCAGGCAGGCCTCAGGTCCCTTTGAAAAGGGCCGGTCTTGGGTGCGTAAAAATTCTAACTTCCTTTTGCTTAATTTGGATTTGGGTCCCACCAAATTCCTACAATTCTTAAGTACATTGCTGAGGGGCATCCCACCAGCCTTCTATTCCAGCCCAGCCTGAACTCTCATAGCTCCTCCCATAGCTTGCTTAGGCCTAAGTCTTGGTGCTTACCGAGTTACCCTGCACAGCGAACTGTCAGGAGCGGACCACACAAATTCTTCCCCTTTGCGTCACTCACCGGTAATCACCCGTCTCTCGAGACAAATTTAACCCTGGTCTCACGGGACGACGAACCCCCGCTCTTGACCAAGTCGGCCACTTGGGCACCTGTACTCAGTTAATTACTCTGGTACAGCGTGCTTTTCCGAATCCTCACCGGGTGCCACCCGTCTCTCGGACCCTGCCACTTCACAAAGGCTTCAGTGTTAGGTGATGAGCCTACCCACTGGCCCGAACTTTTTAAACTAAAGGCGCTCACAGGGGGACAAGTCCTGCTCTTGCTTTTCTAGTGGCGGCTAACCTCACTAGTGCCCAATATTTTGTGCAGCTCAGGTCCGTCAAACCGTATCTGCTGCACCACAGGTGGGACTCTAACCCACACTCACAATACTCGAGCTGCCACCCAAGGGGAAGTTTAGTTCAGCAGGCTTTTTCTTTTTAAGACCGAATGGTTATTTCTCTAACAAAACAAACTAAAAAAACAAACGATTAAACTAACTAGGCAAGAATTTCAAAAGGGACCCCAAAAATCAAAATTATACGTTACCAATCCTGAAGTTTTCAGTTGAAGAGACGGAACGCCTGATGTGTCTCTCAAAGATCTGATTGTAGATTTCGGGTTGGAGGTTCGTTCCGGATCTTCTCTTCCTCACTTTGTGTCCTGCACCTCTCTGAAGAGGTTGCAGGAACCAGAGCCGTCCCAGGTTTCGGCACCAAATTGTTACCCAAAATTTTGGGGCCCAGGCACGTCCTCTGGTTGAGGTGTAGAAGATCCCAAGAACTTACAACGAGACAGGTAAATCGATCAAAACAAAAGTGATTTATTGGGAGCAAAAGCAAAGGAAAGCTATTCAAGGTTATAGTCTGGCCAGGCCTACAATCTAAATAGCTACCTTCCCTCAACCGTTTTGGAGAAAAACCCTCTCGTGATCTCAGTTCACAAAATTTGGTGAACCAAAGACACCCACCTCCCACTCTAAAGGGCTTATATCTATTTTCCTAAACTAACTCTACGTGCCAAGGGGAGGGGACTGAAACTGGGAAGGAGGAAGGGCAATTAACACATTTTAATTACATGTAAACATAAAATACAAAGCAGGGTATGAGGTAAGGGGTTTGAATGTAAAGAAACAGCAGATTACAGCTATTGCTGATAAACCGGTTACAGAGAGTTTACATTGTGTCAACAGGCATAGGCAGGCAATTACAAGAGCTTTTGTTCTTTTGTGAATGAAACAGAGGCTGCTGGAAGGCGGGACCGGCCAGTGCGTCTTCTCCAATGGAAGGTAGGCTAGTAGGATCGTCAGCCAATCATCGTTTTGCAGCCGAAGATTGCACTCAAGTTGGGGCAAAGCTGCTTTGCTGGTCAGGAAGGATTAGTGTAACTGCCTGTCTGTTTCTTAAGTACAAAAATAAAGAAAGAATTTAGTTCTTTTGTCTCTTCGGCTAGGTAATCAAACCAGGGACCCTTGATGGGAGAAACCAACATTTAATTTTTAATTAGCCTTTTACAACCTTTCTGTTGCGTACATGAAAGATGGGACGTCCGCTTGTCCCTTGCAGCCCTGCGCTGGCAGTTTATGTTTGCGCAAGACTTTTTCTTAGCTTTTCTGCTTGTCCCCCCCTTCCTTTCCAATAATGATTTCCATGCCCCCCGAGTTCTACACAAAACACTGTTTCTGTTGATTTCTCTCCCCCTTCACCCTATCTCATGATGGTCTAGAGTAGGGCTATTTGCAGCACTGTCTGAATCTGCAGATGTTTCCCCCATGGTCATATATCAGGCATGACTAGATGCCAGAGTGCACAGAACTCTTTCTTAGGATGTTCTAATGTTTTGTAATTGTAACTGATATTGGACACATATATACTGTATACGTAATATTTGTAATTTAGTATTTGATATCTGTAATTGCTCTTGTGCTTTGGTATGTACTATGTAATTGTAGCTGTTTCTTCTGTAAGCCGCCCAGAGTCGCTCTGCGAGTGGGGCGGCATATAAGTCGAAAATACAAATACAAATACAAAAATACAAACATTGTTACTTTTCCCATCAAAGTGGTACCTATTTACCTACTTTCTATTTACCGCAATTTCTTGTGGTACCTTGCTTAAATATCATAATGCATTTCACAGGAGTGCTATTTAAGCAAGTTTGCTATTTAAGCAAAACACCATTGTGAGTGACCAATTGTGACTTGGAGGGGGGGAGGGATTGCAAATCCGGATTTAGTTGTTAAGTGAGTTTTTGGTTAGTTTTAGTTGTTAAGTGAGGTGACCATTCAGAGAAAATTCTGCTCTTTAAACAAGTTAGCCTCGCCGTGAGGATTAAAATTTAAAATTTTAACTTTAAAATTTAAAAACAGCCAACACATATGGAAAGGTGTTAAGCATTAATGGCCCTCGAAGCATGAAATATTCAAGTTTTATGTTGTTGTATACTCATTTTATAGGCCATTAAAGAAAGCGTAAAACAGAACAAAGATGTTAGCAGCTGAGTAAAGCAATGACAAAAAAGAAAAAAGAAAGAAAAAAAAGAAAAAGATCTGATTTCTTACAGACCAGAATTTAAGTAATTATCCATTCTAGATATACTTCTCATATACAAGTAATACCTCATATAACATTAGTATCGAATAACACTAAAATCGCATAACATTAAGGAATCTGGGGGGAAGAATTGCATCAGATAACATTAAGATCCTATGGGATGCTTCAGATAACAACCGCTAAAGCCTGTGTGGTTACAATGTATCTCTATGGATCCCATAGGATTTTAACATGCATCAGATAACACTAAAAATCATATAACACCAAGACTTGTGGAACCAGGTTTTAGTGTTATATGAGGTTTTACTGTATGTACATATTAACAAACAAGTCTCTGTTTAAAATGTAAAACTGTGTATTTTATAGCAAATAGGTTATTTGGTAATATTTCTATCCCAGCAAAGGTAACATCAGCATTTCATCTATATATCATTTTTATAATAAAAAACATTAATGAGCTTTTATCAGGCCTATAATTTGGTGGATATACTCAAAGGTCGCACCATTTGCTAGCAATATATTTGTGAGTCCAGCTCTTCTAAATTAACATATTGGAAGGACGGAGTGTTTCTTACCATAAACATAGTTTCCAGTGATAAATTAACCTTTTTCACATGGATATATAAACAGAAGGAAAAATGACATGGTCAGGAATAAGAGTGGCCAGGTTATAAAGACAGCTCCGCTCAGACTGTATGTAGATATAGAGACTTTATTACAGTCAGTTACCAATATCCAAAATATAAATAAACCATACATACATACAATGGATAAAGTCAGATGAAATGCTAAGATGGCATTAACATGACCACACACAAAAAAAACTTGTTGAAATTATCTGAACAATGTAATCAATACTGTGTATATTACCTTCTTAAAGAATCAGTGACTCATATAAATCACAGGTTTAGTAAAATTGTTGTTTCTTTAATGTTGCCAAAAATGGGCAAATTGCAGATTGTGTGACTGTGGGTATCAAAAGGAATAGTAAAGGTAAAGAGAATGGTCACCCTTGCTCCAAAGCCAGTCGTATCTGACTCTAGGGTTCAGTGCTCATCTCTGTTTCATAGCCAAAGAGCCAGCACTGTCCGCTTCTGCAGACGTGTACGTGGTCATGTGGCAGGCATGACTAGACACCAGAGTGCACGGAACACTGTTTACCTTTCTACTGAAGTGGTCCCTATTTATCTACTTGCAATTTCTTGCTTTTGAACTGCTAGGTTGGCAGGAGCTGGGACAAAGAAAGGAGCTCATTCCATCCTGCAGTACAGTATTCAGGTATTGAATATGCACCAAAATTAGGAGAGGGAGAAAGGTTTAATTATAAATTATTTTCCAAAAGGTCCCTCTTCTCTTCACCCACCTTCAAGCGATGGGTAGAGAGAAGGACAACCTACTCAGAAGAGCAAGTAGCTTTGTAGACAAGTCTAGAAGCCATATGCTCCATTGTTACCTCATCCTGAGCAATGCACCTCTTTTGGTTTGCTGGCTGGGCAATTTCAGGGCCATTTCCTTGATGGCTGGGCCATTAGAGACCATCTCCTGTCTTCTAGAAACAGGAATCAGTGGGAATTAACATATAGAAATGCCAAGATGCAAAATGGACATCAGAGGGTGTTAGAACATGTACACAGAACATAAGGAGGGAGTGAAGGGAGACTTTTTACTATTTTGTTCACTTAAATTTCAAAATGGCTTTTCTTTTGCTACATTAATGTGGGTTGCAGCAGAACTAAATGTTGCCACATTAGACAACATACTCGTATCCTGTTCTGAGAACGATAAAGAAGTGTAAAATGCTCTCAGTCATCCTGGAGATTTCCTTAAAGAGGGTTCACTAATGGTTTGTTGTATATCAAGACAAAAAGGGCATCATGAAAGGACCTGCATTATTGCTTCAATCTTTCCAAAAATACAAGGACATTTCCTCTGGCAGTTTGGGTTCTTTTAAAAACCTCCCTTCCTGGACTGCTTATGGCAGATTATTCAGCCAAGCAAAAGTGACAGCTCCACTGAGTTTTTGTACAGAAAATAAATAAAATATAATTTAAAAGACAGCAGCATTTGTGGATTAGAATATTGTTTAGCTTCCCACTTAGACTTTGCTACCTCTCAGCCTCAATGATAATGTCGTGTGAGGGCTGGTCTTACTGCCTCATATCCCACATGGATAAAGCCTTCTGTATAAAAGCTGAAGGCTCTGAGGTTAGCGTATGGAGATTTCTTTCAAATATTTTAAGCTGTTTAGGAGAGGAAAAAACATAGCTTCAGCCAAAATTTAAAGATAACTTGCCAAGCCCCAGTTTCAACCTTCAGATATTCTGCCTTCCAGGTGCATTTATGTTTGAGTGTGGTGCTTGGAGACTAGCCCTAAAAAAATCTTGATTGAGTGAAGGAGTAAAAGGAGAATAAAGGCCCAGTTGTGCCCCATAAAGAAGCAGACTAAAAGATTTGGCCCCAAACAGTGTAAAGCAGCTGGAATATGATGCTCCCCCAGTGCCTATTCTGGTTTCTCCTCAGAGCATATAAAAATTTCACCTTTTACTAAGGAAACTACAGCATTATTCTCAAGTTCAGGACAACTGAGATATCACTCTCAGATTCTTGCACTGAGGATATTTTAATTCTACACACTGTAGCAGTAAAACAAACTTGAGATCAGCAGATCAAAGTCTATTTCAGCAGAGATCTCTGAGCACCTCTTCCATCAGTCTACTGTATTTCATATATAAGTTTGGTACTCATTATTTTTCCTTGTCATCACAATATCTCTTATTTTTATTTTAATACCTTTTAAAATACACTGTACAGCAAAGTATGAAAAATAATATTTTCAATTTTATTAATTAAAATACCATTTTTTGTTATTAGTATTATTATTAATTTGCCTGACAGAGCACGATAGTCGACATTTCATGTTTTTATCTAATAATTCCACTGCACCAATTGAGTTTCCTCACACTAATTATTGTGTGTTATCACTCTTCCTCAAAGAGGCCACATGGTCATTTTCCTTTCATTGCTAAGGTTACTTGGCATGCTAATTCATCTAGTGTTTAATTGAAAGATTATTAGGGGTGGATTGGGGTTGAAAAAGTCAGACAGAATTTTGACCTGAAAAGGTCATGTGGTGGATAAAAGTTCATCTGTTTGTTGCAGGGGAAAAAATGCTGCCTATCCCTCAATTCTTCTAGGTACAATGTCCGGTGATTATAAAGTATTTAACATTGTTTTGGAGAATGACATAATGCATGTGTTCTGCTTACCTATTTATTCTGTTGTTTTATGTGAATAAGAACTCTGAAAAAGTGGAGCATAGTAATACAGTCAAACCTCGCTTAACAAATGCCTCGCTTAGCAAAAAACTCGCATAACGAGTGGGCATTTCAAAAAATGTTCCAACTTGCATAACGAAAATTTTCGCTATGTGAAATGGACTTTCCCTATGGAAAAACTCACATAACAAACATTTCTATGGGGAAACTCGCATAACGAAAAAATTTTGCTATGCAAATTTTTCCATAGAAATTTTCGTTATGCGAGTTTTTCCATAGGAATTTTCGATATGTGGAAAAAACCTTGCATAGGGAAAAACTTGCATAGCAAGCAGCCTCGCAGAATGAAATATTTTCATTATGTGAAGTTTGACTGTAACATATCTACCTTAGGTAAGCCTCATTGAGTTCACGAGGTCATAGTCCTAGCTGGGTCAATGTAGCATTATACCCATTTTTTTTCCAGTTAAGCCCATTTATTCAGATGATCTAGAACAGGGGTCAGCAAACTTGGCTCTTCAAATGTTCTTAGACTTCAATTCACAGAAGCCCTGATCAGCAGGTGTACTGAGTTCAGCTTCTGGTAATTGAAGTCCAAGAACACATGGAGAGCCGTGTTTGCTGACTGAAAATTAAAACACTGGCAAGAATACATCACACTATGCCTGAAGAAGAGATTTTGGATCACAAAAGCTTGCAGCGTTTTAATTTTCAGTGATTCAATAAAGGTATCACCTTCCTCCTGGATTTTTTTTTGCATTTTTTTTTGTAATTTGAATATGGATCACACAGCTAATCTGCTTTGTTTTATGTTATTGTAGTCCTTCTAGGAAAAACCATTCTGTACTAATATCCCAATTTCCAATGCTCAACTTTAATAATTTAATTTTCAAGCATCCTCTCGTTAAGATCAAAATGAAGACTATCAGCCACAGAATTACCAGCAGGAAAAAGATTCTCCACTTGCCCCTGCCCCAAGGGAAAAGACTAATTTGAAAAAGCAGTTCAGGAGCCATAGGGCTGGGAACAGGAAAATAAGCAGTTGAGACTCTCAGCTCATCATGAATGTTCCCCTTAACCTCTTTCAGAGGGAAGTAATATGGAAAGCCATTCTGAAATGGTAATGTAAGTACATATATAGTACTTGTACCAGCCACCTTCTGTAGGCCCAAAGTATATTCCCCCCCAAAAAAAGCCCCTTTCTGTATTTTCCCATGAATGCTTCATTATTCATAGGAGTGTGACCAAAACCATTCCAGACAGAACAAGGTACAGTTGTACCTCACTTAAAGAGCATAATGTGTTCCACAGGATTGCTCTTTAAGCAAGTTTGCTCTTTAAGCGAAACACCATTGTAAGTGACCAATTGGGGGGGCGGGGCGGCGGGGGGGATTGTGAACCCTGATTTATTTGTTAAGCGAGTTTTTGGTTGGTTTTATTTGTTATGCAAAGCGAACATTCAGAGAAAATTCTGCTCTTTAAGCGAGTTGCTCTTTAAGCAAGGTTTGACTGTATGCACCAACACCAATGACACAAATTCTTC
The DNA here is from genome assembly GCA_030440675.1 of Furcifer pardalis. Taxonomy (NCBI): domain Eukaryota; kingdom Metazoa; phylum Chordata; class Lepidosauria; order Squamata; family Chamaeleonidae; genus Furcifer; species Furcifer pardalis. Next base: position 75,392,365 of record CP126890.1, on the reverse strand, counting down.
ACCTGCAGATCCTGACTTTACCATGGTTAGTGATTGAATGATGAGCCTGCATGTACTATCCTGTCAATGTAACAAGTAGTAATTCATAGTGTCTTGCAATCTAAACCATTTTAGAGACATCTGAGAAGAATTTTTCATGTTTCTTCAGTGACCAGGGAAATATTGCTTTGCTTCTTCAATTATATTTTAAGTTGCAATATCAGAATTATGTGTTATATACATTCGGGATGATCCTACCTTATGGCGACCCTTGGTAGGGTTTTTTTTAGGTAAAGAATACACAGAAGTGGTTTACCATTCCCTTCTTCTGGGGCTGCCCTGGGACATTGCATCATTACTACACAGGCTGGCTTTTCTCCCAGGAGTTGGGAATCAAACTCCCAAACTCTGACTCTGTAGCCAGACAACATCAGTACTGCCAGAATATTTTTCTAGCCTACTGCTGATGATATTGCCCAATACTAGACACCCACAATGCAATGAACCATTGCCATAATCACAACAAGGTTAACAATGACTGCTTCTCTGTCCAAATGGGTATGTGTGTCATTTAGCTACTATTATCTGCATCTCTGCAATATTCTTACATGAACCTCAGTAGGATTCTGGCCTCTAATGGTCAAATAGGGTGCCTGCAATGTTCTAGGTATCTTCTAAACTAGTGTTTCCCAACCTTTGGTTTTGGGACTTCAATTCCCAGAAGCCTAAGTCAATTCCCCAAAGCACTGATCAGACAATGTACTGATTTAACCTTCTGGGAATTGAAGTCCCCCTGGGGGGCGTGTGCCCCAAATTGGAAACCACTGGTCTAAGCTATAATGTCCAAAAACTTGAGAAACGAGGCAGATTTAACATTCACCCATGCAGTTTTATTGTGAATTTTATTTGTAACCAAAAGTCTCATGGAAAAGGTTTACTTTAAAACTATATTGGATGTAGGCCATCTGTGTGATCACATATATGCTCCCCTCGACTTCTAAATTCCAACTTCAAGCTAAGATTTATATTCCCTTTGTCAGAACAGCTGAAATTATAGGATGATGGTCTAAAAATATGAGCAATCATTTAATTCCCATTTTCTCTGCATCCACTTGGAACACCAGGCGCAAAAAAATGGACATCTATTTTAAACCCCTGAGCAACAAGCATCTAGGCATATGACTCCAAATGGATACAGAAAAAGCAAATGTGAAGGATTTGAACAATTTGTCTTACTTTTTGCCATTGAGAGATAAATGGAAATGTCACAAAAAGCTTCTTCCCAGATTTGTAACTTAATAACGCAACCTTTCATGTAAAATTAGAGAATACATTCAGTAACAATATAGTCTACTCTATGGCATGCTATACTATATTCTTTCAAAAAGAGATCAGATCCAAAGCAGCTGCAGGAATGGGTATTATTATTTTTCAAAATGTGCTTCTGCCAGCTTTATCAGTTTCATTCATAAACAGCTGTGGCTGATTTCTAGATTAATTTGCTACATGCATTTTCACCGCAATTGTTCTTCCTTCTCTTTCTCCTCCCTCTTACTACGATTACTACTACAATCAGTAACAGCAACAATGTTTCAAGGTTAATCCATTTATCTGAAATTCCACAATGAGCTGTACAATGGGTAAGAAATGTATTTTCTTTCAATTTCAGAGTGGGCATCTCCTGAAGTGAAACACAAACCAGAACATTTTATATCTCTAGAAATCCACTTTTCAAATGTTCACAATAAAGTTTCCAAAAAGAGGGAGAGGGAGGGTGGAGAGAGAGTGTGTGTTACTTTCTTCCTCCTTGCCAAACAATTTACCAGTACACTTGCTTCCAGAGCTGCAGGAGAAGTGTGTAGCTGCCACTTTGCAAGACACAGCGACCATAGGTGGAGAAAGGAGGGAAGTGATCCTGAGGTCGGTCTCTCTTCAATTTCATTTACTGTATTTGCACCCATTTGAGGCAGAGTAACCTGGGATGGAGGGATGGAGGCACACTTGGATGCTTTTCCTATGAAAACAAGCCAAAAGTGGCCAGATGAGCAATGGTTTGTGTAAGGATAACAAAGACCACTATCCCACTACCATAGGACTCGTTCCACCTATCAGAGACCTGCACCCATTCAAGAAGCCAGCATAATCCCTTTTTCTGCTTCACACTACATGTGGTTCTGCTCCTGGCTAGGGAATCACATCATGAACCACATAAAACCCACCAGATAACTATAAAAAACCTAGAACCAGTAAAAAAAACCCAATTAAAAATACAATTAAAAATTAACCCGACAACTAAAAAGAGTGAGGGAGCGATATTACTATATCAGCCAGCAGGTAGGCTCACCACATCCCCAGTGCCCCACACCTGCTTTGCCAGCCAGAAATTTAGTTCTTTCCTGAAGGGCAGTAATTCCGTCTGGAGACGCAGTTCAATTGGCAGGAGGTTCCAAAGGGCCGAAACAGACACAGAGAAGGTCCTTTTTCTGGTGCACAATAAGAGAGCCTCTCCAGTCTGCTCTGGTGGGATGGACATATATTCTCGGGGTGATGCAGTCTCTTAAGTATCCTGGCCCACTACCATGTAGGGCTTTAAAGGTCATTAAATTGCTCCAACCCAACTGCTTGTCACTGTTTTGGACACCTTGACCAACCAGGCGGGACATGGATCTAATGGGCAAGCAGTGGTGCGAACAGATCCAAGGAGCCTGTCCACTTCCTCAGGGACAACTGGATCAAACCGATCCCAGATAAAATGGCAAGATTGCAATCCCAGATAACATGGCATCACCTGCCCATGTAAAAAGTTTGGTCAGTCTGTATTTGTTATGCCAAGAGGGAGCAAAGACAGGCTTAGCAAGAAGTGGGAACATATTAAAAGTACCTGGGGCACCTTGTTTAGCTTGCTGGGTCTCACAAGATACAGGTTGCCGCTCCCATATCTGCATGGGGTACATTTCCAAGATACCTGAAACCCCATACTTAACACACATATCCAGGTTATGCAAATGTCTTTGTCATTCTATGTGCATGTTAACAAAAATGGCTGCCTTCATTCCTTCTAAACATTACATTGTAGACAGTGTGTAGGGAACTGGAAATCTTATTCTGGATTTTGTTCTTTGGCATAGGACTGCTTATCCAGCCCTGGAAGGTAACAGTTACATCTGTTGCCCAGTCTAGCATCATCAGGCAAATTCTTGTATTACATGAGTATTTGGCAGGTATAGATGTGCTTCAGAAGTCTTTGGGATGAGGGAGAAGTGGGAGGCAAAATATTTTAAGTTTCTGTGTGTTTAATCTGAAGTTGAATGCATTGCACAAACCATCTTTACCTGTTCTGCTACTGTTTAGAAGAGGTGGTTGACCATATATATTATTTTCTTACACCTTTGTAAGGTAAAGGCTGCCCTTGCTCAAAAGCCAGTCATATCTGACTCTAGGGTTCAGTGTTCATCTCTGTTTATAGTCAAAAAGCCTGCATTTGCAGATGTTTCTGTGAACATGTGGCAGGCATGACTAGACACCGGAGTGCACAGAACACTGTTTTACCTTTACACCAAAATGGTACCTGTTTATCTACTTGCAATTTCTTGCTTTTGAACTGCTAGGTTGTATGGAACTGGAACAAAGATGGGAGCTCATTCTGTCCTGCAGTACTCAGGTCTTGAATTGCTGAGCTGCAGACCTTCTAGTCATCAAATTCAGTGTCTTAATCACTAAGCCATTGCCTGGTTGTAAAAACCAGAGGGTGGAAGTTCAATTCCCCACTGTATCTCCTGTGAGTAGAGCCAGCTTATGTAACTACTGGACAAGCTGCATAGTCCCAGGGTACCCTCAGAAGAAAGGAATGGTAAGCCACTTCTGTACATTAGAAAATCCTGGAAAGGGTTGCCATGAATCAGAATTGACTTCACAGCACATATTCTACATCCATAGCTTTGTTGTAATCATATGAAAACATGCCCAGAGCTGACCTACATTATGTTTACCTTTTCCCCCCTTTATTCTTTCCCTCCCTTTAGTTCTTCCTTTTGTCTATTTGTTTGTTTATGGAAAGGATTAATTTTCCATTATCTCAAGAAGACAGGATATTTCCGTAATATATCATATGACATAGTTTTAAATTCAAAGCCAGAAACATCTATTGTTTTGCCACATTTGTTTTGCAATCCAGGGAATGAGTCTTGTTTAGCATTTCAAGGTGACATTGTGCATGAAACTGAGAAGGAATGATGAGACAGCAAAGAACGGCTGGCTAAAATGCTTTGGTGCAAACAAGTACTAAATACTAAAGAAGTACATGGCATTCAGCAGAACTGGGGAAAGGCACAGCAATGAACAATCTCCTGAAAAAGAAAAGAGAGAACATCCCTGGGGAAAAAATTGGATTATTACTCTATTTACCACCCCATACAGCATTTTCTTTTTCAAATCTGTCTCTTAACATAGCACAACACTGGCACTAACAAGTGGGACATCTCTAATTGTGGTAAAGAGTTCAATAAGCTGAAGAATTTGTTGTTTCCATTTTTACTTATCGCTTAATTATCACATGTATTTGTAGCCAGTAAAGGAAAGCTACCCTGCAAGCCTGCATAGATCAAGTCAGAAGTAAGTAAGCCACATTAAGTTCAGTTTTGTTTACTCTAGGTAAGTGGATATAAAATTATAGCCTTTGTCTGCCATTCAGCACTACACAAAATGGATGTTTTCATCTCCATTTATAAGATGTAAATAAGTGCCATTACACCATTTCAATATGACCTGCACTAATGCATTTTCCAGTAGAAGTGTTTTATTGCAGCCCTAAATAATGCCATGGCTTATTGAAAACTTTTCATATATGGGAAGGCACAGGAGGGGGGAGAATGCCACAGGAAGAGAGCTAAGTGTATGTTGTCCTAATGTAGATATGCGTAATTCGTGGTTCCCCAAAAGGTTGTTATACTAAAATTGTTCTCATTCCTCACCATAGGCTTATGGAAGTTGCAGTCAACCAATATATGAGAGCCTACCCATAAAACACCATGGGCACAGATATCTCAATACAGTAATACACCAGATAACATTATGACTTGGTTCCACAAGTCATGACGTTATCCGATTTTTTGCATTGTCTGATGCATGCATCGAACAGTGCTAAAAAAAGGCCCTGACTTCAGGGACAAACTGCTTTAAAGGTAGGCAGGGAAAGAAATAGACACGATCGAGTCTCTTTCGTTCCCTCCCTGCCTTTAAACTAAAGGCAGGCAGGGAAAGAAAGAGATGTGATTGAAGGGAAAGAAAGAGACGTGATTGGTTTAAAGGCAGGGAGGGAAAGAGCCAATCACGTCTCTTTCTTTCCCTGAAAGAGACCCGATCGCGTCTGCTTAAGCCAGGGAGGGAACAAAAGAGACCCAGTCACATCTCTTTCTTTCCCTCCCTGCCTTTACTTCATTCATGCAGTCTCTGCGACTGCAGTAGGGTCGGGAGAAAGGCGCACACCTTTCCCCGACCCTACTGCAGTTGCAGAGACCGCTGCGGGTGGGGGGTGGGGGTGGATTGGGTAGAAGTTCTACCCAAACCAGCTACACCCACAGACCATTGCCTCGAATAACTCTAAAAAATCGTTATCTCATGCAAGTTGCCCCCAAAAAACTTGCATCGTTATCCGATTCTAGCATTATCCGATGCAATCATTATCCGGTGTATTACTATATCCTGTTTACACGTGAAGCCCTTAGGTGCAAATGCAGACACTGATGTCAGAACTCCTTACACAGGGAATCTCCCCCAACTTTGTTTTCCCTGGCAATGACAGTTCTGCTTTGCTAGAGATTGTTTTGGTAAGCCATATCTGGAACTCCTCCAAACATTGAGACAGTTGTGGAAAGAAAGCCTCTCCTGGGATTGATCCACTGGCCCCAGGCCCAATCACTCTAGCAACAGCATTTCCAATTAATCACTATGTGTCTCCCTGGTTTTAGTAATAATATTCATTTGAAAAAATGTTTGAAAACATCACAACAAACTCTGACTAAAGGTATATGTATGCACGGGACATCATACAGGAAGCAGCAAGGAAAACCATACCAAAAGAAAAGAAACATAAGAAAGCAAAGTGGTTGTCTGATGAGGCTCTTAAAATAGCACATGAAAGAAGGAATGCAAAAGACAAAGGAGAAAGGAAAAAAATTAAATCAATTGAATACAGAATTTCACGGAAAAGCAAGGAGAGATAAGGAAACCTACCTAAATAAACAATGCAAAAAAATAAATAAATAGAGGAAAACAACATAAGGGGTAGGACTAGAGATCTTTTTTAAAAAATTGGGGAAATCAAGGGAATGTTTAAAGCAAAAATGACCATGGTAAGGGAAAAAAGTGGCAAGGAGTTAGCTGAAGCAGAAGAGATTAAGAAAAGATGCCAAGAGTACACAGAGGAACTCTACAAAAAGGTCCTCAACACCCCTGATAATTCCAATGATGAGAACATTGAATTTGAGCCAGACATCCAGAGAGTTAAGTCAGGAAGGCCCTAAAAAGCACTGCAGACAACAAAGCCAGTGCAGATGGTGGTATCCCAGCTGAATTTTTCAAAACCTTGAAAGATGATTGAATCAAATTATTACATTCTATATGCTAGCAGATTTGGAAAACAAAACAATGGCAACATGATTGGAAAAGATCAGTATATGCTTCAATCCCCAAAAAAGGGTAATGCCAAAAAATATTCAAATTATCGAATAATTGTGCTCATCCCACATGCTAGCAAGGTTATGCTCAAGATAATACAGGATAGACTGAATCAGCACGTGGAGAGAGAATTAACAAAAGTGCAGGTGGGGTTCAGAAGAGGCAGGGGAACTAGAGACCACATTGCCAACATATGTTTCATTGACTACACCAAGGCCTTTGGCTGTGTGGACCACAACAAAATGTGGCAAGTAATTAAAGAGATGGGAATACCAGAACACATTATATCCCTAATGAGAAATCTGTGCATAAGTCAAGAAGCAACATTTAGGACAGAATACGGAATGATGGAGTAGTTTGGAATAGGAAAAGGAGTAAGGCAAGGCTACATTTTGTCACCCTGCTTATTCAACTTGTATGCAGAACACATAATGTGCAATGCAGGGTTGGACGAATCACAAATTAGGATCAAAATTGCTGGGAGAAACATCAACAACTTGAGATATGCAGCTGATACACACTAATGGCAGAAAGTGAGGAAGACCTAAAGAAAGAAGCTTCTGCTTAGGTTGAAAGAAGAAAGTGTAAAAGCTGGCTTAAGAGCAGTGGTGGGCTCCAAAAAATGTACTACAACACTGTAGGTGTGGTATGGTGGGCATGGCCGTCGGTGGCAGGTAGCGAGAGGATGCTCCTGCTGGCGAAAGGACGCTCGCACCCTCACTCCGAGCCTCGCCATTTCGGCCTCGCCATCTCGGCCCGGAGCAGAAGAATGCCGACAGCTGTGGCTGCCGAGAGGACGTTCCCGCCCCCTCCAGGCTTCACCATCAAAGACCATCGGTGGCAGGTAGCGAGAGGACGCTCGCACCTTCACTCCGGGCCTCGCCATTTCGGCCTCGCCATCTCAGCCCAGAGCAGAAGAATGCTGACAGCTGTGGCTGCCGAGAGGACGTTCCCGCCCCCTCCAGGCTTCACCATTAAAAGACCGTCAGTGGCAGGTAGCGAGAGGACGCTCGCACCTTCACTCCGGGCCTCGCCATTTCGGCCTCGCCATCTCAGCCCAGAGCAGAAGAATGCTGACAGCTGTGGCTGCCGAGAGGACGTTCCCGCCCCCTCCAGGCTTCACCATCAAAGACCGTCGGTGGCAGGTAGCGAGAGGACGCTCCTGCTGGCGAGAGGACGCTTGCACCCTCACTTCGAGCCTCGCCATTTCAGCCTCGCCATCTCGGCCCGGAGCAGAAGAATGCCGACAGCTGTGGCTGCCGAGAGGACGTTCCCGCCCCCTCCAGGCTTCACCATTAAAAGACCGTCAGTGGCAGGTAGCGAGAGGACGCTCGCACCTTCACTCCGGGCCTCGCCATTTCGGCCTCGCCATCTCAGCCCAGAGCAGAAGAATGCTGACAGCTGTGGCTGCCGAGAGGACGTTCCCGCCCCCTCCAGGCTTCACCATCAAAGACCGTCGGTGGCAGGTAGCGAGAGGACGCTCCTGCTGGCGAGAGGACGCTTGCACCCTCACTTCGAGCCTCGCCATTTCAGCCTCGCCATCTCGGCCCGGAGCAGAAGAATGCCGACAGCTGTGGCTGCCGAGAGGACGTTCCCGCCCCCTCCAGGCTTCACCATTAAAAGACCGTCAGTGGCAGGTAGCGAGAGGACGCTCGCACCTTCACTCCGGGCCTCGCCATTTCGGCCTCGCCATCTTGGCCCAGAGCAGAAGAATGCCGACAGCTGTGCTTTTATGATGACCTGATATTGTGTAATTTGTAATTTGTAATTATGATTGGGGACTCTGGGGATTTTGAACTGTAACTGTGATTGGGGTTTGGGAATTTCTGATATGTTTTTGATTTTGATTTTGTATTATTTGAAGTGTTGCTGAAATGTTTTATTAATTGATTATAGTGTTGAATGTTATATTTGTGAGTTTTGTGAGCCGCCCTGAGTCGGTTGCACCGAGTAGGGCGGCATATAAATTGAATTAATAATAATAATAATAATAATAATAATAATAATAATAATAATAATAATAATAATAATAATAATAATAATAATAATAATAATAATAATAATAATAATAATAATAATAATAATAATAATAATGGCCAGGGGGACAGCCCTTCATTGCACCCAAATTAGGACTATTTTATTTCAAATCTTGGATGGGCGGAGACAGCCAGAATTTCTACTACCGGTTCTGGTGTACTGGTGCAAACCTGCTAATGCCCACCACTGCTTGAGACTCAACATCAATAAAACCAAGATAATGGGAACAGGCCCTATCAGTCCCTGGAAAATAGATGGGGAAGAAGTAGAAGCAGTGACAGATTTTACTTTCTTAGGATCAAAGATCATTGCAGTTGGGAACTGCAGCTATGAGAAACCTGGGGAACATAGTTAAAAGTAGAGACATCACCTTGCAAACAAAAATCTGCATATTCAAAGCAATGGTATTCCTGGTGGTAATGTATGGTTGTGCAAGCTGGACCATTAGGAAAGCTGAGTGCAGAATAATAGATGCCTTTGAAATGTGGTGTTGGAGAAGAGTTTTGAGGGTACCCTGGACAGTGAAGAAAACAAATAGGTCAATCCTAAAATAAATCAACCCTGACTGCTCATTAGAAGGTCAAATAGTAAAGATGAAGCTAAAGTACCTTGGACATCAAATGAGAAGAGAGGATTCATTTGAGAAAGCCTTGATGCTGGGAAAGGTAGAGGACAAAAGAAGAAGGGGGTGACCAAAAATGAGATGGCTAGAGGGTATTGTAGATGCAATGGACACAGAGGTTGGTGGGCTGAGAAGGATGATGGAAAACAGAGGTACCTGGCGAACAATGGTCCATAGGGTCACAAAGGGTCGACTGTGTGACTGAACAACAATAAATGGTTTTGCTAAGGTGGGAAGTTATTGGAGACCCAGGCTAAATAACCCTGGATGCCTTTCCAGCCTCTCTAATTAAAATACACACATTTATTTTAAAATTAGCAATTTTATTGGAGAAAAATATTGAGAGTGTAGTCTGCAGGTTGGTTTGGCTGCAGCAGCATAGCATGGGCACAACATAAAGAGCAGTTCCTTGCATTGGATGACTCAGTTGTCATCCAGTGTCTGCCACACCAGTGCATTGCTAGGTACCCAAAAGTGAGTTGGCACCCCTCCGCACACACATACATATAGGCATGGAGAGGCCCCTAATTCCAACTGATAACCTTATGTAGAGGGTTCATTTTCCAGGAATAGGGACAAATGCTTGTCTCCCTCAATGGAGATCTGCTCCCTATGTGTAAAATCTCCACCAAATGTGGCTCAAGTCCCAGCTGTCCCACTAGGTTTCCAACATACTACTGATGCTTCAATCACTTCAAAAGTCCCCATCTTCCTGAAACCCCACTTCATTAACAGGATTGGAATGCACCATGTGATCCTTATAGAACAGTGGTTGCCATTGTGGGGGTCCTTGTCTCACAGGGGGACTTCAGTTCTCAGAAGCCTAAGTCAGTACATTGGCTGATCAGTGCTTTGGGGAATTGACTTAGGCTTCTGAGAATTGAAGTTAAAACAACAACAGCAAAGGTTTAGAAACAGGTAGAGCTTTCAATTTGAGTGTACAATGTCCCAATGATGGATGGATTCATAAATGGCCTTTCTTTTCCACAATGTGGCCTGCTGCCCAGGTCACCTTCCATCTTGCCAAATTAACTCTCCATGCTTTCACTGCCCCCCACCAAACATGAATCTTCAGCAGGCCAGACCATATGACAGTGATGTTGGGCAACCAAAGCTGAAGCAGCATTAGCTTTCTTTCATTGATAACATCAGACCCAGGTTCTTATATTTTGGGAATTCATTCTCAACCATCTGAATTAACAATACATCTGGATGTGGGAAATCTGCATAGTGGGCATCACTAAATAAAAGTGCATTCCTCTTTGGCCAAACCATGCATCCACTCTCCCAATCCTAGACATGTACTATTTGGCCCAATGCATAATAGTATGTCTGAACAACCATATGGACTTCAATTCTTCTACAACTGAAGAAGAAAAGGTAAAATGGGGGACATAACCATTAATAATAATGTGTCAGGTGTGGCCTAATATACCTTTTGTACAGTACAGACTGCTACCAACCTCATGCCTTAAACCTGGCTTGTGAAAAACTCAACTCTGTGGTTAATGTTGATGTCCCAGTTTGGGCCAATGCTAGTTTAAGTGCAGAAGCTGAAACCATCTACCACATGTATATAATGTTTGCCAGCACTGGAAGGGTGGGTGCTTCCTAGACTTAACAACACCAATACCTCTTTCTCTGAACTTCAGTCCTGGTTGTACCACTGTTCACATGGAACAAAAAAAAAAATACTGGTTTTTTTGGGTTACATTTCATAGTGGGATGACAGCACACATATTCCAAATTTCAATTTAGGCTATCTGCCTGAGTCTCTGTTTGAAGCGTGCTCCCAGAGTAATTCCTTTATTTAAATCCTCCTTTCTTCCTAGATGGTGAACACTGCAGGCGAATGTCAGCCTTATGATTTATTCTCAGAGCTTTTAGCTTTAATAGCTGTGTGCTGTATGTTAAATTATTGTTTTTGAGATGTACTGAACATGTACGCAGCTGTTTGTGCACCAGAGATAAATGTGTGATTTAAGTGAGTGGGCAGACCCAAGATAAAGCCTAGAGTCCGGTTATGTTTCATAGGCTTTATGTCTGAGTAAATATCGTTCAGATTCCTCTGTGAGATGCTGAAAAGTGACTTTTTTACTTTTACATTTACTTTCTTTTGCTCCTCTGACTTTTCAAATCAGGATACCTATTATAGTTGTGAACAAAAACTCCCTCTGTGTTTAAAGGGTTTAAATGCTTAAATGTAAATAAAGCTCTTAAACACTGGTTTATGTGTTTATTTTCAATAGAAGTTAATTTCTCTTTTTTGGAGGCAGACATGGTGAAAGAAGACAACTGACTGGTGTGGATGCATTTCCCGCTTCGGCCCTAGAGCTGGACATGCCCATTTGTTGTCCATGTTTTTCATCTGACATCATAGGCTACCTTGGGAAAATATGAACAAGGTGATCAGGCTAAGGAAGCCAGTTCACCTTGCCAGCGCCTAAAAGTTAAAAGGCAAAGTGGTTGCTCTCTTGCACAGACCATACTACTTGTCAGTGAAATCACTCTGATTTGTTTGCAGATTAAAGGTGTCCCTTGCTTGAAATCCAGTCATATCTGATTCTAAGGGGTGGTACTCATATCTGTTTATAGCCAAACACTGTCTGTGTCTGCAGCCATTTCTGAGGTCATGTGGTAGGCATAACTAGATATCAGAGCACAAGGAACACTGTTACCATTCCTGCTGAAGCAGTACCTATTTATCTACTTTCAATTTCTTGCTTTTGAACTGCTAGGTTAGCAGGAGCTGGGAGAGAGATGGGAGCTCACTCAGCCATGCAGCACTCAGGTCTTGAACTGCTGATTTGTTGTCCTTCTGCCTGTCAAGCTCAGTGTCTTAAGCATTAAGCCACCACGGCCTATTTGCAGAAGGTAGCTATTATGTCACCAATTTCTCAAAAGGATTCTGCAGGAATGATAGTATTAGGGTTCAAATACCAATTTCCTCCCTTGCTATAGATGCCTGTGTATGTTCCCAGAGTGGGTAAGTCCTAAATATGTAGCTGGGCAGTGAGTGGCCACACTTGGGCAAGCGAGGCTACTTGGAATACTAAGGGGATGTAATCTCTGTCCCTAATATATTTTCATTAAGCACAGTTCACTGGTACCATTAGGAGGTTTAACTACAAAGTGAAGGCCCAGCACAATTCTGAACTTAATTATTATACTACAAAGCAAACCACCCTGCTCCAGTCTTTATTGTCTTGCATTTTAAGAAATCAGCCCCTCTTTGGAAAATTTCAAATACCCAAATAAAATAAAATCAAGATGTATATGATAACAAATCTCTTCAGGCCACCTCCAAATCACCTCAGGGTGGGCCAGTGCCAATTTGAATGGTAACATTTGAATATATATCTGATTGGATGATATGTAATAAGAGAAAAGTGGGCTACAAATGATACAAATAAATAAAATGTGTGTACCCTTAATAAACATTCCAGCCCCTTCTGAATAATATCCTTGCACCCCTAGAAGAAAAAGGGGAAACAGCTGATGCAACTGTGATTTTTAGGGGATTGTGGCTGTCCTTTAACATCTCATAATAGTATCAACAATGTAATTACAAATAAATAGTCTAAATTTTAAAACAAAATAGGTACTTCCCTTTTCTAGGAATTTGGGAATTTTAAAACTGAAGTTAAACCCTTCCAATTTCATCGGAACCAGTGGGTTTCTGGTATCTCAGATGTTCAGTGGCAGCTTGGCAGCTACACCAGTGGCTTAAAATGCTGAGCTGGAGACTGGAAGGTTGGGTTTCTATACCCAAAGGCTGCATTTGGGGACATGAGAGGAGCCTCATTCGGGTGTCCCTTTTCAACCCAGAGTAATCTCTGACACAAAATTATCATTAGTGGCACCTCGATCTTATGCCGACTGCGTCCTTGGCTCTCTTTCACACAAAATCCAAAGCAAAATCCAACATAATCCTCAGAGAGTGAGCATCCATAGTACCACAATGTTGCTTAATTATACCACTGTACAAGTAATTGCCCAGCCAGTTGAGCAAATGATTGTGCAAGCAGTTATACAGTGAGCTATGCAATCTCATCTACAACCCCCGGCAGGGCCTATCACACAGTGTGCTCATTGTGTTGCTTTGTAGTAACCGTGCCTTGTATTCCCACTCCTTCTGCTAGCTCTGAAAATAGATCTTGTGCTACTACAGTGACATCACTGGAGACCAGCCTGAATGCCATTCTTTCCTTTTGAAAGACGCTGCACAACCTTGGATGATTGTGCATTAACAATATTTTGCTGTTTAGCCCAGCGATACCCAAACAATTTCATCCTTCAGCAGAGGTTAGTTATTTCATCTGAGTTAAAATTGCAGGCTTCCCTCTGGCTCCTGTTACCACAAAACTATGGCTTACAATCTTCAGTAAGGGATGGGGCACTGTTTTCTGAGTAATGTTGATTCCATAGAATTTAACAAATTCTGCTGCTTCTTTGTTTCATCTGGAGTGGCAGCTACCTATTACCGTAGTAGAAAAGCTCGGTGGTTTAGATGCCTGTCCTACAGGGAAAAGAGCCAACCCTGAAATGACAAATCATTTTTGAGCAATCTCTACCTAGAAAGCCTTGGAAGAGTTGCCATAAGAGTTGACCATACACAATTATTATTATTATTATTATTATTATTATTATTATTATTATTATTATTATTATTATTATTATTATTATTATTATTATTATTATTATTATTATTATTATTATTAACTTTACATTTTGTTTTCCTGAAATTCCACCTCAAACATAGAAATGTGTCCCAGAATACATTGCTGGCCTTTGTGAGTGAAATTACAGTTAAAAAGAACAAAACACAGGCTCCCCACATTTGCACTGATGTTTTCCATAAGTACAAGAAAACACAAGCCACTTCTTTCGACTTAAAATGTTTGAAGTGGTAGCTGTGTTAGTCTGTTTACTCGGATATTATTTCAGATTGTTTTATATGTCTAGTGGTCTGTAGGGGGCAGCAGAAGCTAAAGCAAATCAAGTGGAAGTTGTCCAATGGGGAAACAGAATCTATGAACTGTGTATTCTCCCTACATGTCTGTGGGTAGGTTGTGATGGGCTTGAATTGCTGCAAAATTAACAACATTTCCTAATTAAAATTCTACATATTAACAAACTCAGGTTGCATACATCCTTTTTTTTAAAAAAAGTCTAATCTCTTCTTTTATATACAAAGCTACTGAAGCTGAACAAAACCAGTGAGATAAAAATTAACACACAAATTGTTTTTCCTCCCTTTGGGCAGGAAAAATCCTGTTTACAAGGAAAATGCAATTATGTATAAATATTTATGAATATAAAAGGGAGGAAAGTCAGACTTCAATGATTGTGGGGGGAGGGTTGTTTTTGTTTGTAACAGAAAATAATAATAAAATAATAATAGGGCAACATATTTGACATAATTATTGAGATGTCTACTGAGCCTGTTTGGTAAATTGCTCATTTTCTACTATTTTAGTTTTGAGAATTAATTTTTAATGGCAGCTCTGCACCTGATGGAAAGAGATCTAGATTTTAATTAAGCAAATATACTCAGAAATTGTCTTTCTCATCTGTCTTGAAAAATCTTAAAATCAAACATTTGTATACGATGGCGAAGCTTTTAAAACAAAATGTTGTGGCTCTGAATTGGTGCAAAGGAATTAAGAATACAAAAGAGAGAAATGTTTTTAATTATGATGCTTTATGAGAGAAATACAGCGTGGTTAGAAGTTTAAATTGAATGACTTTAAGTAAAGAACATGTCATGATGGTCATGTAAGTGGAAACCTGTCATATTCATTATCTTTCATCATTACTGCTCAAAGATTTTAGTGAAATAATTTCTGCAAAAGGTAGCAGTTGATTGTTAAGTAGTGGCTGGAACTTACTTTCTCCTTGTATCTTTGTATAATCTATTTTATGTTAAATATTTAAGTGGAGATAAATGTACAAAAGCCCTGCAAATGAACAGAATTATTTGTCAGGATGCACAGGGAAAGTGGAAAGTTAGAGTTTGTGAAATTAAAAACAGAAAAAGAAAAAAGAATCATCACACTTTAAAGACTAACAGAATCATTTTAGTGTTAACATGGACCAAAATCTACTTCTGTTGATGCAAATAATGCAATACTGCGTCTTTTATATGTCTTCAGAATAATAGGCATCAATGACCAGATAAAAATACTGACAGACAATAGATAAAGTGGAAAGAGGACTATAGGGATGTTAAATATTTGAATTTGCAGAGTGACAAGCTGTATGCAAGATAGATTTGGCTGTCACACAAATGCTAGAGGTTGGGCAGAGTTTAATGAATGCCATACTGAAATGCATATCTTAGTCTAAAATATCACCATATTTTGCCTTCCCTTCCCTTCCTTTTCTTAAACCTTCCCTTCCTTTCCTTATTTTAAACCACCTCAACTAAGACAGACTAACATTGTTGTTGTTGTTGTTGTTTTGGAAACTAGGAATCAAGAGGAGTAAGTTATGTCTATGGTGGCTACAATTATATGTCTTGCTTTCTCAGACCTTAGCAGTGAAGTTGCTGGATCTGCCACATCTCAATCCCTGGGACTTCTGATGTCACAGAAGTGGGCCTTTCTTATATTTCAGGACAGATATCATGAGTACTCAGCAACATTTTCATCCCCATTGTTTTTTGACATTTTGCTTTTGTTTAGGGCAGACTTCCTCCAGGACCTCTCCCCCCCCACACACACATACACATTATTCTAAAAGATTAGAATATTAATAATCTTGTTTGTTCCTGCTTCCTCTTCCTTCCTATCATCTTTAGTTCCTGTTTGATGAACATGAGAATCATTATTTATTGTCAACATTCCAACCATAATCAGCTGAGTTCTAAATTCGCTTTAAATTTATTAATAGAAAGTTTAAAGGGGAAAGCCTGTGTTCCTTATTAGTGTCAAAAGCCAAAGTTTGGGATAGAAAAGTCAATTGGAGGGGAAAGACAATTTTTTTAAAAAAATAAAACATATTTTGAGGGCAAACAGCCAAAAGCTTTTATTACTTCTCTTTTAAATGGAAATGAGGAACTCTGGTCTTCTCCACTTTTGAATATGGCTCTTTGTAAATTGCCTCCTGCCCCCAATTAAATTCATCCCAGTCTACTTCATTTCTGATCCCCCAGAAAATATTATTTCAGATAATTAATAGTCTTAAAGGTGTTTAAACAACAAAAGCTGATGATGCAAAACTAAGATTGTGCACCTGTTTCTAAGACTAAGTCAATTCTTATTTTATTATTTCATTTTAGAATTTATCCCACCCTTCCATCTCATAACAAGACATTCCAGGCAATTAGCACAATGAAAATAAAAGCAGAAAATTAAGAACATCGTAATTTAAAAACAAGCAAACAAATAAAATAAAATAAAAATACTAAGCAAGGAAACAACAAAACAGAATTTTAAAAAAGTGGTCAAAAGCTCTTAAATGTTTGTATAAACTGGTTGTAAAAAACCCTAGAATTTTCAAGAGGATTCACAAGTAATTGTTTCTCAACTTGTGGCATTAAAAATCAATGGCTATAGTCCTATTAGTTACACCTGCTGTCTTACATAAATCTCAGCTGTGAACTGCCACTGAATAAGACAACTCTTCAGGTTACATGACTTGAGGTGTGGCAAGGAATACAAACTTTGTCTTCTTAACTAGCAGGATGTTGCTAAGTTTGGATTCATTTACTCTGGTGTAAGGAAGGAACAGAATTCTGTTTGCTACAATATAAATTTTTTTCCTACACTCATTATAAACATGCATGTTTGGACCAGTGAACATCACAAGTTAATAGACCACATAGTTCCTTAATAATAATTTTGTGTCAGAAATTATTCTGGATTGAAAGGATTTTTGCAGGATAGACTCCTCAGGGGACACCCAAATGAGGGGCCTTTCATGTCCCCAAGAGCTGGGACAGTGAGGGGCACTCAATCCATCATGCAGTACCCAGGTATCAAACTGCCAACTTGCCAGCCTTCCAGCTAATGAGGAGAGTTTCTTAACTATTGAGCCACCACAGCCCCTACATAGTTCCTTAATGGGATCTAATGGATTGCTCTTTAGCAGCTGGCAATTACTCTTGCTCAACTGCATGTGGCCGGATTTTTTGGACTTCCATAATTTGTGATTCCTGGACATGTTGGCTGTACTGATGGAAGTAGTACTCCAAAAGATATGAGAGAGAGAGAGGCAGCACATGCATTTGAGCACAATTGAAAGTGTCTTCCCATGTTGCTAAGACATGTAACAGTTGAGTTAGTCCTCCCAAAAGACTCATAGTAAGCATAAGCTCAATAAACTCAATTATCTTTTATCTACTTTTTCCTTTTCCTATTCCTCCATTCCTTAAGATAGCACTCAGCTAAAGAGCCCAGGTGGTGCAATGGTTAAATTGTTGTACTGTAGTCAGAATGTTGTGATTTCAATCCAGACCAGGACTCAAGGTTGACTCAGCCTTCCATTCTTCCAAGGTCGGTAAAATGAGTACCCGACATGTTGGGGGCAAAATGCTAGTTAACTTGTGAACTGCCCAGATAGTGCACTAAGTGCTATGGGGTGGTATCAGTGGCTTCAGCAGGTTCAGAACTGGTAGCAGGAATTCTGCCTGGCCGTGTCCATCCAAGTTTTGAAATAATGTAGTCCTAATTCAGGTGCAATGCAAGGCTTCCCCCCTAGCCATGCCCACCATAGTGATGGTAAAAATGTTTGGATTCCACCACTGGGTGGTATATAAATGTAATTGCTATTTCTTAAACTCTTGTTGACCATAAAATGAAGCTTGACAACTTTCCTGGATGTCTGGTAAAATACATTCAGTTCCTTTTTGTGGGCTACAACTCTGAGGACCCTCTAGTGAGCATGATCACTGCCATGCTGGGAGATTCCAGACATTGCTGCCTTGAAAGGAAATTGTTCCAAGTGCTATATAATATTGTCACATCAAGTCTATTGGAGGAAGCCTAAAAGACTATTCAGTGTTAATAACTCACTCTCCAACTGATCCCCTTAAAATCAAATTGCCCCCTTGTAGGGTGTGTGCCCCACATTGGAAACCACGGCACTAGGGTAAACTGCAGAACAAGGTAGAAACTGGGAGATTAGTCATGTCACTTTGTACATTTATAAGATGTGAAAATGTCAATCAACTGCAAAGGGTTCCACTCATCTGCGTAGAAAACAATGATGAAGAATAATGACTGCGTGTTTCACTGCTCAGTCTCAACAATGGCTAGAATGTAAAACAAAACAAATGGGAACTGAAAAACTAGGTGAACCAGCAGTCTAAAGCGTATAGCATGTTGGCCAGATCCAGCCCATGACACCAGATCATCCGGCCTGCACCCTCACTTCCAGCTGCTGCCACTGGAAGCAGTTGTGGATGCATTTACAACAGCCGTGAATGCATTTATGGCAGCGTTTATGGCAGTTGGACCAGTCCAGCACCATCAACTATCTGAAGGAGCATGACCTGGCCCCCAGCCTAAAAAGGTTGCTGACCCCTGATATATAGAAGTTTGATTGTTGCTTGATATTGTTGTTAGTGAATTTTGATGCTGTAACGACTTATATTACAGTATCTTTGATTATTCTTAGGATGTTTTAATCTAATGTTTTGACTGTATTATATTTGTTATATTGATATGTTGTTGCTCTTATATTTGATATTGTAACATTGTAAGCCGCTCTGAGTTGCTTCGGCAAGGAGAGCGGCATATAAATACAAATATAATAATAATAATATAGGATCTAGGAAAACATAACCATCTGGCCAAATGCAAAAAGTTGGGATCGCATTTGGAATATGTTTTCACTCTAAGGTAAGAGAACAGCTGAATGGTAAGACTGTATATGACTTGCGTCCTTTTGTATCTTTTCAAGTAAACCATGTGCTAAAAATGCAATAATTGTTTTGGTGCTATGGGCTCTGAAGGACACCTAACTCATGAAGAACACTGTTGCTGGAAATTTAAGAACATAGGTACATACAACCAGGCCACATAAAATGGTTATACTACTAGGGTACTGTATCAACACTTTTATAAAGAAACAACACTGTGTCTGCAAATTTACTCTGTCATCAAGTCTGAGGAAAAGGACTTGATCCACAAAAGCTCACATAATGTTTTTAAGTGTCGCATCATCTTTGTTTTCTTTTTTTCATTCTTTTGTAATTGTTTCTTGTCTGGTGTGATGGTCATCAATATCTTTCCTATTGGATATGCACAAATTTTCCTGCAACTTGTTTGAGATAACTTTGTTATTCTGCTTTAAAAGCCATGTTTGCGTGGGGCTCTTATTTTAAACCAGCTTTTCAGAAAAGATGAAAATAAACCACTTTCAAACAAGTAAAACTCCCCTTTTTGAGCTACAGGCAAAACCATAATCAAGAAAACATTATCAAAGACAGGATTTCTTCTTTATAAGTTACATCTGGAAGGATTTCATTCTTCTGCCAAACCATATGCCCACAGCTAATATCACCAGAAGGTTTGTTCTGTGATTGTGAACATTGTTTTGCTGTGGAAACCATAGTTTTCTTACTATGACATCAAATGACTCCAAAGAGAATGGTGAAGATTCCTAAAAGTATTTCAGCCTCTCAATTTCTTCCTTGAAAGCACTAATTTCATAGTAGTAACTAGATAATTTAAATGTGTAATTAATACATTTGTGAATTTTGCATTGCTTTTGTTCTTGATGATCTCAGTGTAATCTCCAAAGCTAAATATTATCATTTTTTTTCCTTTCTAAAGAGGGAATTGATCAGCTCAAACCTGTGGTAATCTTCAACGTCTTTCTTTCTAAATAAATGCATGTATGATGCATTTGCCCCCATATGCCCGCACAAAAGAGACTGACCACAGTGATGTTGGTTGAAAAATTGGGCCACTTTATTTGAAATCAACATGGTTAACTTTAACCATCATAACAGTAACTTAATGCAGCAAGGCCGCAGTAGCACTGGTGAGGTCAACGATATCCATTCCCAATGTTAACTTGGATATCGGATAACCATAACCGTACAACATTTTACTGTCCCGGTCAGAAGTAACCAGCTGGTATCTCCTTCTGACCCCACACCGGGCGAACTCTATATTGGGGCTGCCTGCTGCCGAGCTGGGCAGTTACCCAAGTTCCCGTTCCGCGTTTTGCTCAGACTCACAGAGTGGCTGATCAAAACACGTTCCTACCCGGTTCTCCTGGGACCAAATTTAATCCTAACCAGTGCTACCCGCCCCCTGAAGTGACCAAAAAACCCATACCAGCTCACCCGGCTAGGCAGTGTGGGATGGGCGAAAACGCCAAGAGACCCTCAGGCCAATCTAGGTCTCAAGCAAAAATTCCCATCCGGCCCCGGAGCGACCCAAAAACAATCACACTGCTACCAGGGAGGGAGGGCGGGGCACGCTCGCCTGTCAGACGGGACTGGCGAACGAGCGCGGGGAGCGCGCCGCCCTTATAAGGGCCGCGCTTGACCACGCCCCCCGCGCTCGTACCCAGGCCTGTCTCTTGGCAGGCACCTGCGGGCAAAGCACGCGGCCGCGGCAGTCGCCGCGGTCGCTCGACCATTGCCCCCATATGCCCGCACAAAAGAGACTGACCACAGTGATGTTGGTTGAAAAATTGGGCCACTTTATTTGAAATCAACATGGTTAACTTTAACCATCATAACAGTAACTTAATGCAGCAAGGCCGCAGTAGCACTGGTGAGGTCAACGATATCCATTCCCAATGTTAACTTGGATATCGGATAACCATAACCGTACAACATTTTACTGTCCCGGTCAGAAGTAACCAGCTGGTATCTCCTTCTGACCCCACACCGGGCGAACTCTATATTGGGGCTGCCTGCTGCCGAGCTGGGCAGTTACCCAAGTTCCCGTTCCGCGTTTTGCTCAGACTCACAGAGTGGCCGATCAAAACACGTTCCTACCCGGTTCTCCTGGGACCAAATTTAATCCTAACCAGTGCTACCCGCCACACGGGGGGGAGTGAAACTACTCACCGCCCCACCCCCACCCCCCGAGACCGACAACTCGGTCACCAGGCCCTGCTGCAGCGCTCCCAGGAACAAAATCTGGCCGTCCAGTGACGGGTGCACTCCATCGCCCCTGTACAGGTGGCCCAACTCCTCCATACAGAAGAGCGGATGCTCCACCACCGTACCCAGACCCCGGGCATGCAGGAAACGTGCTACGGCGCGGTTCACCCCACGCCGCGCACGATCCACGGCCCGGTAATCCACCGCGCCCCTGTACCGGGCACGCGGTATCATACTCGACCAGACGATTCTGGTCGCCGGCCAATGCTGGTGCAGGAGATAGAAATCCCTGCAAATGGCCCTGGATAGATCCAGCCCCATCCGTTGACCTAGGTCATTCCCACCTAGGTGCACAAGGAGGATATCGGGGGGTGGCACGTGCCAGCTTGACATCATCAAAGGCATCAATTGGTCCCACAACATCCCCCGCACCCCCCGCCACATGAGGAAGGCCCACTGCCGCAGGCCAAGGTGGATCCCGCAGGGAGCTGCACCAGCAAAACGGGCGGCCCAGTAGATATAACTGTGCCCGACGATCCAGACCCGGGCCACATCGCTCCGAGGGAAGAGCTCTGAAAGAAAACAAAAAGAAAACAAACGGCAGCAAGGCAGGTCATGGCAGCAGCGGGCGCACATATGTCCGAAAACAAGCGGACCCCCACCGCCCCATCCTCATGATGTCCGCATCAGAATACCCAAAAGAGGCTGCGGTGGAAGCAGCCCCTATGCGGAAAGAGTGGGTGCTGTAACGAGCACCAGGGATCCCCACCTCCGACAGGGCCGCCCCGGTAACCCTCCAGAATTGAAAGCGAGTCAGCGGGGACCCATCCCGGTGTATAAAAAGGGGGATATGACCAGAGGGGCGTATGGCCAGGTAGCGCTCAAGCGCTCCCACCGGACAGATGTCTGCTATACTGCACCGCAGTAGCAGTAAGGAAACCCCCCTGCCCAGCTGGTCGGTCTTAGAGATCCGGACCGTCAGCCGGACCGACGATGCGGTGAACGCAACGTCAGCCAGCTGCAGCGCGCGGCCGGACACATCCCCTCGGGACGCCACCACCAGTTCTCCCACCCGGAGTGCAGCAAAAAATGTGACAGAGGAAGCGGCGTGAAACAATGCAGCCTCATACCCATCAGTGCAATGGCGTGGCCAGGCCGCAGCCAAACGCCGCAGCACCTCCGGTGACACCGGCTGTCGGGCGTCCGGGCGATGGCCACGCTCCCTCGACCAGCCCTCCAACACCCGGCGAATACGAAAATCGCCAAGGGTGTCGGGGACACCGTTCGCCCGGGCGGCAAAGGCCAAGGCCGACAGCCGCCCCTGGATGGTACGTGGGGCGAGGCCAGACCTCCGCAGGTGCACCATGAACTGAAGCACATGGTCCACCGGGAGCGGCCAAACATCCGGCAAACCCTGCTGGTTCCTAAATATGGTTAAAGCCCCACACGCCAGGCGATATGCACGGCGTGTGCGACCCGACAGGGAAAGGCCGATGGCCCGATTCACCTCGGCCCGCCAATGTTCCAGACCGCGTCCGGCAACTCCGAAGGAAGTGCCCTGGCACCGGGAGCCAACGCCCTGAACCGCGCCATCTGAAAGCGGGACAGGGCATCAGCAATAGAATTGTCCACCCCCGGCACATGGCGTGCGCGAAATACGATATTAAGTCTCAGCGCAGCCAGGACGAACGGCCTGACTAAGGACATAACCCGGGGGGAGCGGGACGTCTGAGAGTTGACCACCTGGACAACCGACGCGTTGTCACACCAAAAGGTGACAACGGAGTTTTCCCAGTGATGTCCCCACATGTTGATCGCCCCCCAGATGGGAAAGAATTCCAAGAAAGT
The DNA here is from genome assembly GCA_030440675.1 of Furcifer pardalis. Lineage (NCBI taxonomy): Eukaryota > Metazoa > Chordata > Lepidosauria > Squamata > Chamaeleonidae > Furcifer > Furcifer pardalis. The sequence goes on along the minus strand of CP126890.1, from coordinate 75,369,134 downwards.
CAGATCCCTCACGACGTCGGAGTCTCGCCAGTGCGGCGGCCAGGTGCCGGCGCACCAACGGCCATCAAAATAGATGCCAAAACCGCAAGACCCCGATGCGTCGGAATGGACCTGAAAACTGGAAGAGAGGAAAAGGTCAGAGCGCCAAAAGGAAACCCCATTGAAGTCCCTTAGGAACGCCAGCCAGACCTCCAAATCCTCCCTCATCCCGCGGGTCAGCCTAGTTCTGTGGAACTTTTTGGTCAGACCGGCCATTGCGTCGCACAAGCGGCGAGCTAAGGCGCGGCCAGGGGCCACCACCCTACAGGCAAAGTTGAGATGCCCGTGAAGCTCCTGCAATTCGAGCAAGGTAACCTTCCTTTTGGGTAGCAGGGACTCTAAGCGTTCAACCAAGTGCTTCACCTTGTCAAGGGGGAGGCGAGAGGTCATGGCCACCGTGTCCAATTCGATGCCCAGAAAAGTGAGGGTAGTGGCCGGGCCCTCCGTTTTCTCGGGCGCCAACGGAACAGCCAACTCCTCCGCCAGGCGCTGAAATGATTGTAGCAAGTGAACGCAATCCCCAGTATCAGCGGGACCCCCAAAAAGGAAATCATCGAGGTAATGGGCAACCCTGTCAGAACCTGCCTTCCTAACTAAGGCCCAGTGCAAAAAGGAACTAAAGCGCTCAAACGCGGCGCAGGAGATGGAACAGCCGAACGGCATGGCCCGGTCCACGAAATACTGGCCCTCGAAACGAAAACCCAGTAGCTCGAAATCCTCGGGGTGCACTGGCAACAGGCGAAAAGCAGACTTAATGTCGCATTTGGCCAAGAGTGCCCCCGGGCCGCAGGAGCGGACCATGCGAACAGCCTCGTCAAACGACGTATACCGGACTGAGCACAAAACGTCCGGAATAGCGTCGTTGACGGAAGACCCGGCGGGGTAAGACAGGTGATGAATCAACCTGAACTCACCCGGGGCCTTTTTTGGGACTAACCCCAACGGGGAAACTTTAAGGTTGGGGTACGGCGGGCTGTCAAAAGGGCCCGCCACCCTGCCTGCTGCTACCTCCTTAAAAATTTGCGCTCTGGCCACTGACTCCATACCCACCAGAGAGCGTAGGTTGGGAGCGTCCTGAGGCCCCCGCGCCCCAACTATGGGGATACGGAAGCCAAAGGTGAAACCCTCAGAAAGGTACTGGGCGTCAATGGACGAAGGATACTCACGCAGCAGGCGGTCCAGGATGTCGACCCTAATCGGGCTGGGGCCCCTTGCCAGGGGCGTTGTCAGCCCCGGTCCGCTTGGCCCCCTGTTGGTCCTTACCCCGGCCCCGGCCCGCCCCCCCTCAGAAACAGGAGGTGGCGGGGTGGGCGCCCGCGCAAATCGAGCACTCGTGCTTGAATTTGCACTGCTTTTTGGAGCAGCGACCTGAAGCGGAGTACTCCCAGCACAGCAGGCGGGCCGGAACCGCCTGCCCCGCCGACTGGCGGGGGGCCTGAGAGGGAGTAGGGCGCTGGATCAGGTGCCCGCAATCATACCGCTCACCAAGGGCCGGGCGGGTTGGCGTCATAAGCTGCATCCAGAGCGCGGAGTGCAGCTCGTCCCAGCGCATGCCAGGACGTATGGCCGCGCGCATGCGAAATTCTTCGTCATACGCCAGCCATGCGTGGCCCGGGAAGTCCACGTACGCCCTGTAAATAATATCGAGGTACTGGAATAGGGACACTCCTAACTGGGGAAAAGCCCTGGATAGAACACCAGCGTAGATCAGGAAACCTGGGAGCCAATTGGCCCAGGTGCGAGGAGGCTTCTTCCTCTTAGCCCTCTCCTTGGCCGCATCCTCATCCTTCTCCTTCTCCTCTTTCGTGGAGTCCCGATTGAGGAGGGAGAAGAAATCCACATACTCCCCACGGAGAATCTTATCTCGCGTAGCGGGAAGTAAGTGGTCGCCGAGCGGCAACGACTGGTCGCCGTACGGCATGGCCAAGCGAGACACCGAGTTATAGCCCGTATCCCCAAAGGCGTAGCAAGGCCAACCCGGGGCGGCAATAGGGGGACCTCCGAAAGGCGAAGCCGCCGGAGGCGGCGGGTAGGGCGCCCGCCATGTACCAGGCACCGGGTGGACTGGCGGAGGCGGAGGCAGAACGGTCGTTGACGGAGCCGGTCCCAGCCACGAAGGGGCCGGCCCCTGCCCAGGGGGTGCTGGCGGCAACCACGGGAACCCAGGCGCCGCGGCCGGCCAGGGCGAAGCCGCGGCAGTAGCCGACTGGCCCGGCCAAGGCCATTGCACCGGAAGCTGCGGTGCAACGGGAGGCAGGGTCGGGTCAACTAGGGGCAGCTGCGGAGCGACGGGAGGCGGCTGCTGCGGTGGTGCGCCAGGGAGGGTGGCCGGAGCAGCCCCATACTCACCACCGGCCCGTGCTTCTGCAATCGTCGGAGGTACAAGGACTGGGCGGGCACCGCTGGGCCCAGCTTCGGGTTCTGCCCCGGCCGGGGGCGCGGGATCCTCCTCCTGGGCCTCGGCATCGCGCGGGACCTGGTCGTCGGCAGGCGGGAGAGGCGGCAGGCGAGCCTCGAGCTGGGCAATCCGCCGGTGGATAACCTCCACCAGCCCACTCCAGTCGGCAGCAGACGGATCTGCCACCGACTGTGCGGCCCGCCGGGCCGCACCTCGCGAATCCGGCACCTGTCCCGTGACCGCGGCCCGTTCACGGGCCGCCACACGAGCCAGGAGGGCCGCGGGTGTGACGGGGGCACTCTCAGACCCCGTGGTGCGGCGGCTGGAACCCCCTGCGGCGGTAGCCCTTCGGGGGATGCGGCGAGGGCGAGGCACTGCTTGCTGTTTGGAAGCCATGGCCTGCTTCTTGGGAGCCATGGCAACGGAACAACACTACCTTGTCTAAGCGCCACGCTACACTGGCCTATCAGATGCTGGCCCCGAGACCAGGCCGAGGACCACCGAGGGCCTTTAGGACCAGGGATGACCCCAACCCACCCGGATGGAACCCGGGACTGCAAAGCTAGCCTGCGAGTGGCTCCTTGTAATGGAGGCCAGCGCAGGATGGAAGCTCCCAATAACTGGCCCCGTAGCCGGGTGCCCAACTACAGCAAGGACTGAGATTCCTAGCCTCTGGCCCTGCAGCCAGAAATACTACCACTGAGCGAGTGAGACAGTCCTAAAGACGTGACAAAATGGCGGGCGCTATGGGAGGACGCCTAAAATGGCGGCCGCAAGCAGCGCCGGCCGAAAAGGCCCCGAAAAAGCGGCCGAAGCCGGGACAAAGGAGGCACAAGTGCCAGCCGCCGGGCGGCACAAGCCCAATCCCTGGCCTAAGTCCTGAAGACGTGGCAAAATGGCGGGCGCTGCGGGAGGACGCCCACAATGGCGGCCGCAAGCAGCGCCGGCCGAAAAAGGCCCCAAAAAAGCGGCCGAAGCCGGGACAAAGGAGGCACAAGCCCAATCCCTAGCCTAAGGACAGAGTCGGGGAAGATGGCCAAGCCCAAACGAAACGCCGCTATATTCACCGCAACAGAGAACAGACCCAGCACGCTCGTCTGTCAGACGGGACTGGCGAACGAGCGCGGGGAGCGCGCCGCCCTTATAAGGGCCGCGCTTGACCACGCCCCCCGCGCTCGTACCCAGGCCCGTCTCTTGGCAGGCACCTGCGGGCAAAGCGCGCGGCCGCCGCAGTCGCCGCGGTCGCTCGACCAATGTTAGCAGCAAGGATTGAAGTTGGGTGCATACCATCTAACCATGTGATCATGTCTATGGCTTTAATAGCTCACAGTCAGAGAAACAGCATCTGTAATCAAATTTTTCTCCATTTATTTCACATTATTATCCCCGGCTTCAGAGCAGGTTTTCAATCTGCTATCAACACATATACATCTTCTAGCACATTGTCATTGCATATAGAAATCAGTGAGAAATGTTTAGGATACACAGTTTAATCCAAACTTGTTCAATTTCTACTTTCCAAGCCGAAACATGGACTGGGATACAACTGGCTATTGGAAAACAGTACATTTCAAGCCTAGTCACATTATTTGTAATGTTAACGTTTGTGAAATTGTTTGTACACTAAGTGTGTTTGAAAAAAGTGCATCATGTTCAAGATATGCTTAGGAAATACCTCCATTTAACAATGAATGCACATGGAAGAATGCACGCAGAAAATTATACATTTGGAAAATATGCACAAAATGTGTCTCTTCTGAAGGGGGGGGGAGGCACAGAAAAACAAAGCTAAGAATATGATACACAGCCAACACTTAACATGCAGGCTAATGGAAACCCTTGACAAAATTGAGTCTGACAAATCTCCCTAGCCCTTATTTAACTTGTCATTGAAAATTAAATGTCAGAGTTTTTTCTAAAGTTAATAGCCACAAGGGATGGTAAGTGATGACTATTCCTTCATATGATGCTTATTTAGGTGACATGAGGGAAATTTACCTTCATCTACTGAATTGTACTGACCAAATCTACATCCAGACATATGTATGATACACACATACATGTGTTCTCTTTGGAGGGAAAACTGTGTTTACAAGAACTCACCTTATTACACATTCCAAAGAGTTATGGAGGCTTTTAATGTAATTATGTTTAATTAAATTGCATTATTGTTAATTAGAGTTAATTAAAATACTAATTAGAAACTTGCTGCTAGAAAATTCTCACCTTATTGTTGGTCTTCTCTTTCCCTTGGAATTAAAAAGGAAAGTTAAAAAATCTGTTTGCATTGTGTTACAATGGCTTCCTTTGGGACCAGAAAGTATGTTTTCCTTTTCATGAGGCCAGTGAATAGTATACAGAAAATCACTGAATGCAGATACCTCAGAAGAAGCAAAGTTAAGGAAGGCTACTTTTGCATTCTAGCAGCTAGAACTGTGGTACAGGGAAGGAGAAGGATTCTGGAAGTTTTCATTTAAACATACAGTATAATTTTTCCAAGCTCTGAAAATAAGCTGTGCTGAAATGAATCTATTATAGTGCTGTTCTGTCCATCTCTTCCTAATTTCTGCTCCTTGTTAAGGCGATCAACTTTCAGGGATCACTTTCTTGGACTATCATAAGCACCTTGAGGTCTGAGCTGAGGTCAGTGATGGGATGTAACAGGTTCTCACCAGTTCTCCAGAACTGGTAGTAACTTTCCCCAGTGTTCTGGAGAACCGGTTGCAGCTTTTGGGGGAACCACCTTTCCTTTGGGGCTTACCTTTTCACTGGTTCCTCCACTGCACATGCGCGCCAAGCACTTGGTGTGCATGCACGCCTACAGTGTTTGGCTCGTATGCACAGCCTCCTTGCTGTCCTCCCAAGAGGGGAGGAGGAAGAGAAGCTGCTAATCTGAAGCTCCCTATAGCCTGCTCCCATAGATATCCTAGAGAACTGGTTAGGCAAAGACTTAGTACCTAACTTCTTTAACTGTTGAAAAGTTGAAAAGTGCCAAAATGAAGCCATCTTGTGGTGAGTTCATTCTGTAGTTCCTTCCATCTGACCTAGTGTGAGAAAGATTAGCCAGCATAAGCTTTAAGCTCTGGTTTAAAAGCTCTGGTTGATTTGTGTTGTAGGTGGGTGGGTGTATTTTAATGTATTATTTATTTATTTATTTAATTTATTTACAGGTTTGTGTTGTGGGTGGGTGGGTAGGTGGGTTGAGGTGTGTGTGTGCGTGTGCTTATTTTTATTTTATTGTATATTATTTTTTAATTTGTTTTCTTTGGCCCCGCCCACAACATCATGATGTCATGACATTGGCTCCACCCACAATGTTAGCTCCACCCACACTGTGATGATGTCATGGTGGGATAGTAAAAATTTTGACATCCCACCACTGGCTGAGATGCATCCTTTTTCTGAAATTTGGTAATGCTGCATCACCAGATCACGAGCTATCTTAATGGACTAGAAAGATAGTTTGATCCAGGTTGTGATCCAGATATGTTTTTTGTGTGTCTGTGGATTTTTCATATGTTCTTCCAATTCCAACATCTACCGGTAATTACTTTGCTACTGAGCAAACCAGTCATATGTTTTCCTTAATCTTTCTTTACACATTTTCTTACACAGACTATGTGTGATATATAACTTGCAAATCCATAAGATTTTTCTAAAGCATCCAACATCTCTTTTACGATCTAGTAATCTTTAACCTAGCTTTGCTAGGCATCAGCCAGACTCTCAAAAGTTACTACCCTGGCTGCAAAATCACCCAGTTTCCATGGTTTTATTCTTCTAGTTCTGCTTGGTCAGTACAGAAATGTGTCTCCTAAACTTCAGAAGCATTTCATAGTCTGCATTTATACTGAGACAAAACTGATGTTGTTTAACATGTGATGTTTCACAGTAAAGCTTGTCAGATCCCACAAGCAACTTCCACAAATGGAGCTCTGCATGTAAAAATATTGAACAGGATACTGACCAACGTGATTAGCAATCACATCATTTTTTAAAGAATCAATGCCAGGTTTTTTCTCATAGTTACTCCTCTGACAGATAAGTAAGGATTGGCTCTGATTTTGTTCTTGCTCCTGGTGTGCACATATGTCTGTTTGTGCTTGGCTGGTGAGCATGTGTATTAGTTCCATCTCTCCTAAAAAAGATACGGTGAAAATGATTCTAGATTATGATCTAGCCACCACATGGATCTTTCATTTAGTATTATTTTACGTACTCAAACATATCTCAGTATGGCAAAAGGCTGCTGGTGTCACAATGCTATATATGGACCTTTGAAGTGGCCAGAAACCATATTTGTCTCTTCTGGAATCTTCCAGGACAACAGATGTGACAGGTAGTTGCCACATACAACATACATATTTCCTTTCCTTCTCAGATTTTAAACACTAGTTTCATGTCCATGGCTTCAAAAAGAGTTCACTAGGAAGACCAGTGAATTAAACTAAATCAATTTTCTTTATTCTTTGGTTTCCAGGAACAATGACTTTAGGTTCATCTAAACTTCTTTGGACATTGTCTTGTACCCCAAGAAAGTCAATATAATCAATCTCTATCCAACTGTATGCAATATTAGGTAGGTTCTTTTGGTTCCCATACACAGATGTATTTCTTTTCTCTCCATTTCCTACATAAAATACCTGGCCTCTGCAGAAGAACAGCAATCCAGCTTGCTGAATGCCCACTTGGAGCAAAATGCAGCAATCAAGTACAGTATAATATTTCCAACTAAATGCTTTGTGAGCCAAGATGTTGCTGAAAATCATGCTCACTCAGCAAATGATGTGAATTCCACATGCTTGTGCAATGCTTGTCTGCTCTAAAAATATGTGCCATCTGCCTACCAAGTTCCTTCCTGACCTGAATCTTGACTAATGTACTTTGTGACACTAGTAAATTGAATTTTCCAAAGTCATCCAAATATGCACTGAACTTATCAGATTCCTTAGAAATTAAAAGTTCCAAGACTCTGTTGCACCTAGAACACTTTTGGGAGCTGAATTCCTTGAAAACCCTGTCCTTATACCAACACAAGAAAATGAAGAACATAAAATGCTTCTTCTCAGCAGATATATCAAGTGTTCTTAGCAGCTATACTTGTTTGACAGACATGTACTTTTGTCTTCTAAGTTAATCAAATATCTGTCTGTTCTCTTACTTCCTTTTAATGGCTTTTTAGAAAGTTTTGATTTCATGCTAAAAAACCTGTATATTTCAGTTACTAAGGTATCATTTGTGATTGGCCATGGTCCAGATTGTTTCTGCACAAAACAAGTAAAGATGGAATCTCATTCAGAAGACAGTTAACTGAATGTTTGCCTGGGGAGATTGAAGAACAAAATGATAAACAAATCCTGTAAGAAGACTAAAGCAGAATGAGGGGGTTGAGATATTTTAGCAGTTTATGCGTATTGCAGCTATGGCCAAGTTTTGGAAAGGCCTATCCAGAGGACTTAAGACAACCATAAAGCAATTTGCTAATATATATTTCTATCCCAGCAAACGTTTTACTAAGTTTCATTTCAGGTACTCCAAAACCAAGTACAGGAAAAAAAACAGTGATGGGCAGCAACAGGTTCACGCCACTTTGCCAGAACTGGTAGTAACTTTACCCAGCGTCCCAGAGAACCAGTAGCAACTTTTGGGGGGAACCACCTCAGGGGCTTACCTTTTCACTGGTTCCCCCACTGCCATGTGTGTCAAGTGCTTGGTGTGCATGTGTGCCTATAGGGCTTGGTGGACATGCATGGCCTCCTTGCTGTCCTCCCAAGTGGGGAGGAGGAACAGTAGCTGCTAGCCTGAAGATCCTTATAGCCTGCTCCCCAGGGTAAGTGACTTACCTTTGGGTGTGGGGTACGTGGGTGCATTTTAATGTGTATTTAATGTGTATTTTTAACGTGTATTTTTAAGTGTTTTATGTGTATTTAATTTGTATTTTATGTGTTTTTATGTCTATTTAATGTGTATTTATTTTAATGTGTATTTTATGTCTATTTAATTTGTATTTTTATGGGTTTTTTTATGTTGGCTCCGCCCACATCATTGGCCCTGCCCATGACCTAATGATGTTGGCTCTGCCCAAGATGTCATTATGTCGGCTCCGCCCATGATGCTGGCTCTGCCCACAGTGTGGTAGTAATTTTTTTGACACCACTGGTAAAAACCCAAACTAGAAAATGTCAACTTCTTCAGATTTCCAGACAAATGCTCTGATCTGTTGCTTTATCCAGATAATCAGCAGCTGTACCTTATGAGGGTCCACCTTTCCTGACCCTCAACAAGCCTGCCAGACACTCCTTCCTTAAACATCATATTTGTGTATACAGTGGTACCTCATCTAAAGAGCATAATGTGTTCCATGGGATTGCACTTTAAGCAAGTTTGCTCTTTAAGTGAAACAACATTGTAAGTGGCTAATTGTGACTTCTGGCAGGGGGTTGCAAACCCTGATTTAGTTGTTAAGTGAGTTTTTGGTTGGTTTTAGTTGTAAAGCGAGGTGACCAGAGAAAATTATGCTCTTTAAGTGAGTTAGTCTCTGAGCGAAGCACTCTTTGTGCGAGGTTTTACTGAATTGTATAGCGACATAAATTTTGTTTCAGATAATCATGCATAGAAATCAACCTACATTACAAGGAGCAAGATATTGACAATCAATTAATGATGTAGGGAATTGTTCTTTGTAATGCAAAATGGGATTATGCTTTCCATCATACTAGGAAATAAAAGTGAAGTAGGAATGATATTTCCATTGTTGAAGTACAAGGAAGAAAAATGTTGTGATTTGTTCTTTGTTGTTAATAATAATAATTAATGATTATGGTAATGATGTGCTTTTCCTTGTTTAAATGTCATTCCTAATATCTGCAGAATTTTGAATCTTGAAATACTTACTGTATTATACAGTGAATCATATTTGAACAAATCATTACACTGTGTTCTTTTTCTACACACACTATCTTATTACTCTCTGTATATAAACCTGACAGATCACCAAGATCTATGGAGGATGCCTTCCTCCATGTCCCATCACTGAGAACAGTTCATTATATGTAGGCATGGAGGAGTACTTTTTTCTGCAATAGCACATAATTTGTGGAATGCTCTGCCCTTAGAGGCTTGATTGGCTGGCACTGGCATCATTTCAGTACCAAGTCAAGATCTACTTATTTATTACGACCTCTGGGGTTGAGAATTGTGGCCTGCACAAGTTTTAGTGCAATGGTTTTAATGTTTGTTATGTTTAAAATATTTTTTAATGTTTGAATGCTTTAATTTCTATTGTTTGGACTTAAAATTGTTTGAAATATCTTATGATTAAAAATTGCTGCCTTTTTTTAAATGAAAAGGTAAAGGTTGCCCTTGCTCGAAAGCCAGTTGTATTGGACTATAGGGTTCGGTGCTCATCTCTGCTTATAGCCAAAGAGCCAGCACTGTCTGTGTCTGCAGACATTTCTGTGGACATGTGGCAGGCATGACTAGACACAGGAGTGCAAAGAACACTGTTTACCTTCCCACCAAAGTGGTACCTGTTTATCTACTTGCAATTTCTTGCTTTCAAACTGCTAGGTTGGTGGGAGCTGGGACAGAGATGGGAGCTCACTCCATCATGCAGCACTCGAGTCTTGAAATGCTGACCTTACAGCTGTATAAACTACCCTGAGCTCCTACGACAAGAAGCAGGCTATAAATAAATTAATTAATATTTAAACTATTATTTTGCCTATCTAGTGATAAATTCACTATTCTGGGTAGCATGTACAAATCTGTTAACAACCCTCCCACCCTTCCAAAGAAACCGATTTAAAAACAAAACATAGTACTCATAAAGGCAATACACATTAAGGCAGTAAAAACAGACAAGAGGCATAACTTATCCTCTGAGGGGAATGATGGCTGGGAGGAAGGAAGCCTGATGGATAAGACATTCCACAGGGGATGGTAGGAGACACTGTTGAGAAGGATCATCTTCTGGTAACTGCCTTTCCTACCTTTCTTGGTGTTGATGTTGTTCAGTCATATAGTCGAGTCTGGTTCTTTGCAACACCATGGATCACTGCATGCCATGCACCCCTATCCTCCACCATCCTCCACAGCCCCCCCAGCTCTACACCTATTGCATCAACAATGCCATCTAGCCATCTCATTTTCTGTAGCCCCCTTCTCCTTTTGCCTTCAATCTTTCCCAGCATCAAGGATCAATTTATGTACTCTCAAAATTCTCCTTCAGCACCACATTTCAAAGGAGCCTATTCTTCTGTGCTGAGCCTTCCTTAGGTCCAGCTCACACAACCATAGATTACTACTAGGAATACCATTGCTTTGACCATGTGGTGTATGCCTTGACTGTGTGGAATCTTGGTGTAGGTAGGTGTAACCACCAGATCTGAGAATTTGGATCAGATGGGAAGTTATGCTTTGGGACATTCACTCCAACAGGTAGCAAGGTTCCCAAAGTGTGTATGGCTTGGTGCACCAGTACTAACACTTAAATCTGATCTGGAGAATCATAGGTAACTACTACAAGTGAGGTAGGATCAGAGAGAAATAATTAAATGTTTGTGTCCCAATGATCAGTCTGGTTGCAGCATTCTGGGTTCATGGAAGCTTCTGTATCAGATTCATGGGGTGACTCATGTAGTAGTCCTTAAGACTACTAGTGCATAGATCATTGCCTTTAGGGCCCTCCAGTCTTGAAAGGGGTTCAACTGGGCAATTTAGAAGGAAGCTCAAATAGAAATCTGGACCCAAAAGGGAGGGTGGATATACATCCCGCAAAACTAGGGGGTCAGTCCAGTTGAACAGGTAGGAGCCCCCCACATCAAGATCACCATATTTTCAATATTCAGCTTCAACCTATTGGACCTTCTTATCAACATCAGGCAATATGCCACTTTCTAGGCTGCATCCAATGTAGATGATGATGAGGAAAGATAGAGCTGTATGTCTTCTCGGTCCCATGAAGTGGCCTATAAATAAATATTCTGTAGGACAGGCTTTCTCAACCTTGGGCCCCCAGGTGTTCTTGGACTTCACTTCCCAGAAGCCCAAACCAATACACTTGCTAATCAAGCCTTCTGGTAATTGAGGTTGACATCTGGAGGCTAAGGTTGAGAAACCCTACTTTAGGGTAACCATGCAACACCAGAAGAAATTGCAGTCTGAATATCTTCAGTATGCTAATATGTATTGATTTGTATCAGAGGTATATATGCATGCATGAATAGAAGCACATTTAACAAGAACAAGAACAAGAACAAGAACAAGAACAAGAACAAGAACAAGAACAAGAACAAGAACAAGAACAAGAACAAGAACAAGAACAAGAACAAGAACAAGAACAAGAACAAGAACAAGAACAAGAACAAGAACAAGAACTTAGATTTATATTGCCGCCCATTCATCGTAGCAACTCAGAGGGGCTTACAAATAAAATATAACACAATGAAAAACAAGTTTAAATAATCTATATAAGCCAGCCAGGGAGGGGGCGGGGCTTGAAATTGCAATATAATTAATCGTGCATATGTGACTTGTATTCCTGCTTTGTTTGTTGCCTGCACATTAAATATTGGCATACTATTTCTAGATGCTTTTAAATCTTCAAACTAGATTCTCTAAAATTCTGCAGCTAATATTAGTACATGTATAATGAGATCAAGACAGGAAAACACATTTTATAATCTAATGACGTACTCTTATCATGAACAAAAAAACATGGCATTTTTGTCCCTTACTTATATTTGTAAAATATGAATATTATTTCTGCATCAGTTTTATTGCTAATTCAAAGAGGAAATAAATACACATTTGGTACATTTATAGTCCACAAAAGCAAGACAATAAAGCTATTTGTCCAAAAGAATTCTAGAAGCTATGCAGTGGAAAAAATGTATTACTTGCTAAATCTTTCTGTTATTCAGAGAGATGCTCAAATGGAAGCCTGGGCCCAAAGGAGGGTAGATATATACCCCTCAAAACCAGGGATCAGTCCAGTTCTTCTCAAACCCATGGGCCACTGCACAATAGGCTTCTCTGTCATCTTCCATCCTCCAGAGTCCACCCAGATCCAGATGCACCACATCAACGATACTGTCTAACCAGCTTATCCTCTGCCTCTCATTTTGCCTTCCATCTTTGCTAGCATTATGAAATTGAGTAGGAATAGTCTTTGTGCAGTATAAGGAGTGGATCCTGGTATTGGGTAACCCACCTGTCAGCCAACATAATCTTTCCGGCCCTGCTGGGTAAATGCATGGGTGTGAATATCTTCTGGAACAAGAGCACTACAGGGTGGCCCATAAGTCCATACCCAGCCCGTAAATCCCTACCCATCCTCTCCATGGGCACACAACCCACCCCTCTGCCCAGCAACCCAAAGGAAGCACTTCCTCCCTCTCCCAGCTGAACCCTACTCTCTTTGTGGCCAGGTAGGGACTTATGAGGCACCCTTGTAGAAGGCAACCTGCTGCCATTGGATGTGGGAGATTGTGGCAGCCCTCCTGAGCCAGAGTCCTTTTCCTGCCAGAAGACATTTCTTGCCTAGGACAGGACCAACCTATTTCCTCTTTTACCCAGGATCCACCCTATGCACAAAATCATCACAGTAGGTGAATCATGGCCACTTTATGCCTGGCCACCTCCCACCAAAAGTCATTCAAAGAGTTTGTGGGCCATAGCTCCTGCCCCATTTTTCTGGAACAGAGCAAACTTACAAAACTATTTTCTGTTATTATTTTTAAAAGACACATCCTATATCAACACACATGCTTCATTTTTAAATGGCAAGTGAGCCAGCAATCATTTTTCTCCCCTTCTCCTTTCAATGGTGGGATTTAGCAGGTTCTCCTCAGTTTGCCAGAACGGTAGCAGAAATTCTGGCTAGCCCCACCCATCCAAGTTTTGAAATCAAGTAGTCCTAATTCGGGTGCAACGCAAGGCTTTCCCCCTGGCCACGCCCACCATACCATGCCCACAGAGTAGTAAATTTTTTTGAATCCCACCACTGCCTCCTTCTCTTCCACCTACCCAGGCTTCAGTATGTCAAGGGGGAGGAGAGAAAACCCTCACTCTTTCCCAATGTTTTCCAACCTTGGGTTTTGAGACTTCAATTCCCAGAAGCCCAAGTTAATTCCCCAAAGCACTGACCCACCAATGTACTAACTTAGGCTTCTGGGAATTGAAGTCACCTTGTGGGTCATGGGCCCCACATTGGGAACCACTGTTCTAACCAGATTTGCAGCAGACTATAGGACAAATTTCAGCTGACACAACGCTGATCTCAATAAATGCCATCTTTAACAGGAATATTATTAAAAACAATTTCCCACGAAAAGAAGGGAGATGGTGTGTGTGTGAGAGAGAAAGAGAGACGATCTATTGCAATACACATAGATCATACCAATATAGACAGTCACACAATTCAAAAAACAAAACTAAGAAATGTGGGAGTAACCACAAGAAAAACATAGAACCCCCTGGAGGTAGAGAAAAATAAAAAAATTACCATGAAAAAGAATGGATTTTTCTTGCTACTAACTTTATGTTATGTAACCAGTGGGAAATACCAATGCCAATTGGGAGCTAATTGCTGCAACTTTCATGGGATAAATTCTAATGACTTCAAACCTTTAATCAACAAGATCAGACACTTACCAAGTAGTCTTTACATCCATGCCTGATGTTAAGCAGTGAAAGGTTTTGGTTTTAGTTCTTTACATTTTAGATTATGATACTTCTGAGCAACAATTTACATGGAACTCTCTTGTTGGTTTGTTGTTGTTTTAATTCTGGTTTTGTAAACTAGGCAGAGTTGGACTTGTACAGGATTCAGACAAGGTCCCAAGTTTGTGCCTTATTTCACATTATGTTGCTGGAAAATAACAGTGGGGACGGATTACGTTGGATGCACATGGCTAAATGCATGTTCTTCCTTAATTCTTAGTGAAGATCTACCTGCCAGTGTCACAGTTTTGTACAAGTATCCAGTCAATAGATTGAAGCATGTACACCCAACCACATTGTTAATTAAGTCATCTCTGAGTTATTGCTAGATCAACGCTAGATCAACTTGTCTCAAGATGTTCTTAAGATTGGTGGAGGTGCATTAGTGCTTTAAATAAAACTTTAATCCCGAGAGAGCTTCAAAGGTTGCCCTTAAAAGGCATTCTCTATTGCTGAAAGAGGCTTATGAACTAGCTAGCTGTTTCCCAAGAAGATAAACAATTCATTTGTACTTTCTGAAAATGCAAACTAAATTACATTAAAAGAGATATAAAATGAGTGTCATCTGCATATAAATTGCTTTTGAAACCTAAGGGGGCATAGATTTGGTTTATATATTGTTAAGATTCTATCACACTGCCTAATGGATTAGTTTTTATTAACTACAATAAAACAGCATGAGATTTCCTTCAAGAAAAAGCAAACTAAAGTAAAACTAGATAATTAATTACAATAAACCTTTATTTGTTTACTAATATAGGCATAAGCTAGTTTTGTAGAATAAGTATATCCTGCCTGTTGCATCATTGGAAGGGAAAAATACCTCTCTGTTAACCAAAGAATCAACAGTTTTACTGTGTTTGACATGAGAGGTCATGAATAGTAATAGTACAAATCTGAAAAGGGATGCAGTATATCAGGGATGCCCAAATTATGGCCCGCAGGTCACATCCAGCCCATGATACCATTCCATCCGGTCCACGCCACCCTCACCGCTCCCAGAAGTGGAAGTAAAATGCACCAATGCATACACAAAACACTGCCGTAAATGACCCATGGCTGTCATAAATGCATTTATGACAGTCACGGGTGCATTTACAGCAGTGTTAAGCGCATGCATAGGCAGTGGTGGTCAGCAGCCGGTTCGGACTGGTTCTACCGAACTTGTCCTGGGTGGTCTCCCAGGGGGGTAGTAATCCTACTGGGAGACCACCCGGGATGGTTACTTTTTACTCCGGCCACCCTTCATTGCAGCCCAAAATGGCTGCTCGTAAGTGCACATGCGTCAAAACACCATTTGATGCATGCACACTGAATACTGGAGGCGCACATGCATCAAATGGTATTTTGACGCATGCACACTTACAAGCAGCCATTTTGGGCTGCAGTGAAGGGTGCAGCAGCTGGCTGTTAAGGTCCTCAGTGCCCTCTTTGGAGGCTGACTGCTGACGCTACTCCCTTGCCACTGCCGTGCCAGGCCAGGCCGCAGTGCACATCATGATGATCAGGCATAAAGACTGTTCTGAGGATATAAATGAGTGGCCTTTCATCTGCCTTGCACACTTTGTTTTGCAATTCCTCTGTAATAGTTATGCCTAAATAGTTTATATTATTATGTAACTTGCCTTGGAAAATTCCCCTAATTTTACTTTTTTCCTTCCCTATCATAATTGGATACCCTTTTTTACTGTTTTATTCCAATTTATTCACAATTCTGTAGCTTTTCCAAATAGTTCCAAATGTGTCTTAATTTCATCTATTTTACTTTATGGATCTTCAACTTGTTAATCATGTATTATTCGTAAAAAAAGTTTTTTTGTTTTTATTCTTTCTTCATTTTCAATCCTTCTTATTCAACAAGTAATTACAGTGAAAAACTATACCTCATTAAGAAAACCTTATTTAAGGGAAGAGAACAGATGAGTTTTCAGGACTTTTGTAAAAGTTTATAAAGATGATGCTTGTTATATCTCTGATGTTGAGCAAACATGAGGCACCCATCAATTGCTTTAGCACAGGGGTGGCCAACTTTGGTGCTCCAAGTGTTCTTGGCCTTCAATTCCCAGAAGCACAAATCAGCACACCATCTGGTCAGGGGTTATGAGAACTGAAGTTCAAGGATATCTGGAGCACTAAGGTTGACCACCCCTGGTTTAGCACCTATTTACCTGTTCTCTTGATCCCCGTGTTTCTTAGAAGCAATCTGTTTGAAACTGAAGGGACACCATCACATTCACTGCCAGTATCTTCCCCTAAAAGACTGGACCCTAGTGACAGAAAAATAGTACAAAAGGTGGCTGCTGTGGGTTTTCCTTAGAGTTTTTCTGATGCAAAACCGTGAAAGGTTTAATCTTGAGACAAATAACAGCAGGAATGCTGTCACTGTGGAGGCTGGGGTCAGGGTCTGCCACCATTGTCAAAAACTGTTCTTCCACACATACATTGTAACTAGTTGTGCATGACCATGCTTAGAATATCTGCCTGAATTCCCCATCTGGGTTGCTGTCATATTCAGAATCAAAATGCATATGAGTACACCTGTGCAATACACAGGTGATGATGCTAGTCCTTGACCTGACAATTGAAGTTTGACTCACAAATTTTAAACAATTAGCAAATGTTAACAGTTTGGATACAGGTTATTGGAAAAGCCATCTGCATTCTTCTTTGTTTATTTATATGTTAATATCTATTGACAGAGGCCTTAGTCATTATTAAAACATATAACATTGATTGGAATTGAATATAGGGTTTTCTTAGTGGCAGCTCCTGCCTTAATCTTATTTTTGTTGTTGTTGTTCAGTCGCACAGTCGATTCCGACCTCTGCGACCCCATGGACCACCATCTGCCAGGCACTCCTGTCCTCCACCATCCCCCTCAACTCGCCCAGCTCTGTGCCCACCGCTTCCACAATACCATCTAGCCATCTCATCTTGGGCCGTCCCCTTCCTCTTTTGCCCTCGACCCTTCCAAGCATCAAGGCCTTCTCAAGTGAATCCTCTCTTCTCATTTGATGTCCAAAGTACTTTAGCTTCATCTTTATTATTTGACCTTCCAAGGAGCAGTCAGGATTGATTTCTTCTAAGATTGACCTATTTGTTCTCCTCGCTGTCCAGGGGACTCTCAAAACTCTCCTCCAACACCACATCTCAAAGGCGTCTATTCTTCTGCGCTCAGCTTTCCTAATGGTCCAGCTCTCACAACCATACATTGCCTCAGGGAATACCATTGCTTTGACTATGCGAATTTTTGTTTTCAATGTGATGTCTCTACTTTTCACTATGCTCCCCAGGTTTCTCATCGCTTGCCTCCCAAGAATCAGTCGCCTTTTTATTTCATGGCTGCAGTCACCATCTGCAGTGAGCTTTGATCCTAGGAAAGTAAAATCTGTCACTGCTTCTACTTCTTCCCCATCTATTTTCCAGGGACTGATAGGGCCTGTTGCCATTATCTTGGTTTTCTTGATATTGAGTCTCAAGCCAGCTTTTTCACTTTCTTCTTTCAACCTAATCAGGAGCTTTTTTAGGTCCTCCTCACTTACTGCCATGAGGGTGGTATCATCTGCATATCTCAAATTGTTGATGTTTCTTCCAGCAATTTTGATCCCAAATTGTGATTCCTCCATCCCTGCATTACGCATTATGTGTTCTGTGTATAAGTTGAATAAGCAGGGTGACAAAATGCAGCCTTGTCTTACTCCTTTTCCTATTCCAAACCACTCCGTCCTAACTGTTGCCTCTTGATTCATGTACAGATTTCTCATGAGGCCTATAAGGTGTTCTGGGATTCCCATCTCTTTAATTACTTGCCACATTTTGTTGTGGTCGACACAGTCAAAAGCCTTAGTGTAATCAATGAAACAGAAGTAGACTTGTTTCTGATATTCCTTATTACTGATAATCTTATTACTAAGTAATATATTACCATCATTGTCTGTTGTTGTTTTAAAAAGTTTTTAACCTTCTTCTTTGAGGTTTTATTTTTTAATAAAATTTATTGTCATATATGAAACACAAACACAAACATCAATCTTACCCCACCCCATGTTGTACAGTGATTCCTGTTATATTCAATAACTAATACATTATTCTTCCTTACTTTTGCCAAAATTCCAACATTTCCTGACTCGGCTTAACTCCATATCTGCTAGTTAATCCAAATGTTACAAAAGGCTCCCATATTTTCCAAAATGATCTTTTTACATTTAAACCTCTTTTTATCCTCATTTCATTTGTTAATTTGTCATTAAGTGGCAAACGCCATGCGCTTCTTTACCACTTTTATTTACTTATTATAAACTTATTTTTCCATTCACTGGCAATTAGTTGTCCTCACCTGCCCTAAATTCATCTATATCCCCCAGCATCACTTCTTTGGGGTTTAACCTGATCGTGGACTTCATAATTTTCCTCAATTCATTTTCTATCATTTTCCAGAAACTATTTCCATATTCACAAGCCCACCACATATGTAAATAAGCACCAGACTCTTTACCATACCTCCAACATAAGTTTGTCCCAACCTTGCTTATCTGCCACAAGTGTATTGGGGTTGTACCACTTCCAAATAATTTTAAAATTATGTTCCTTCTCTTTTATGGAAAGTGATTTCATTAACCGTTGATTCCATTTCCATTTCTAGACATTCTCATCAAGTACAACATCCAAATCCTTTCCCCATGTCTCTTTTAAAATTTGCTGTGGTGCCTCATTTTTATTTAATATTTGATAAAATTTACCTACTACTCCTTTACTCCTTAGACCCTTTGTAATTTATACAACAACTCTTCAAATGGTGTTAATTCCCTCTCTGTGTACCTCTTAAGTCTCAACTTCTTAACCCATTCTTCCATTTGTCTTTTTTGTAACTAGTTCAAACCTAAATTCATATAATCAAAGCAATGGTATTCCTGGTGCCAATGTATGGTTGTGAGAGCTGGACCATTAGGAAAGCTGAGTGCAGAAGAATAGATGCCTTTGAGATGTGGTGCTGGAGGTGAGTTTTGAGAGTCCCCTGGACAGTGAAGAGAACAAATAGGTCAATCTTAGAAGAAATCAACCCTGACTGCTCCTTAGAAGGTCAAATAGTAAAGATGAAGCTAAAGTACTTTGTACATCAAATGAGAAGAGAAGATTCACTTGAGAAGGCCTTGATGCTGGGAAAGGTGGAGGGCTAAAGAAAAAAGGGGCGGCCAAAACTGAGATGGCTAGATGGTATTGTAGAGACAATGGGCACAGAACTGAGCGAGTTAAGGAGGATGGTGGAGGAGAGAAGTGCCTGGCGAACAGTGGTCCATGGGGTTGCAAAGGGTCAGAATCGGCTGTGCGACTGAACAACAACAAACCTAAATTTATGTATATTATCCTTTTTTGTTGTTGGTCTCTACAATTTAAAATCCATTGATTTAAATTTATTACATTGTCTTGTAATAATTTCAATTTCAATTCTTTAGTTAGGATTAGAGGAATATCTGGTAGGTATGAGACTTCCAGGATCATGGAGTCCCCTGGAAGCAGTTTGTTTTTTACTTCTTTCCAACATAAATATAAGTCATTTAAAGATTTATTTTTAATCTTAACTTGTTTTTCCTGTTTCATCAAAAACAAACCTCCCTTATACTTTTTATACTTTATCCTGTCACTTTATTTTGTCTTTGTATGGTCTTGTATCAACATGTTTACTATGCGTTTTATTAGAAATGCCTTACGAGAATTTACCAAATTTGGGATTCCAAGGCCACCCTCTTTCTGACGTTGATATCACAACGTCTTCACTATCCTCGACTTCTTTCCTTCATTACAATATCTGTCTAGTAATTTCTGCCACTCCTTCAACTCTTTGTCCTTTATCCTAATTGGAAGATTCCCTAATAGGAAGTTTATTTTAGGTACAATTTTCATTTTACACACATTTACCCTTCTAAACCAGGACAATTTTAATTTCCTTAATTTTTTTCTATATCTGATTTAACCTTCTTTTTGAGTTCTTTGAGGTGTTATTAAAAAGGGTTTTAATTTTTTTAGGGCAGTTCATTTGCTGGTTTAGTCTTATATTTCTTTAAAAAATAATTCATGATTTGGTCCTCTACCACTAATTATTTGATATGACATTGTATATTTTACATTTAAAGAGGTACATATTTAAGAAAACCTATCAACACAAGAGGAAATTGCTCAAGTGCAGAAAGATGTGTGATTATCACAACATGACATTGCCATACCTGCTGCAAATTAGCTTCCTTTGAATTATTGTTGGCTTTTCTGTATGTAAATACAAGTTTTGTTTGCAAGTACTGTATGATCACTCAGTTGTAAAGATCTGTCTAAAGCAATGTTTCCCATCCTTTGGTTTTTGGACTTTAATTCCCAGAAGTCTAAGTCAATTCCCCAAAGTACTGATCAGCCAGTGTATTGACTTAGGCTTCTGGGAATTGAAGTCCAAAAAACAAAGGTTGGGATATACTGGTCTAAAGCCCTTAGTTTTTAATAATGGGTGATCTGCAATGTATAGTATAGCCCTCACAAATCTACTGACTAAACAAACAAAGAGTACTGCTTCCAGTCCCTAGAGACCTGGCACAGCTCAGTTAGAAGGATTGAACTGTAGGAATCTTTGTCACAGCATATAAAACAGCATGGCTTAAGAGAAAGCCAACAAAGCCTTCAGATTTATTGTTTCCAATTTCACACATACAGGGGGAAAGTGCCACAGAAAACCTAACATAAATTGCATGCAGGTTTGCCACTGGGCAAGAGAGTCTTTAACTACCAGAATGTCAGCCTATTGATCAGAAGGAAAAAAAAAGCCATGCAGTAAAAAGGTCCCCTAGCAAGCAAAGCCAAGGTTTAAAGTGATTACAAAGCAGGTGATCATACGTTTTTCTTAATACCTATGTGCACCTGTTTCATATAAATCAGATCTCAACCCTGGAATGGGTCTTGCTCACAAGTGAAATTATTTACCACTTTTCTTTGCAAGGAACACCACAAAGCAAACATCAATTTTATAGAAGTGTGTTAGTAATGAGGTGTCAAGCTACAGAACAGTGCAGTAATAGAAAGCATAGTAGGATTACAGCTTTTAGCTGGCTGAATAGCTCAGAGGTTTGGGAGATCAATTCCCTCCTGTGCCTCCTGTGAGGAGAGCCAGCCTCTGTATTCTTGGCCAACCTATGCAATACCAGGGTGCCCTTAAAGACAGGAAAAATAAATCCCTTCTGTGTATTCCCTGCCTAGTAAACTCTGGAAATTGATATTTTAAGTCAGATTTGACTTGATAGCATGCAATTTTTAATTATTATTACAAATTTTAGGCTGTATTTTGCAAGAACAACCCAAACCAACATCCCCTTCAATGTTCAAGTTTCTTAGAACCAACAAGTTACTTCACTCTTCTCTAGAACTAGAATTAAAACATTGAAAGTAAGTCTGTTCTAATAGCTTGATAAGGCAAAGATGCACATTTTAGTGGCTTTGTCATTCCCTGTCCTGAAAGCAGGTAGCAGAGAATGTGTTTCTGATAACCATAGGTCCTTAGTCTGCCCACATTGTAGGTTTTTTAGTTACTCATCTTTAATCTTACAAACAGAACTACTGATAATACTGTTTATATAAATGAGACACACAGGATCATGATCTGTATTTTTTTTTAATTTCAAGCATAACTTTAGGGTTCTCCAAATAGAAGAAGTTCCCTCCAAGAATCTCCTACTTGTGTCTTTTCCTTCTACTATATCCTCTTGTACACTCAGCTGACAATATATTTAATATAACGGAACAAGTTTGCATCATTTTACAAATATTTAAAATATGAGTGAAATGATCTGACAGGAAGCATAAATAACATATAAAAGTTAACAAAGCATTTAGCCACTGACTTTTAAGTTTTGCACCAGACATGTACATAAGGAGTACACAGGGCACGAAATCTGTACCCCAGTTTCCTTGAAGCAGTGTTTCCCACAAAAGAGACTTAATTTGTTCTCCAGATGACACTAAACCCAAAGTCAATCTACTACAATTTTGGAAACTGATTTGGTGTCTTTTTTTTTTTTTTTGAGATTTTTGGTGTTGTAGCTCAAATTAATGGTAATTAACAAATTAAAGGATGCTTCAGAGAGATTATTTTAGAGTGAGGTTGTCATGGATTTGGAAGCTTCAATCATGGAAATAAGCTCAGCAGAATGAGTCTCCATGATTCAGTTAGTCACAGCAGTTTGTCTTCTGGAGAAACGAAACTTTTCCATGCTGCTTTGCATTGGGATTTCCCTGTGAGACATTATGTCATTGGGAACAGCAACTCTAGAGGCCTCATTAGTCATCAAGGGAGAGATTACCCACACACCTCAGTGAAAGTTCACATCCTTTGAACTTCAGAGGTTAACCATCCACAAAGAAAAGGGGAGGCAAAAGCTTTGGCACCTTGCCAGGATTAAGGGTTGGATCCTGGTAAGACCTTGAGAGATCTTGGAGAGATAACAGAAATCTTATCTCTTGATCTAGCCCAAAGACACCTGGCATTCCTTAGGTGGGGAGAGTGCCACTTTGGGAAATAAAATGAGCAGTTTTACTCCAGTTAGAAAGAAATTAAAGACATAGTTATCTTCCTTCTGATACAGAGAAAACGACAGAACTTGCAAAGTGCCATATTTGTGCCAGTGGTATAACAGGGAATGCACACATATATGGGGACATTTCCGAGATAAATCAGATCATATTATCATGGGCTGTAATAAGTACTGTAATGTATAAAATTGCTTTCTGTTGGCAAGCATCTTAATTTTTGAGCACATTGTTTTAAGGCACCATTTCCTTGTAGATTTTTCAGAATTATCCATGTTTATAGACTAGATCTAAGATGCTCTCTGGTTTACATGAAAAATCAAGTCAATTGATGGGAGTGAAACAATGGGAAAAACTTCACAGTTGAAATATTTAGCCACATAAAGCATAATATCACTCTGTTTAAAATATTTGAGACTATAGTTGTTCATTTGCAAAATTCCCATTGCATAAAACATCCAAGTCTCAAGCCTAAATCCTTGAGTTCATGCTTATGTTGCCTAAAATGTATAGGGTTTTTTTTTTAAAATGCATAATTTGTTCATCTAGACACATTTTTAGACAAGAGTACCTAACCGGCATGTAAACCACAACAGTACTACCTTTAGCGATTAATCTAGTCAGCAATAAGAGCACCTTCTTTACTTGACACAGTTTGTCTTTCCTGTAAATGCTTTTTCCTTTTTTCAAAACTGACAAGAAGTATGTTCCTTATAGATAATGGTTTTCATCACTACAGCTTATAAATGATGGATTTGCTCTTAAATACCCCAAAGAGTGAGCTTTGGTGTCAGCAGTTTCCTCACTTTTATTTCCTGAATTTGGAAAGAGTGGAAACTATTGCTTTAGTATTCAGTTGCATCTTCATTTTATTCTTATAAACAAGAGCAGGCTTTCTCTCAAACTCATTCTGTGTACACAGTGAATAATCTCCTAGTGGCAGGGACCCTATTTGGTCATTTAGTTTACTTCTGGAGTCCATATGTGCTGAGGACAACCAGAGCAAAACTCCCATGCCTGAGTTGCTACCCTGTGACCATGCTGCAGGGCTCTAAAAAATACTATCAAGGTTGGGCATCCCTTCATTATCTGAGATGATGATAGTATGAGAGGGCGGGGACTCTGGTGGCCCTCTTAACTAGTTGTTTGCTGCCAGGAAATTATTTTTTGACCCCATGCTAAAACTGCAAAGTGAACCTTGACTAAAGTCAGATATCTGAACCACAGAACAAATAGCAGACACAAAACTGCTATCTTGAATTTTAAAAATGGGTCATTCCCTATACCCCAATACACACATTATATCAAGCGATAGAATTTTTTAAAAATATATTAACTTATATGAATTCCAAATTAAATTCACTTGCAGTTATTATTATTACTAGTTTTATTTATTATTCTTTTTATTTTATGCATTTATTTATTGTTATTATTTTACTATTAATTCAGAATGACGGCCCTGATTAAAAATAATCTACAGCAATAATGTAATATACTGTATGTATAAAATTTAACCATTGAATTATTTACTAATTATGAGTCAGGAATACCAAACAAGTAAGCAAAATGGCTGCTGGGCCCTAAAATGGCAGCTGAAACTCAAATGGATGTCTGATCCACACGGGTGTCAGAACCCAATCGTGCAAAGAAAGCTACAATAAGGTTCATTCCCCACTACAAACTGGAAATAAAGGAGGGGTACAGAATAATGAAGGGAAAAAACACAACATAAGGAAGGCGGCGGTGGGGGTCAGCACCAGCAAGGAAGGAAGACCTCAACTATGCCTACACCTGCTGGAAGCTCAAAGGTCAAATCTACACCTCCGAAAAATATCCCACCCTTAATAAGAAAATCAACAAATTTAATTCAGCAATAAAGAAGCCAGAGTGGTGGCATGCAGTAGCAACAAGGTAAAGGCTCTTGCAACAAGAGAAGTCCTACAGCACCAAGTTAGGCAAACATCACAGCTGTACTCTCTGTTCATTGGCAACAGAAGCAAGAGGCTGACTTTAGACTAGCTTAAATATGAACCAACAAACCACATAGCTGAGCCAGCAAGCAACATGTTTAAAACATGCCCCACTCTGGAGGGAACGAAAGCTCCCCTTTCATCCAAGCTACTTAGTAGAAGAATTATGGAGAAGGCACTCTTGATAGCTCATAGCCTAGCAAAACCAAATCATTTTTGTCTGGAGTGAGGGAGGGATTATTTCAGGCTACCTTTCTCTGCTCAGTTTACAGTAGCCAAAGCTGGTGAGGAAGTCCAATGGGCAGCAACAGAGGAAGGAAGGAAGGAAGACCCGGTGTGTAACCTGGGGGTCCTTCTGGACTCGTGACTCTTGCTTGATGAGCAGGTGGTAGTCATGGCTAGGAGAACACTCGTTATGTTTTCAATGTAATTGAGGTTTGACTTCAAACCACAGCACAATCAAATTGCTCCAATTTGGCTTTCAGGTATAGTATTATAGCAGGGACTTGAACAGTCTAAGTAGGCAGAGTTGTCCATCTCTTGCCAATGATGTTAGGTCAGGACTAAAACTCACCAAAGGGTTCTCCATCAGATCCCTTGAACGAGGTGAAAGTGGAGAGCACATGTCATGGTCCATCAGCCAATAGGTGATGTGATACCCAAATGGCTAAAAAAACCCGCATGCAAATGGGATAAAATATACTGGGAATGTGGTATATTTCCACTATTTCCACTGAATGTATTTTGTTTTTATATTTGTACCAGCAGCATTTGTGAAATGAAAATAGAAAGTAATACTTTGTCATGTAAATATAATACAACCATTCAACACTCAACATTAATACATTCAACCTTGTTTGTGTTATGTTGCCAATATCTTGCAAAGCAAACAAACAGGACAAAACATCCATTTTGCCTAGGGAGATGATGTTTTACAAAATATCTCAATTTGGACTATGAACACATTTTCAAGAAAACATTTATGGATCTGAAATAGGATTTTGCCTTCCCCCCTCTGAAATGAAATGGAGACACTTAGCTGATATAAACTAGTGCCACTTTACTAATTCTTGATTAGCTAGTCAACTGTGCGTAATCATAACATTAACTTGAACCAGAATTTTTCCTCCTCTCATCTACAGAGGTGACTCAAGTAGGGCAGATAGACATGTTATTGAGGTCAGAGGTCCATGTTTACCCCTCCCCCAACTGTACAGGCGAGTCCAAGGCTCCAGGGAATGACACCTTCCAGCTTCTACTCCTGGTTGGCCAAACCTCCCTCTGGAGCATTGTTCTTGTGACCTCCTGCCATGGATTGTACTTTTAATTTTGCCGACACTCCCCTATCCAATTCTTATTCCATCTTTCTTCCCTACCTGTTGTTGAGAGTATAAGATTTCAGATTTCTGCTTTACTCCTTGTGAGAGTAATACATGTAGATATTGAGGATGTAGTCTTTCATCTGTATATAAATTATTGTGGATTTTTTTTAATATATATATATAAATTATCTGTAAACTTTTCCAAATATTTAGACAATAGTGAAAATTCTGTTGCTTTGCTACTGAGGCAGAAGGTAACTTGCTTCCAAGTGGCAATTTGAAGCCAGCACTGTGATTCTTGGGGGTCTACACACTCTCTGGCTTGGTGCATGCTTGGGAATACCATTGTGTATTATTTAATTGTGGGCTGAAAGCAAGTGATTATTACTCTATTTGCCTTCTACCTGTGCAACAAAACAATAGAATTCCAGCCAGTATGAAGCAATACTAACACTGTATGTATTTGTGTGAGACTGTGTTTATGTCAAAACTCTAATAAATTACCAACAGTTACAACTACAGCACCTGCAATATTTTAAAGTAGTCATATAATACACATTTATTGGTACATTGCAAACATGCAATTTTCTGACTAAATGATTGCTCCGTTCTATAAAGTCCATTTTCCTGCTGAGGAGCATGCAGAGAACCATTAACATTGATGGGATTTTCATAAGCACATCAAAGCAAAATGAACCCATCCGTGGATTTGCTCTGGTATCACAGATGAGAGGGGCAGTAGTTCTTCCTATCTGAATGCTAAATAATTCAAATTTTGAAATGGTTCTGCGATCAAACAGTTGGAAATTGACATTTGGATTGATTTAAAATATAGACTAATGCAGCTCAGTTATAAAATTAGCCTAAGCAGAAAGTAAATCTACAGTGAAGAAGCTGGAAAAGGAAATGCTAAGTGCCATTAAATAATGAGATAAATTTGTATAGGTACTTGCAAACCTTTTTATAAAATGAAGTGGTGTAATTCAGGGTTCATATTTTTCTGTTTCTGAGTGAAAACCTAAAAAGCACTTAATCATTAAAAGTTTACACTCTCTCTCCTTGACTGCTTTCAAAGAATAGCCCCATGTTCAGCTTTTGTTTAGTAAAAGACTTTCTGCATTTGTTCTATGTCAATAATTTTACCTTCTTTAAAAATATAAATAAATTCAATTAGGTGGATTTTTAAAAAATCAGTTTGAGTTCTGCAACAATGAAAATAATATAGACAAGCATGTACACACAGTTATGTTTAAATATTTCTCAGAAAATATATCAGACTTTTTATCTGTCCTGCGAAAAGCATACAAAATCCAGAATAAAATCCTCATAGTTTACTCTTACTAGACCAAGTCTGTGACTGACCCAAAACTGTAAGCCAGAGATCTCCCACCTTCTGGGACATTGGGGGCCATGTCAGAGTGTCCAGTGTCTAAAGAGGCCACATCTTAAATAAAAATATAACAAAATTATTATTTAGATAAAAATTGGAAACATTCAGAAGTCAATGAAGAACACTTAATGTTACAAGTATCTAAACTCTGCTGGACAGCAAAGCACCTAGAATGGCTAAAAGGCTAATATGGAAGATAGGACCCAAGAGGGGGCTGACAGAAGGAGCTGTGGAGACCAGAGAGAAATAATGTTTGCTATTGTGGTTGTAAGCAAGGAAAGGGAAAAAACAGAAGATGGTGCCACTAGAGCAGAGGTTCTCAACAGTGTGGGTCTGAGGCAAAATGCCTTGAAAGTGGTACCCCTGTAGCACTAGACAGAGGGCCTTTTTGGCAGCTGCCCCAGACCTTTGGAACCTCTGCCAACTGATCTCTGCCTACAACCAGATCTCCCAACTTTTATGGAAGGGTCTGAAGACTTGGTTGGCCAAGAAGAAGAAGAAGAAGAAGAAGAAGAAGAAGAAGAAGAAGAAAGAAGAAGAAGAAGAAGAAGAAGAAGAAGAAGAAGAAGAAGAAGAAGAAGAAGAAGAAGAAGAAGAAGAAGAAGAAGAAGAAGAAGAAGAAGAAGAAGAAGAAGAAGAAGAAGAAGAAGAAGAAGAAGAAGAAGAAGAAGAAGAAGAAGAAGAAGAAGAAGAAGAAGAAGAAGAAGAAGAAGAAGAAGAAGAAGAAGAAGAAGAAGAGAAGAAGAAGAAGAAGAAGAAGAAGAAGAAGAAGAAGAAGAAGAAGAAGAAGAAGAAGAAGAAGAAGAGAAGAAGAAGAAGAAGAAGAAGAAGAAGAAGAAGAAGAAGAAGAAGAAGAAGAAGGAAGAAGAAGAAGAAGAAGAAGAAGAAGAAGAAGAAGAAGAAGAAGAAGAAGAAGAAGAAGAAGAAGAAGAAGAAGAAGAAGAAGAAGAAGAAGAAGAAGAAGAAGAAGAAGAAGAAGAAGAAGAAGAAGAGAAGAAGAAAGAAGAAGAAGAAGAAGAAGAGAAAGAAGAAAGAAGAAGAAGAAGAAGAAGAAGAAGAAGAAGAAGAAGAAGAAGAAGATAGAGAAGAAGAAGAAGAAGAAGAGACAGAAGAAGAAGAAGAAGAAGAAGAAGAAGAAGAAGAAGAAGAAGAGAAGAAGAAGAAGAAGAAGAAGAAGAAGAAGAAGAAGAAGAAGAAGAAGAAGAAGAAGATGATGATGATGATGATGATGATGATGATGATGATGATGATGATGATGATGATGATGATGTCCAACTGGTGGTGGGTGCAACACAGTAGTTTATATAAGTTTTTCTTTTCCTTTCCTTGTTGTTTAAGTTTCTGTGAGGTTTTTTCTTATATATTGTATTTGTATGCTTGTTTGTTTTTTATTGTTTTTATATATGTAAAAAGTCTGCTCCATAGACTTTTATGTAAATCGGTTTTTACTTAACTCAAAGCAAACCATAGGAAAAAATGATATTTATGTCAATCAAAGCAACTCCATAGGAAAAAATGATTTTTTTACATAATTTGAAGCAAACCTGTAGGAAATTATGTTATGTAAATCGGGACATTTATGTAAATCAGGACATGGTTTTGTGTGTGTGTGTGTGTGTGTGTGTAAAAACAGGGATACATCTGAAGCCCAATTACCTATGTTTAGGTACCGAAACACACGCAACACATTTTACACTACTACAGTTTATATACCACTATGCATACACCAACATAACATTACAAAATAAAGGATTTCCAGATAATGCACCTCAGGTCCTCAAATTGTGCTGGCTGCTTGCTGATTAATGTAATTTTCACTTGAGGAATAGAAGACTAAGCCTACACAATATTCTCTGCAAAGTTAGACTATAAATATGAGCATCTCTGCTGTTTCTTCTTTCAGGAAAATGTGAAAATATAATCAAATATAAGATTACAAGGACATACATACCATTAATAACCAATTCTTTGAAATGAGAGGGAGGAGCAGAAGTACCACATAGAATTAATATATTCTCTTGGCTATTTAAAAAAGCTCTGAAAAATGAAAACATAATATAAACTAAGTTGGCTCAATCCCAATACAAAAAGTCACAAATGAAAAAGGGAAATTGAAATAAAATTAGCTATGAAGATGACATCCCATTTTCTTTGTACAGGTCCAAAATTAAGTTGAATATAACTTAATTCATTGGACATCGGGGCGGGGGAGAGCAATATTCATCTGTTCATCTTTCTTCCTGAAGAAGCCTGTACTCCCTGAATAATTGCTCTGGAGAAATGGATGATTTTTCAGAACAACATGGATGTAGATTGTGGCACTATATGCAGAAGACAGATTTTAGTCCTTTTAATCCAAAAGGATTACTCCTTCTATTGACAAAAGGAGAATTCAGGATTCAACCAATTCAGGATCAAATAATACTGCAATATTTTGAGTGGGACTATTAACTAGTATTAATTATGTAATATATGTGCATCATCAACCTGCCCTCACCCGTCTGCAGATTTTGTAAGCACAGTTTCAGTTATCCATGGTGTACAAAAATATTCAGTGAAAAGTCCCTGAAATAATAATCAATATGTATTTCCAAAACACATTACTCAAGTCGTCACTAAAAGCCACTATTTATTTATTTATTTATTTGAATTTATATTGCTGCCCACTCACCAAGGTGACTCCAGGTGGCTCACAAATATAAAAAATATCACATAGCTATAAATCATAAAAACCTTATTTAAAAACTATTTAAATACCATTAAAATACCATCCCCAAACACCACAACTATGTACAATGTAATGTTGAAACAGGTGATGGATTTGGTTCCAGGGTAGCCATTTCATGAGCACATGTGAAAGACTGATGGGGCTAATCCCTGCTTGTACAACTCAGGTATGTCTGCTATAATACAGGGTTTGCTGTTTTTCCACTATCCCAAGCATTTGTGGAAGGTCTTGGAATGCAGCCCCACAGATATGTGGGGTCGGGGTGGGGTGTTAGCGGTATATATCTTGAAATAGTCACTGATAGTATACAGTACTACTATTTTACTAGAGGGTATATAATTAGTTTAGGCCGCTAAGGTCAGAAGAAAACAAGAAAATGTTTCACGCTTAGGAAGGGAAAAACATTATTATCTCAGAGATGTTGGTATGTTTACATATGAACATTAAAATAGGCCCTGTTTTTTTCCTTTCTTTGACTAGTCACCAACTATGCAACCCTACAAATGGAGAATAATCATGCATCTACAGTACTTGCAAAGCTGCCCATTTCATTTTTTTCTGGCCTGTAATACCATCTTCTGCAGAGTCAAGGAGCCACTTAGATGACCAAAATGAAAAGCCTACTTTTTAAAGCCATTTCAAAGTGGAATACTCAATCTTAGTTTTTAGTTCTAGGCTCATCAAGTCATTATTCTGTTTTATATGCCTTTGAATTTTTATTTGGCTGGAAAATAATTTTGGTTTTTTGTCCACCAAGCATTTCTGAGTCCTGAAAAATAAGCAAATTAATTGCTTACAAAATGTGATTGCACAGCAAGGAAAAGGAACATTCTGTGTGTCATGTTTCCACTGGGGATGCCTGTATTTAGTTGAAGTGTGAAATTTCATAATGTTGTTCTTAAAAGCTACCTCTGGATAGCCTGTGGCAAGAAAAGAGAATTTGTTCAGGGGAACTGATCCCCAAAGACAATGAATGATTGAATTTCTTGATGGACTATTACACAAAGTTGAAGCTAGCAGTCACCAAGCCTCTAAAGACCTATTACAGGACAAATGGTAGAAGTGAAATATCGGAACACATTGTCTACAAAATCATGTTTATCCATGCAGTAAAATCCTTGTATAAAATGTTTTGTCAAATGTAGTCTGAACATAAAGAGATAATAGGCCCGTGGTTCCATGCTTGCAAAACAATAAGGAGTTTCACTCCTTTTTGAAGCTTACACTAATTAATTCAATGAAAATGAAGTCAGGTCTGCCCTTAAAAATAGACTGTTCTCAGAAGCTGGAACAAAATTTCGATCTCTTTTCCATGTTATAGGAAAAGTCTTCACATTATTAGACATAAAGTAATTATATAAATAAAAGGAACTGTAGTGGCTTAGTGGTTAAGACATTGAACAGCAATTTGAGACTTGAGTGCTGCACAATGTAGTGAGCTCCCATCTCTGTCCCAGCTTCTGCCAACCTAGCATTTCAAAAGCAAGAAATTACAAGTAGATAAATAGGTACCATTTTGTGGGAAGGTAACAGTGTTCCATTTGCATAGTCTTGTCATGTTTGCCACATGTCCACTGAAATGTCTGCAGGTGCAGACAGCACTCGCTTTTTGGTTATAAACAGAGATGAGCACTGAACCCTAGAGTCTGATATGACTGGCTTTTGAGCAAGGTTAACCTTTACCTTTACCTAATTATATAAATACCATGGAGCAAAGGCATTTTATCTGATATTGCACAATCTGTAAGAAAATCTTGCATCACATCAAGACTAACAAATTTTGTTTGTCATCAGCATTTTTTAGTTGTAGCCACCTTCATCAGGGGCATGTCCTGGTACATGATAGTCTATGCCAAATCAATATCATTTTCAGTCTTTTCAGCATTGTCTCCCCAGCTCAGTATCTGACACAACTTGAGATGCCCAGCCATTGAAGGGCATTCATGTTGGCCTGTTCCCATGCCCTTCCTTCTGCAGTTTTGGAGGGAAAGTTTCAAAGGATACCTGTGCCAGACAGACTGCGCCCCTGTGATACAGCAGAAGATATGTTTTATGCACCAGTCCTTTCAATAGGGATACCCGAGATAAACTCATATCCCCACTGCTTTGTAAATATTCTGGTTGATCAAACAGTACATACACTCACTGGCTACTATAAGATGAAACTCCCGCTTTTACCCATAATACCTCCAAGTTTTGTGCTACAGCGATCTGAATTAGAAGAACAATTCTGGCAGGCACCTCAGTGGCACATACCGTGAATGCTATATTGCAGTACAACTTCCTCTTCTTCTGCCATATCCAAATCCAAATCGGCAATCCTCATGGCAATCAGCCGTGAAGACTCTCCTGAGAAAATAATGTAACACTTACCATAGAACTAGTTTTAAAAACTTATTTTATTCCATTTCTTTCGATTTTGAATGCACATGTTTTTAAATAATATATTTTAGCTACATTTTAACCATTTAAATTTTTTTAAAAAACCACTTCTTGTTTTACCGTGCTAGTTGCAGACTGCAATAAAGTGATTCATTCATTCATTCATTCACTGACAGTCTTTGAGGTGACACAAGTTTTTTGTAGTTACTACCCCACACAGAAAGATATTGAAGATTCTTAGTTAGATCATCCCAGAAAAATAATCATTTTTCTTCTATTAATTCTAAAGCTCTATACAGTATTTATATCATCTTGAAATTATTTTAATTTTTAAAAAAAGAAATTCCTCCTTTTCTTTGCCAGCTTACAAAAACCTGGCATTTTTACAACCAGACAAATTGCATTTGGAAAAAAGGGAAAGAAACTGGGGATCTATGTTGAGCCCTGGTGGTGAATCAACCCCAAGAAGTCACTGAAAGACTCCACTTTAGCTGTGGTCTCTTATCTTCTCTGAATGTAGATAAAGCAAAGATCTATATATGTAGGTAATTAATTCAATACAGATAACTTTTAGGTGTCCTGGAGGGGGGGAAAACACACACAGTTTCAAGTGATAAATTTGAAAACACAATTTGACAGGCTTATTTCTGCTGTGGGCAAGGGCAGTTTAAGACTTGCCAGAGATAAGGAAGTGGTGAAAAAACTCCTCAATTGACTTGACATGAGTAATAAGTGTTTATTGTCTTTCTCTTCTTTGTAGCAGCCACCTCAGAAGTTGAGCTCTAAAAGCACTCAAAAACAACAACCAACACAAATGAAACATAAATGCAATTGAGACAATTGCCTTACCCCGCCATGTTGTTCTTAACGGAGTAGATTTTGGTGAGGACTGCACCAGAGGAGAAACAGCATAGTATTGGTATTTGAGACAGACATAGTCTAGTGACCCTTGAAAGATAGTCGAAAAATAACTGGAAGGCTGTCTGGAATTACATATATGAGGGAATTACATATATGAGGATGGCATTGGAATTACATATATGAGGGAATTACATATATGAGGATGGCATTGGAATTACATATATGAGGATGGCATATATTTGTCAGTTCAGCTAAAAATAAGAATTACTTCCATCTCTTGAGCACGAAGCAACCCTAGGAAAAACGGTTGTCTATGCAAGCAGGAAAATCCAACCAGAGTTAAGTTCTTTTCAGTCTCAATGACTTCCACAAAGAGACATTGGCATATGCCTGAAGCACAACACTGTCTCTGCAGAAGTAGGACCTGTAGTGTTCAGTTGGATATCTTGCCAGCTGAACATGTGTAGGATAGCAGACTTTAATAACTGGCACTGAAATTAAAAAAAAAGAGCTAGGCTTTCATAAAAGCTTGCCCAGTGATGATTGCTGCTAATGTTAGTCATTTAGTCACACTAGATAACAGCCCTGGGGGTTTATTTCAAAGTGAATTTTGCACTATGGCATAGCTTGCTATTCCTCAATACTGCCTATCTATAAAATAAGTAATTAACCATTTGTCACCCACTCATGACACTAAAATTGTTGAGAAAATAACAATGTTGCATAATACTTTGTATCAATGAGAGGGGGCCTTTAAGACCTAAAAGAATTCTCTTTCCCCACTATTCCTAAAGTTCTTTTTTCCACCTCCGGGGCTTGCTCCTCCGCACTTTCTGTTAGCTTGCTTCATTTCTTCTGCCTCTCTTCTGATTCTAAACAATATATGGCATGAACCATGGAGAGTCTCTCCCACGTGTAGAGTCTCTAACCTTTTCCTCTTTCCTCATCCTGCTTGTAACTACAAATCACAACTGTAAGTAAAGATACCCCTTTTCTGCTTAAGTGCTTCTAGACTATTTTTTTTTAATTACACAAAGTTGGCATGGGTGCCTGGACCTCTCTAGCTGCCGGCGCTCTTGGGCCCCGCCCTTGCCACCACCACCTTTGGAACTAGTCTGTGGAGAGGCTGTTATAGTATTATATTCTTGTATGTTATTATATGCTGTGTTGCTGAATAATTTTGTATTCTATATGATTTTGTGTTATTGACCTTGTATTTACTGTGTATATTGGTTATTGTATATTGCTTAACATATTGTTTATATTGTATCTAGTGTGTATATTGTTCAATGATTATGTAATGTAAGCCACCCTGAGTCGGGTTTCCTGACTGGGTGCCATATAAGTTTGAAAATTAAATAAAAATTAATTGGGCCCATGGGTCATAGTTTGGGCACTCCTGGCATAGAGCCTTTCAAACTTTACTTCAAAGAAAAACTTACAGATAAGGCATACACTAAATAAGACTATAAATTATGTTCCACACATATTTTCATGGCCCACATCTTCTTGCATAGCCAGTGATGGGATGTTACAGGTTCACACCAGTTCGCCAGAACCAGTAGTAACTTTTCCCAGTGTCCTGGAGAACCGGTAGCAGCTTTTGGGGGGAACTACCTTCGGGGCTTATCTTTTCACTGGTTTCCCCACTGTGCATGCGTGCCAAGCACTTGGTGTGCATGCACGCCTACGGTGCTTGGCACGTATGCACGGCCTCCTTGCTGTCCTCCCAAGCGGGTAGGAGGAAGAGAAGCTGCTAGCCTGAAGTTCCTATAGCCTGCTCCCCAGGGTAACTGACTCACCTTTGGTTGTGGTGTGTCTATGTGTATTTTAATGTGTATTTAATACCTTTACCTATATTGACGTATTACCACAGTTCCTAAAAAGGCCTGGCTTGGGGTTTTTAAGCAAAGTCTTGGAGTTACCTCATTAATAAGCTACACCTATGCTGTTCCAATTGCTGTTCCAAATTGGAGAACCCTTAAGGAGGTACAGCTGTTTTACATTTACATGAAGGCATATTATCCTAGAAAACTGGTTAGGCAAAGACTTAGTACCTAACTTCTTTAACTGTTGAAAAGTTGAAAAGTGCCAAAATGAAGCCATCTTGTGGTGAGTTCATTCTGTAGTTCATTCCATCTAACCTAGTGTGAGAAAGATTAGCCAGAATAAGCTTTAAGCTCTGGTTTAAAAGCTCTGGTTGATTTGTGTTTGGGGTGGGTGGGTGGGTGTATTTTAATGTATTTTTAATTTTATTTATTTATTCAATTATTTAATTTATTTACGGGTTTCTGTTGTGTGTGGGTGGGTTGAGGTGTGTGTGTGTGTGTGTGTGTGTGTGTGTGCTTATTTTTATTTTATTTTATTTATTATTTTTTCTTTGGCCCCGCCCGCAACATCATGACATCATGATGATGGCTCTGCCACGACGTCATGATGTCATGATGTCAGCTCCACCCACACTGTGATGAAGTCACGGTGGGGTAGTAAAAATTTTGACATCCCGCCACTGTGCATAGCTATCCAACTAGCATTAATCTTTGGAGGCAAAATGCCGAAGTTAAGAAACAAAGGTACACATCAACAGTTTCATGCTAACTTGTGCAACTCAGTATGCAACAGAGAATGTCTACAGTGAGGGAATTCACTTCCAGAATTTATACCATTTGTTTTATGCCAGCAGAACTAGGCAAGACGGTTTTGTCCTACAACTTCCAGAATTTTTCAAACTGCCATGCTGATTATGGTAGTCCATATTTAAAAAAAGAATAACATTTCTAAGACTAGACCAGTGACCATAAACCTGTAGAGAGATATCTTATTCAAGAACAGATATGATAAACTTCATGCTACATCTCATTAAAATCTGTAATTTTTCTGCTTCAACAATTAACATAGATATTATTGGCTAATTTAAAAACCCTTCCTTTGTAGATTATTTCAGGGTCTATCGGGGTGAATTTGTTCTGAGAATTTTGGAGTGGAAACTTTATTTTACCTTCTTCTCAAAGAATGCCATTTTTCAAAGTTGTATTGTCCGCCTTTTTTATATCAGCTGCTATTTCATCCACCCCTAAGCACCATAATAATTATGTATCTGGAGACTTCTGGAGCATACAAGATGGTGGGCAGTTAAACAAAAACAATGAGGAGAAGAGAAAGATGCTGCTGATGCTGATGCTGTTATTGCTACTGGGATTCTCTGAGCCTGAGAGCCTGCCAGTGAATTTTCTTCATCTCCCAGAGAGAGAGAGAAAGGGAAAATGGTAGCCTTGGTTTCTCTATCTGCAAATATGGTTGAGATTTTATGAACATTTCCCCTCAGCTGTCATTCTCAATCAAGGTTTATCATAATACAAAAAAAGATTCACAAGTCTGTATAGTGTGAAAGAATTACTAGGTCAAAAAATGAATAGAAGACATTTTAATAGGCACCTCATTCTAGACAAAGTTTGCTGTACATCTTCTTTTGTCCTCATCTTTAATTCATCTGATTTGACAATTTGCAGGTGTACTATCACCTCTGTTAACTGGAGAGACCCTTCATTAGTTTGCCCACATGGTGGTTCAAGGTAACTCATCATCTCTATACAAAAGACTTTGGAAGCTGGAGTATAGATATGAAAGCTAGTGCTATTTCTGTCTGTTATTCCACACGTGAATACTGGAAGTGAGGGAAAATGCTCTAATGTTTAATGAACTGACCTTATTATTGAACAAACTCCTTCTACCTAGGCCTCTGGGCACAATCTAACACAACTTATTATAAAACAAATCCAGATTGCTTTAGTTTTCTGCATCAGTAAGTAATCCTTTACTGTGACTAACAAAGGCAGAGGGCTTGGAAGAAAAAGTATATCCTAATAGGGCTTTGCACAAATTAAAACACAACACATTTCTCACCGGGAGCATAAAGTTGCAATAATAAAGCTTGTAGCTCTCCAAACAGCCTGAAATAAATAACACATAAATGATACACAGAGATAGTAGGCACGTGTGCTACGGGTAAGAAGGCAGTGAAGTGAAATGTTGGGATCATCTGTGATTAATTCTTTTTACACATTCCTCTTCTGGGAAGAGCTCACAAATTTGTTCCAAAATATTATCATTTAGCTCCCGTGCAAAAGATTTAAAGGATGTTTCTCAACACAAGTTTCTTTATCCGTTCCTTCTTCAGCAGAAACTCTGGATATTCTCACTCCTGGTCTTGGGGAGGAGGCACCATCTTTAAATTCATTGCAAAATGAAATTTATATTTAAATTCATTGCAAAATGTCAAAAAAGCACAGTTTAATAGGAGTACAAATGATAATAATGATCATATCAAAGAAGAAAGGTTGTTGTTGTTTAAATGAAGGTACTTTGTACCAAGGCAGAGTTCTATACAAGTCTAATTAGGATTATTTTTGAGTTTACTCTGTGTGTGTGTGTGTGTGTGTGTGTGTGTGTGTGATCTGTTCATCATAGCTCTTGATTCTCTTCACCTGCTTGTTTTAAATTTAATTTATTGCTCCCCTTCAGAATTCTGCCACAATGCAACTTGGAAGGAGGGGGAATTTTCTCCCCCTTTTGATTAAGAGGAAGACAGGGATAGGAGTGGTAATTCACTGAACAGAAGTGTTGGCTTACATTAAACTGGACCCACCCAAAAACCAGCCTAATTGGGATTATTCTAGCCATGAAGTATGGTGTGTTCTGAACTGAATCTGGGCATTGAACTTTCAAACTTGTCTAATTTTATTAACTTAAGTGAATCCTTGTAGTGTGGTGTAACCTTGGCATATAAAGCCATATTTCTTCTCAAGTACTTTAAATCATTAACAGAGCCTTCCCTCTGAGACATTTATCTTAATAGAAGAAAATATGCAATTGATGCTTATGGGCCTACTATTACTTAATGGGTTTTTTCCCATTGATTTACAGTCATTATAAGTCTGAATTCTTCTGGTGACCTCAGAGTAGAACTCAGTGGAATACCTCAGACAAAAGGACAGATTAGGGTTTATCCAAAGGACAACAGATTGCCTTTCTTTTTAATAGTAAAGAATAAAAGTAAACCTGCTGCTGTACTTGTAGGAAATCTGTTCATTCTAGTTGTCAGTTATTTGGTACACTGGTACGAATCTGAAATATTTTGCTCATTGGGATGTAGTAGCAATTGATCTCTGTGATAAAAGGGTTAATGGAACAACATTCTAAATGTTTTCCAGCCAATCACAGCATATCAACAACTGATAAGAGGAGGAAGTTTAGAATTTTGTGATTATTCAACAAGGTTTGGCTATGTAAGTGCTTGTATGCATGTGACATTCTAAGCAGGCTTAATAGGGTTGTTAGGAGGGCTGGTATGTCATTTGGAGTGATGACCCACCTTCAAATAGTGTCGTTATCATCATTGACTGCAACTCATATCCAAGAATGTATTTTTCCCTGAAGCAGGGAAAATGTTGTTGGCATGAACTTGTTTAAGGTGGATCCCAGCTTGCCATGAATTGACCCACACACTATGATCACAGAGCCATCCCTTGCGGCACACATGAAACGAGACATGCAGGATTCAACATTGGGACTGCAATGGACAGCCTTGAGGATATTATCAATGCACACCTTCATAGCCAGTCCCTTTGGCATGGCCTCTTCCGCCTCCATGACCATTGGGAATTAGAGTTCCTCCTCCGCTCATTTTGCTGTTGGGCCCAAGATGATGGTTTCCAGTGGTATTTCCTCCATTGAGGGGGACCATCTGCCCATAGCCATTGGCCCCTTTAGGGAGTCAGGTTAGTTGACCACTGCCTGACACTCAGCATTGAGTCTCTGGCTGTAGCTGGATGTCTGGCCAAACATATGGCATATGGACCTCAAACATCTCAATTTTGTTTGTAGTAGCCTGCTGTCAATTTAAAGTGGTTTAAGAAGAGAGCCAGTTCACAATATTGGAAAATTAATCATTTCCTCACCTCAGTGGAGGAGCCAAGGAAAATCTTTTTAATATTGTGTATAAGGGCAGTAAATATGTGCTGCATAACTTTAAAGACAACAAGAGCTAATGGGAAGAAAATGTATATTAGGGCTGTGGCTGCTATCAGTTTGCCTGGTATCAGAAAACACATTTGTTATCCATTAGTCTTTTAGGTCTATAAAGTAATGCAACATATATTCACTGTTCTAATACATACTTTTAAAAACTTTTCCCCCACTTCTTCTCCTCCTCCTACTCACAATGAAGTGTGGCTGTCTTAAACCAATTCATAATATCGTTAAATTAGAGGTTTGCTTTTGATCTGTTCCCAGAAATAATACACATTGGAAGCAGACTGAGCCAAAGCAATTCTATCTCCACCAAAAAAATATAGAAGCCCCTGACAGGGGCTCAGAAAGGTGCTGGTTGGAATGTTCCTGGGATGATTTGGTTTGCTCTAGCGAGCATGTTACTTGACTGTGAGAAAAGGATCAACCTGTTCCCACAGTGGTTCAAACAGTGGGCTAAACACCCATTTGATCACATCCTAAACTGGTAGATAAGGATTTATTTATGTATTATATTTATATCCCGCCCATCTAGGAGATTTTCTTACTCTAGATGGCTGAAAGCACAAACTCACACATTAAAAATAGTCACACATTTTAAAAATACATACGTATATATAAATACCAGAGTAAAATAAAATAAGTAAAATAAGTAAATAAAATAAAATAGCTGGTGTCTGAGTGCACAGAGGATCAACTAGCTGGCTAATGTATTGCTAAAGAGACCATGCCCTGGAAGACCTCCTTGAATATAAAAGTTTTTAATTGTTTTTTTTTTAAAGCTATCCAGTGATTGGGCTTGACCATGTATTCCACAGCGTTGGTGCTGCTGCCAAGAAGGCTCTATTTCTTGTTATAGACTTTCAAGCTATCCTAGAGGTCAGTACCTGGTGCTGAGTAACTGTGATGAACGGGTGATTCGGGGAGTTGTTCTGAGGGAAAGACACTCCAACAGATAACAATGTCCCAACCCGTATAGGGTATATGATGATGATGACTCAGCCAAAAAATGTTATTATGTTATTCTGCAAGTCAGGGGGATATTTAACTTAAATTATTCCTTTAAAAATTAAAAATTATCAAGCTTATAATGTGTGTAGCATTTATTATGTTACCATCATCATGAACATTATTAAGCACCACCAAAAACACAGGGAATGTGTAAACTGAGAGTTCCACCAGGTACATTAATTGCTATTTGCTGCTTATTGTGATACAGTACTTCAAATCTACTGCCTGCCATGTCTTCCTATCTAATAGCAGGGCCAGCTTTTGGCTCATATAATTCTATAAAGATAACTTGAACTCATGCTGTTGTCTTTTATATTGTTTGCCAGGAAACCCTTAACCACAATGTTTGCTAGCAACCTATTCATCTTACAAACAGGTCTAACTAGCTAAAATATTATCTATTACAGCAGTGGCAGGTGACAGGGTGTGAACAGACTGATGGGTGCTGTTTGTTTTGGCTTTTAGCCTTGAATCTCTAGACAGGAAGCTGCAGTGAACTGAGTCAGACCACTGCTCCATCTTAGCCCAGTGTTGTTACCACTGATTGTCCATAGCTTTCTAGAGTTTCAGGCAGGCTTTGCAGGCCCACCTGTAAATGTAAGAGTGTAAAATGGGCAGTTCCAACATGGAAACTGGGTTGGCTGCCTCTCAGTTGTATTCTCCTTCCATCTGTTTTAGTTACACGATCAGTAAGAGTGGTTTGCCATCTTTCCCTCAGACACATCCTTCTGTTTTCAAAACTTCTGTTGCTGGAGGTGATTGCTGGCAGATACAGAAATTAAATTACTACAAACACAATTGAATGTACAGTATAGGAATATTTTAAAAACTGTGAAACTAAAAACTAATTTTGAAAAAGATAAAAAGTAATAAAAGTGTAGTATTCTTTTTGTAACAACTCCTGTTTCTGCTGCCTGTTCAGCAGACAGAAGCTGCTAGGAGAACAACCTAACTTGATATGGTATGGAGCCCTAATGCCTGAAAGTAGTAATTGAAATGGGCCCCTCTTGAGCCCATCTTCTAAGATCTTCAGACTTGAGGAGATGCAATCTTTCGA
This sequence comes from Furcifer pardalis, assembly GCA_030440675.1. Classification (NCBI taxonomy): domain Eukaryota; kingdom Metazoa; phylum Chordata; class Lepidosauria; order Squamata; family Chamaeleonidae; genus Furcifer; species Furcifer pardalis. The sequence continues at coordinate 75,327,663 of CP126890.1, read as the reverse complement.
AGAGCAGTTTAGATGGAAGAAAATATATATTCAGTGAATGACTGGCTATCAGAATCAGGTTTGTACCTAAAGTCAAATGTCATTTGGCTGAAGGGCAAATAAAAGATGGAATATTAGAGTGAACCAATCTCAGTGAAGGTAGGATTAATTACCAGCTGTAACGAATTTTAATTTGTATTGTGGTTTTTGAATACCAATGAACCATATGGTCTGGAACTTTTAGTAGTCAACTTGTGTATTTGTATATTGGCATGTATTTTGTTTCTAATCATGTACAGTAAATAAACTTGCTTACTTGCAAATACCATATCTATCTATCTATCTATCTATCTATCTATCTATCTATCTATCTATCTATCTATCTATCTATCTATCTATCTATCTGGTGGGGAAAAATGTGAACCCCGATTTATTTGTTAAGCAAGTTTTTTGTTGGTTTTATTTGTTAAGCGATGTGAACATTCAGAGAAAATTCTGCTCTGTAAGCGAGTTACTCTTTAAGCGAGGTGCTCTTTATGTGAGGTTTGAATCTATCTATCTATCTATCTATCTATCTATCTATCTATCTATCTATCTAGATAGATAGATAGATAGATAGATAGATAGATAGATAGATAGATATGGCATTTGCAAGTAAGCAAGTTTATTTACTGTACATGACTATCTACTGTACATATCTATCTATCTATCTATCTATCTATCTATCTATCTATCTATCTATCTATCTATCTATCTAGATAGATAGATAGATAGATAGATAGATAGATAGATAGATTCAAACCTCACATAAAGAGCACCTCGCTTAAAGAGTAACTCGCTTAAAGAGCAGAATTTTCTCTGAATGTTCGCATTCTTAACAAATAAAACCAACAAAAAACTCGCTTAACAAATAAATCGGGGTTCACAATTTCCCCCACCAGAAGTCACAACTGGCCTCTTACAATGGTGTTTCGCTTAAAGAGGAAACTCGCTTAAAGAGCAATTCTGTGGAACACATTATGCTCTTTAAGCGAGGTACAACTGTATCTATATCTATATCTGTCTATCTAGATATAGATCTAGATAGACGGATATAGATATAGATATAGATATAGATACACACGCACACATGCATGCATGCACGCATACACACACGTGCGTATAATCTTATATATTCTTATATTTTAAAAAAAATGTTGTACATAATTTGGAAATGCACCAATACTGAAGATTATCTACACTGTTTTACATAATTTGGAAATGCACCAATACTTAAGACTATACACACTATGATCTAGTATGTTTGCATGTTGTCAAGTTTATAAGAAGGAGCACAGAACTCAAACTACCATCAGTCCCACCTCCATCTGCTCCTGCCTCAGTAGCTGAATCTGGGCCACCCTCCCTGCCCTATCAAAGAACATTAGAAGCAAGTGAACTCTAAGAAGTTGTGGGAGCATAAGCAACTCTGATAATAAATTAACTGTCACCACTCAAACCTCTTTAAATGTGATATTCATAAATGGAATATGCTTCTTATTGGTTTTGTTTTTATTCATCTGATATAAATCTGTAGGCTTGAAAATTGTTTATATAAAGCCCCACTAGAATGGTTTACAGAATAGTGCACAAATCAATAGGAATAACACATGTTTTTTAGATGTAACAAAGGTTTGGCTTCTCTAATGTACAAGGAGGAGGAAGAATGATTCAAAAATACATGAGAGAATGAATGCATAAGGAGGCAATGTAAGGATACACCTTGTTGGGGGGGGGGGGAATGGGTATCAGAGTCCCTCAATTCACTCTCGGGAAACAGGACCTCCTGGAACCACACCCTCACCCCTTTTCTTCTGCGTTGGAAAAGGTAGCCTTCTGCCTTAAGGCAGGGAATAACAGCTGGAATAACAGTCTGTTTACACTTCTGTTACCTCCCCACACTAACACAATCTCACACAGAGAGCAAAGCTGCAGAGCCACTCCTTGGGAAGATTTCTCTGAGCTGACACTTGGTGGTTATCTTCAAAGAGATGACTCCTTAGGAGATATGCTTTCCCAGGCAATTGACCAAGTCAGGTGACCCTCTCTTCTCCAGATCTCTGGCTTCACCCCTTCCCATGGCTGGACATTTGAAAATTTAAATTCCTGAGCAAGACCTTTATTTACAGGCCTTCCTGCTCTGCAGAGATCTCTGCTCTGTAGCTTGGTAGACAAAACTACGATGTCTGGATGTCCAATAGGAAATAACAAGACCTGGAGATGACTATGGCTCAGATCATGAGCTACCAATTTTAAAATGCAAGTTTAGAATGAAAAAAGTAGGGGAAACTAGGAAATCACTGGGCTATTCATGTATGACCAAGATCCAATTCCTCATGAATATACAGTAGAAGTGAAGAATAGGTTTCGGGCAGTGGTGGGCTACTCCTGGTTCAAACCAGTTCGGCCAAACTGGTGCAGAAATCTGGAGGGGATCACCGGGGGGGGGCAGTAAACCACCGGGCGACCGGTTTGGTCACCTCTCCAGCCACCCTCCGGATTGCTTTTCCTGGCAGGCCAAAATGGCTGTTGGGAAGTACACATGCATCAAAACTCCATTTGATGCATGTACATGGAAAAATAGAAGTGTGTATGCATCAAATAGAGTTTTGACACATGCATACTTCTGAGCAGCCATTTTGGGCTGCTCAGAAAGGGTGTAGCAGCTAGAAGAACAGCAGTGGCGGCGGCCTTTCCTCAGTGTGCCTGAAGAATTATGAGCGAAGATTCGTAACATCTTACAGGAGGCAGACATTAAAACCATCCCAAAGAAAAAGAAATGCAAGAAAGTAAAGTGGCTGTCTGTTGAAGCTTTATAAATTGGTCCTCACATTTTTTTTGTTTTGTTTTCAGAAATTACCAGAATTTTGCCATGTTGAACTTCTTGACAACACTTTTTCCTGCACCACAGATTTTTCTCAGTTCCTTGCAAAACAGGTACCCAGGTCTGGTTTTCTTATTTACAGGTAGTTGTTCTCTTTTCAGCATATTTTGCATAGGAAATTTCTGAATTCTGTGCAACTTAACATTCCTTTCAGTGAATCCTGCACACACAAAAAGTATATTTCTGTGCAGGAATTGTAATAACCTTTCATAGCTTAGCACTTCATGAAAAATAACTACAACGCTTCCTGGGAGATTTCGTGCAAGATTTCTCTAAACAAACAAATAAACTCACTGCAGAGAAACATTACTGTAAGTTGACAATATAATTTTTTCTCTATATTTCCCCTAAGAGTCAGAGACTGAGTAAAAATGAGACATTCTTTTAATTGAAACATTAGCTCTTAAAATGGTAAATAAACTTAACCTTTATATGTGGGAAGTTTTACCAGACAAACATCATTTCCAAATATACAGTACAGTGGACTCTCATACAACAATCACCCCGTATAGCAATGAAATCACATGACAGATTTTGGGGGGAAATGGTATCTCGCTTAAAAATTTTCCCTATCGAAAAAAATTGTACAACAATTTTTCAATGGGAAAAACCACTTAGCAAAAAAATCATTGTACGATGCATCCCATAGGGAAAATCGCTATACGATGCATGTATTGTATACCAATTGTTTCGTACAACAATGAAACCCATGGAACAGATTAAAATCGTTTGAGGTACTACTGTATATCATTTCTGCATCAGGAAATACAATACACATGACCCATATTTTCAAGTTGTTCTTATAGTATATTTTTACAGCCTTAAAACCCAGTTCAGCTTACTCTTGATGCACTGCTCTTTTCAGAAAGGTGTTTATAGTTAATAACTCATACATATTCTTGCTGTTTGTTTTTCAACCTTTTGTTTAGACCAATTTTTGCCTTGATTCAACATCCAAGACCTATATTAAACTTTCTAAAGTCTTTTTCTGAAACATTAAAATTGAAAGTATATATTTTGTGTAACATTTTAGAAAAATAATATAGGTAAATATAATGAAATTCCTAATCTCCAATACTTGATGTCTTAAGGGCACACTGAAAATTTAATTTTAAGTCACATTCCAATAATTATTGAAAGTGGAAGTGCTGTGATCAAATCGAGTCTCATTGGCTGTAACCTAAATGAAAAGTACTTCAACTTCAGTCTGGATAAATTCTGGACTATTACTCATTTTTATCTCATATTAAATTACCATAGCAACTCCACTAGATATTACACTTTACAGGCTGCATCTTTTCACCCTTTCCTCAGGGACATACAAAGTGACAGATGGAAGATAGTAGAAGACAGACACAAGAAACTTGAGATTATCAGAACACGTTGAGATAGGTCAATTGAATCATAAGAGGGGTTATTACTGGTATTTTGGTGCTGTTGTGTCATTTAGAATAATCATCAAAATGTAGTTAATCAATGACAGCAGGAAGGCTCTCAAATGAGTCAGAAAGAGGAGCAATCCTAAAGTAAAATTATATATAAATCACATTTCTAATGTGACCTGACATGAACTGATAAATAAATAAAGCAGAAAAAGTACAGTACTAGTGGAGAAATTATCCACAGTTGATGATGTGATTTTATAGCATTTACATTTTAGTGAAAATACTGGACATAGTTCTTTTCACTATGTAGTATTTTTAAGTCACTATTCTTCCTCCTCCCCCTTTTTTTGTGGGGGGGGGGGAAAGATAATTCACCAAAATGGAGTGCCTGTGAGGTAGATCAAAACATCACAATGATCACTTCATTTCTCTGTGTGGGCAAAATGACAATAACATGGTAGACCCTGACAATTTGAGACATTTCTAGAGTTCAGAATATTTTCATAGAAGGGAAGCTTAGGGTAGACAATACATATATTGGCCTACTAGAGGATTACAACTAAGACAAGCATTTGAGTTCTACAGAACTCTTTATCAGGCAAGGATAGGGGTTAAACTGGCAGAAAGGCAAAATGGAGCTGTCAATTCAATTTATTTATTTTATTTATTTGTTCATATTTCTCCACCGCCCTTCTCACCAAAGTGACTCAGGGCAGTTTACAAGTAATACAAAAAAGAAAAAAAAACCAAAACATGACAATAAAACACAAACACTACTTAAAAACCTCAAAACTGTTAAAATTTAAATTTAAAATTTAAATCTAAAAAAGATTAAAAGCACACCAAATATATGAAAGAGGTAGCCAAGGTATCAAATTTTCAGGTTCAAACCTTTTATTTGTAACATTATATGCTGTCACACGTATAGTGACTTATAGTGACCCGAATGGGGATTCTGCAGGAGTACAGAGTGGTGTAGTGGATAGAATAATGGACTAGGACTCAGGAGACCTGGTTTCAATTCCTTGGTTCTGCCATGGACCTCACTGACAAAACAACAACAACAACAACAACAACACTCCTTAAATACCTCATTTGGCTTGAACATACTACTAGGGTCCCTATAATTCATTTCTGAATTAATTGCACATGGCAACAACAATTAACTTTCTCAGATAAGTTAGATATTTAAGGAGAGATTTCACTACAGCTCCACCTACACCTTGAGTTTCAATGAATGAGTGATATTTCAAACAAAGGTCTACTGAGTCCTAGTCTGCCACTTTATCCTCTTAATCACATTAGGTAGCTTTTTAGTGTCCAAAATCTAAGTTTACTTATATGAGTGGCTCACACATTTTAATTTATATGCATTTGCTGTTGGTCATTATTGTCTGCTGCTACTCATATCCGACCATACATTTTTCCTGGAAGTCCTTTTTACAGTTGATTATGTGTTTCTGGTGACTCAATAGACTGTTCCTGGCATGAAACATGTGACCATACTCATTACACTGGATGGCATAGTTGAGTTTGATGTAATGTACCATTAAGAAAAGTTGTACTGGTGGTGCTTTGGGAATAAATTGAAACAGCATGCACAGAGATACAAGTGGACACTTTGGGCAACATTGCTCAAGCAGTAGTTCACAGTAATCAGAAGTATCTGGACATTGATGGTAACCACTTTAAGCATCTCTTGTAATCATAGAAGTTAAATGTGAATTCTATTTATATGTTGTTATTAGTATATGTTGCGTATTACAATTTTAATACAGTTTTTCCTTTCTTAAAATGTGTACATATATTTTTGCACCCTTTGTATGTTGTCAATAGTTGTTGTTGTTCAGTCACACAGTCGATTCCGACCCTCTGCGACCCCATGGACCACTGTCCGCCAGGCACTCCTGTCCTCCACCATCCCCCTCAACTCGCTCAGCTCTGTGCCCATTGTCTCCACAATACCATCTAGCCATCTCATCTTGGGCCGGCCCCTTCCTCTTTTGCCCTCGACATTTCCAAGCATCAAGGCTTTCTCAAGTGAATCCTCTCTTCTCATCTGATGTCCAAAGTACTTTAGCTTCATCTTTATTATTTGACCTTCTAATGAGCAGTCAGGGTTGATTACTTCTAAGATTGACCTATTTGTTCTCCTCGCTGTCCAGGGGACTCTCAAAACCCTTCTCCAACACCACATCTCAAAGGCGTCTATTCTTCTGCGCTCAGCTTTCCTAATGGTCCAGCTCTCACAACCATACATTGCCACAGAGAATACCACTGCTTTGACTATGCAAATTTTTGTTTGCAATGTGATGTCTCTACTTTTCACTATGCTCCCCAGGTTTCTCATCGCTTGCCTCCCAAGAATCAGTCACCTTTTTATTTCATGGCTGCAATCTCCATCTGCAATGAGCTTTGATCCTAAGAAAGTAAAGTCTGTCACTGCTTCTACTTCTTCCCCATCTATTTTCCAGGGACTGATAGGGCCTGTTGCCATTATCTTGGTTTTCTTGATATTGAGTCTCAAGCCAGCCTTTTCACTTTTTTCTTTCAACCTAATCAGGAGCTTCTTTAGGTCCTCCTCACTTTCTGCCATTAGGGTGGTATCATCTGCATATCTCAAATTGTTGATGTTTCTCCCAGCAATTTTGATCCTAAATTGCGATTCCTCCATCCCTGCATTGCGCATTATGTGCTCTGTGTATAAATTGAATAATCCGGGTGACAAAATGCAGCCTTGTCTTACTCCTTTTCCTATTCCAAACCACTCCGTCATTCCATTTTCTGTCCTAACTGTTGCTTCTTGATTCATGTACAGATTTCTCATGAGGCCTATAAGGTGTTCCAGTATTCCCATTTCTTTAATTACTTGGCACATTTTGTTGTGGTCAACACAGTCAAAAGCCTTAGTGTAACCAATGAAATAGAAGTAGACTTGTTTCTGATATTCCTTTGTTTTTTCCATGATCCATCTTATGTTGGCGATGTGGTCTCTAGTCCCCCTGCCTCTTCTGAAACCCACCTGCACTTCTGGTAATTCTCTCTCCACATGCTGTTGCAGTCTATCCTGTATTATCTTGAGCATCACCTTGCTAGCATGAAGGATGAGCACAATTGTTCGATAATTTGAACATTCTTTGGCATTACCCTTTTTGGGTAGTGGGACATATACAGATCTTTTCCAATCCTGTGGCCATTGTTGTGTTTTCCAAATCTGCTGGCATATAGAATGCAATAATTTGATTCCATCATCTTGTAGGGCTTTGAAAAGTTCAACTTGGATACCATCAACTCCACTGGCTTTGTTGTTTGCAGTGTTTTTAAGGGCCTTTCTGACTTCACTCTCTAGAATGTCTGGCTCATGTTCCATGTTCTCATCATTGTGATTATCAGGGGTGTTGAGGTCCTTTTTGTAGAGTTCCTTTGTGTACTCTTTCCATCTTTTCTTAATCTCTTCTGCATCTGCTAACTCCTTGCCATCTTTGTCCTTTATCATGGTCATTTTTGCTTTAAATGTTCCCTTGAGTTCCCCAATTTTTTTGAAAAGATCTCTAGTCCTACCCCTGATATTGTTTTCCTCTATTTCTTTGCACTGTTCATTCAGGTAGGTTTCCTTATCTCTCCTAGCTTTTCTTTGAAATTCTGTATTCAAGTGATTGTATTTTTTCCTTTCTCCTTGGCATCTTGCATTCCTTCTGTCCTCTGCTATTTTGAGAGCCTCATCGGACAACCACTTAGCTTTCTTACGCTTCTTTTCTTTTGGTATGGTTTTTCTTGCTGCCTCCTGTATGATGTCCCGCATCTCTGTCCATAATTCTTCCGACACTCTGTCTATCTGGTCCAAGCCATTAAATCTGTTCCACACCTCCACTATGTATTCCCAAGGAATGTTGTCTAGGTCATATCTTTCTGGCCTAATGGTTTTTCCCATTTTCTTTAGTCTAAGCCTGACTTTTGCAATCAGTAGGTTGTGATCTGAGCCACAATCTGCTCCTGGTCTTGTTTTTGCTGACTGTATGGAGGTTCTCCATCTTTGACTGCAGAGTATGTAATTAATCTGGTTTCGATGTTGGCCATCTGGTGATGTCCATGTGTAAAGTATTCTCTTGTGTTGCTGGAAGAGAGTGTTTGCTATGACCAGTGCGTTATCTTGGCAGAACTCTATCAGTCTTTGGCCTGCTTCATTCTGTGTTCCAAGACAAAACTTGCCTGTTATTCCATTTACTTTTTTATTTCCTACTTTGGCATTCCAGTCTCCTATCATAATGTGTACATCATTTCTTGGTGTCTGTTCAATGAGGTGTTCTAGGTCCTCATGGAACTGGTCAATTGTGGCTTCATCTGCACTAGTGGTTGGTGCATATATTTGGATTACAGTGATATTGAATGGCTTGCCTTGTATTCTGACTGACATCATTCTATCATTTTTGAGATTATATCCCATTACTGCTTTTCAATAGTTACTCATGTCCAAACATACATTTCCCCCTGAAAGTCATTATTTTCTCAATTGATGGATGTGTCTCTGTTGACTCAAAAAGCTGATTCTGGCGTGAAACATGCGACCACATACATTATACAGAATAGATGGTGGAGGGAATAGTTGTGTTTGATGAAGCTTTCATGTTTGTCACTTAGCCTCTTCATTGCAGTATTCTCCTTCAAAGTGATCAGTAGCAGCAGAGATGGTTTGGCACCAAAGCGGGTGATCTATGGCCACTGCTTCCCAAGTGTGTGGGTTTATACCTGACACCTTCATGGTTTGTTTCAGCTGGTCCTTATAATGCTTCAAAGAGCTCCAGGAGGTCTTTTACCAGAGCAAAGTTCCCCATAAGGAATTTGGCGATGAAGCCTGGAACCATCCATATGGCAGACATGCCCTATCCATCTAAGATGGTGGCCTATGATGGAAGTTTCAATGCTATTTACATTTCCCTTCTCAAGGACTGTGATGTTGGTGACATAATCATCCCACTTCATGTTCAATATGGATCATAGCTTCTGTTGGTAGAAGTGCTCAAGCTTTTTGATGTATTGCCGATAGAGGGTCCATTTTTCACAGCCATACAGTAACACTGATATAACAATAGCTTGGTATACCATGAGCTTAGTCTGGTTTGTTAAATTTTTGTTCATGAGGTGTGATAGATGTCAAAAGGCAGAATGGGCAGCACAAATTCCCTTCATGTTCACAGGTGCAGTTTTTAGACAGGATGCTACCAAAAACACTGATCTACCTGTTCCAGTGTCGAATCTGAGATGGTGATACTGAACTCTGGAAGTGCTGCAGGGTGTGGCCTGCCTGCTGGACAAAGTGTGTGACTTCTGATGTTTAGCCTGGTCAATCCTTATATGTAGTTGAAAAATGAAGAACAAGCAAATGATAATGACTATTGGCACCTGGAACATTAAGACACTACTTGATCTTGACAACAATGATAGACCTGAGAGAAGAACAGCTATTTCTAGGCTGAACATTGACATTGCTGCCTTGAGTAAAGCCAGATTGTCTGGTGAGGGGGAAATCATTGAGTCTGGTATGGGATACAGCATATGTAGAGGCCATGGGGACCTGGAACCTGAGGCTTGTAAATATGGCACTAAAGGTGGAAGTGGTCAGAAACCTAGAGGAGGAGAGATGGGAGAGTGAAGGGAGAGATGGGAGAATGCCTCAGAACCAGCTGAGATGTTAGGTTTGCTCCAACAACCATCCCCTCAAACAACCCGAGCCCCCAGGAGGCTAGGAATATATTTGGAAAGCTGATCGCACAACAAGGTGGTGCCATTCCATCTCCCTGGCTGATGAGGTCTGCTGGCTAGAGCAAGCAAGATCACAAGCCAAGCGTTCTGATTGGGAGAGTGAGAGGTGTGAGAGGCAAATATTGGGAACATACAAGAGCAGGCCTGACAAGAGACAGGGGGTATTCCAGGTTTGGGAGGCCAGCTTCAGAGACATAGTGGGCCTTCCAGGGTCATAGCCAGGATTCTAGATGTGGGTGGACAAATATTTTTTCAGGATGGACAACAATGTCATATATATGGCCACCCCCTGGCTATGGTCCTGGGGCCTTCTCACCTTCAGTTACTCAGCCAAGTGACAGGAGACCCCTCTATTTCACCACCTCTATTTCAGCTGGAATTCAAGTTGGATTATTGTCCCTTGGTGAAGGTGTCCTATGAAGGGCAACTAGGACTCAAGTAAAGCAACAGGTTGTCTGATGAGGCTCTTAAAATAGCAGAGGAAAGAAGGAAGGCAAAAGAGAAAGCAAAAAAATTCAATCAATTGAATACATAATTTCAAAGAAAAGCAAGTAAAAATAAGGAAACCTACCTAAATGAACAATGCAAAGAAATAGAGGACAACAACATATGGGGTGTGTGGACTAGAGATAAGGACTAGAGATCTTTTTTTTTAAATGGGAAAATCAAGGGAATGTTTAAAGCAAAAATGACCATGATAAGAAACAAAAACCGCAAGAAGTTAGCTAATGCAGAAGAGATTAAGAAAAGATGGCAAGAGTACATAGAGGAACTCTATTAAAAGGACCTCAACACCCCTGATAATCACAATGATGAGAACATTGAACTTGAGCCAGACATCCTAGAGTGTGAAATCTGAAAGGCCCTAAAAAGCACTGCAAACAGGCCCCATTAGTCCCTGGAAAATAGATGGGGAAGAAGTAGAAGCAGTGACAGATTTTACTTTCTTAGGAGCAAATATCACTGCAGATGGTGATTGCAGCTATGAAATAAAAAGGTGACTGATTCTTGGGAGACAAGCCATGAGAAACCTGGGGAACATAGTTAAAAGTAGGGACATCACCTTGCAAACAAAATTCTGCATAGTCAAAGCAATAGTATTCCCAGTGGTAATGTATGGTTGTGAGAGCTGGATCATTAGGAAAGCTGAGTGCAGAAGAATAGATGCCTCTGAAATGTGGTGTTGGAGGAGAGTTTTGAGGGTACCCTGGACAGCGAGGAGAACAAATAGGTTGATCCTAGAAGAAATCAACCCTGACTGCTCCTTAGAAAGTCAAATAGTAAAGATGAAGCTAAAGTACTTTGGACAACAAATAAGAAGAGAGGATTCATTTGAGAAAGCCTTGATGCTGGGAAAGGTGGAGGGCAAAAGAAGAAGGGAGTGGCCAAAAATAAGATGGCTAGATGGTATTGCAGATATAATGGGCAAAAAACTGGGCGGGCTAGAGAGAATGGTTGGTGACAGAGGTGCCTGGCGGGCAATGGTCCTTAGGGTCACAAACGTTCGGAATCGACTGCAACTGAACAACAACAAAACAACAACAGAATAAGATAGAAGGGGATCTCTCCATGACTTGTACTGATTGTTTTGTTAGTAATTTTGAGTTGCGTTTAGTAACTCATTGACTAACAGGATCCCATTATCCATGTGATTCCATGCTGGAGGAAGGACTCTCAGATCCTGCCCAGGGTAGGTATCTACACCAAGGTGGTCACCTCTGTAAGGCTAATGGCTAGGCATGTTCTGCCATTTACTTTCAAATACACATATGAGGAGAGACTTTTTTGGCTTAATGGTTAAGATGCTGAATTTGATGACTGGAAGGTCAGCAGGGCAGCAATTTGAAACCTGAGTGCTTCATGATGGAGTGAGCTCCCATCTCTGTCCCAGTTCCTGCTAACCTACTTGCAAGAAATTGCAAATAGATAAATAGGTATCACTTTGGTGGGAAGATAAACAGTATTCCATGCCTGCCCCATGTCCACGGAATTGTCTACAGACACAGACAGCGCTGACTCTTTGGCTATAAACAGAGATGAGCAGAGATGAGCACTGAACCCTAGAGTCAGATATGACTGGCTTTCAAGCAAGGGCAACCTTTACCTTTGTACATATGTGAAATCACTGTTGGTGGTTTTACTTTTTTATTATTTACCTGAAGCCTAACAGAGCATATCCATAAAGTCTATTCAGAAATTCATTCACCCACCCAAAGGTAAATTTTGCATAATGATAGACAAACCTAAAAAGCTATGATGACTTATTCAAAATAACTGAGCAAATTTATTTGTCCAGATTCCCAGTGTTTTCTTCATGCATATTTGTTTATTGAGTTCCTATATTCTATTGAAGAATAGCTATATAGTATGTCCTTTTAGAATTCATTATTACAAGTATTGCCATGCTAAACCTGAGGTCCTCCTAACATCTAGAGAAAGGACTTCAGTGTTATTAGTACTGCTTTATGATGAAAATTTCCCAAGGCTAAGATTTGCGCAGCATATTACAGAGACGAGGAGTATCACATTTCTTGATCCAGCATTAGAAGTGTATTTTAAGAAAAGAGACCCAATATGAATGATGCAGATGTTTAATAATGGAGGAGAAAGTTTGCTATTTCCCCCTCAGCTGCAATGCAATTGGGAAACATGTCTCTGTATTTCATAATTAATGAAGATCTACTGCAGCCAAGAATCTTCTATTCCTTTTTAACTAATCATACATTTATTTTGACACTGCTGAGTGCAACTACCCCATCCTTTTTAGGGAAACACTTGCAGTCATTTCTAAAATGAGTAAGGTGGGTTCTTCCTTCTCCCAACAGTATAAACAAACACAAATGCTTTCATAAACAGTGACTTAGCATTTGTGGATATTCTGAGAAGAGAATAGTAATCATATGTAGAAAACAGCATTACTACATCAGTCTTACATGAAAGTCCATAGTTTTTATTTAATGCAGTCAGAAATATATGTACATTTTTGTGATTGAGGGAGGACTCAGCCTTGACATATGGCTACAAGATAGAACTAGGGCCATATTTATTTATATAATAGGTTACCATGCATTGGTGCTATTTTGAAATTATACTATGTTGCATAATAGACTACCATATAACTAACAACTCAAAGTAAAAGAGAGAGAGAAATCAGTGGCAGTAAGAAGCTTAAACATATGGTGTAAGAAACAAAAGTATATGTAAATTGAATTTGTCTCTCTATGTGATCCAATAAGAGTAAGAATAAATTCAAGGTTTGAGCATTCTGATGAATAAAACAGATTAAAAGTTGGTGTAGAAGTTATTATGGCTCTGGTATGTTCTAGCAACCATGCTTTCTGTCCAAAGAAACACCATCAGTGAAACTGAAGGGCCATGTTGAGTTTGTAGAGTTTGTACTGTTGAATTTGTAGAGGTATAATTAATTTCAATTCAATACTTTAAAATAACAAGGAATGGACCTTTCACTATTTCTTCAAGCCATACCTGCTCATGGAATTGGCTAATCATTCCTTATCTGTACTAGATGACATCATTCAGAGCTGTGTACTGTCAGGCCAAAAATAGTTATTTGGTGACACCCTGTGGCCTGTGCCCCCCCAAAACCAAACATCCTTGCACTAAACTGAATGCCTTATTTAATCTTTGGGGGTCACAACCCATTCAGCAAGACTTAATATTCTAAATAAATATTCTTTATAAAGAGGGAAGACAAACTCTCAAAGAGGACTCTCAAAGGAACAGCTTTCAAACAGAACCAAAGGAGAGGAGAAACTGCAAGTCTCTTAGCTGGTGGCACCCACTGATCCATCCCTTGTTCCATTGGCTCATTCTGCTTTGTCAAGGGTCAAGTGAGTCAACTATTTTAATTATAGGTATTTTGAACACAAATCACCCCATTTCTATTTACAAGTTTAATCTTTGAAATGGGAGGGGAATAGTCATTAAAAAAACAGTGTCTGCCACTTTCACCTTTGGCTCACTGCCTGTTCACTGAAAATAATGCAAGATATCTCTCGTGACCCTTACTATAAAAATTCAGCCTGCCCCACTTTAGAGGAATCCCCATACTTCCCCACTTCAGTCAAAGAAAGCATGTGTAAAACAAGAAGACTCACACTTCTAGAAGGCTCCAGAAAGCAGGAGACTCCATTAAAGCAAGATAAATGGACTTCCTTCAGATAAAGAGAAGTCTACAATGAAAAGATGTGTCTGAGTAAGCATCTAATCACTGTCTAGTACTGATTATTATGATTCTTCTGTGTCTAAACCAGATGTGAAACTGCCAAAATGAAGGCACCTTTTGATGAGTTCATTCTGCACCTCCTTTTGGTGGACCTAGTAACAGACAGATTAGCTGAGGTTGCCATTGCCAGGGTACAATCAATTGTGGTTCAAAAATACCACAATCTTTGAGGAGGCCCTTTCTGTGTATCCCGTGATGATGACGATGACGATTATCATGATCATGGTGAAGGTTAACAAGCCTCTGGGTGCCTTTTTCTGCTGTGGAGGCTACCTTCACATGCAAGGTGATCTGTGGTTGATTTATTATGTTTTTAAAAGTTTCATATCAGATTTCACCCAGGAGTTTTCCAATACCACAAGAGATATAACAGTCTAAAGTATTACCATATATACTCAAGTATAAGCTGACCTGAATATAAGCCGAGGTACCTAATTTTTACCTGAAAACCCAGGAAAATAAATTGACCTGAGTATAAGCCAAGGGTGGGAAATGCAGCACCTGCTAGTGAGTTTCAATAATCAAAATACATGAAGATATGGTAAAATTAATTAAATTGTCAGCACATCTCAATCCAGCACAGTCTTGGGATCCTTGTGGTCATTGACCCAAGTATAAGCTGAGTTCCCTTTTTGGGGTTCATTTCAGGGCTAAAACCCTCAGCTTATGCATGAGTATATACGGTATCTTATACCTTGGAGTCATTATCACACATGAAAATAAAACATTCCAAATGTTTTACATCTGTTGAGATAGATTACATGAGGATTTTTCACATTTGAGATTTTTTCCAGAAAATTTGCAGAAATGTTTTTTAAAAATAGATTTTCCTCGAAATCTATTGTATTTTTCTGAAAGGCCATGGTATTTTGTGCAACAAAATACTGTGCTACTCAATCACACCTGTGATCAAAAAGCCCTACCAGTGTGTATACTTTCTTCTTTACTCAAAGAGTTAACTTGACAGCTTATCCTAAGTATTCCTCAAGGTGGCTGACCTTGAGTCTTTGCCAAAGACACTTAGAAGTAAATGGAGTTCTTATACAACTGTTCATTTTGTGGAAAATGAAAGATAGAGGATGAAACTGAATCAAAAAGAGGTATCAGAACAAGGAGAATACTGGCTCATACCACTAATTCTCTTCACCCTAATAATAATAATTCCACCCCAATAACTGTCTTCTACATTGTTACTTCTGACTCACAGTTGCCGCCAAATGAGTACATGTTAAAAAAACAGCAACCCATGCCTATTCTAATCAGTCTTGATATAGGACATTACAATACAACTCATCCCAGTGCAATTAGTCATTGCACATAAAAATCCCTCTCCTGAGCAGAATGGTGAGTGCTGCTGAAACAGCAAGTGCCATGAATCATATAGGACAGACTTAAATAGGTCTGTCTGCCCCAGATTGGTAATGAAATAGGATCACTGCATATATCTGCATCTTTCACTTCCAATATAATATGCACTTGCCTTCATGACTGTACAGCTGGAAAAACCAGTTTCTTTGAAAACTCTCATTTTGTAGGGGCTAATATCAGGTCTATTTTATAATCTTCTGGAATAGGAGCTTCTTATGATATGCATGAGAGAGGCCAACTTGAGCTTCTTTATTTTAAAAAAATTAAACAGCCATATGTCAGTATTGCAGCCAAAACTGCTGATGTTGTGAGTTCCATCCTGATGGGATTCAGGGTTGACTCAGCCTCCCATCCTTCTGAAATCAGTAAAATGAGTGCCAACCCTCCTGTCACCCCAGTGGTCACTGCCTGGCTCCCCAGGCTCCATGCTGCTACTCCACCTTATACACGATGAAGGAGGAGCAGAGCCTGCCCCATTTCCTCAGAGCACTGGGGGAGTAGGAGAGCATCCCGGATTCCCTCTTGTATTTGGATTGCTCTATGGCAACTCCAAGCCTCTCTCTCCATCCCCTTCCTTCTCCTCCTCACCCTGCATGCTGAGGTAATGGGGAGGACTCTAATCCTCCATCATGCATTAGGCAGAGTGGCAGCGAGGCGTGCAGGGAGCAAGATGGCGGAACAATCAGCCCCTGATCAGAAGCACAAACTGGTGGTGCCACCGGCGCATCATTGTCATCCTTTTCCAACTCCACCACTGGCTCCTAAGTACAGGCCAACAACAGATGCTTCTCGGCAGTGGCGGTAGCTGGGACAGGGCCCTCAGCTGGGGCTGGCTGGAGTAAGAGGAGGGCTGGCATCAGGGGTTGTGGTCAACGGCAAGGATGGGTCAGGCTCCCTAGTGGGTGGGTGGGTGGGTGGGTGGAGGGCTGAGCCAGTGGGAGAGCGAGCAGCCCCTGCCCCAAAGAGATGAATTCCTCACTCCTCATCATTTCCTGGCCATGACTCCAGCATCCAGCAATTCAGCAATTCAGTCCGTGCCCTCGGAGTGGGGTAAGAGGAGGAGGAGGTGTGTGGGGTGGGGGTGGGGCCAGCTGGTTCTACTACAAGTTCCCTCAAACCAGCCTGAACCAGCTGAATCCCAACACTGGCTGTGTCCAGGCCAAATGTGAAACTGTCAAAATAAAGCCACCTTTAGGTGAATTGATTCTGTAGTTTCTTTTGCCTGACCTAGTGTGAGAAAGATTGGCTAGCAACACAAGGTTGCCATTGCTTAGGGTACACCCAATTGTGGTTCAAAAACACCACAATCTTCAAGGAGGGTGTTTCTGTCTACCTCAGTCCAATCTATGATTCCTAAGATAAACAAGCTGCATTAAGATCAATGGAGCTGATTGGTAATGAGTTTACCTTTTTTCATTTTTATTGTGCTTTTCTACCACCAGACAAACAGAATAGCTTGTAATTATAAAAGCAAAATTTAGGTGGCAAAAATAGGTTCAAAATTGTTTACATATAACACCAGGTGAAAACCAATCAAATCTTTCAGATACAGCACTGACTTCCTGGTAAGAACTGTGGGTGGCTTGTTACTTGAGAAAAACCCAGCAAATTATTTGATTTTAGTCACTTATCTTAGGCCCATTCTAGGCATCCATAGTCTAATATTGACAGCACAAGACCCCACCCTTAGACCTACATTGGTTTGAGATCTATAGGTCCAGGATCTAGAGCAGTGGTGCCCAAACTTTATTTTTTGCAGGCCGGTCCTGCCCCCAACACACAGCTGTGGAGACTGGAGGTGGGCTGCCCCTACTGCTGACAGTTTTGACATCAGCAGTTGTGGTGGTGGTGGCAGCAGTGGTGGCGGTGGCGATCACGCTTTGTCCTGGCTGCTCTGAGCAGCTTCTTGCTCCATCCCTTCCCCTCTGCAGCCTTTGTCAAAGCCAATCACCGCACCAGGGGAATTGGAGCTACCTGTGATTCAAAATATGCGGCGCTGGAAGGGTAAACCTGGTGCACTGCAGTGATGTCATCCCGGGCACGCCAGGGGCCTCTCCTAGGACTGCGAATTTTGAAACACAGACAGCTCCAAAAATGTCCTTGATGCGGTGATCAGCTTTGGCAAAGGATGCAGAGAGGATGGGACCAAGCAAGAGGCTGCTCAGAGCAGCCCGGACAAAGCATGATTGCTGCCATCGCCGCTGACATCAGGCGGTGGGGAAGGTGGGGGGGCTGGTCAGCGGTGAGCATGGGTGCTCACCGTGGGCCACATTAATGATAAGCAGGGGCCTAATTGGGCCCACGGGCCATAGTTTGGGCACTCCTGATCTAGAGGTACAGGTTACAAATTGTGGATCCAGAATTGTTTCCAGGTGGACCCTGATGAACTAAACTAAAACTAATTGACCCAACCTGTCCATGCGAACAGCTTTTCTCTACATTTGATTCACAAAAATAGATAGGAAGCAAAAGTTGGACAATGTATGCACACACACACACACACTCACTTTCTCTGTCATACACACAAGGTACGTCCATGTAACTGCCTACCTAATTGCAGCCTTTAGATTCAGTGCATCCATCACAAGTGTGAAGAGCTGTTTATAATTTACTCAGGCACAAGCAGGGAGTCAAGGGCATTTCACATATTCTGTGTGATGAAGATAAGTGCCTAAGCCATAATGATAGAGATAAGCTCCTTTGATTTCTGCAGGGCTTTCTGTTGAGCGTAAAGAAAGCATTGTAAGATTTTGATGAGAATCAGTACACTGGGGGACATAAAAATTCTTAAATAAAAATAAAAGGAAGTCTCTGAAAGAATAATTTCAAGTCTAATATAAATGATAGCTTAATCTTTTTAAAAAGGAGAAGATAGTCCAGAGGCACAATTCTATCTTTTTCCTGCATTGGAGAAATACAAAATGGTGATAGATACCACATTCCCTGAAGTCAACAAAAATGCTTTTATTGATTTTAATTGTTTTAGGACTGGGGAAAAGAAAATAACCTGTTGTACAGAGAGTTCCCTCATGATCAGTAAGAAATTGACTCCACTATATGCCAAGAGTTCAGATTCTGGCCCTTATGTTCAGAGTGACTAAATGTGAAGTACAGATGAGTTGATGCATCAGGCCAAATAACCATTTCAAATTCAGCACAAAACAAAGCTATGATTACCGGTAACATGACACGGGGATATCAGACTAGGACTCAGGAGACCTGGATTCAAATCCCTCCTTGGCCATGGAAACTCATTGGATGGTGGAAGTGGTAGAACCACTCCTTGATTTACCTAATAATGGTTGCAATGTTGCTTCCAGCTTGACCGCAGATAGCACAAACATGATTAACACAACCTAATCTAGAGCAATTCTGTTATTATCTATGGTTTCCATATTATCCGAAGGGATTGGCTAAAGTAAAAAAAATTCAAAGTTCATAGATTTTAAATTTGAATTCTCAAAGTCTCACCTAGACCAGGGGTGCCCAAACTTTTTGGGCTGCAGGCCAGTCACATAGTTCAGGAGGCTGGTCACTATGGACTGGGGGCCAGATCTGGCCCCCAGACTATAGTTTGAGTAGCTCTGACCTAAACATTTCCTTCCATCAGCTAATGATATAAATCAGGGACTTATAAGAAGGAGAGATTTTCCTGATGGGACCTGTAATCAACTGTCCTTAACATATATTTCATTCCTTTCTACAACTTCTGAAAAAGTGATCTACCAGACAGAACTCTATGTCATTTTTACAAGATTCCCATTGTTAATTGTAGCTAACTGACAAAGTGCCAAGACATGTCTTGCTTATACAACTGGTCAAACACTCAAATGCAAAACCCACATGGACCCTGAACACCTTAACAATTAGCTGTAGAGAGTTGCATAACCAATCTAGTAACCAAGCTGCACCCTGGCACTTCACCAACCAGCAGCAATTAACTGTTGCACATTATTAATTTTAACATGAGAAGGGTAAAGACAGAATTTTAGTTCCAGAGGCCAGTAATTGTGTGTATAGAACATGGCGTCCCCTCCCTCTCCTTTTAGGGTGGCCAACCATCCCGCATTCTGCGCGGCAATCCCATTTAGGGAGGGGGAATTTCGACTTACCCTTGTTTCGAAAATGGTACCGGACCTCCCCCGTTGCGTCACAGAAGCACCAGTTTCCACTCCGACCGGCAGGCAGTTAAAGAGAAACGGAGCCGAAAAGGCTCCAATAAACTGCGCCTGCGCAGAGACCCAATCTGGCGCCAAACTGGGTTTCTGCGCATGCGCAGTTTATTGGAGTCATTTCGGCTCCGTTTCTCTTTAACTGCCTGCCGGTCGGAGTGGAAACCGGTGCTTCCGTGACGCAACGGGGGAGGTCCGGTACCATTTTCGAAACAAGGGTAAGTCGAAATTCCCCCTTCCTAAATGGGATTGCCACGCAGAATGCGGGACGGTTGGCTGCCGTATCTCCTTTCCCCCCCTCCTGTCTGACCCCCCCCTCCTCCAGCTTTGGAGCCTTCACTTCTGTCCAGCTCTGCAGCTTGGCTCTCTGCTCCCACCCAACCTGGTGGCAATTCTGAAGCCTTTAAAGAAGAGGAAATCCACCAAAGCTCTCTGGCCACTTTTGAGTAAAAGGGCTGCACAGCCAAACAGAATCTGCAGGTGCCTAACAGCATTTCCAATTGGTCACCTGATCAGCCACCTCCCCCTCTCAGGATATTGCCTGTACCCCAAGCTCAGCCTCATTCCAAGATGGAGATTTCCAAGCATAGGGGGACTATGGCACGTTTCTTAGAAGGATTGGTATTTGAAAACATGCTAGCCTCATGGGTTGGAAGAAATGTGATAGACATGTGATACTGCATGAGCATTGGCTGCATTACTTTAGGGTAATGGCAAGGGGCTGGAACATGCGTGAGAAGATGAAACCCAGAGGGAAGGAGCAGAACTCTCTCTTGTCCCGAGCAAGCTGTTAACTTAGAAACATGATGGAGTTTAAGTTAGAAAAGGGGCCCTCTGGGCTTCCACAATTAGAGAAGCTTTCTTTGTTTTGATGTGCTTTCTGAACTTTTGAAAAACTTTATTCTGCAACTTAATTCGATTACAATATACTTTTAAAAATACCAGAAGAGGACTGAAGTGTTTACTTGGCTATGCACTACCTTATTTACATTAAGCTAATATCCTGGGTTGCTAAGCTAGAGGGGCAGCAGCTGAAAAGCAGGAACCAACCACTTGGGGACCTGAGCCTTAGTCGTGAGTAAAGGTGTTCCTGACACCCTCCTCCTCCTTTCCATCTCCTCTCGGCTTCATCGATCAAAAAAAAAAAAAAAAGGACAGGAAAGGAGAAAGCCAGGGAGTGAGGACAGCTCCACTCCAACTGGGTTATGTCCACCCTCCTGCCCCTGTTGTCCTGTGAGCTCCTTGCATAGGCTCCAGATCCCTCTGGCTGCCATTCTTTCTCTCGCCCACCTCCCACTGCCTGATACACACCATAGATGGATGCAAACAAATCAAAACACACAGTAACAGGCATGCAAATGATGAAGCTCAGCTCCCTACTTTTTCACCACTTGCGAAGTGCACTGAAAAGTTCCAAGAAGTACCCTAACCACTACAAAATATTTTCAGAATGGCTGCCAAACTCAGTGCAGAAACTGCTCCAACACCTCCACAGACTCCAGGATCCATGGGGGTGGCTATATAAACCTCCCAGGCACAATGCATCCTGGGGAAACTTGTAATGTACTGTATTTCTATGGCACATTACCAGAGCTGGCCATTAGAGGCTGCTCTCTGAAAAACCCACATAACCTTTGTATTGCAAACAACAAACAAAAATGTGAGGCACTATTTTAACTGGATTGTCATTTGTAATGTGAAAATTATGTTAACCAAGACATTCGTAATGCGAGGTACCACTATATGTCAGTTTCCTGAGAAACAGCCTCTAAGGAGATACTGTTCTATCCACTATCTGAAATGTATAGAAGACCTTGCCGACAATCACTCACAATGTATAGTATTTATGAAATTACAGTGGCAACTAACAAAGTCAGAAAGCCAATATAAGAGCACTATTCTAAATACCATCCAAAACAAAGCTCATCCCACAATTTCCACATGATCATCACATTCTCACATGGCAATTGCAACATATTTAGAAGCACTGAAGCATAAGAGCATAACCATGGCTCATTTTAAAAAACATTTATATTTAGAGGCAGGGATAATGAACAGCATAGTTAAGACAGCACATTGGTATGCCACTACAATGGCAGAATGATGTCCACAGCTGGAGGAAACAAGAATCCATATTTGGAAAGCAGACAACTTCTATTTTACAGGAAATGTATGTGTAAAGAAACCATAGAAAAATATATGTTTTCTAATTATTTTTTATTAAAACAAGACAACATTCCAACTAACACACACAAAAATACAATATCACATTGATCACTATTACAATAACAAATGCTATGTATATACAATTTTATATTAACAAAACAATCCTCTTTGTGCTCCCCACCACCTATGGGACTTATATTTTCTATTTCTATTAAAAATATTCTGTACATTCACCCCCTACATCCCAAAAATTATGTATTTCTGTCCTGTTTTTGTTCCTTTCACTTTAATTAAGACGTGTTTTATAAATTCTCCCCAAATTTCTTTGAAGTAATTTCTTTTTGCTAATCCTTTCCTAAACTTAGGTTCGCATGACAGTCTGTCATTCATCGCAATGTTCCATAGTTCTTTGTACCAATCGTCCAGCTCAATTTTGCAATATATTTTCCATCTTTTAACATAGAAAATATATGTACAATAATTATATTTTTTTACTTCAATGAAAAATATTTTTAAAATAGAAACAACAACACACAAACACACAACATCAGTGGCGAAGATGAGACTTTATTGTTCCACATAGGCTCTAATAATTTTCCAGCATCCAGATCTTTGTCTAAGTCTGGATCTTGGTCCTGCTTTTTCCCTATTTGTTCAAATACACCATGTGTCAGTGCTGGTATGCTGGTCCAGAACAATGCACTTCTTTGTGAGTTCCAGTTTTTTCTCATGTAAAATGTAAGCAACAGTGATCATTTATAACTTTACTGAATTTTGGCCCAATGAGTCTTGAGATTCACTCTGTCTGGCACAACTGTACTGGACCTTTACTGTTAGATCTTCCATGGGCAATTAGGATGATGATGAATAACACACACAGAGACACACACACAGAGAGAGAGAGAGAGAGAGAGGGAAGGATCGATCATACTATACCAAAAAAACTACTCAAACATTTTTTCCATAGTGACTGGTACATACTCAAGTCGTTATATCAACTAGCAGCAAAACCATTAGTAAAACTCTAATCCATTAAGAGGCAAGATTACTTTATTGTGATTGCCTTGCCCAGGTACCATTAAAATAAAGCCAAAAGGGCCTACTAAATCTTCATATATGTCTAGTTCTAGCTCTCCTCTCATGCTACTGCCTGCCTTTCACCGTTGACACATGCGACTTGTTGGGCATTCCACAAGTTTCACAAGACTTCAGACAATTAACTTGTGCCATCTGACAATATTAGGCTCAATGTATCTTTTCTTCTCTTTATGGCATTGGGGTTACCTTTGCTTACAATATATCATTGAACTAGGGAATATGACAAAGCACTAGTGATGATGTATTGAATGCTTCCTCCACATTGCCAAACCTATAAGCAGATATTAAAGTTTCCTTATTCTGTATATTATGAATGTGCACAGACCCCAACACAGTCTCTTTCTGAATATTTTCTGCTCATGGGGTTTTGTTTGTTTGTTTGTTGTTATTGACACTCAAACATACTCCTCTTCCAGGTCCATGATGGTATTTGTACATTTCAAGTTCTCAGTGGGGGGAATCAGTTCCAGACGGCAAGCCAAGTCACAGCTGGAATGGTTCATGCAGGACAGAAACGATCCAAGACAGGGGTGGAGCAGATTGCAGAGCTGGACACCCTATTTTATTTTTATTTCCCCTTTTTTCTTACTGTCAGAAAAACACTTCAATAATAAGCCACAGGGAAGGGAGTAAGTGAGTAACATTAAAAGGTCTTAGATTCCCTCTCTAAAGGACAATACAGGGAACCTGCTGTTCTCTACTCTCTGTCTTTTCTCTTTCTTCCCCATTTTTCTTGTCTGAGGATCTAAAATTAGTGATGCATCTGTCATAAGACTTTGGTGATTTAATCAATGAACTTGCAGCAGAAAAGGAAAGGAAGGTTCATGTATAAGAGAAAGAGCAGTTTACTTCTATCTTGCCTCCAAAGCAACACTGGATTTCCCCCCATCTCTACATCTGATTATGATGTGTGAATATAGTATTTAACAGAAAAGATCCTTGCAGACACTACTTTTTAAAAAGATGCACAGTGTGTGTGTGTGTGTGTGTGTGTGTGTAAATTGCTCAACTTTCTTCCTTCCCCAGTGGTTAATGATATTTCTCTTTCAATTTATTACGATTGAAACTGGAGGTAGGCAGCCCCCTACTGTCCACATCTGCTCTCAGTTTCCAAGCAGTTGGTTTAAAACAGACATTGCCAGTGTTTCATTTGTTAACTTGCTATGTTTGCTCACCTTGAAAGTCAGTGCATGAGTTAAGCAGAGCAGAAAAGATGAGAACATTGTCCTGGTTTCCAGCAGGAAATCTGCCTTCATTTTTAGAAAAAAAAATCGGTTCTACAAATTGCACTGCTGAAACACATTTGTTGACTTGCTAGGCAAAATATACTGGATAAAAATGGAGAAAGAGCCATCTGCCTCACAGACTGACAGCTTTGTTCAAACTGTCATTGCAAGCAAGGTGACTGGCTATCTAGAAGCCATATCCACTTCTTTCTTTTTTTTAAAGATATACAGTACATGGAAAGTGTAGATGTATTAATCCTATAAACTCAAGTGTAGCTCCAAATGTCAGTTACACTACTGGAAAGCAAATTCACTCTTTTCACAAGCATTGGGCAAAAGTTTGACACACAGAAGTTTGCTTGCTGCCAAACAGTAGCAGAGAAATATAGACTAAAATGAATTAAATAATCATTCCCTTGGCTAAGGAGTTCTGGTAACTGTAGTTAGAGAAGACGAGTGCTTGTGCTTTGCTTGTTCAGCAATATTGGGTTTCTTTGGATGAAGTCCTAGCTGTTGAATTGTTTACATTTCATTGTCCTTCCACCAAATAGAAAATATATTTTTTCTTCAGACAAGCTTGTAGCCTCAGCATTGGCTAGGAGCTGTTGAGAAATGTTAGGAACCTAAATAGCTCAAGACTGTGGTAAGTGTTTCCCCGAGTTTGGTCTGTGTATGTGTGTGAGAGAGAGAGAGGGAGGGAGGGAGAGAGATGTTCCTCTACTTCAGGGGTGGCCAATCTTGGTGCCCCAGGTGTTCTTAGACTTCAATTACCAGAAGCCCAAGTAAAGCACATCTGTTGATCAGGGCTTCTGGGAATTGAAGTCCAAGAACACCTGGGGCACCAAGATTGGCCACCCTACACTTAGTCGATAAACTGTCCTTGACTAGGAACATAAGAAGTTGCCTTACATAGCCTGATCACTGGCCTATCTAACAGACATCAAATGGCTAGAGTTTCAGGCAGAAATCTTCCCAAGAGCTGTCTGGAGATCACTGATATTGTTTGGTCTCCCACCAAAGTGCTAACAAGACTTGATCCTGCTTTTCTTCCAAATCCACGTGGCCAGTATATTTTGATTTTCAGGAGAAAAATCTCAAGCTATGCATACAGAGAGATCCCATATGCAATGGCCAGCTTTTGGCTTGAAAAGATTCTTCTGGAAACACTTGAGAGCTGATGATGATTAGATGTGACAATGTTGGGCTAAATGAACTAATGGGTCTGGCACTGTATTTATTTATTTATTACATTTCTATACCACCCAATTGGGTGGTATCCCACTATGGGTGGTGTACAAGCAGATATCAAATGACATAACAGAACACATAATAAATCAAACCGCCAATCAACAAATACTGTACATCTCAAAATAAAATAAAATAAAATAACTGGTTTCTGAGGGCATAGGGAATCAAGCTGATTGATTAATTTATAGCTAAAGGGACAACACCCTGAAATCCCTCCTTCAATAAGAGAGTTTTTTAATTGCTTTTTAAAGATAGTAGAAAACAATCACCTGTGCCCACTCTTTTGTTACAGTGCTATCTTTTCATTTACACTTTTAAACTTGTATTTTTTATATTTGTCAGTTTCAAGTACTGTACAGTTATTTCTGTTTGGATGTTATTGTTTTTAGCAGCTTTGACTTCCATTTTCTAGTCCAAATGAATTAAAATGCACAATTTTTTTTTGTTCTGTATACAACATGAACTGAAGGTTTTTGCCTAAATTTATTTATTTATTTATTTATTTATTCCAATTTTTATACCACCCTACTCGGTTGGACCGACTCAGAGCGGTTCACAGACACAGAAAAACAGCAGGTTCATAAGCACAACATATAAATATCAAAAATAATCAGTGTCAATACCACAGAACATCTCAACATCATTACAGCATCATTACAGCATCAAAAAATTCAACAGACATCAGTTTCAAACAACAATCAAAAATTACAAAATTCATCAAATTTACACAGAGATTATGAATATTACCAAAAGTCCTGCCACTGCTGCGACTTTTAAGTCCCGGCTGGGCAGAGCCTCCAGGAGCAGGTGGGAGAGTCCTGGGGCTGGACACGGAGGTGGCCTCCTCCCAAAGCCGCAGGTGTTCTTGGCGGCGGCGCAAAAGTCTTGCCACCGCTGCAGCTTTTAAGCACCGGCTGGGCAGAGCCTCCGGGAGCAGGTGGGAGAGTCATGGGGCTGGACATAGAGGTGGCCTCCTCCCAAAGCCGCAGGTGTTCTTAGCAGCGGCGCAAAAGTCCTGCCGCTGCTGCGGCTTTTAAATTAATTACATTTCACAAGGAAACAAAGCCTCATTTGATTATCTAAACAAAAAACATGTCTCTACACTTTATGAATTTCTAGAAATATTGCAATAATGCAATGAATAAGTTCCCCATACTATGTTTACTGGAGCACATTTTTACTTACTTTTGTTAGTGAGAGGAACAAAATATCAGAAACTATAATAAATCTTTTCTGTTCTTCTCCACAGCTTCCCTATAAACTTAACTCAGCTTGATTTCTAGTGCACAAGTTGTACAGAACACTTCTACAGTTCTGAGACAAACAAGCTGTTGTCTGATGACTTTGCTAGATATGCTATATATATGGGGGGAAGCATGGGGGAACGTGTTTTGAAGTTGTATATCTTCACAGAAATATGTATTTTCCACCACCCACCCACTCCTTTTTTTAGCATTTCTGCTGGCAGATCTTACCTTAGACTTAGTGTTTCTGGCACTGGATCTCTCTGTCAGTAGATTAGGGTGTGAGGTAATTACAGCAATTGATTGAGTTTTTAGAAATGTCTAGCGTCCTATTTATTGCTATTGACTACTCAATCATTGCACAAAATAGATTGAAAGCGAAATTACAAACAAGGGAAACATTGATTCATGTGTTACATAAAAATGAGCTAGAAGGCTCACCAAGAAGCCTGTGTGACAAGAAGGCAAGTGAATGAGAAACAGAAGGCAAAGGAGAGTGGGAAGCACAAACTGATATCATACAGAGAGTTTAACTAGCTGCCTCACTAAAGAGTTATCTAGCTGCTAAGCATTCATGTTGGATCTGCAAAGAACTCATCAAAGGATTTGAAACTGTATTCAAGGACTTTGGTTCCTTAGATCTCAGGCACAAAAGAGGTTGAATCAAATGGAGTTTTGTTTTACCCATATTCAAAAGCCATATATGTTGCCCTGGGATTCCCTATGCATATGCACTTTATGAATTACTCCTGGAGCTACTCGATTTTGTCAGAAGGACCTACAGTGAAGCTAATGGAGTCTGAGTGTTCTAACTCTTTGGGAAAGAATTGCACCAGCTTGATTAGAAATCAGAAGCAAGCACATTGACAGAACAGTTCCAGAATAACCCATGGAGCTATTGGACTCTTGTATTTTGTGAGTCTACATTTTATGAGGTCATTTGCAGACATAATCATGAGCAAATGTGGCTTCTTTTATAGCGAAGGCAAATGAAGCATACCTTCAATTAGAAACTTCAGAAAATGCACTGTGATAGCCTACTGAGAATGGAATTGCTTTTCCTTAGAGTGATACACCCACTCAGGTTAGAAGCCAGAGGTTCCGCATAACTGCTGCAAGCATCTTTCTCCATAAGAAACCTTAGTTTGCCAAGGATGCATTGAGCTTTGTAGATCATCTTTTCAATAAACAATTGTTCTTTTAATTAGTAAGGTATTCCAGTTCCTTTCATCTATTTTATTTGGTTATACAAATAATAATTGCTCACTAGCAAGCTGATTTTGAATTATGGCAACCCTTTCTGGAATTGCTTTGGTATAGAGTCCTACACCAATTTACCTAGAAGTAAACCTCACCTAATTTTTGAATTGGCACATACAGGATTGTGCTGTTAATTCAATGTTACACTACAGTTATGAGTGCTGAGATACATGGAAGGAACTTTTCTGAATAATCTGAGAACTTGTGGACATATTCAGGACACTGAATTGGCTTTATCATTCCTTTCTTCTGATAGTATCCTGAACCTTTCTAATTTGCCCATGGCTATATAGGTTGACTATATTCTTGTCAGGCAAAATGTACCTTCTGGGAAATAGCAATTAAAAATCAAATTCATAGGTTCCTGCTGAACTTACGGTCTTGTCAGCCATCCCACACATTATTGCTCTAAAGCATATATGGGAAACACATGGCCAATCTGAAGCCTGAAAGCATTGCCAGAGTAAACCCAGCCATAGCATTTTCAAAATCTAAATATTCACTCCCGTAACCTCCAACAGCTTCCCTCTGATGAAAGTGATCCCAAGGAAACTTTGGTGGTATTGGGTGGAGGGATTGGAAATTTTTAATTTGTGGGGGAAATGTTTCTGATTATCTTATCAACCCTGTGCAACAGGATTTCACTCACTATGTCCTCTATGTTTATACACATCTATCTAGTCCAGAGGTGGCTAACCCCCAGCCCACCAGCCTAATCCGGCCTGCATATATCATTAATCCACCCCCGGGTGGTCACCCGGGAACCTCTAGACCCACCCCCACTGTTGGAAGTAAAGAAACATCACTTAGAGTGGTGGTGGTGGAAATCCCATGGTCTTTGCCACTTTGTGCATAGCCTCCGCTACTTCCCACAATGGCAGGAGCCTTTCTGGAGCATGTTCGCTCTGGACTGGTAATTTCCCGAGCCTTCTCTGCTGCCCTTCAGCAGCTGGAGAGCAGCAGTGGATTACTTTTGGTGTCAGGCAGAACTTACATCAGTGCCTTGAATCCTAGTGTGGAACCAGGAAGTTGTCCACCACCACCAAGTGATGTAGTGACGTAGTGACAATGAATAGACTTAGAATTGCAGAGCTGGTAGGGATCCTATGGATAATCAAGTCCAGTCCTTGCCAACAAGGCACAGTAGGGAAAGTAACTCCCAATGAGCTACCAAACAACTGTGCTCTCCAGCATTACCTCAAGATAACTATCAAGATATTAATTAGTTGAAATTGCAGGCCATAGCCAGGATGATAAGTCTATGGCAGGTAGCCTTGGAGAGCACAGAAATATGTCAAGGGAGACAACTATTTTATACCCAAGAAACATTATAAATAGTAGGGTTATTAATATATGCAGTGCACTGAAAAGCAGTTAATTTAATTTACAGATATGCTGGTATTTGTTTATGTAGCCAATTTTAGCTGTTTCTCTCTTAAGTCTTCCTTTGTAGTTCCTTGTTTTCTAGAACAGCCACTTTAAAGTCCTTAACAAATGTGTCCTTGGAAGCTTAAGTTGGAGGCTTAAATTCTGAAACGGTTTCATTTTGTTGGAACTCTTGATGTTAGACTTTTGTCCATTCATTCTTTTGTTTTCCTTTTATCCTTTCTAAAATGTAAAGGTGTATTATTGACAAAGAATAGCATAAATCACAGTGACATGGTGCCTCGGTATTTTATCTTTACCCTCCTTTTTTGCATTCTCTCTTTTAATTTTGTCAGCATGCTTAAACATAATGAGCATTACTACTCTTTTGGTAATTGATACTGAATTTGCCTACTGCTGTTGAGAACAAAATGTGAAAAAGGAAGGATGGAAGGAAATGAAAAACAAGACTAGGATAGTGTTTTGCAAGAATCTTGAAATTCGTGGTAACACAGGAGAGTCTCAGAATTGCTAGAGATGGAAAATTGTTGCAAACAAGACATTTTGTACATTCCTGTCGATTCCCACAACTGAGTGTTGGAATCAGGTACAAATATATGTTGGTGTATCTATGTGTTTTAGAACCAAATTTTTATTTGGGCTAGAATGATGGTACAACTGGGTTGGCGGACAGGCCATGTAGCATCGGAAATCCAGGAGGGGCATGAGGTGGGGTTTCAGACTCTCCATGGAGACACAGGATTAATGCACACAAAAATACTGACAGTGTACCTGGGCAGCATTGACATTAGTCTGATGATTGGCAAATCCTGAGTCATGAGGGTTGGTTTATTAAGAACTAATAACTAATGCATCAAGAAATAATGCATCATTGGCCCAAGGTGATCATTGTTGGCCAGCTATTTTGCTTACATCTGAAGGAGAAAGGATTGTGAGAACAGTTGTATGGGCAGGACTCACAGAAGACTGGATCATGAGCTAAAGGCACGGGCCAGAAACTGTGGGACTTTTATTCAGATCAGTCGGGTGCCCTGAATTGTTTCAGAGTGAGGGAATTTATTGGCAAAGGAAGGGCCTGACACTTAATTGGCTAATCTGTGGAGAGGACCTTTTAACTGTCCTTGAAGGCAGTTGGAATGAGAGAAGCTTAGCATGTTCTAGCCTTCTCTGGTGGCGGGTAGTGCTGGGTTATGGTGGTAGCAGTGATTTCTGTCAGGGTGTCATTGGACAAGGTAAGTCCTGTATGCCTGACAATATTTGGGTGAATCAGTTGGACATGCAGGACACAGCATGAGACAGGCATGTGGTACAACCAATATCCTTTCTCTGAAACAAAATTTGAAATGCTCACATGGATGTGTCCCTGAATCAGCTGGTCTAGGCAGCAGCTGGCAAGACCCAGTACTGCACAGGGGCAAATATTCACCAGTCCGGACTAGAAAGGGAAGTAGTAGCCTCCCTTGCTGTGGTACCATGTTTATAGCACTATCACACCTCCCCGCATGATAAGGGTTTTAAAATCCAATAAATTGTGACCCAATAAAATCCAATAAAGACCCAATAAATTGTGTCTTGCATCTTTTTCATTTTATGGTGGGGAATGAATTACAGTACTTGTGAAATTATTCAAGTATGAATGCAAACAAAATTTCATAAGAAGTGTTTGTCAGCTAAATGTAAACATTGTTCTTGGGTTTCTTTATAAAATCCACCAGCTTCTTACATGGGTCTCATGATTATGAACCCCTTATGGGTTGAGTCATCCAGGTTGGGGCCTAGAGCAGGGGTGGCCAACTTTTTCATGTCACAGGCCTGACCACACCCCTGGACAACTGAGTGGGTCAGACTACACCCCTGGAATTGGAAGAAGGTGTATTTATGGCTGTCGTAAATGCGCCCACTTCTGTATTTACGACAGTCGGAGGCGTGTTTGTGCATGCATAAGTGTGTTTTATGGCCAACATGTAAGTGTGTTTTACAGCCGCTTCCATTTCCAGGTATGGGACAGGCTGCAATGGGCTGGATGGAATGGTGTCTGGGGCCAGGGCTGGCTCACAGGTGAATAGGTTGGGAACCCCTGGCCTAAAGTGTCCTGGTTGACTTCGAAAACTAAGGGACACTATCCCAGGTTAGAAGTCAGTTGTAAAATCTTGAAGCTATAATTGAAATTCAGAGGCCATTCTTTCCTACCTGTCTGGACGATTCAAGCTTCAGAGTGTACTTACTTTACACAAATATTGCAGTTTAAATGTCTTGGTACCACTCCACAGATTACTGAGGCTTGTTATTTGATGAGCTATCTAATGTTTTGAAGTACAGTAAAACCTCACATAAAGAGTGGCTCATTTAGAGAGTAACTCGCTTAAAGAACAGAATTTTCTCTGAATGGTTACCTCGCTTAACAACTAAAACCAACCAAATACTTGCTTAACAACTAAATCAGGGGTTCGCAATCCCCCCCCCCCACACACACACATACACCAGAAGTCACAATTGGTCACTTACAGTGGTGTTTCGCTTAAAGAGCAAACTCGCTTAAAGAGCAATCCTGTGGAATGCATTATGCTGTTTAAGCGAGGTACCACTGTATTAGGCTCAGTGGTGTATAATCCCTGAATTACAACAGTTCTACTCTTGAGCACAGAATCCAAAAAACCCTCATCAAATTTATATAACCCTAGGATGAGAGAATAACAAGATCCTTAACCCATAAGCATATAACATAGATCCATTCCCATAGTTCTGGCAAAGTATGTTACAAGAAGCTCATTCTGAATAGCTAAAGACTTTTGTTCAGAACATTGCAATTACAAAAAACTTTAGGTGGCCACTCTTATGTTATAAGTTCATGGTTTCCATGGCAACCGTGGGCCTGACCCAGGTAATCCAGGGCCCTACCAGGAGCAGCGGCTACACCCCAGATCTGATCTTTTTGTCGGAGCCGTGGCAGAGTGATCTGAAAATACAGAATTTAGACATCACTCCTGTGCCATGGTCAGATCACTATCTGGTGACTCTGGACTTCCTGGGGGTGAGACTTCACCGTAGGGAGGCAGGGCCGATTAAATGGGCCCGCCCCCGGCGACTAATGGATCCAGAAGGATTCCAACGGGAACTGGGGTGTTGTCCTCTTGACCTGCGAAGTGGTTCATCCGAAGCCCTTGTCGATTCCTGGAATAGGAAAGCGACCGCAGCTTTGGATGTAATCGCGCCACTACGGCCTCTCCACGCTCGTGGGGGTCGATCTGCCCCTTGGTTTACAGAAGAGCTAAGGGAGCTGAAACGAGCTAAGAGACGCCGAGAGCGCCGCTGGGTGAAGACCCGGAGCGAGTCCGATCGAACACTGGTTAGAGCTGCTATTAAAGACTACCTAGTGGCGATGGGGTCGGTGAAACGTCAATATTTCACCGCCCTCATTGCCTCCGCAGATAATCGCCCAGCGGCCCTGTTCCGGGTGACCAGGTCCCTCCTTGGCAAGGAGGGGCCGGGCCCTGGTTGGCAGGGGTCTGCTGATGTTTTTGCTGATTATCTAGCAGGGAAAGTCGCTCAGATCCGCTCGAAGTTTAATCCCGGCGTGGAAGGTACTGAACTGGGGTTGACCAAGGCACAGTCTAGCCATGTTATCTGGGATCAGTTCGAGCCAGTTGGCCCTGAGGAAGTGGACAGGCTTCTTGTATCTGTCCGCGCCACGACCTGTGCACTGGACCCATGCCCTGCCTGGTTAATTAAAGCTACCAAGATTGTGGCAGGTGGCTGGGTCGAGGCGATTATTAATGCTTCATTAAAAGAGGGGCATTTTCCAGCACCATTTAAACATGCTTTAGTGCTCCCCCTCTTGAAAAAACCTTCCCTCGACCCTATGGTAATTTCCAACTACCGTCCAGTGTCTAACCTACCTTTTTTAGGTAAGGTCCTGGAAAAAGCTGTGGCGCAGCAGTTACAGGATGTCCTGGATGAAGCGGATTATCTGGACCCGTTTCAGTCAGGATTCAGGCCCGGATATGGTACTGAAACTGCACTCGTCGCTTTGGTGGATGATCTCTGGAGAGAGCGGGATGGAGGGGAGCCGTCTGTCCTTGCTCTCCTTGATCTCTCAGCGGCTTTTGACACTGTCGATCATGACATCCTTCTGGGAAGGCTCCGGGGTTTGGGGATCCAGGGCACAGTGTTGTCCTGGTTTTCCTCATTCCTGAGGGACAGGACCCAGTCGGTGTGCCTGGAGAAGGAGGAG
Source organism: Furcifer pardalis (assembly GCA_030440675.1). Taxonomy (NCBI): domain Eukaryota; kingdom Metazoa; phylum Chordata; class Lepidosauria; order Squamata; family Chamaeleonidae; genus Furcifer; species Furcifer pardalis. The sequence goes on along the minus strand of CP126890.1, from coordinate 75,293,971 downwards.
TCCAGCCCTAGGCCCCTGCAGTATGGGGTGCCTCAGGGCTCGGTACTCTCTCCTCTCCTATTTAACATCTACATGAAGCCGCTGGGTGAGATCATCCGTTCCCACGGGGTACGGTATCATCAGTATGCTGATGATACCCAGTTGTACATCTCAGCCCGTGGGGACCCAAGCGGTGCAGTGGAAGTCCTTTCCAGGTGCCTGGAGGCTGTTGAGGTCTGGATGGGGGAAAACGGGCTACAGCTGAATCCCGGTAAGACTGAGTGGCTATGGGTAAGGGGCCCCGCGTTGACACGGGAGTTACCAGCTTTGGTTCTGGATGAGGCAGTTCTGCCCCAAACAGACCCGGTGCGTAATCTGGGGGTCCTCCTGGACTCACGGCTACTGTTCAATGAGCAGGTGGCAGCCGTGGCCAGGAGGGCTTTTGCACAACTTCGTGTAATACGCCAGTTACGCCCGCTCCTCGACCGGGACGCCTTGCTTATGGTCACGCACGCTTTGGTCACCTCCAGACTTGACTACTGTAATGCGCTCTACATGGGGCTGCCCTTGGTGACCATTCAGAGACTGCATCTGGTCCAAAATGCGGCAGCCCGGGTAGTGATGGGGCGCGGGCGTTATGCTCGGGCCTCTCCACTGCTTAGGGAGCTGCATTGGTTGCCAGTTTGTCTTCGGGTGCAATTCAAGGTGCTGGTCATTACCTTTAAAGCCCTATATGGTAGTGGGCCAGGATACCTAAGAGACCGCGTCACCCTAAGAACATCTGTCCGTCCCACCAGGGCGGATCGGAGGGGCTCTCTCGTTGTACCATCGGCTAGGGAGGCTCACCTCGCTAGCACCAGGAAGAGGGCCTTCTCCGTGTTCGCCCCGGCCCTCTGGAACCTCCTCCCAACTGAGCTGCGCATGCAGACAGAGCTCCTGTCCTTCCGGAAGAGCTTAAAGACCTGGCTGGCAGGACATGTGTGGGGTTCCAGGGATGTGGGATCCCATGTGGGGTGGTTAGTCTAAGGATTTTACCCTTCTGACGACACCCCCAGATACTGTTTTAGTCTATGAATTTTTAAATTTTTTATTGATGTGTTTTAATTTGGGTTGTAAGCCGCCCAGAGTCGGGCTTGCCCGATTGGGGCGGGTTAGCAAGTATGAAATATAAATAAATAAATAAATAAATAAAACACATCTGTTAATTTTTCATGCTGGATAATATAGGAAGGATTGCTTTATAAATGCACTGGAAAGTTCTCAGCTCTCAAAAGCATTTTGAAGCCTTAGGCACATTTTCCTCAAAGGATTAGATAGACTTGTAACAGGCCTTTCCTGCTGTCTCTGAATTCCAGGAGTCCTTTTAGCCTTTGGCAAAATAGGATTTGAAATAATAACAACAGATGAACATTTCATGTTAGAATACAATCTTGATTGAAATCCTCAGCACTGATCTATAAGTCACAGTATAAAATGGTTTCCTGGCCAAGTCAAGAAAATAATCTGATCAATCTTTCCTTCTAAAGACATAATAGAAGTAGATGAAGTTATTTAAGAATGATATACAATAATATTGCATCTTTTTCAAAAACCTAAAATAGCTTTTGTATGCCTAAACTAGCTGTGATTTCAGTATCTCATATGTAATAATTATAGGTGTGAGAAAATAATAATCATTGCATTATTTTCTCTCTGCATGCTACTGTTGTTCCAAAACATTAACTTTTCACTCATTACAATAAATAGAAATATTCAAGCACAAATATGTCTCATTTGCTTTTTTGTGTTCTCATATTTTTACAAATATCACCCCCCTCTCATCCGGAATGTGTGGAAATTGAGAAATTTTGGTCAATTCTTCAAAGACAAACTGAAATGAATTATCACGCACCTGTCAATTCAGTAAGAAAAGCAAATGACTGCCAACCTTAGTGACCAATACACCTCTAGTATAAGAGGCCAAGGTGCATGCCATCCATGTGTCCTGCTTCTACTAGTCCATCAACTATAGCCTTTCTTGTACAAGAATAACCCATTCACAGTAGCTGATACACAAGTAACTTAGCGGAAGGCTGCACTAAAAAATAATGTGAGAATGTCAATTAGTGTAACATTCAGTAGCTAGTCTGCTGACAGGAACATATTACATAAACCATATAATGCCAGTTCTAGAGGAAATGTGCTGACTGTATATATTCTTCTTTTTTGAACTCATGCTGTTGATAGTGACATTTAAAATGCTCAATGGTTTGGGACCTCAACACTTGAAGGAGTGTTTCCGCCTATATATACTGAGATCTACTGAAGGAGTACAGGTACTGTACTTCCTTCATGCCTGGCAATGCAAGAAAGGATCCTCTTTGTTTAGTATCACTGTGTGGAATGTTTTCCCACTGGATAACCACTCGGTGCCAATGCTAACTTTAGTCTCAATTATTTTGGCTTGAGTGGGCTTTGGAGTCTTTCACAAAGACTCCAAAATGGTTAAAAAATTTAAATTGTTGTATATCTTAAATTGTATTAAATTGCTTTTGTTGAGATGCTGAAATACAGAACAGGGTATAAATATTCTAAGCAAATTAACAATCAATACAGATATTAGAGATAAGAAGCCTGTGAGAGAGGGGTTGGGGGAGAGAGAACTAACATGGATACACAGGGATTCGAACCAATTTTTTAAGAGAGAAACTCTCATAGTTTAAAATGTTGATAAACAAGTATCAGTGCTGGTTTCTTCCACATTCCTTATTTTAGAAACTCAAGTTTTTCCCATCCCCAAAATTAAGAAAAGTGTGAATCTTTATTTTTATACATTGTTATTTCAAACAAATTAAAATGAAAAGAAATTCTCATACATCCCTAAAATACATACAGAATTTTATAGATACAGGTCATGTATATACTACTATATGCAAGTTGTCAGAAATAAGTCCCAGTGGGTTCAATGGGACTTGTTTCTGTGTGTGTATATAGGAATGCAGTCTTAAAGTGGCTAGACATTATTTGTGGTTTTGAAGCAGGTTTTGGACATTCCATTGGCTGAGAACATGGTTTAGATATCAAAAGATACCTAATTATTTTGTGTGTGGCTGTGTGGATTAGTCGCATATATATTTTTATGAATATTAGTTTCTCAGTACAAAAAATGGATTCCACCCCCCCCTTTTCTTTTTTTTTTTAACAATCACATTGGGTTTGCTTGTATCACTCTCACATAAATTACAGTTGCATCTGGAGGAACATAAAGACTGTGAAAGCATGTCAGTGGCATGATATACAAGTTCCCATGTTACTTCTCCGATTACCTTTCTGTTTATTCTTAGTGGTCTCTGGAGGACAGAAGATATCTGCCAACTTGGCATGATTTAAAATGCTGTACTTGGGAGATTTAGATTCTAGTGCAGACAATGGAAAATGAAAGTACTGTATAAGAAAGCTTTCCACATATGTGGCTGCAGGTGTTTTATTTCACAGGAAACAAACAACAGTAGGACATCCTTAATTTTTGTCACAGGAAAAACAAGGAATTTGACTGTTTTGGGAACAGTATAGCTAACTAGAAGTTTAATGTGCCATTCTCAGCCCATGGAATGAGAGAAATTAGAGTTGGCTGGCAGAATGCTATGCAACGATGAACCTTCACAGAATTGCTATCTTAAGTGTGGAATCTGACATTTTCTAGAGGTATCTTACATTCCAAGTTCAATGTACCCTATAAAGCAAGAATTCTGCAACAACAACAAAAACATGGCACACATCAAGAATAATGCAAATGCCCTTTTATAGGGGTGTCATTTGCATAACACTGTTTGTAAATTTGTTACACATTATACACGCTGTCAAAGCTTACACAATTAATGTTGTGTGTGCTTTCCCCATCAGGGTTTTGGCTCCATAGACTTAATTCCATTCTTCCCAACAACTGGAGGGAGAAGAGCATGTTAAAAAAGCAATCTTTTCCCTTCTGTCCTCTTTTCCCACTGTCTTCATGCTTATTTATGTATTTATTTATTTACATTTATACTATGCCTTTCTTGGTGCAAACACCACTCAGGGTAGCTTACTATCTATATATCTATATCTATATCTATATCTATATCTATATCTATATCTATATCTATATCTATATCTATATCTATATCTATATCTATATCTATATCTCACCGGGACTGGATTCCCTTCCTTTGTGGATTTTTCTTGAACTTTTCTTTTGGTAGAATTTTTGCTTATAATCATTGGAGGATTCGGTAAATGTGGTTTTGTTTTTGCTGTTTTTTTTTAAACTTTTTTGTAACACTTTGTTGTGATATTGATACTTTTTGATTGTTACTGTGTTATTGATATTTTTTCTGATACTGTGATGATTGTTATTATGATAATGTTGAATTTGTGACTGTTATGCTGTTATTTTTTATATAATCTGTAAGCCGCCTAGAGTCAGGTTTGCCTGAGCAGGGCGGGGTATAAATTTTAAATAATAATAATAATAATAATAATAATAATAATAATAATAATAATAATAATAATAATAATAATAATAATAATAATAATAATAATAATAATAACATCTTAATATCTCAATATCTCTATCTATCTATCTATCTATCTATCTATCTATCTATAGAGAGAGTATAATATAATATATCTTTATATATCTATATAACGTTGTAAAAAAAGCCCTGTTCCCTTTCCAAAGAGGAAAAAGAACAGCAGGGCAATCCGGTTTGCTTGAGAAGGGAATGCACATTCCCTCCCCAAGCAAACGGGTGGTCCCAGCGTGGGATTGCCCTTTGCTTGTGAAGGGAAAGCGTGTTCCCTTCACAAGCAAAGGGTGATCGGTGCCCCAACCCGAGCGCTGAACCAACACTAGCATCAGCACTGGGGTTGGGAAAAAGACCGGGGGCACCCCCCTCAGTTGTTCCCCCAACCCAAGTGCTGATCCCTCACTGTCATCAGCGCTGTGGTTGGGGAAAAAGAACAGGCTTAGTGGGGGTATCTGAAGAAAGGCTTGGGACCCTTTTCCCACCCTATCTCCAGAAGCCCACCCCTTCCACCTGGATGGCTAAGCCCCTTAGCAAGCCATGCCGGGGGGAGGGGGTTCTAAAAAGAATCCTTTCAGAAACCTCCATCTGGATTGCTAACAGACTTAGCAATCCAGGCCTGGGGTGGCATTCTGAAGAGAGGCTTGGGACCCCCGCAATCCAGGTGGGGGGTCACCAACCTCCCCCACAGCCCCAGTGAGAGAGTTGGGGATAGCTTTAGGATTGGGGGGGCTGGAGGTGCCTTTCACCCCCACCCACTCTGATCCTAAAGCAGATCCTTATGACTAGTGCAAGAATTTGATGGGCAATGAGGAGCTTGCCAATGGAAGGGAACAGTTACTCAGTTTCCCTTCTACTGTCTGTCTAGGTAATTATACTGTACTGTATATTGAACTAAATACACCAAATTGCTGTTGTTATTCCAAAATGTCAAAGACGGGCAATCTATGTTAAGTATGGTAGGTAGCAGATAGCATATCACACTTGCAAATGATACAAAAATTGAAGGACAAAGAACTCATAGTAACTTTTATTAAAATCCTGTGCGTAATATAACTTACTACTGTGACCCATCAGCACTGGTGTACCATTGCTAGGAAACCATAGTTCAAATAGATCCAAAAGCAGAAGTTTAAAATGACTGTCATCCAACACCACCCCAAGAACACTGAATGTCTTCAGAAGCCTTTTTAAGGGTACAATTTCTCAGGTTGACAAATTCAGACTGACTGGGAGGGAAACAGCAATGGGATTTTTTCCCCATTTTTGTTTTTTTCCCAACAACAAAAAAAAGGACAGAATGGTAACAAGTATTATCTCAAACTTTCAAAAGTTGTGAAACTAACACCTTGAACAGAACAATGCTTGTCAGTGGGAGCACAGTTGACCTAAGCAGGCTCTATCTAAGAATAAATCCTGCACAACATTGTTAGAAGAATGGTAACCAATAATAGATACCAGACAAAACATTTTGTATTTTAGTTTGGGAGCAATCTGAGAAGCTGAACTGAAGAAAGATGAAAAGAAAGAGAAGGAATTTAATAATGAAAAAAAATGTCCTTAAGGATTCTATACAGTAAGATTTATAATGCTATATTATGCAATTTTCATAGGACACTTTCTCCTATTTTTTTAGCCCACACAGTCACACAACAGAGAACTTAACATTTGAACGCTACAAGGACAATGTTGGAAAAACACAATTAAGCAGTATCCTCTAATTTAGCAAATACTTGCAGAATAATCCATTCTGTATATTGTTGGGTCTTGGACTCACCTGTATGGTTGGGGCAGGGGTAAGCATGAACCGCTGGCCTCAGTAACTTGTCTATCTGCATTACTTGAGGTCCCTCTGTAGAGCAGGGAGGGAAAAGGTCTGGTTAAAGTTAATGTTATGTTTCTGCAGTTTCTAGTTAATCGAGAGTGGCCCTAAGAGTGGCCCTTAATCAAGAGTGGCCCTAATTTATTCCAACTATGCCTCTGTGTTTTCATTTCATTGCGGGGAGGCAAAGGTATATTTAAGTGCCTAATATAGATTGTACAAGCATATAATCGGAGAGACTAGAAGAGTCATCTTTGTGATCTCTTCCATAATCACCATCATCTTCAGGAAGAAGCAGGGGAAAATCTTGGTTGAATCCTGAGCTGAGATTGATCAATGGTCCAACTTAATAGAAGATGCCTTTGTATAGAAAATGAACTCTCAGCTATTGTATAGAAACAACATAAGCAGAGATATGGGCACACCACTCTTCCCATAATTACTGCAGAGGGTGGAGGTGGAGAACACAATGCCCCCAATCAGCAAATAAATAAGTTAGTAGTGGGATTCAAACTGGGCCACAACTTTATTGAGCCATTAACAGTTAAACCTCCTTACTTATGGTGGGGCCTAAGGTTCCTGAAGCTCATATCCAGAAAGGTGTTGAGCATATCCTATAGTTTTGCCAGTTTATCCTTTGGCACTCTGCAAGCTTGCTCCACTGTGTCAACCTTAATACTGTACCTAGGAAAATTGTTCCTAGGGACACTCTATCTTCTCCTTGGCCCATCTAGCAGGCCCTGACTCTTCCCAGAGCCTGGCCTTCCTGCAAAAAGGAAATCACCCGAGTAGCAGGTGGTATTGGACAGGTTTGTCTGTCACTGAGAGTAGGTCCAGGCTGTGGAGAGCTGAGCTATATAAATCCTTATTGTCTTCTCTGTCCCTGAGTCTGGAAACTAGGAAATCGAATCACAAGTAAAGCAGACTGAGCAGTGGCTCAAGCTTGAGGTTGGGCCTCCCTCCACATGAGTAATTGACAATTCATGTAGTGTGCCAATGAACTCACTATCCATTGGTGTTTCCAGACTCCTGGTGATGTTCCAAAGAGGCTGGTTTTCAAACAGCCAGCCTCTCTCAAGGATTTATTCTCTGCCATCACACTCTCTGCATAGCAACATTGTCAAGTCACCCATGACTCCCCTTCACTCCAAGATGCAAGGCTGTAGGAGTATGGAGGCGTCATTCTCTCCACTGCCATAATTTCCACTATCCAGCTAAGCTTTGACTATTTGATTCTGACAAAACAAAAAGCAATTTATTTTTCAGATGGGGTGTGAGTGCACGCTTTGTTTTCAAGCCAATTTGTGCAACTTGTCTGCAGTATGTTCACCTTGAAAAGGAGAAATCATTCTTTGCATTCCTTATTTTTAAAGGAAAGGTGAGAAGGCTCCACAGGATATTGCCGGTACATCAGCAAAACCAATTAGCAAAGGAATGGCAGGAGTATGATGTGGCCCCCAGTGGGCTTAGAAGGGAGGAATGCAACCTCCACACCTAGAAGATGCCCACACTTGGCATGCAGAATGAATACCTGGACACTAACTTTCATTCATTTACATATGCAGGCTTCTAACAATAAGAATTTCAATATCTTTTGTATTCAGCAAAAGATGCATAGTAATGATCACTGGATTTAAGCATCACTTGAACATTAATAACATTTGATGGAAGGATACAGGATTGATCATGCATCAGGACTATTTGTTCTTGAATCATGGCATGCTTGTGCCCAGGTGATATTGAGTACTTGCCTTTTTCTAGGAATAAATTGATTTAAAGCTATAAAAGCTTTTGGGCATCCATAAATCGAAAAATAAATCCATTATGTCAGAGTGTAGGCCTTTCATTAAAAGCAATTTTATATTAACACGATGGTGGGAAAGTGCTGTAAACCAAACTCTGACTATCTTTGTCAATATAAATGAATAGAACATTCCTATAGACTTTTTTTTAACAAAATACTTCATTTATTTTATTTTTCACTTCAGTGACTATTATCTTTAGGGCTTTGTACCATTGTAAAAATTGCTACCATTAATTTTTTAACCAGCTCACGTCATAAAAACAGATAAATTTCCAGGGTTTCCGAAGGCAAACTAACTGCTAGCTAAGATTTAAGATGACACATGATCCATTATTTTTCTTTCAAAGTTTCCCTCCCAACTTTAGAAATGCTAACATTTTTATCATCATTAATTATTGGTGTTGCAAAATCTCCTTGATGTAACAAGCTACAGACTTTAGCATCTAAACCCTTGATGTCTACATTATTAATAGCATGCAGACAATACGCAATGGGCAATCAAGAAGTAAAACTCCAGAGATGTGAAAATTTTGTCATCAAGATTTCCTTCTGCATCCCCAATTACATAACCACAGGGGGGGAAATTCATCTTGTCTGTTACAAATGTTATTTCAGTCATTTCTATTAAAGCACTTAAAATGACACACACTTTGGAGTTGTGTTCAGTGGAGCAACATAAGAAGATCATAAGTTTAACCTACAGAGAGTTAGCTGAGGTTGTTCATCATTAAACTTGAATGTCAGTTTGGTTGGGTATATAAGAAAACAGGAAATTAACTGAGAAAATTCTGTTCTTTCAGAGACCTAGCCATTCTTGATAAATGTCACAAGGATTTCCTCTATGTTGTCTAGGATATAAATGACAGGTGAATGCACTCTGTGCAAGTTGGAACTGTTTGATTTAAAGAGCATAGCTGACCAACGTGTGTCACAAGATATGGCTGCACCATTGACACCACAGCTTCATGATTCAAAATGTTGTTCAGAATATTTATGTCATCACAAGGCAAAAACACCTGGTTATCATACTGGTGAGTTAAGATATCATTAAGTGGAAAATACCACAATGACTCATACAATCTGTAGCAGTATTGTTATCTATACCCTGAGATTCCTGTGCCCACCTACTATTGTTCAGCTTTAATGGCAAAGGATTGAATATTAAACTGAGGTCTTAGATCACCACAAGGAGGAGAATTCCCCAATGAGTGAAACCATTTGTAACCTATGTCCCACTAATCACTTTATTTTGTCACTTTATCTTGAGATCATGTATAAAAAGATCACCATGTAGTCCCACTCTTATGTATGAGGAAATGGACTTGAGGCACTAAAGTTCACGCTAAAATATAGTGGCTAACCTTTAAAGTGTGGCAATGTTTTTGTCTTTATTTTTTACTTTTGTTTTGTTACTTGTTTGAAATAACCAGAACATTTCATCATAGTAAATTTCTTCAAGGTTTAAGAATTTTACTTTTTTATTGATTTATTTAGAAATATTAGTATACTGAGCATTCAGGGTTAAATCCAGGAATACTTTCAAAACTATAAACCTGATCCTTCAAAGGGGTAGGGTCACAGTTAGAACAAATTAGGTCCACATGCCTTTAACTGCCTTGGCTGGCAGAACATTCCTTCTTTTCTTGATTTAAGTTTAACATTTATTTATTTATTGAATTTTTATACCGCCCATCTGGGTGTTATCCCACTCTGTGCAGTGAACAAACAGAAAACCAATAACAACAACACACACAACAAATCAAAACCCACCACTGACAAATACACCATAAACTAAAATAAACTAAAATAATTGGCATCTGAGGGCATCAGGACTAGACCTAAATGGCTAATTGTCAATTTTGATTAATGTTGAGAATGAAGAAATTGAAATAGTGAAAGATTTTGTATATCTAGGCTCAGTCATCAATCCAACTGGAGACTGCAGTCAAGAAAGCAGGAGAAGATTAAGACTCTGAAGGATAGTAATAAAGGAACTAGAAATGATCAAGGGTGTGTCATTGGAAGACCAAGATCATATACATTCTTTTATTCCTGATCACCATATATGGGTATGAAAGCTGGGCAGTAAAGAAAGCTGGATAAAATGTATTCATTTGCAATGTGCTGGAGGACAGCTTTGTAAATACCATGGACTTCTAGAAAGAAGAATGAGTCACTCAAGCATGAACTATCTCTGGAGGCAAACATGATGGACCTGAGGCTGTCTTACTTTGGACACATCATGACTAGTGAAGATTCTCTTGAAGAGATAATAATGCTGGGAAAGATAGAAAGCAGCAGGAAAAAGGGAAGACCTAGCATGAGATGGAAAGGAAATCACAGGCTTGAATTTACAAAAGCTGAGCAGGGCTATTGAGTACTGGACATTTTGGAGATCTGTCATTCATAAGGTCGCCATAACTCAGAGGCAACTTGACAGCATGTGACAATGACAACGACAACAGTTTTCATGATCCAATCCATTACTGACATCATATACTAGGTTACAGGTAAAACAGCTTTCTTGGGTTTAAGACAGAAAGAAGAGAGTAGGATGGCTGTCATAGTATACAGATGGCAGTGAGTCTTCAAAGGCTACAGAACTTCTTCCTAGTTTTGCATATATCTCAAATACTGGGACATGTTAGAACCTCAAGAAGACCCCACATACCAGTGTCCCAGTCCTGAACAGGAGGGGCCCCCCCCAACAATTTCCTGAACATACAAAGATAACAACTGTAAACAATTCAAAATAGTACTTTCTTGTTCATGTCCTCTTTCAGATAGATTCCTAAGAATTATAGCATGGTCAGTGGTACAAAATTAGCTGAAAGCTTGGTTCCATAGGTCCAATAGGACCACATTGTTCAGTTCCTCATATATATGGTCCACCAAAGCAATATGAATTTTCTCCATCCTAGTGCTACAATTGAATAGATTTAGATAATATACCTGTATTTTATCAAGGAAACCTTAGAGCTGAGTTGCCACTGCACATGCCAGATTTTTGCCCAAGAATCAGATACCACAGAATCCATGATGATGATCTAACATGGTCATCTTCATGGTGAGCTTTTTCAGCAAAGTTCTCCCCACTGATTTCGTAAGACACTTTGGAACTCTGCCCTTTTGCAAAGAGAGATACATGAAATGCTTTACACAGTCAGTGGTACCATCAATGGTAACAGGGTCCACCAAAAGCAAATGTCCAAACCACACATAGTGGATCTCACCTCTCCTGAGTGCCTATCCTTTCCCTGGGAAGCAAAATTTGAAATTTATCAATTATTGCTGGTCAGGCAAGAAACATTCTTACATCTGCTGGATTTTTCTTAATTACAGTGTTCAAGTCAAAATGCATCCAAGAGATTTGATCCATAACGTATCATGCAAATGGGTCACAGTGGGAGGTCAGGTTATATTAATTGGTTATCTAGATGTACATCAGTTAATTTTGATGCTTGGCTGTGGACAGGCTGCCTTGTTCACCTACTAAGATGACCTTTGTATACAGATAGACTGTGGAACAGTCACTCTATTCATTATGCTTGACTCAGTAACTTTTAGTACCATCAACTGCATTATAAAACATCAGTCTATTAAACATTCTCACCAGAGGGGAAACTATGCATGAATCAGTGCTAATTCTAAACAAATACACATTTCCTGACATTGTGCATATAAATTTATTTAGTAGAATATACTTGGGCTGTGCAAAGGCTGAGATAGACATTCATTTTGCTGTTACTACTCTAGCCCGGGAGTATGATAGTGGCCACCTTTTGTTAATACTGCTTCTTGGACTCTATCATTTGATCCTGTGAGCAGCTATAAGACAAAAACTATAGCAAGCCATTTGTAGGCTGCAACCAAATGCATTGCTGGTAGAAATAAGAAGTTTATAACCTGTTTTATAGTCCTCTAGATGCTTATTTTTGGGCAATTGACTACAGTTCAGTGCTGAGATGCAACTAAATGGCTCAACAGAAACTATTCCCAAAATAAGACACACCTTGCAAATTGTTTCTGTATTTGAGAGGGACTTTTTAAGAATATGTCTACAAGGATCTAAACAAAAAGTGTGATTTACCCTTAGGAAACACATTAACTTGTGGGTTCTTTCCCAGCCCAGAATGCAATCAGGTTTGAATTGCTTTATATTAAGAAAGTAAAAGGTGTTGAGCAAAGACAGCTTGACAAATGCTGTAATAAAATTTAAGTTGACTCTTAGAATAATAGAAAATATACACACAATAAAATTTGGGTTTATGAAAAGCAATATCATAGTAAGCTATAATCCAAATTTCCTACCCACTAAAACTGTACTGATATTTTAATGGAGAAAGACACAGTACATACGCCAACAAATATTATACCAGATAAAACTCCAGAAGTAGCAACATAGATTAAAATGTGAAACAGCTTATAGCCAAGGCAGTGAAAAGGCTGTTGTTGCTGATGATGATGATAAGCAAAGCGGGCTAATTGTTTTGGGGGATTTGGAGCCTTCCCACAGCTATATGTATAAAAGTCTCTCTCTCTTTTTTAAGCAGCTGGCATACCAGATGGTTTACATTTGAGAAATCAACCAAACAGACAAAATCACAAAATCCAAAATTAAAAGATTTTCAGCACAGCTGATCATTCATATTTATCCTACTGTTAGTCTCTTTATTCATTACATTTTCGTTATGATCAATGAAAGAGAACATTTGCATTGCATTCTGAGGAAAGTAAACAATGCAAAGGATTCTTATTCTCCTTTGGTCACAAGTGGGATGAACTGTTCTTTTCTGCCATTACAATTTGGAAACAAGACCAGAAAGCACAGATATAGCTCTATCCAGGCATTTTGATTGCATAGCATATAAATGAGTGAAGGAGGAGAGCATGCAACTAACCTGTGCTGGATTATGGAAACAACTACTGTGTTTGCTGGTGTATAAGATGCATTAGAGTATAAGACACACCCCATTTTTATATGCATTTTTAAGGACAAAAATAATTTTCTATTTATTTTCATGAATTTCCAAAATTAACTCCAGGAGCCAAGGAGAGTGGGAGGGGGGGAGGGCTCCTTTGAAGCCTGTATCCCCACCACCCCCTGAGGAGTGGAATGAGAGAAGGATTCTTTGAATCCTCCCCCGTCCCCCCGTCCCCCATTCCCTCCACCAGCTGGGGAAAGTGGAGTGGTGGGAAATGGAGGATTCTTTTAATCCTTTTCCCTACCATGCTACCACCAGCTGGGGAGAGTGGGATTAGTGGGGAGGCATCAGGAGACAGGACGGGTGGGATCGGCTGGACAATAGAGCTCTTTTCAGGGCTTGGGACTTGCCCAAGCAGGGGGTAGGAGCAGGGATAAGATGAAATCCCCTGGCTCCACCCCAAGTGAGCAGTTTAACCAGGTTAAAAGTCAAAAGTTAATAAAGTTGTGGTCCTTAGTTAATTCCAATTATGTTGTGAATGCCTTTGTTCCAGGTCTGGCGTGGAAATGTTGTTTAGCCTGAAAAGTAATGGAAATGCTTTAAAATTCCATTGAAAGTAACTTTTGAAAGTAATTATGTGTTGTTTGTTACCTGTAAGTAATGTGAATGTTATAAATTTGAATGATAAATTTGCCATCAGCGGTGTCACAGTGTCACAGGATGTTTAGCCTCCAAAATTCAGTAGTCAACTTCATTGCTACTAGTTGCCTTACTTGTTGTCTCCAAAAACAATGGGCTACAGATTAGTACTGTAAATTGTAATTACCCTATTTCCAGCATATAAAACACACCAGAAAACTGGACTGTGTCTTATACGCCGGTAAAAGCCTGTTGTGTTTTGTGGTGTGGTGCGGAGCGTTGTGGTGACAAGAGGATTGGCAACAGAAGACAGGAAAGGGCTATTTTTAAAACTCATCTCACCCATCATCCCTCTGGTGTGTTTCGGTAGTCGCCACTGACTGCTAGGAGAAAAAAAGAAATGGGAAAGTATCCAAAAGGGAAGTAAAGACAAGCAGCCAGGCAGCAGCCCAAGATGGTTGGCACAAGGAGTTCAGCACCACAAGGGACAAGTGATAGATGAATAGGTGTACAATCGTATGTTCCAAAAGGCTTACTTCTGGAAAAGGTAGCAGAGAATCCCAGCATGCCTTGTTCACTTCCCTCAGCTTGTGAAACAGAGTAATTTTTTAATTCATTTTTATTTTTATAAACAATAAAAATGATTTTTAAAAAATACAGCTATCTTACTCTTGAAATACATTCACTCCCATTCTCTTATCAAATTCATCAGACTCTTTTAAATACACTTAGCTTTTATCAAGTTTAGATATTTCATGCTCCTTCAGATAACCCCTAATCTCTTCCCTACTCTTTAAACATTTTTGTTTAAAGGGTTTCTTCCATTACCTTTTTAATTTGGCCCTGGTTCTATATCAATTTCTCACCCTTCCTTATCTGTCATATCACATTTATTCTTTTCTTCATCTGATAGGCCAGTCATTCCCCTGTTTTATTACCATATCCATAATTTTTTTGTTTAGTGTAATTTTTTTTATTTTCTATATCTTCTACCATTAGGCCTGATAATTGAGTTTGCAATTTTTTAATCTCTTTCTGAGCTTGACTTTGACTTTCTCTATTTCTTATTTCTTCTTTATTTTTCCTATTAATTGTTCCATGCCTTGCTTTCTTTTCTTCTTTCTTTCCCTATTTTGTTTAATTAAAAATCCTTTTATCAGTGCCTTTCTAGCAATGCCGAGTAATTTTTTTCAGGCTTCAAAATTATCCTACACTAGTCTCAGTGTGAGAGCATGTGTGGTGTAAATGGTTAAACTAGGAATTGAGTGTCTTGTTTTCAAATCTCTTTTCAGCATCAAAACTCACTGAGGGGTGGTCAGTTCTTCCATATATTGAAATTTCTATTAGGGTTGTCATAGCTGCAACAGCCTCTATTATGAGAGTCCTGCTACTTCTCCCATCCTGTCAGAATTTTGATAAGAAAATTTTACTGATTTTGCTCATATTACATGAAAAGAATATCCCATTGCTTTGAATCAGCGCAGTAGCTAGTGGAGCAGGGGAGGAGGCTTTGCCAATCCAAAGTTAGCAGTTTGCCCCACTGGCCACTAGAGGGTTTCCATAGGAATGCATTGAAAATAGGCTTTGTTGCCCATCTTGAAAAAATATTTGCCCATCCACATCTAGAATCCTGGCTATGGCCCTTCTTTGAATAGGTTGGGCCATTTAACAGCTACTTTGAAAAATTGCACTGAGCTAATGAAATTTAATCTGTTCCATTTATCCAACCATTCCCAGTGATCTAAATTCTGTGTCCTTGGCTTTCGAGCAAAGGAAACCTTTACCTTTACCTTTAAAATCCTTGGCCTCAACAATAAAAAAGTATCATGTTTATAATTTAGAAAACGGCAACATAATTATCATGATTGTTTAAAAGACCAAAGACTGAAGCAAGCAATTCAACAGGTGCTGTGCACAGTCTCTCTTCCTGATGTCATCATTACCCTGCAGAACACTGGGGAACTGTACCAGGCATATTTAACTTAAGAGCTAATTATGAATAAGTGATGATAAGCAAAGGACAAAAATAAGCATGTTAAAAATCAATGCATTATACTCATTCTAAGAATTACATTTATACCTCTCCATTCTGTCCTCAAGGAAATTCCCTAAGGCAATTTATATAATTTCCTTACAAACAGTTTTATGCCAGGAAGGGGGGGGGGCATTCAGCAAACAGGAAAAATGCAAACAATGATGAGCTAAGTTAGGGATGTGATAGATAGGAACACTTTGCTTCTCCTGACAGATACCCTACTGGCAATTGTGAGATATGCTACACCACAAAGACAAAAATAAAATAAAAATAAAAAATAGATGGATATGGAGGTGTAGAGGAGGAAAGAGAGCCCTTATACTCCAGTTCTGACCTTGCCAAGTCTGCACAAGGGAAATGCAGATATTCAACCATAACCACACTCTATCTAAGTATTCATAATAAACTGTTTAGTAAAGATTAAATAAAGAAAAAGGAAACATCTAAAAGGTGAATTCTGGCTGTCAACAGCAATGCAATTATTCTGTACCTACATGAAACAGCTGATGAAATGGCTGTAATAGACTCCTTAAAGATTGTGGTATTTTTGACCCACAATCAGGCATACCTTGGTAACGGTCACCTTGTATTGCTGGTTAGCGTTTCTCACATTAGGAGTTTTATATTGCATGGCAGCTAAGTAAGGGGCAAAAAGGGTTTGAGCAAGCACACAACCCTGCTTCAATCCACGGGTGACTGAGAAGGCATCTGATATGCTGTTTTGATGGAGAACCCTCCCAGACACGCCATCATGAAGCGCCTGGACCAGATTTACAAAACACTCAGGGCAACCAAAGCGTCTCAGCACAGCCCACATAGCAGGTCTCGGGACAGAATCAAAAGCTTCTTTCATGTATCAGTTCTTTTGTTAAACACAGAAGAGATCAGATTTCATTTCATTTTTTCCCATTTGTGTTCTATCCAGGATCTGCTGAAAAGCCTTCCCCTCCCCCAACAAAAAACAACAACACCTGAGGCACTTCAAAACAGCAGGATAAAGTTAGACAACAGAGAATCAATCCGAAAGCCCCAGAGAACCCTCACAATTATTCCAATGAAACAAGAATCTCAGAAAGTAAACAAAACAAAATGACCCCATTTTTTTCTTTTGTCCCTTTTGTTTACTTTCTGATGTGCTTGAAACACAGACTAATATGGCTACCATTGCAAAAAAATAATAATCCAATGAAACAAAACCCAAAATCAGGCAACAGAACTCAAGAAAGAAAAATCAACCATCCCCGTCCCAGCAAAATATACAGTTTTAAAAGAATTAATACACTGTAAACAGATTAACAATGTCAATCTAACTGAGAAAATACACTCCCCACCCCACAGTGCAGGGGAAAATAGCAGAATAAAAAAGATGTAAGAAAGGCTAAATGTCTAAATGAAAGACAGAAACATGAAGGAACAAATACTTCTGTGTACTCCTTTGTTTAAACAAATCATTTGTGTTTAAGAAGCTATTTCTCAGAAATCAACAGAAGAATATGAAAATAAAAAAGACCCTATTTAATTTTTCCCCTTTCTTGTTTACATTAATATTCCAGCCTGTCCCTAAGGATTGTTTTAATAAAAGATCCCCATGTCAAAATTCCTAGTCTGAAGTGAGGATAAGAAGTTGCAGGCTACTTTATAACATTTTGTTCACTAAAACTTTATTTATATCTGGTGAAGCTAATTGTGTCTCAATATTTACTCCTAGCTAACAAGCATATTTGTCAGAAACCAGGAAGGGAAACATTATTTTTTTTACAGATCACACACATCTAGCAGAATCAATGGCTTACAGACTTTGCTGCAAAGGTATAAAAGATTAGAGGCAAGAAAAGAGAATTATACGGGGCAATAGTTGTCAGGCTAATTTTTTATTGTATTTTTAATTGGGGTTTTTACTGGTTTTAAGTTTTTTATAGTTCTCTGGTGGGATTTGTGTGGTTCATGATATGATTGTTGAACGCTGCCCAGAGTCACTTGTCAAGTGGGCGGCAATACAAATGTGACTAATAAATAAATAAATAAATAAATAAATAAATAAATAAATAAATAAGAGTTAATGAGTGTCAGAATCTGGGGCATGGGCAGCTGCCAAGTAACATGAGCATGAGGGCCCAGAGCAAAAGAGTAACAGACCATACAGTAACCATATCATAGTTGAGAGTTCAAGTGCAAAATCAAGCCCAAGGTAGACAGGGATACAGTTTTAGTCTAGATCAGGGATCTGCAAACTTGGCTCTCCAGGTGTTCTTGGACTTCAATTACCAGAAGCCCAAGTCAGTATGCTTGCTGATCAGGACTTCTGGGAATTGAAGTCCAAGAACATCTGGAGAGCCAAGTTTGCAGATCCCTGGTCTAGATGAAGTAACCTGGAAGTCAGATGACTGAAAGAGGAGATGAGGCAGGGTATCTTCAGGGGCTGTAGCAGGACAAGGACGGGGTTCAAGAATCCAAGTGAGGCATGAAAACAGTACAAGGATCAGAAACAGGGTAGGAAGTCTTTGTAAGGAATTAATGTAATTAGAATAGAGAAAATAATGACAGCATGTGCAGAGTGGGAGTATGAATGGATAGAAAGTAGCATTGGTAAAAGTGAAGGCAAGGCTGAGGAAGACTAACAGCAGTGGGTAGAGATAGAATGTTAAGAAGAGCTAATTTGCATGGTGGACTGGGATTGGTTGAGAGTGAATGATTGAAGGAGAAGGTGCTAGAACCCTGAGGGGGATTTAGATAAATAGGAGAGCTGAGATAAGAAGAGAGAGAGCTGAAATAAAATAAGAAGGGGAGAAAGAGCTGAGGGAAAATAAGAAGAATGCTTTGAGATTAATATTTTGTGGGGAAATTCATAGTCTGTCTTGCCTGTAGTATTTCAAAGTGTTTATTAGCATTAATTGAATCTGCCTTTTGTTTGCCACAATTTTGAAACCTGACTATAGATTTTTATAAATATCTCAGTGTTATTGAAACCAAACCTTTTTAAAAAAATCTCAGCCATTGTGTTTATTCACACCTGTAAAGGGAGTTTGTTTTTTTAGTTACACTACCAAGATTAGACTGTCACACTGATTAGTAGCTAACCCTAGGAAGAGGGCAGGCTATAATTTGTCAGGGCAGGCTGGGATTAAACTGTTGAATTTCTCAGGGCTTGTTTTGTGTAAAGAAAAATCCAGGCCAGATTTCACAGTTTAAAAGCATCCTAGCTGGTACAATGTTAGACTCAATATATATATATATATATATATATTAGGGAAACGGGCTGACCATCATTACAGTCTTCAGCGGCAGGAACCAGAAGCAAGGCAAGAGAACATCAAAGGCAGGAACCAGGCAATAGCAAATCCAATGGCCTTCATTGCTGAAGGCTGCTTCTGGGGGGAAGAGCCAGTTCTTTTTATGTCTAATAATTTTTATTAGGTATAAAAAGAAAAACAAATAACAATACATATAGTATCATGAAAATCAAAAACTAAAGTAACAATACAATATTAAAAATACATCACCCACATGGTTAATATAAGTAAAGTCACTCAGTTTCAATTACAGAATGAAAAAGACAAAAATACCAAATCATACATTAACAGGATCCATTCTTCTTTTTTCTAATACATTATATTCTCTTACCCTATTACATTTTACATCGTTAATATCACCCTTGTGCTAGATACATTATCTGGGGAATTATGTATCCTCATAATTTCCAAAAATCATTTTGTTCTGGAACAGGGGCCATGCCTTTTTTCTTAACTAGTGTGTAATCAACAAATGGTTTCCAGATCCTCCAAAAACTGTTCCCTTGCAGTTTACACTTTCTAAGATTTAGTTCCCATGTAAGTTTCTCATTGAGAGCAAGATCCCACATTTGTTTATACCAATCCTGCATTCTTAACTTTTCATTATTTTTCCAATTTTTTGCTATACACTGTCTGGCCACAGATAACATGACAGACATCAATTCCTAGTTGTCGTTACTCATTTTGTATTTATTTATTTCTGTTAACAAAATTGTCTCTGACTCCAAGAGAACATCAAAGGCAGGAACCAGGCAATAGCAAATCCAATGGCCTTCATTGCTGAAGGCTGCTTCTGGGGGGAAGAGCCAGTTCTTATGTAGCTTACTTTCCCAGGTGTCCAGGTGGAGCCCATCATGATCCAAACCCTTTCCCACAGCTCATAAGGTGTTAGGAGCACATTGTAAGGGATAGGCTGAGGTAGAGAGGACTCATTAGGAATCAAGAATAGGAAGCAAATGTTAGTAAAATTTGAAGGAACACAATGAAATTGGACTGGAGAGCTTTTCACGTCCACATATAAGCCAACACAAGCCTTTGTTCAAGTTATATAATGTTTAAAGTAACCTATATCGTACACAGACAGAGAATGAGAAAGCGAGATAAATGGCAAGACTGGGGGATAAGTGTATTTGTGGAGTTGACAGAGCATATTGTAAAATTACACTCAATTTCTAATATGGAGCTGTTTATCTAGAGCAGTGTTTCCCAAATGCTGGTTTGTGGACTTCAATTCCCAGAAGCCTAAGTCATTTCCCCAAAGCACTGATCAGCCAATGTACTGACTTAGGCTTCTGGGAATTGGAGTCCACTTGTGGGCTGTGTACCCCCTGTTGGGAACCACTGATCTAGAGGCATGTTATGACCGCCAGCCTTTGATTTCATGTTTACTCTTTAATTTATCCACCTTATTATTATTTTTATTTCCTTGCTATTTCTTTCTACTTTTTGACTAACCAAAAGAACTCCTAACTGTTATATTAGTTATGTAATTGGATCACTATTAATATCATTGAGAAGACCTTAGTGGAGGCCCACATCTTACACAAAAAGTCCCAAAATTAATTTTCCACTGTGAAGATGCAAAACAAAGAAGATGAAAGTCTCGCCTGTGCTTCTGTTTCTAGTCTTAAATGTTTTTAATTGAAATATTAGTTTCAGATACACAAGCTTCTAAAATGGAAGCTTTTTTCAAGGACCACTTGATTAGAAATGGAATATGCTTGTAGAAAAGTAATTTCCACAATATGATTTTTTTCCTTGCATAGAATTTAAAAGAGACATCAGTCTGAAAAACTGTGGATTGTGATGCTATTTTTTTATTTCAGTGAACTTAGTAGTTATAGTCAACATTTGAAGATTCTGGAAGTTCAACAAATTCATTTTGTTTGGAAATTCAAAGTACCTTTTATTCATTAAATAAATGAGACACAGAGTCAGTAATTGAATTAGTCACTACCCTTTCTGACTAAAAGCATAGTATTATTTTGACATCTTATTCATTCTCATTTGCTTACTCTTATGATGATGGCCAGTATATTGTTGCAGTTACATACATGCAAGTTGCCCCTGCCTGACCCCTGGTGACCCTATGAATGAGTAATATACAACATGTCCTGCCTTTAACAGACTTAGATCTTGTAATTTCAAGTCTGTGGTTCCTTTAGTCAAGGGGTGCCCAAACCCTTTGGGCTGCAGGCGAGTCATGTGGTTCAGTGGGCTGGTCACATGGTTCCTCCCTCCAGAAGTGGAAGTAAAACACACCCACACATGTGCAGAAAGCTGCCATAAATGCACCTGCACCTGTCATAAACGCATTTACAACAGATGTGGGTGCATTAATGGCAGAGTTCTGTGCATAAACATTTTACTTCTGCTTCCGGGAGTGGGGAGGATGGAATGGGCTGGATGAATTGGCTTCGGGGGCCAGATCCAGCCCACAGCCCATAGTTTGAGCACCCCTGCTTTAGTTAATCCATCTCAAATTTGGTCTTCTTTCCCTTCTGCCTTGTACCTTTCCTAGCATTGTTGTCTTTTTCCAGAGACTCTTGCTTTCGTATGATGTGCCGAAAGTAGAACAACCTCTGTTTCATCATTTTCCCCTACAGAGACTGTTTAGGCTTAATTTGCTCTATAACCTCCTTGTAAGTCTTTCTGGCAGTCTAGAGGGTATTCACAAAACTTTCAGCATCATAATTCAAATAAGTCAAGTTTTTACCGTGTCAGTTTTCTTTACTGTCCAGCTTTCTTACACATTTATACTGATTGGGAATACAAGAGTGACACATCCTTATACTTGATCATCTTTTCTAATTCATTGCTTGCTGCCTTTCTGACTCTCAGTCTTTTTCTTTGATTTCTTGGCTGCAGTCTTCATTTGGATTGATGAGAGAGCCAAAGTATACAACATTTCCCACTATTTCCATTTCTTCATTGTCAAAATTAAAATTGTTTAGTTCTTCTGTAGTCATAATTTTCCTTTAATCTTTAGCTGGTGTCCTGCTTTGGCACTTTCTTCTTGCATTTTGATTAAAACTACAGTTGTACCTCGCTTAAAGAGCATAATGTATTCCACAGGATTGCTCTTTGAGTTTGTTTTTAGCCTTCTGGGAAGGCTCCAGGGTCTGGGGATCCAGGGCACGGTGCTGTCCTGGTTTTCCTCATTCCTGAGGGGCAGGACCCAGTCGGTGTGCCTGGAGAAGGAGAAGTCCAGCCCTAGGCCCCTGCAATACGGGGTGCCTCAGGGCTCGGTACTTTCTCCTCTCCTATTGAACATCTATATGAAGCCGCTGGGTGAGATCATCCGTTCCCACGGGGTAAGGTATCATCAATATGCAGATGATACCCAGTTATACATCTCCACCCGTGGGGACCCAAGCGGTGCGGTGGAAGTCCTTTCCAGGTGTCTGAAGGCTGTTAAGGTCTGGATGGGGGACAACGGGCTACAGCTGAATCCCGGCAAGACTGAGTGGCTGTGGGTAAGGGGTCCTGTGTTAACACAGGAGCTGCCATCTTTGGTTCTGGATGGGGCAGTTTTGCCCCAAACAGACCCGGTGCGTAATCTGGGGGTCCTCCTGGACTCACGGCTACTGTTCGAAGAGCAGGTGGCAGCCGTGGCCAGGAGGGCTTTTGCACAACTTCGTGTAATACGCCAGTTACGCCTGCTCCTAGACCGGGATGCTCTGCTTATGGTCACACATGCGTTGGTCACCTCCAGACTTGATTATTGTAACACGCTCTACATGGGACTGCCCCTGATGACCATCCGGAGACTCCAGCTGGTCCAGAATGCGGCGGCCCGGGTAGTGGTGGGGTGTGGGCGTTATGCTCATGCTTCGCCGCTGCTCCGGGAGCTGCACTGGTTGCCAGTATGTCTCCGGGTGCAATTCAAGGTGCTGGTTATTACCTTTAAAGCCCTATATGGTAGTGGGCCAGGATACCTAAGAGACCTTGTCACCCCAAGAACATCTGTCCGGCCCACCAGGGCGGATCGGAGAGGCTCCCTTGTTATTTCTTCGGCGAGAGAGGCGCACCTCGCCTGTACTAGGAGGAGAGCCTTCTCCATGTCCGCCCCGACCCTCTGGAACCTCCTGCCCACCGAACTGCGCCTTCAGACAGAGCTCTTACCCTTCCGGAAGGGCGTGAAAACCTGGCTGGCAGGACAGGTTTGGGGACCCGGGAACGTGGGTTCCCATACCAAGTGGCTTATATAAGGACTGCCTGGGTTAGTATGTGGGAATACTGGTGTGTAGTTCTGTGTTGTTTTAACTTCTGATGATTTTTTAATTCTGACGCTTTTATTGATATTGAGTGTTTAGGTTTTATTTCTGTTTTTATCAGGATGTAAGCCGCCCAGAGTCGGGTCCTCCCGACTGGGGCGGGGTATTAAATTTAATGAAATAAATAAATAAATAAATAAATTGTTCTTTAAGTGATACACCATTATAAGTGACCAATTGTGACTTCTGGCAGTGGTGAGGGGTTTGCAAACCCCGATTTATTTGTTAAGCAAGTTTTTGGTTGGTTTTAGTTGTTAAGCAAAGTGACCATTCAGAAAAAATTCTGCTCTTTAAATGAGTACACTCTAAGTGAGGTGCTCTTTATGCGAGGTTTTACTGTACTTTCAAGTCATTGCTGCTTTCTGCCAGCAAGATGGTGACCTCTGCCTATCTTTGTTGATATTTCTTCCACCAATGTACAGTTCTCCTTCATCTGAATCTACGCCAGCTTTCAGTATGATTTCTTTTGTGTACAAACTGAACAGATAAGGGGATAAAGTGTATGCTTGTCTGACACTTTTGCCTAAATCCTAATGGTAGATTCTGGTGCACAACACAGGTTATACATCAAGATAATCAAGTGTTGAGACAAACCCATTTCTTTCCAAACAATCCATAGTTTCTCGTGATCTGCACAGTCAATGGCTTTCCAGTGGTACAGAAAGCATAAACTGATTTTCTTCTGAAATTATTTGGTGTGTTCCAATACCCAGTGGATATTTGAAAACCATATTATTTCTGTTTTTATCAGGATGTAAGCCGCCTAGAGTCAGGTTCGCCTGATTGGGGCGGGATAATAAATCTAAATAAATAATAAATAAATAAATAATAAATATTTTCTTTTTTACAAAGAAAATTAACTTACCTAGATTTTCCTTTGAGAGGCTAACTGTACTGTACTGGAGAACCTGGCTGCAGATCTGCAGGCTGGGAGTTTGATTTTCTGCTGTGTCTCCTAAGAAAATAGCCAGCCTGTGCAGCATTCAGGAAAAGGGAATATTAAACTACTTCTGTGTATTTTGTACTCAGGGGATGTACAAATATGATAACAATTACTCAGATTCTAAAAAGAGGATCCTTCTGTGTTCTCTACACTAATGGTTATAGTGCAGCACTTAATCAGCACCAACAACCTGAACATGTCTATTCAAAAATTAGGTGAGATTTATTTCCAGCAATATTGATGTAGGACTGTACTCGTAGGTCTTCATATACAATTGGATAGTGCATAAAAACAATAGTCTAATTTACTAGGTAGCATTAAGCAATAGCTTAATAGTAACTAAAAATAGGTAACTTAATAAACACATAAAATAAACAGTCCTTGCATTTTTCTTCATTGGTTGCATATGCAATTCTGGAAACCCATATTAGGAATTCCAAGATAATTTTAGCTCCAGTCTTGGATGTACACCCTTAATATGTTGAAAGGGTTTCAGTGAACCTGAGAACAGGAGGCCAGACTCCATTAATAGCCTGGACTACTAGCATGGTCATGTGAGAAGGAATGCTCACAGCTGAGGCACCAGACTAAGATGCATCAACTCTGTTCAAGGCATGTGCTGGTCAACAGCAGTAGCTAAAGTTGACACTGGGAGAGGAAGGGGAAATAGAACTGATGCTCAAGCAAACTTGTGTTAGTACTACAGAGAAAGTGGCAACGGCAAACCTCTGTTGAACTTTTCTTACCACAAAAACTCTATAATGGGACAAGAGATAGTACTGAAAGATGAGCCTCCTAGATCAAAAGGCATTCAATCTGCTATTGAGAAGAGCAAAGGACAAATATGAACAATTCTTTCACTAATGATACAAGTAGATTAAAGCAAAAAAGACATCTGGTGGTTGATATGCAGATATTTGAAAGGAAAGTCCATTGTTGCACAACAATGGAACGTGAGAGGTATGAATAAAGGCAATCTGGAAACTGTAATGAAAGAAAGGGAATATATTAAAATTGCAGTGCATGGAATGGCTCTAATACTGAAGAAAGATGTAGCATAGGCAGTTAGGAGGTATAGTGCAAAGTCTGGCTGAATAATATCCATCAGACTCCATAGAAAACCTGCTAGCACAACCAATCATCCAAGTCGATGCTCTGACTACCAATACTCAAGAAGATGGAATTTAAAGCAAGCATATAAGAGGAAATTGATCACACACCAAAACAAGGCATGCTTACAGTCATACGTGATTGGGATATAAAAGTAGGGAATAAAGGACAATTTCATTGGAAAACTTGGCCTAGGGGACAGAAATGAAGCAAGAGAAAGCAGGATGTGAAAGCAGGATTGTTGTTGATGATTAAACAAAAATCATGACTTCTTCATGATGGAAGAACACAATTTTAATGTTGACAATGAAGACATTAAAATTGTTAATGGTTTTTTATACCTTGGTTCAATCATCTGTCCACATGGACATTGTAATCTAGAAATCAGAAGGAAGCTGAGACTTGAAAGGGCAGCAATGAAGGAATTAGAAAAGAGAAATACTATAGTCACTTTTATAATTGTTTTCACAAATGATCTCGTACAGAATATGTGTCAGGCTCACAAGAAGATTCAGGAATGTAGCAGTCAGTTAAACCTGAGATTTCCCCTCCCTGCCAGTTAAGAATAAATGCATTGCAGACACACTTGTATATGTTGCATAAATGCATGTAAATGGGTCTCTGTCTATATGTGTAATCTACATAGGGTGTGCAGTATATACACAGACAAGGCACATACCTATCCATTTAATTTGTGGAACAAAACATGACACTGTTTCTGCAAAAATGTATTCTGAAAGTGGTACAGATGCATATTTCTAACAGACTATACTGATATGAATTCTGCCTTATTTTATCCCACCAACAAGAAAGCTGTGTTAGCTATGGCAGCAGTCCAATTTCAGAAATGGACAATCAGCTCAAAACTCCAGAAGTGCATGATAAGAAGAGGTGAAACTTGGAAAAGGTTGATTTAGCTCATGCTGTTAATTCATTTCCTACTTGGAAGACACTGTAAATCAGCAATGACCTCAGCCATGTGCTGGATATTAAAATTGACCTTTATACACTGCTGCTAAGCTATGTATAAGTTGTACTGTGTCACCATGACCTTAAATTTGTAACCTTGGTTTGGCCTGTTAGGTAAGGTCCAAATTAAGCTGGTCCATTTGATGCAAATGAGAATTTGTTCCACCTCAGTGCTGTATTTTCAAATGCCACTTCAGAAGCAGCATGAATATTGTAATTTTTAAAGAGAAGGACTGAAAAATTAATTGTCTCTTAAATTTTAATCATCGCCTTTTGGCTGTACACAGCATGGGGGGGGGGAGCAGCTAAATACAGAAGAGCCATTCAAACTGCCTGTTAAAAGTGGCCTTTGGTTTACAACTTAAGTAGTAAGTGAAAAGATGCCTCTGTTTATTCACAAGGCACTTTGGTCCTTCACCTCAAATGGTTGATGAATAGACTTTCTCCTCACTGTTACTGTAGTCAGTCACTATAACAGCTGACAAACTAAAATGAATCTGTTTAAACTGAATTATGTTCTGCTGAGTACAGGAGATGTACATGTTTCTGGCAGACTACCTGTCATATCTGATTAAATACAATACTAAAGGACAGTAATCAATAGCTGTAATCAGAAAAATGTGTCACTTGAAGTATGCAGTTGTTGTCTGTGAGGGGGATATTTAGAGGTCATCATGATTAGCATTTGTGAGAAAACATCCTTGAACTGTGAAAGCCAGATTTGTTTATGTCTGAGAAATCATACAAGTGTTGTGAGTGGGCAAAGGTTGCTGTAGAAAGAAGTCTTTCATCTCTCAGGAAAAGTCCCATGAGACACAAGCAAAGCTTGGTGACATAAGTGACCAGCTGCAAAACAAAAAAGTTCTTGACCATATGTCTGTTCCTATTGGATTTATGCCAATGTCAATATGGGGAAATCATCTAACATCTTCATATAAGATTATTTGACAGTAAAGGTAAAGGTCACCCTTGCTCAAAAGCCAGTCATATCCAACTCTAGGGTTCAGTGTTCATCTCTGTTTACAGCCAAAGAGCCAGCACTCTCTGTGTCTGCAGGCATTTCTGTAGACCTGTGTCAGGCATGCCTTGATATCGGAGTGGAACACTATTTACCTTCCAACCAAAGTGGTACATATTTATCTACTTGCAATTTCTTGCTATCAAACTGCTAGGTTGTCAGGAGCTGAGACAGAGATGGGAGTTCATTCTGTCATGCAGCATTCAGGTTCAAACTGCTGATCTGCTGACCTTCCAGTCGTCAAGTTCAGCGTCTTAACCACTTGAGCTGCTGCAGTCCCTGTGATCATTTGATATGTGATTGCTATCTTTAAAAATGATATAAAATGGCACCCCAGAGGAGAAGAACAAAGAAAGAAAGAAAGAAAGAAAGAAAGAAAGAAAGAAAAATGGGGGATGGGGAGAAGCAGAAGCAGTATGGAGTTTCCTCCATAGATGCGTGGACTGAGGCAGGTATGGTTGGGTAAGATAATGTAACTTTGCAGTATTGTCCTAACATGCTTAAAGCCTAAGAGATACTTTTATTTTAATATTTTGAAAATTTGAAATAAAAAATATTTTGATGTTTTAAGAGGTGATTTTAACTTTAAAAGTGATGTATTTTCATTGTTTTAAAATAGCTTTTCAGGATAATTGCACTCCTATATTCATCCTTCATATTTAAGCATTTTCTTGTAACTTAGGTTTAATTTCTGCCTGCTATGTCTCCATTATTCTTGAAGTGCCTTATGTGCTGTATTTTGATCCAGAGCAGTTTTGTATTCTAAATTTTGTGCTCCTATATTAAAAGTTTCATGTTTTTTAAGTATGCACCCACAACTTTATATGATTGTAAGATGATGCTAAGACATTTTGACTCTAGTTTTTGTGAGCATTGCAGGAACTGCAATGAGTGCCAGGGAGGTGAAATATAATTTCACACCTTGGCCTTGCAGCGGAGAAGAGATGTCTCAGAGGGACTTAAGAATCCTTGAGACATTTCCTCATCATAGTGAGACATCTAGTCTGGCTGAAAATCATGCCAGAGGTGAAATGTCTTCTTATCTCATAATTAGCCTTGTGGAGATTCCTAATTTGAACTTTTCTGAGTACAGTTCAATTTTATGCATGTTTATAATGGCATAATCTGTAGACCAGCAGCATTCCTGCTTTTCTCTTCCGTACCTTCAAAGCAAAACTTATTTTCATGCTAGGTACTTAAAGTTTGGTCTTCCCTCTTTACTACTTCCATAACTCTCTCCCAGTAAGAGCTAACAGCCTGAACATAATTAATCATACTCTGGTCTCCTATTGTAACCCCTAATAGCACCAATATCAGCAACAGATATACAGTATTCTCTTTTTGGGCCTGAATTATTTTCATGGGAAATCTAGCGAGTGCCTTATATTGTGCATATTAAACGAGTCAGAAACATGGTTAGAAAAGCTTTTATAAACCTTCTCCTTTACTGTCCTCGTGTAGAAATGTAAATGTTAGTGATGTCAGTCATCCTTGTTGCTAATTGTTCCAATATGAAAATGTTTATGAAATGTCACAGGCTAGGCTATTTCAATTTAACTTTAGAAGACACTGCATAATCACTGTGTTAAATAAATGAATCTAAATGTACAAAGCTGTTGGAATTACCCTATTCTGAAAAATCTGCACATGTAGCAAAATAATTATTTGCCTTATTCCAAATACAAATATAGAATATAAGTGGCCATTGGAAAACACAGTGAGAAGTAACTGTCTCATTAAGTTAATCTTTTATTTCTCTGTTAATTAAGAGAGCCAGAAAGTCTGCAAGTTGAATTAAAAATGCACTTGATCAAGTGGGTGATTTGCTCCCCATAAGATATATAGCAGTAATTCCTGAAAAACCTGCACCTTGGGGTGTGGGTGCGGGAGTCTGTAATCAGAGGTGAATAGTTTCTAAAATGTAGATTTCACAGTCATCTTGGAAGTTGGGAAAGAAAAATCAAAGGGTTTTCAAGATCATTAAAATGAAGTCTCTTTTTTCTGCACAGTAAGAAGATGAAGTTTTAAGAACTTGAAAAGAGCTTGAAAAGGAGGAGTTTCCCCCTCCCCTTTTCCCCAGGAGCTGGTCAAACTTTGTGTAACCCTCCAAAGAGAAGCACTGATTATATTTCTTCGTCTAAATGCACTATTTTGGTATTAGTTGTACACCGCAGTCAGGCAGCTTGTTAATTAAGCTGCTTAATGCCAGTGGAACAACAAAAGACTCTGATGGAACATAAATATTTTTTGGCTGTACTCTCAACTATCCCCAGACTAAAGCTATTTTTCTGTTTAAAAGGATGGAACACTGTCATTTACAGCCAACAATATTCACTCTGGCACTCCTGTCATCCCATCCCCCAGGGGGTCTGACTTAAGGATGGTTTGTATGGAGCTACTTCCTGCTATCCCCACACTGTGCCATTGGATTGACCTAGCATATCTAGGAGATCACTAGTATCTCTTAAAAGCACAGGAAGGTAGGGAAATGTTGAAGGCATTGTGGAAAATTCAGTGCTACACAAACCATTGCAAAAGGTGGCTTCCGATAACAACACTTCTCCCTGTGTGTGTGTGTGTGTGCGTGCGTGCATGCGTGTGCAGTAATAGCCTTTGAACTCTCATGCTCTCATCTTCTCTTTCCCATGCTTGGGAACCCAATTCATAGAATAACTGGATTAGAAGGGGCCTTTTGGGTCATCGAGTCCAGCTCATTGCTCAATGCAGGTACCTGAATCAAAGCAGATCTGACAGATGGTTGTCCAATTCTCTCTTGAATGTTTCCAGTTTTGGAGTGTTCACTGCCTCTCAAGGTAGTGAGAGGTGCTCTAACCATTAAGATGTTTTTCCTGATATTGATCCTATATCTTCCTTTAGTTTGAGCCCATTATTACATATCCTGCACTCTGGGATGGCTGAAAATAGATCCTTCCCTTCCTCTTATAATTGCCTTTCAATTGCCTCCAGCCCTTTCTCCACCTGGCCTTGTGAGACCTCCAGCGCCTGTGGCAGCAGCAGTGCCTCAGTCTCTGTCCCAGCTGCGGCCAGGTCAGCGTCAGGTGTGACAGGCCTGGTGTTGGTTGAGCTGCGGTGGAGTGGGAGCTGTGGAACTGCAGAATAGGGGTTTGGCCACACAGGGGCCAGTGGCAAGGGCCCTGGTCTGGTGGAGTCTCATGCTGCCTTTGCTCCCTGGCCCTGTGGAATTGGCCACAGACTTGGCCACTGGGGCATGGGGCCAGACATCGCCCCCCATCCAGCCTAGACTTTGGACTCTGAGGCCTGGACTCTTGAAGCTGAATCCTTGTTTTCAGATGTTTTGACTTAGTTTATTATTGTACTGTATGCTAATTGTATTCTGTTAATTGTATCTTGTTCTCTAGTGTATGCTAATTGTATCTTGTTTTATATTGTATTGGATGTGATATTGTTGTTAGCCGCCCTTAGCTGAATCTGCGAGTGGGCGGAATACAAACCCAAATTAATAATAATGATAATAATAATAATACAGAAGAAATACAAACAGCTGGAGTGTGAAGCATTTTCTTTCATTGATGGTGCAGAAGATATTTACAATGCAGCAGAGAAATAACTAGGATACTTTCTCTGTTCTGTGCTCAGCTATTTACAGAGTATATATGGTTCAAACAGTTCTCTGAACAATGACAAAGAGATAACAGCTTGCAAACTTGCCAAGACAGCTCTTTGGAGATGAGCTTACAGAATTAGTCTTTGAAGTCCTGTGAAGACCTCGGATAGCAAGGCTGATATCTGAACAGTGGTCAGGAAAAAGCAGGTGGATAACACAAAGTCCAAAGATGCATTTCTCTTAGGAAGACATTCCTCTTAGGAAGACTGCAACAGCAAACAGACATCTTAGCCGGTAGGTTTCATCCAGTAATCAGCACCGCATATCACCAACAGTTACTGGGCATTTCCACCAGCATATGGCCCAATATTCTGTCAGCCCTTCAGCCCAGGCAGGCTGACTGGTTTCACAGTTTGAGATGGCCTTGTTTTAAGGACATTTCACAAGCATAATTACCTAATTCAATAGGGCTGTGATAGAACACACAATGTCAGATGTCCCTTTAAGGAGTCTTTGTGTGTTCTATCATAATATGCTACCCAATTGATCCAGTTGGAACTTAGGATCTAACAGCAACTTGATTCATTACCATAATACTCTCAAGAATGGTAAAATGAGAGGTTATTTGTCATAACCATTCTTGGGGATGGGGGTGGGGAATGCAGTCCTTGATGAAGCTGAAGTGTAAAGGCTGAAATTTTCTTGATTATGAATGCACCCACAGTAAATAATCTTCCTCAATAATGTCCTTCATTTGTGTGAGCCTATCAGTCTAAAATGCCTTCTCTTTCTGAGATATGCTAGTTTTGGCAGATGTGTATGAGAGAAAATAAATTGGTAGTGTTTGGGAAATGTAAAAAAATGGAAAATAAGAAGATATGCCTAGTAAAGCTTTATATAAGCCAATATTCAGATTCTATTGGAAAGATAGGAAGTCTTCATTAGTGCTAAGAAGCCACAAAAAAGGCAAGCTTTTGAGTTAGGCAAAACTCTTCATCAGACAAAGATCACATTAAATGTGGGGTTAAGACATATTCATTCCTCCCCGCAAAACTCTGGATGTTATGCTATCTTTGCTTGTTAACAGATTTTTGAAAACACAGAAGCTTGCCTTCTCATGTATCCTGACCTAAATCTAGGCTGTAAGTAAGGTAGCGCATAGCCAAGTAAACACTCCAGTCATCATCTTGTCTTTTAAAAGTATATTGTAGTCAAAGTAAGTTACAGAACAAAGTTTTAGGAAACAAAGATTCCTTAGCTTCAAAAGGTCAGAAAGCAGATTAAAACAATGAAAACCTATCTAATGGGGGAAGCCATGGGGGCCCCTCTTAGCTTGAAAGTCCAAGAGAAAGTCCTGCCCATTCCCTCTGGTTTTTATCTCCTCAAACAAGTTCCACTCTCTTGCCATTCCCCTAAATGAATCCAGCCAATTGCTAAGCATCACATGTCTGTCCAATTTAAGATTCATTTCTTGAAAACCATGAGACTAGCATGTTTTGACTGTCACTCCTGCTCTGGAATGCACCATAACTCCTCCCCTTCAGTACACACACACATACACACACACCAATCTCCATTACAGCCCTGATATGCACACAGGCCCCATTCTAACTATGATAAGGGATCCATAACCACCAGTCTTGAACCAGGCTGCAGGGGGTTGTGTGATGCTGGCAGCCCTAGTGGCAGCCTTCTGCCCTCAGCGTGCTCCACCAGGTCTGCCAGGTGGGCAGGGCAGAGGCATGGGCTTCAGACACAGCAGATGGATGGGTGGCTGGGCCCCTCCTCCATCTTGCTTAACTACAGTGGGGCTCTGCCCCCTCCCTTTGTGCAGAGTGATGCACCTGGGCCCTTCCTTGTTTTTGGGATGCAGCAGGGCTCCTCCTCCCCCACCTGTGCATAGTGTGCACTTTGTTGTATTTTGTTGTGCACTTGCGCCAGTCTATCTCACCATCCCCACTTGTTGGTCCAAGGAAAGATTGTTTGGCATGAGGCTTGTCTGTGCTATGAAATAGGTTGGGGGGGGGTATATATTTCCAAGGCATAGTGAGGAGCAAAAACAAATTTCTGTTTGGCTTTGTAGATGAAAATCTGCAATAGACTATTATGATAGTCAACCCAGCTGCAATAAATGGATACTAATTTCACTGCCAACAGCAATATATTATTTCATTATTTAGATAAATGCACTTCTGTGCAGTATGTCTAACTCAATAATGCCATGAACTTAAAAAGATGAGAAAGTGGAAACTCTTCAAAAACATAAGAAGTAATAAGATCCAGCAGACGTACGCTGCTTGTGACTGAGGAGCTTTTGAGATGACTTCTAGCTGAAATGCAAGCATATCGACTGTGTGAAATCTGGGTTAAAAGTCCAAAAATTCATAAACTTGCAAATGAGAATAGGACTGATATGCGAATTAACAGGGGAAAATGAAAAGCCTATTCTAATTATCACCTCTCTGTCTGGCTCATTTTAATCACTCCCATATTTTAAAAATCTATCTTTTGAACATCTAAGCAATATTTTTTGCCCTCTGACTACTATCTTTTCCCTCTCTCTCTGCAAGCAATCTCACCAACTAATTCATTGCCTTCTCCCCTTCCCATAATATATAGCATTCTCCCCTCCTTCTCTTTCATCTACATATATGGGATCTTCTGTTGTTCTTCCTCCATCTAACCATTATCTTCTGTAGCCAAAGGCAAGCCTTGTAGCAAAAAATGTCACCACCACTTCATCCTTAGCTCTGGTTTGCTTATTTGGTTTTCAATATTATTATTTTTTGCATTATTATTATCAATTTTATTTTGAAGTCTGTACATTGAGAGAAGTGTTGTCCCCAGTTTAAGCTGCAGCCCTATTATGTCAGAGCACCACTCATGACCTGCAGATATGGTCAATGCAATGCAAAGTAAAATCACAGCAGATCTGTAAAATATGTAGGTTGGAGCTAAGGTACAACCAAAGCCTTTTCCAGGTTGTCATGGCTTGTGATACTGATAATACACTTCCTGCCTTACTCCAATGGTCCAGTGTTGACACACCAAAAAGCCAGGAGCACTAGATAAGGGAGAATGATCTAGTAACTTCAGGTAGTTGGACACCAACCATTATTAGTGGAAAAATACAGTGACAAGAGTATGCCTTATAACAGAATACTGATGGACTTCAATTCCCAGAAACCTATGTCTGAAACCATTTGCTAATTAGAAACCATTAGCTGATCAGTGTTTTGGGGATTCGACTTAGGCTTCTGGGAATTGAAATCCAAACACCAAAGACTGGGGAACACTGCCTTATAACATGAGGACAATATGAATTAGGGAAAGGACTTTCAGGGGCATTTCTTATGTGCCATCAAGTTGGAGCTGATTTAGAACAATTGTTATAGAGCATTAAAGATAAATAAGATACTGTATTTTAAGAACTGTTATACTAGTTCCGCACCCCCACTGTGTTTCTGTGGCTGAGAAGGGATTCAAGCTGAGGTCTCCTGTGACCTTGACCATAAGTCTATCTATTACGCTACACACGGATACATGATGTTATTATTATTATTATTATTATTATTATTATTATTATTATTATTATTATTATTATTATTATTATTATTATTATTATTATTATTATTATTATTTATTACACTTGATACCCCGCCCCAATCGGGAGAACCCGACTCTGAGCAGCTTACAAGACACTAAAAATAAAATTAAAGACATAAGAACAATTTACACCAATAAAAGCATCAAAGTTAAAAGTTCTATGGAAGGTAGTTAGACTCAAAAGTGAATCAGTGATTCTGGAGTTGATGCATATGTGAATGGGGTGTATTTCAATTTCTAGTTTTTCTGAAAGACTGCATTTTCCTGACTGAGCCTGTATTGACGTGATTGCTTGCTGTTAGCAGCAACATCACACAGTGAATGCCACTTCTCTCAATTCTTATTATAATCTGGTCTATGGATATATAGTTTATTCATTTGATTGTTTGCTCCCTTTTTTGTTCGTATATATATATATATGGGGCTGTTGAGCTAGATACTTTACTGTTAGAATTTATGTTATACTGTAATGAAGTGCAACTTGAAAGCAAAGTATCCCCCAACAAATAAGCATTGTGTATACAGTATTTCCTATTTATGTGTCTTGTATAAAAATTTCTCCTGAGACATGTGCAGAAAAAGGCTATTTCAGAATTATTTCTGGCCATTATCCCCAGTCTTTGCCTTGGTCTGATCATCATTACAGTGTCTGAATTATGATCATCATTTTAAGTCACTGTTCCTTGAGAAAGGGTACTTGAGGCTGTTCAGTAACAAGCAGCAACAAACAGCAAAACATAACAGCATATTAAAATATTACAGGAACAAATAGCACAAGCAGCATTATTCCAATTAAGCCAATAATTACCTGTAACTGTGAACTTAGATGAGGAGTGCTCAAACTTTTCAGGCCATGTGCCAGTCACATGGTTGAGCATGCTGGTGATGTGGTTCCTCCTACTTGGAAATGGAAGTAAAACCTGCATGTGCAGGTGTGGAATGCACTCATGCATGTACAGGACAGTACCATAAAACATGCCTGCACATGCACATTTTACTTCTGCTTCTGGGAGCGGCATGGGTTGGAGGAATTGGTGCCACAGGCTGTAGTTTGGACACTCCTGACTTAGATGGTAAATGCTAACATACAGTAATACCTCGGATAACGTTTACCTCGGATAATGCTAAAATTGCATAACATTAAACAATCTGGGGAGGAGAATTGGATCGAATAACGTTAAGGTCCTATGGGATGGATCGGATAACAACCGCTAAAGCCTGTGCGGTTACAATGTATCTCTATGGAGCTTTAACGTTATCTGATCCATCCCATAGGATTTTAACATGCATCGGATAACACTAAAAATCGGATAACACCAAGACTTGTGGGGGCGTGGTTAAGCATGGCGTAGAGAGAGCAACCATTTCCTCTCTCTCCGCTAGAACAACATGGTACAAATGAGATTTAACGAATAACAAATAATAAAATTTGGAAAATAAGATATTTAAAAGCGACCTGAAAGCTGTGGGAGAAATTGTGGAAGAAGCCAAAGTCGTGCGGGGCTCGGGGCCCGGAGGCATAGCTCCGGAGGTGAAACGAGCCGGGACCTCAAGAGAGAGACCCGACTCAAACAGTCTTCCGTTGAGCGGGCTGGGGGCCAAGAGCCAGAATGAATCTAAAGCTTCAAAGTTTTAAAATCAAGCGGCGGAAAAAGGATCGCAGCGCCGGAGTCTGTCCCAGGAAAGAAGCTGATTTTATGAAGTAAATTAGGTTTATTGGGGACAGACGGGGCACAGCGGAGGATCTCCGAGTTGACACGGACTTTCAGCAATTCAAAGTGTTGATCGGACTGAGACAGAAGGGTGAGTGAAGAGAAGATTATAATCAGTATACTGGGCTTAGTCAATACAAATTGAAGAGAGAGGAAGGACGGGACTTACTGGGGAGATATTTATGAGAAGAGGGGGGTGAGGAATCTGATAAAGCGGACAGAGTGGAACGGAGCAGTTTAAAATAATAATTGGACTGGTTCAAATCAGTAAAGCAGAGGAAGCAGAGATTAAGATCGGAGGAAGAGAGTGGGAAGAAGGAGGGAGAACGAGGAGAGAGAGCAAAAGGACGAGAATCCTGAGGGACTGAAAGAGTTGAAAGAGCGAGATTCAATGAGAAGGAAAGACGGAAGAGTCGAACTTTGTTTTGTTTGAAAAGTGAGACTGCGCCAGGCTCTGGGACTAAATAAACTCTTGAACTGTGTTAATTTCATGACTGCGAAGTCTGTACTGAAGGGGTGAGCTGGCTTAATTGAAGTTAAAGAGGCTTCGAATGGAGAAATACGATCTTTTTAAATTAGAAAATGGCGGACGCAACCGAAATTTAGAGCCTCAGACCGGAACTTTACAGGGAGAAGAAGAAGCAGGAACAGAAATATAGCTTTTAAATCGAAAGAGCAGATTCGAAACAGAATTTTACTCCCTCGTTATTTTGATGTTTTGTGACTATTTCAATTTTGAGCTGGCAATAAGGAATAAAATCTCCGTTGGCATATAATTTGAACTACTCCTGCAACTCCAGAATATTGGATATTATTTTTGGACTATTTTTGAAGACAGAAAATAAATATATACATACTTTTTTTTCCTTCTCTCTTGCTCTCTCCCCCCTACATTCTTTTCTTTCCTCTCTTCCTGCTTTTTTACATTTCTGCCCCCCTTCCTCCCTTCTTGGTCTGTTCCTTTTTCTGCTTCCTAGCTGGGATCATTTAATTCATATACACACAAATTGTTTCTATATAAGTAATTCTCTGTTTTTCCGTTAAACAAAAATAATTGGGGTAATTAATCAGGGGTAAGATTCCATATAAATTACAGGGGCTATAACAAGAGAACTTGATCGATTTTCAAGTTTAAATTTAAATATAAATAATTTAAAAGTAATACATTAAGGCAAAATAGTGGCAAATTTTGAAAAATTGAATAATTGACTGATTGATTTAATGTTTGATTGGTTTATGGAATAATTGACTGATTGATCTAGTGTCTGACTAGTTTGTTAATAATTTACTGATAAGTTAATCAAGTGGAATATTGTGTATTGTGCAGAAAATAATTGAATTTTGGGACATAAAATAATTAAATTGATTGAAGCAATTAATATAGATTTGGTTTCCAATATTGAGAAAATATTAAAACAATAATAATAACAAAATACAATAAAATATAATAGTTTGATTTGTAATAAAACATAGTCCCACAATTCAATTGATATAATCAGAAATAACAAAATGGAAGCAGGGAAAAGCAAAGAGGAGGAAGAAGTTACAAAACCAAAGACGAGAAGAGAAAAGAAAGACCAGAAAGACCAGAAAGACCAGAAGGACCAGAAAGAGAGACAAGAAGTGCAAACACCTCCTCCTGTAGTAGAGATATCAGCAATAGAGAATGTTCAAATGTTTGTGGAATTTGGAAAATTTATTAAGAAGGTGGATATAATAGAGAGAACAATGTCGGATGGGATGCAAGAAAGGAAAAAAGAATTTCAAGTAATTCTGGATGAGATGAGAAAATGTAGGGAAGAGACAAAAAAAGAAAGAGAAGTAGCAAAAAATAATTATCAGACTTTGACAACAGCTTTAAAAGAAGTAACCAAAGAGGTGAAGGATAATACGTCAAAAATAAATACTATGATGGCAGATGTATACAAACAATTGGATGATGTTAAAACAGAAGTTACCGGCTTGTTTCATGCAGACCAATCAACAAATGTGAAGATAATTGCTCAAGATAAGAGATTGGAATTGCTGGAAGAAGAGAATAGAAAAAGGAATATTGTGATTAGAAAGATGGGGGAGAGGACACCAGATAAGCTTAAAGATCGAGTAATTAATTGGCTGAATAATTTGAAAATGGGTAAAGATTTCGTGGCAGAGGACATTGTGAGTGCATTCAGGATTGGGAGTAAAAAGGGGAAAAAAGGGAATAGAAATATATTGATCAAATTTGCAAATTGGGGGGACAAGTTGAAAATCATGGCCTTTATCAAACAAGCAGGTTCTGGTGTCCTAAAGATAGATGAGGATGAGGTGGAAGTGTATAATGATATTTCTCCAATGGAAAGAAACTGGAGGTACAAGATGAAGCCAGTAACAAAATTGTTGATGTCAAAAGGTATAACATACAGTTGGAGATTTCCGCGAAAACTGAGATTCTTTTATGATAAGAAAATGCATGAAATTGATGACAAGACAGATGTGTTCTATTATTTAGCTCAAATTGGTCTGATCAAGTTTGCATCCAAGGAATGGACTGATTTTAAAAAAGGTCTACAGGAGGTTGGAGGTTTGGAGAAGAGCTCGACTTTAGCGGAGGAATTGGAAGGGGCGGTGGGGGGGTCGGATTCACTGGACTTGGGGAGCCTGGTATTGTTGGATTAAGAAATTTATAAATGATGAGGTGGAGAGAGGGGAGGGAAGGTGGAGAAAAAGGAAAAAAAAAAGATCGTGATCCCATGCCATGCACCACTGTCCCCATCCTCCCCTCTTTGGGAACCAAAGGCAACGCTCGAAGAAGGAGAGCGGGGAGGAAGGCTTTCGAGGTTTGTGTAGGTATGTTTTTTGTAATAGATGTTATTGGTGTCTTTATATATGATTTTCTCTGTAGGGTGGAGGTTTGCACGTCCAGGAAGAAGAACAGTTTAAGAGATATAATAGTTAGTAATGTCAAGGGTAATTAAAATATTATCTTGGAATGTGAAGGGGACAGGTTGTGTTTTGAAAAGAAAGAAAATTCAATTAGCACTTAAGCAAGATAATTCGGATATTATATTTTTGTAAGAAACTCACCAAAAATCTTCTGATGTAAATAAATTGTATGTTAAAGGGAGGCAAATATACGAAATAGCACTGGGATCATCTAAGGCTAGAGGGTTGGCAACTTTGATATCAGATAGATTGGGATTTAGTCTCACGCAGAGTATTGCTGATCCAAATGGAAGGTATTTAGTTATAAAGGGGACTATCGAAGATGAAGAAATAACATTGATAAATATATATGCACCAAATGAACACCAATCGGAATTTTTAGATAAAATAGCAGAGATAATAAGGAAAGAAAGCACACAAAATTTGATAGTAGCATGCGACTTCAACTTGATTCGCTCAGAAATAGATAGCACTGGGGTAAAAAGGGATAAAAATAAAGACTTATTATCAGATTGGCTTGTTACAACAGGGTTGAAGGATGTTTGGAGGGAAGTAAAAGGTGAAGAAAGAACATATACTTTTTTTCGCAAACATATACTATGTATTCCAGACTTGACTACTTTTATGTTACAAAGAATTTAATAGACAAAGTTGAAAAAATTGAAACGGGTATTTTCAAGGAATCAGATCATGCAAAAATAAATATGGAAATAAAAATAGGTGGGCTTAAGAAAAAAATCTTTAAGTGAAGGTATGATCCCAGTTTATTTAGGAATCAGACAACTAAAGATCAGATGACAAAAGAATGGGAAAAATACTGGGAGTGGAATGATAATGATGAAGTTAATTATAGTACAGTCTGGGATACTATGAAGGTGATATTCAGGGGGGAATCCATAAAACTAGCAAGTATAAGGAAAAAACAAGAGACAAAAAGATATCAAGAGTTAGAATCACAGTTGAAAGACATTCAAACTAAGCATGCGAGAAGTAAAGATCTGAGGTTACTGGGGGAAATAATGAGAATAAAGAAAGAATTAGATGGTAGAGATATGGAAAAAGTTAAAAAAGATATTATTTTTCTAAAGAGGGAATATTTTGAACACGGCAATAAGAATTCTAAATTATTAGCAAGGGCAGCCAAAGAGCGGAAAACCAAAAGTCAGATAAGTGTACTGGTGGATAATGTGGGAAGGAGATGTAACAAGAACACAGAAAAATTAAAAATAGTGGAAAAATTCTATAGAGAGTTATATTCAGGAAAAAATGTAGATTTAAGTAAACTTAGGGTACAATTTGAAAAACAAAGGATTAATAAAATTAAAGAAGAACATAAAAACATAGTGGAGGCAATGATTACGGAGAAGGAAATTATTGAAGCGATAGGTAGACTAAAACCAGATAAAGCCCCAGGCGAGGACGGATTATCTGCAAATTTTTATAAGGACTTTAAAGGGATGTTGATAGGAAAACTTAACAAATTATATAACAAGATACTAGATGGAGAAAAGACACCAGATTTATGGAACAGAACAATAATAACATTAATACCAAAACCAGGGAAAGATGTAGAAAAAATTGAATCATATAGGCCAATTTCTCTAATAAATCTTTACAATGATAATGGCAAAAAGAATGAATATTTTTATTGGAGATTATATTAACAAAGATCAGGCAGGATTCTTGAAGAACAGGCATATGGCAGATTTAATTAGGAAGGTACTGGACCTAATGGAAATAGCGGAACGAAAGAAAGAAAAAATTGGATTTTTAGCTTTAGACATATTTAAAGCATTTGATTCTCTACAGTGGGGCACAATACAGGAAATGATATGTCTATATGGATTTGGGAATAAATTCTTAGGAATAATGACTAAATTGTACCAACAGAGCACTGCTAGGGTTAAGGTCAATGAGGAATATACGGAAGAGATAAGATTAGAAGCAGGAACGAGACAAGGGTGTCCATTATCTCCAGTAATATTCATTATAGCAATGGAATTTCTGGCCAATATGATTCGACAAGATAAAGGGATAACAGGTTTAGAAGATTGTAAAATAAATTTATATGCTGATGATACTTTATTGATAGTTAAACAACCAAATCAAGCATTGGGGAAAATTCTTCAACACCTTAAGGAGTTTGAGGAAATCACTGGCTTAAAAGTTAATTGGGAAAAATCAGAAATGATAACTTGTAATATGGGTATAAATGAACAAGAGGAAATTAGGGCAAGATTTAAAATTCAAGTAAAATGTTCAATTAGATACTTAGGAATAATAATTATAGGGAATTATAAAGAACTTAAAAGGTTAAATTATGGGAAAGTAAGAAAAGAAATTGAAGGGAAAATAAAGAAATATAAAAATTTGAACCTTTCCTGGTTTGGAAGAATAGCTCTCTCAAAAATGATGCTTTTACTGAGATTGAATTTTTGGTTTGATGCTCTACCAATTAAACATAGTATCAGCGAACTTCAAGAATATCAGAAATTGATAAATAAATTTTGTAATGGAGACAAGAGGCCAAGGGTAGCTAAAGCAATGTGGTATTTACCTCATTAGGAGGGAGGAATGGGGATACCAAATATTCAAAATTATTACAAAGCTTTCCAGATTAGGAATGTTGTAAAGATATTAATGAATGAAGAAGTAAGCTGGGAAGGAATAGAAATGAAGGAGCTATCACAAATGGAGAAAGCATCATTTTTGAGTAAAGAAAAGAAAAAACCAGATAACAAAGAAATACAAAATAGGCTTTTAAAGACAACGATGGAGGAGTGGAAGAAAGTCAAGAATTATATAGTCCCGGGCATTTCACCAATTTTAGAATTAGGAGATTTTAATAATTTACCGATAAGAATGGATCAAAGGACTAGAACTGTGTTAGCAAACAAAAAAATTCATTCATTAAGAGATTGGATAAGAGTCTGCACAGATAATGATGAAAGGAAGGATCTCTTTCAACAATTGGAATTAAATTGGCTCCAAATTCATCAGATAAACAAATGGAATAAGGAGAATGTACAAGGAAGAGTTAGAGAGAGAGTTGACAGATTTTGAGGAAATGTTGGATAAAATAAGAAAAGAGAAGAAAGGTATAAAAGGGATTATCAGTAAATTATATAAAATCTTTAATAATGTAGGGAATATACAAGAGATACTTAAAAATAACTGGGAGCAAGATTTAAACGTAACAATCCCTGAAAGAAAATGGCAGGAAATTTGGCAAAGGAGAGTAATGAGAACCTTATCAGTCCGGGTTAAAGAACATAATTACAAGTTGCTATGGCGCTGGTATCTGACCCCGGTTAGGCTTCATCAAATAGATAATAAGAAAAGTGATAACTGTTGGAGATGCAATCAAGATAAGGGGACATATTTACATATGTGGTGGAATTGCAATGAGTTAAAAAACTTCTGGGGTAATATAGAAAAAGAAATCAGTTGTATATTTGAACAGAAGCTTATACTAGGGTCGGAACCAGCGTTATTGACACTCATTGAGGATGGCAAAATGAATAAGGATGATAAGGAATTAATGTTAATTATGATGTCAGCTGCCAGACAATGTATTGCGAAGAAATGGAAAAGTGAACTTAAAGTGAAAATAGAAGATTGGTACAAAGAGATGTGGCAACTGGCAATAAATGACAAACTGACATGGGAATTGAATGCTAGAAAAGAAATAGCTCGGGAAGATAAATTTTGGGGAACATGGAAAAAATTTGTTGAGTATGTAATAGTGAAAAACCAAGGGGTTAAACCTGTACCGGATCAGGCTTGTTTTTGGAAAAATTGAACTGCTGTATTCCTGGACATTGTATATAACACTTGGGTATAATTCTTTTTCTCTTTTTACTATATTATGCTAATTAATAATATGACATTAAGTTGGTTAAATCAAATGTAAAAAGTAAGAGAATTGATAATGTCTTTTTTTTGTGTGTGTATTATGTACTTATTTTTATGTTACTGTAGTTTTATTTTATGTATTGTGTGAAAATAAAATAAAAAAAAGACTTGTGGAACCAAGTCTTAGCGTTATCTGAGATATTACTGTATTTGCAACCAAGAAAGGCCACCGGGGGGGGGGGGGAGAGGAAGGCTTTTAAACTTTCCTTCTCCAGCTATGGAACAATAGAATATTGTTAGTAATATAATTTAATCTATTTTTAGTCTAACTCTGCCAGAGGTCTTTTATGTTATCATTTATGCTATTCTTCTTAAAGGAAACATCAGGATTTTACCTGGATCTTCTGTGTGGACCAAAACATGCACTCCATAACTTATGTTCCCTCTCCTTTAATGGTTCATGTATTCAAATCTATCATGCCCTAGATTTGGAATGTGCAGTCTCACATTTAAGACAATATGTACATTACTGTGTTTCAGCTCATTCAGTGTGCCTAGAGAGACCATAGTTTTACGTTCACAAATCCTTTCTTCTATTCAACTGCCTGTTAACATTTCTTACAGAAAAATGGAAGTGATATTCTTTAAGCAAACATAACCAGTATGACTCAAAGGGTTTTACATAAATGTTGACCTGCTATTTAGCAACTGATCCAGGATCTGCTCTTAGTAGGGACCAACAGCAGGCTAACAATAAATATCACTGTAATACTCACAAGATGGCATTAACACAAGCACCCTTTACTTTTTCTTGTAAAAATGTAATAAACCATCACATGAGATTTATCATACTACATTGATGTTTTTACTGCTGCTGAATAAGGACTAATGATTTAATGCCAATGAAATAATCCATCCATAATTCATTCTTGCACTACATATCTATAATTCTTGTTATTAGTATTATTCAAGCAAGGAGATCATTAAAGATGAAGCAAATTTCTCAAAAATAATTTAAATGAAGAGTGATGCCAACAAGTTCAAATTATCCCCACCCCAATAATTATATACAATAATGGATTTGGAAGTGGCCTCTAAGGCCATTGAATCCAATCCTCTGAAATCCAAATATAGCTGACAGATGGTTTTCTAATTTTCTCTTGAATGGCTCCAAC
This sequence comes from Furcifer pardalis, assembly GCA_030440675.1. Classification (NCBI taxonomy): domain Eukaryota; kingdom Metazoa; phylum Chordata; class Lepidosauria; order Squamata; family Chamaeleonidae; genus Furcifer; species Furcifer pardalis. The sequence goes on along the minus strand of CP126890.1, from coordinate 75,249,760 downwards.
ACTGGAATGCTCACCACCTCCTAAGGTAACTGATTCCATTATCATTCTGATCTAATAGTTGGGAAGTTTTTCATGATATATCAGCTGAAGTCTGGCTTCCTAAAACCTGGGCCCATTATTGCACATCTTGCACTCTAGGATGCTTGACAACAAATCCCACCCCTCCTTTATATGACAACAAATATTTCACAACTGTGATCATATTTCTCATTAGTCTTTTCTCAAGGCAATAAATGTGTGCATGGCAAGTGCAGAGCTTGCTGTTTGGGCTAGACAGCAAGTGGGAATGATGCTGTTGTGAACATCTGATAATCTACCTACCTATCTACCATTTCATTTTACCTTGGACCAGCTTGGCTGGCAGCAGAGCAGCAGGAGGCATAGCCTTACTTAGAATAGCAGCTTCCACTGTACTCACTGTGCAGCAAAACAAAGAGCACTTAACAGGAGCAGGAGCAGCAGCAGATCATTTAAGTAGTCAAGGTCAATGATACAAAGGGACTAGGGACAACCCTACCATTGTGTTGGAGAAGACAATACCCAGAGATCCATGGGCTATACACACATACCCAGAGCATGAAAGGCTGCATTAACATTTGGAGATAAAAAAACACACTTTCCTTTTCTTTCCAAATGAACAAAGGGTATTTGTGGGAAGGTAAACAGTGTTCCTTGCACTCCATTGTAAACAAAGGTGCTTTATGTTGAAACAAAGCAGCACTGATAACAGCCACACATGCACCCTGGCTACAGCATTTGAACCTGTCTTGCAATGTGAAGGAATGTGGGAACAAGCCCAACGTTTTCTTCTTTAACATGAATAGCATATAGCTGGAACATTCACTGATGCATGGAACTAGGGATGATCTTTCCTGAGTGAACTATGTATTTCTCATTACATTTCCCTCACCCCACAGCCATACCTAGTTTTTCTTATTTACATTTCTTCAAGCTTCTTGGTTCCATTTTCCAAACCACATTGTCCATATGTGGAGATATTTATCCTTCTTCCTCATCAAGTAACTTCCTTCACTCTCTACTTAAGATTTATTTACTAGAAGCCATAAAACAATGTAAAGAAGGTGACCTCCTTCTTTTATTGTAGCCATTTCCACTCCTGATTTAATTCCCAATAAGTATTTAATTGTTTCCACAGAATTTACACAATTATAGCTGGTGAATGGAGTCAGTTCACCAATTCCCAACAGGCTATAATTTATTTTGAGTCTGAGAAAAGAGATTCACAGTGTGAGAACAAGTGTCTTTTATTAAGCACATAACCAACAAATGTCAAATAGTAGCGCAGACTATAAAGGCATTCCCAAAGGAGTAAAAGTTACAATTACAGATGCAGTAAATCAAAGCAAGGAACAAGCAATATATAAAGACAAGAGTTTAAAATAAAAATAAAAAGTGGTACTGTTGGAGAAAATGAGCAGCTGACAACCCAACAGCTGTAGGAGCAACACAGTTGTAAAAAAATTCATCTTACTGATTCTTATTAAAACTCATTTTACTCATTATACAAATGTCTATATAATCCTTTATTTAAAAAGTCATGCTCAGAGGCAGGAATGTCAGTAGAAAGGGTTAATACTTTAGTTACTAGAGAAGATAGAAATGAGCCAAAAAAAAAAAAACCCTAATTCAATTAAGTTTAAGTTGGAGAGTACAGGTTTTTAACACATAGCTTGATAATAAATTGCTGCTCATGTCCAAGTTTGGTTACTACAGTAAAGTCTTGGCAGAAATAAAAAATCCTATCTACTATTTTATTTCTCTCCTCCCTCCAATCTCTGGTTTGAACTTTAGAGAGAAGAAAATGGCTACATAAACTCTTGGAAAACCAATCTTTCATCCCCCCTATCCTACCCAAACATGTATCTCCTTTTTCTCTACTCCTGTCTTCTAATCATGTCTCTTTTCTCTTTTCATCCTACTAGCTAAAATCCTGTTGTATAGCCAAATTTTGGAAGCAAAATATAACAAATGATCTTTTTTTTTTTTTGCTTGATCCTTGGCCAAATCCTTCCACCTTGTTTGTTTGTTGTTATGTGCCATCAAGTCACTTCCTACTTCCTATGAATTAGTGGCATCCAGAAAGTATTGTGATCAGAGGCCCTGCTTATCTCCTACAAACTACTCAACCTTGTTAAGTATTCATAATTACTTAAGATTACAGTGTTTACCTATTTATCCAAGAGTTAACTTCATTGATCGCAGTGAAATTTCCTTCTGAAAAGACATATAAAGAATTCTGTACCACTTCATCTATAAAGAAGCAATTTGCAAAGGGAACATTCCTCCATTTCAGACATCCAGCTATGAGCACATCAACAGCTAAATAGGCATTTGCATATATTCTCCATTCATACAGGACAAAGGAAGCATTTTTGTGTGAAAAGGATCAACATTTCTTGAATTCCACCCCAACATACAGGTTGTGGCAGTGATGGCCAACCTTGGCACTCCAGGTGTTCTTGAACTCTAATTCCCAGAAACCCTTATCAGTATGTGTGTTGATTTGGATTATGGGATCAAGCTTACAAAAAAACAAGAGGATTGGTCATAAAAAAGATACGCAGCCCAGGAAGATAGCACGGGATGGGATGTTTCATGCCTGACATGAATTCAATGGGAGAATCCATGAGCAGCTCAAACGCATGTCTTGGGGATCTCACCTCCCTAACATGGGCTTCATCCATGAACAATACTTTCAACCCATCTAGTTGTGATCCAGTGACACATTCTGAGACCACTTGTGTTGCAGAAATGCTTTCTATGAGTACCAAAATTAGGCTTCAGGTTGAAGCACACATGACTTCCTCCTCTGCAAGGCAAATGGCTTTGACAGAATAAGGGAACCTATGCTTCTCAGATCTTGTTGCCTTCAGCAGAAGGACTGAGTGGACGGAAATGGAGCAAATAAATTTGAAGCCACAGTACTGCTTCTCAAGTTTTTCAGCAGCATAACAAGGTAAGACAAATGGGGCCTTAGCTTCAGTTCCGATGTACTATATTTTGGAATAAACACTGCAGAGTTTAAGCTCAAATCAATTTTAAACTGAGATTGGTTTATATTACACCAAAAATTAACCTAATTGGCATCCTTCATTTATTTCTACTGTCTGGTGTTGCTGTTGATCTCTGGCCAGACATTCCTTCTGCATTCTGTGTCCCTGTGGAAGCCTGAAAGCTTTGGCTTCAAATTCTTCTTCCCTAATTCCTCCTAATACAGGCATGTCAATCCAGCCTTCATTTTCCAAGGAAGATTCTGCCGGGTGGGACATTCCAGTCATCCCATCAAATAATGTTCCTGCTAGTTAAAATTTATTTCTGTCACCTAAATCTGATTTTTAGCCCCAGCTAGAGTAGATCTGTTGAATCAGTAAGGAGATAGATAAATCAATATATATGCAAATTCCACTGATTAAACGGCTCCACGGTTTTTGGGACTAATGGTTAGATTTAAGCTTATCCAACAGACATTATATTCATTTTAGCTGGTACATTTTCAAATATATTCTGTATCTTAAGAGGGATATTTCTCACATGCAAAACTGTACAGAAAAAATATCACAAACTAACTTGCACTTGTTAATTGTGTTTAAGTAATTTACACTTGCCTTGGTACACCAAAGTGTACTGCAGTCAGCACATAAGGATAATCACAGACCTGTTTCCTGGTAATTTGTTCACAGATTCATGTCCAAGCTTCAGTGAATGTATAAGCATTTAAAATTAGCTCTATAGGCATTGCACACACACACACACACACACACACACACACACACACACACACACACACACACACACACACACACACACGTGTGCACACGCACGTGCACGCACGCACACACACATACACATACACAAGTCATGAATTTATCATTCTTGGAGATCTGAAAAGTTTACTCATGCCAAGATTTCTGACTGAGACTTTTTCCTGTCACAAACACAATTCTTAGCTTCTCACAGAAGTAAGATCCAAATCCCATTATCTCCCATTTATTTCTCATTTTCCACCTTTCCTTTTGCACAAGCAATGACCAAATGCTTTGTGGGTTGTTCCTCTTTCTGGTGAATTTTGCACAGAAAAGTTGCCATGTTATGTAAGATTGTAACTCTGCACAGATTGGTACTTTCCTTTAACCAAAAATAAGCATGAAATAACTCTAAGGTTTCTTGCGGATGGGGTGGGGGGTGGGATCTTGTTAAGTGAAATTGCCACATAAAGAGAAAAAAAGGGTGTCCCTTGAACTTTGTTTATAGTTGAGTGAAAGCCTCCAAAATTCACATATCTATAAAACACACACTCACATAGAAGCACTTGCACACATCTATGTGCATGCATAAATACATAAATGTGCACATGCACATACATGTATGCAGCTGGGTGTCTGGAACAAGCTTCTTTTTGACCAATATTTCTTTCAAAATGGCAGTTCCTCCAAATTATGGACACACATTAGTATTGCTCTTGGGTTGTTTGTTTTGTTTTCTGCACCTGCTACTATCATGATTTTGTTTTTCTTACAAACATTTTGACTCAACTGAGCTTGCTGATCTCTGAGACAAAGAAATGCAAATAATACCTCCTGGAAATTCATTGTACAGCCTTTTGCCCGTTTTCATTGTCAAGAATTCCCAACAAAAACATAATCCTGGGCTTGGTGCAAACAACAGAAGGTTGTCCTTACAGCGCTGTGTTTTTCAAGAACTCAGGGTGAATGCAGATATCATTTACCAAGTGATAATTTGCACCGTATGTATGTAATCAAATGGAAAGCTGTTTGTCAGAAACATCCTGCCAAATTCTGGGGAAAATATTGCCTCATGGCCGTCCCTAATTAGGAATTTAGAGAAGCAAGCCTACCACTTGGCAGGATTCAAAATAGACAACCCATTCCTCAAGAGACTCCAGGTCCATTGTGGCAAAAACTGCTACAAACCATTCTCACAACCTGAAGTTGGGACAAAGGAGAAGTTTGCTCTGTCCAAAAGCTTTTTATTTTATTTTATCCTATTTTCGTTTTACAAACTTATCCAAATATGCCATACTGTAACTGGGAACATGCAGTTTAGAAGCAGAAACTGGCATTTTCCTTGCTGTGTGAGTCAGAAATCTGTGCAATGAAAGAACACGTACAGTACTGTATTTGGAAATTGTGGAAATTGCTGCATACCTTTTTGAAACATGTACACAGAACTTGAGCACATGCCCATAAATGCATGGAGAAAGCTATTCTGATCTTTTCTGTATAAAACACATGGGCACAATTACATGAAGCTTCACATCCAGTGCCATACAGAGAGATGGAACAACTAGTAGTGAGAAGTTCAAAGCATTTGTATCGGTGGTTCTCAATGTGAGGAAAATGCCCCAAAGGAAGACTTCAATTCCCAGAAGCCTAAGGCAATACATTGGCTGATCAGTGCTTTGGAAAATTGATGTAGGCTTCTGGGAATTGAAGTCCAAAAACCAAAGGTTGGGAAACACTGGTCTACATCTAATGTGTCTAGATCAAATCTTTACCTACCATTCCACTCCTTCAGCTTAAAATTAAGGAGCCCCCTCCCCCCAAACATCTGTGAATCATGAAGAAATAACATAGAATGTCAGGATGACAACATAAAAAAAAGACACCTCTTAAAATGGATGAAACCTTTGAAGGGTCTAGATCGGGGGGCTCTCAACCTACAACTTGTGGGCTGGATCTGGCCTGCAGTGTGAAATAATCCATCCCCGGCCTTCACTCCTGCTGCCACGGCTGGAATTGGCTGTGGACTCATTTATGGCCCTTGTAAATGCATTTATGACAGCCATAAATGAGTGCAGCCTTTGTAAATGTGTTTACAACAGCCGTAAATGGCATGGGACCAACCAATCCAGCCCCCTGAACCAGAGGCGGAGCAAGGGAGAAAAGGGGGCAGCCCGACCTGGGCACCACTTTGCGGGGGGGGGGGGCAGTCATGCCGCTGCCCCAGACTTCCTGGTGGATGGGGCAATCGCCGGTACCCTCTGCCACCACCGACACCCTGGGCCCCACCCTGGAGGGTGTGGGTCCGATGACACAGTGGAGGCCAGGGGGTGCCATTCCCCCTCCTCCCCAGGCACCCCCTCCTTATCACCTGCTGGCCTGGGGCGGCATGGCACGGCCCAGTGGAGAGCCCACCATTGGGTTCCCAGGCGTATGGCTGCCTTGCCTCCTAGCCTGGCAGCAGCGTCTAGGAAGGCAGGAAGTCAGGCCAACGGTCACCGTGGCCTAGCGCCAGCCAGGCAGAGGACCACCACCCCTGCAACGCCTGGCCAGTGCTGTTCTGGCTGCTGGACTGCAACGACCACTGGCCTTGCTTCCCACATTCATGGGTGCCGCTGCTGCCGCCAGGGTAGGAGGTGAGGCGGCTGCACACCTGAGACCCTGACGGTGCGGGTGACGGTCTGGGGCTGGGCGGGCCCAGCAGTGAGCCCAACATCGGCGTCCCAGGCATGCGGCCGCCCTGCCTCCTAGCCTGGCAGCGGCAGCTCATCCACCTTCAGCGGCAGTGGTGCCCAGAGGGGCGAGGCCGGTAGTCATTGCAGCCCAGCAGTCAGTGCAGCACCAGTCAGGCAGAGGACCTCCCCCTGCAAGGTCTGGCCAGTGCTGCTCCGGCCGTGGGTGCTGCTCCACAGCAACCGCCGGCCTCACTTCCCACCTTCCTGTGCACTGCTGCCACTGATGACCACCGAGCTGCTGCTGCCAGACTTGCAGGTGGGGTGGCTGCACACCTGGGATCCCGATGGTGGGCTGGATCCACACCGCACCACCCAGACCCTCGCCTGCACTGTCGGATTCCCAGGCGTGCGGCCGCCCCGCCTCCTAGCTCGGCAAAGCCCGAACGTAGGACTTTCCTACCTGCCCACCCCCCAAGCTGGTGGTGGTGGTGGTGAGTTTGGCCTGCAGCTCCAGGCGACTAAAACCTGGCCTACGCTACTGCCCTCAATTGTTTGAGGAAACGTGACCTGGCCCCTGACTTGAAAAGGTTGAGAAGTCCTCGTCTAGACCCATGGTTCCCAACATGGGGCACAAGCCCTATAGGGGGGCAATTTGATTTTGGGGTGTGTGTGTATGTTGAGAATGAGTTATTAACAGTGAATGAACTTTTGGGCTTCCTCCACTTGAATAGGAGTTCACTTTATGAATAATAAGAATTATATGTCATAGGCAGGGGCAGAGTCAGGATTTTAGAGATGCTTAGGTGGGGCATAGCAAAAAAAAGGTTGGGAACCACTGGTCTAGACTCCTGTAAAGTGAAAGTCACTTAATGTGCTACAGACTGGAGCAGGTAGCAACAAGGTGAACCCAAGAAAATGGGATTCTTTTTCACTAATCCAGTCCTCTCAAGTGTAGAGAAGAACAGGCAATTTCACATCTATTTCAGTACAGTATATTCAGGGGCCCACAACCTGCACTATGGAACACTTGATGTCAATTTCCTCAAATGCTCTTGATGTTGTCCGTTGTTGGGTGAAAATTATCTAAGGGCCTTGCTACACTGGCCCTAGTAGTGCAGTCTCTGCAGGGTTTACTTTAAAGCAAAGGAAAGGGTTACTTAAAGCAAAGCAATCACACTTATATACCACCCCATAGCGCTTAGTGCACTCTCTGGACCGTTCACAAGTTAATTAGCATTTTGCCCCCAACATACTGGGTACTTATTTTACCAACCTCAGAAGGATGGAAGGCTGAGTCAACTTTGAACCTTGGTCAGGACTGAACTCACAACCTTTTGTTTGAAGGACAGCAGTTTAACCACTGTGCCATCAGAGTGGGGAGGGGGAGAAGCTAAATGATGTTTAGCCCATTTCACCCACATGTTGTGGGTTAGGTTGCTGCAGGCATGCTGCTTAAAAAAAAAACCTTCAGTAGATCATTGGTGTTTCAATGCATTGCTTATATGACAGCAGATCTAATTAATACATGGAAACGGCTGCTCTTGTTAGAAAGCTAGTTGTATCCATGTCTAGTGTGTGATGTTCATCTCTTTTTACAGCCAAAGAGCTAGCACTGTTTGGTTCTGTGGACATTTCCATCATCATGTGGCAGGGATGACTAGATTTTTGGTATAGGACAATGGGATCCTGCCAAAACAAGCAGAAGTCAATCTAGTGTCTGGTGCAAGCTAGTCATCTGGTACATCCATGGGGAAAGTACAAAAATATGTGAAGTAGTTGTCAATATGATAATCTGTTTCCCCAGAATTTACCACTCTAAATATAACCCTAATTTATTTGTGCTGTATGCTCACCAAGCAAAACTGTTCTGTCTGAAGAGAGTTGTGAGTTAATATTTCAACTTGATTTGTTAGCAGTCTGAAAGCCCATAACACTAAACTTTTTCTTTGTCAAGATACTTTTATTTCACATATATTATAAGTGTGTTTGTGAAAGCGGGGGATGGAATTCAGATATACTGATGTCCCCAATGAACTGATTTGGAATTGAAAGAGTAGTTGTAAACCCTCTTCCTACTCTTTCTTCCTCTTGGTGGGTCAATACTATAGTGCTTTAATCAGTCATTTCATCACCCTGTCCGAAAGAATAAGTCAATACTCTGGCCAACACCAGCTGTGTTTCCCTGTAGTGCTATCCGTAGCTGTGCAGAGAAACTGCAATTAAATCAAATAGTTGGCTCAGAGACCTCTGTGAAGAAAGGCTAAGAACAAGGGTGGAAATTCCCAGAAATGGAAGTAGATTGTTATGTAATGCCAAAAAGTGTGATTTAATAATAGTTTTTCAATGATGGGTTTCTGGCCTTCTTTTCTAAGAACTTTATAAAGTTGGAAGTTTCTGCTTTAAAATTCCACACATGCTGGCAGCCTTACTGCATATAGTAAGGAAGAGCCCATCAAACAAAAGGAACTGTTGAAATAATCAGAATAACTTGAAACTGTCATATATGTGTAGAATTAATACAAATAATACATTAAAAATAAATGAATTTTAACATTTCCCTTAAACATAGCAAACCTTTGTTTTATTCTTTCTTACAAAGGATGTATATCAAAATTTCTCTAACTATCTCTATCATTATCTAATTGCCCCTATGTATTTTTTCTGTAATAGCCTGAAAGCACATTTAAACCTGTTCTTTGCAGCACATGCACAGCCTATTCCTAAACCAAGCTAATGGAAAGTAAATTCCAACACAATCCCACAGATGTGTAAAGAATTACAGCTGTGGTCATCCAAGCCACCTTTTATATTCTAATAGTTTATGTTATGAGTTATTGGTTACACAAGTGGCATGAGAGATACTTCACTACTGATTCTCTATGTACCACCAGGGTTAACATGGGAAACTTTAGCAAACATGAAGCAAAAAACAACCCATGTCACACTCAAAAGAATTGTGTTCACACTGAGGTGGAAAGAAGTCAACATATTGTCTTTTCTTGGAGGAGGTTTGATTTTTCATGTCGCCTTGAAGTTTTGGGGAGTAGTACCTCCTAGAAAAAGAAGAATCTGGGCCTAAGATAAAAAAGAAATGAGAAGATATTCAGTGGTGTGAAATATGAGGGGTAAAAGAAAGATGCAATTGATAAGCTCATTTTCTGTTAAATATACAGAAAACAATGGGAATCTTGAGCACTTTTGAGGATATGAGGAAGAGTCCTTTCTTCTTCAATGCTACAATCTGAGCAAAGATTCCTGCACTTCAGGGGTGCTTCCTAAAACTGTATCCTTTGAGGCTGGCTCTCAAGGAAGGAATGGAACCACTGGAGGACACAGCTCCCAAAACCTAATAGCTATCTCAGAAGGATACCACTACTGATGCTATCAAAGGCCAAAAAAGATTCAGGAGGACCAATGGGGTTATACTCTTCCTGTCTGCCTCCCTCAAGAGATAATTGCAGGCCTTCCTTTTCCTCTGTAGCTCTAATCAGCAGTTTGCAGCAAAACAGTAAGCAAATAAAAGCAAAACTAATTACACTTTCCCTGCCCTTCTACAGAGTAGCAGGGGAAATGTTTAATTTGAATATTTGATGTGATGAATGGGACCAAAAGTGGGAAGGCAATGGAAGAGGCTCAAAAGGTGCACATTGGTGGCAATTGGGACTACTCCAGCATCCAACAGATGTGGATTCCATAAAAAAAGAACAAATCAGCCCCCTCCCCCAAGGCATGGACTTAATGCCTTTCTGAGCAGAGTGTGGGTATAGATTCATTGTTCATAATTTGAGGTTCATTGTTGAGGTTGGTTTAAATATTTTATGTCTTATAACTGTATTCTATTTTATTGATTTACATTTTTATTATGTGAAATGCCTTGGAGAGGTTTTGCCTCAACAGATAATATAGAAATATTTTAAATGAAATCCATTTTCCCCTAGATTTTAAAAAAAGTTAAAGATAATGTTATCTCTAACTGTAAGATCAAGAAAAAGCCATATTAAGGAAATGTTTAAAACTGATGCTAGCAACAGAGAGGATTTAGAAGTTTAAAAGCTAAACAGATAAAAAGATAAAAAGACAACAGCAAAGAGACATCAAAAATATGACAACAAAGAAAGGGGAAAAAAACAATGATTAAATGAAACTGGTGTGAAGGAGCCCTTTTCAGTTTATGTTTGTATAGTGGGGGGAACTGGGGGATGCCATCTAATAAGAAAAATACAGATCAAAGGAGATGATGGCAGATATAGAGTAGACATGAAAGAAAAATGTGTCATATAAGTCCTGTCAAAACTGCAAACCTAATTTTCAAATTATCATTGCAAATTATATATATTTATATGAGTATAAAATAATTACTCTATAATTTAGAATGCATGCTACTTAACTGCTATGTGCCTTGGGACATGTAGTGTAAATTACAGTTTTCACAACAGTCTGTCATTGAAACCATCAAAGATTAAGGTGTTATTATTGTGTGGTGCTATTTCAGTATGTGGATTAATCGGCTTGAGAAGTGGCTAGCCCACAAGTGCAGAAGTACAATGACAGATAAATTATTTATTTATTTATTTATTTATTTATTTAATCATACTTTTATTCCGCCCTTCTCAAAAAGACCCAGGGCGGCTAACAAACTCTTCAAAACACCTAGAACAGAATAAAAACACAATATAAAAATCAAGATTAAAAGATTAAAAAGGTTAAGTAAAAATATTAAGACAAAAAGAGAAAGAGAGAGGGAGGAGGTCAGATGACCCAACAGACTGGGGCAACCTTCTGGTCCATACCCCATACATGCTCTGCCAACCAGGTCTTAACCACCTTCCTAAAGGGCAGCAGCTCCATCTGGAGACACAGGTCACTTGACAGGAGGTTCTATAGGGCCAGAGCAGACACAGAGAAGGCCCTCCTCCTAGTGCTAGAGAAATCCACCTCTCTAGCTGATGGTACAACCAGAAAGTATCTCCAGTCCGCTCTGGCGGGATGGACAGATGTTCTTAGGGCAATATAGTGAAAAGCAGTATGAAGTGTATATCATGACAGCAGTTGACTGAGATGTTGTGACCTAATAAACTGTCATGAATGTTTGAATATGTTTGAAAAGGATGCACCCAAGACTTATAATTATCTCCAAGATGGAAGCCTAAAGTTAGAGAGTGGATGAGTGTTTTTAAAATATGATCTTGGACGAAGATGAGAGCCACAACCTAAACCTGAAGAAGCTTGAGGGAGAGGTAATATATTCATTTTATTAATTTAAAAGCTAACAGATGTTGTGTTGCCAAGACTAAAATCCTTTGAGTCCTACCCTCATCTCAGTGCCCTCTCTCCTCTCTGTACATCCCTTATATCCTTTTACATCACTCTCTTTCTCTCCCTCTCTGCCTTTTTCTTCATCTTGATATTAGGGGCTGCGGTGGCTCAGTGGTTAAGAAGCTCACCTTATTAGCTGGAAGGCTGGCAAGTCTGCAGTTCAAAACCCGGGTACTGCATGATGGATTGAGCACCCATCTCTGTCCCAGCTCTTGGGGACATGAAAGGAGCCTCATTTGGGCAGTCCCTGAGCAGAGTTTTCCCCGCAAAAATCCTTTCAATCCAGAATAATTTCTGGCATGAAATTATTATTATCTTGATATTCATTTAACATAACTAATTATTAGTTATTACTAATAATTATGTTATAATTAGTTATAACCCCTCAGCTAGCATACTTTTGCTAATCTCAGTAACTCTGAGATTCGAGTGAAGTGCAAAGCATTCATTAAGCCTCCAGTAACATTATGTAGATCTGTAAAACATACCTGACTCAAATTTTGGACTGGAACTTCCTCTTAAATTATGGGATCAATTTGAATGTTCAGATGAACTCTTTGTAATGGCATGCAATAACAACTTACAAAGTTACTTTCTTTTTCTTTTTCACCCTTCCAGCAAAGCTAGAATTAACTAACATGCATCTGAATTGGGGCTAAGCATCCCCACTCAGCATGATATTGATATGGGCAGGTTTCACACCAATAGCAAAATCCAGTTGTTACTCCCAAATAGATTAGACTCAGTGATTAATGGGATTTACATGAGTGCTGATTTATCAGCTCCCATTCCTTGAATGAATACACTATATTTGGGAGTAACAATTGATTTTAGCTCCAAGTCTTTTGAAATAATATCATTTACTCAGAATGTCAATGGAGTTGTGCATGAAATTGCATAAAACTAAAAAAGAAAAAGAAAAAGAAAGGAAGGACAATGTGTTGAACAGCATATCTATAATGATAGAAAAGGAAGGCCATCATTGCAAGAATATTCACAATGACATCTTGAGTGCAGGAAAGCTGAAGATAGAAAGAGTCTAGTTAGTTGTTACCCACAAGAGAAGACTAATGAATCCTGTCCCCCAAGAAATGTTCCACTATGAATAAATAAGGAGCATTATTTACTTGCTGATTGTAAATAGCCCAGCTTTTTAAACAGATTAGATTTCAGTGACAAGAATGCACATTTGCACTTAACTCAAGAACAAACATGATTTATGCTTCATTACACATTAGAACAGGGATTTATATTAGCACTTGCAACAATGTTTTTACCACATTGCACCATCAATTACAAACATTAATTCTCACTTTCTCCTTGCAGAGCTCAATAACATTAAAATAGTACTCTACATCTCTCTCTGTGTGTGTTGATACTGCTCATGGAAAGGGGTGCACCAAATTTTCTCTCTTTTTTATGGAATGACCATCGAAGGGTTTTCTTGGACTAGTCTTTTGTTCTGCTTATATGGCCAGACATCTTGCTATGGTAATGGAGTAGACTGTACAGCTAGGGACTCAATGCCGAGTGTTGGGTGTCAGTAAATAATCTGACTCCCTAAAGGGCCAATGGCTACAGGCAGATGAGCCCCTTTAGGTGGGGTGATGGTCCCCCTCAGTGGAGGAAATGCCACTGGAAACCATCATATTGGGCCCAACGGTAAAATGAGTGGAGGAGGAACTCTGATTCCGAAGGGTAATGGAGGGGGAAGAGGCCATGCCAGATGGACTGTCTATGAAGGCATACCTTGATAATATCCTCAAGGCTGCAGCAGTCCATTGCAGTCCATTGCATAGTGTGTGGTCACTTCATGGCATGCTGGGATCCACCTTAAACAAATTCATGCCGGTAGCATTTTTCCTGATTGCCTCAGAGGGCAAAGGTGGCCCAGAACCAGCTGGCCTCCAAGACCAGGCCTCCTGGAGCCCTGGGGCAGGGGAAAAAAGTATACTGTACTCAGATCAAGTTGCAGCCAATGAATGAACGAACAAACAAATTCAGATCAACCAGTGACTGCCCACTGAATGACTGCTTGTTCATACTTGGTGATACTGATACCGAAGGCTTCAAACCTTCCACCTATTTATTTTCAGAGATGTGATATACAGCATAATTTTCCTTCTGAAAACTGGCTGAATCTGTAGTATTTGGTGCATGCAGTGGTGGGCAGAAACAGGTTCACACACCCCAGGAGGGGGGTAGCAAAATTGGATGGCCTCTGGGCAGGGGGATGGCAAAATTGGGTGGCCTTCAGGTGGAGGGGTAGCAAAATTGGGTGGCCACACCCACCTTTCTCCCCTGCCCCATCAAGTTTTGTCCCTGCAAGGGGTTCAAGGTCTCCCTTGCTCAAAAGCCAGTCATATCCGACTTTAGGGTGCAGTGCTCATCTCCATTTACAGCCAAAGAGCCAGTGCTGCCTGTGTTTGCCCATGGTGTAGGCACTGCCCATGATGTAGGCTCCACCCACAACATAGGCTCTGCCCACGGTGTGGTAGCAAATTTTTTTTTGCTGCCCATCACTGGGTGCATGTGATAAAAAGGTTGATCATATAAAAAAGTTGATCATATATCTTGCCAAGGTACTAATTAACCCCAATCATCAGGCCTTTTTGGGGTTAATTAGTGGAGTCACTCATCCCGGAGCATCCCTGCCCCTCTGTCTTACCCCCGATGACCGACCCCCTCCTTTGGAATGTCTCCTACAGATAACTCAGGACTAACCAGACCCATCTCCCCTCTTATCGGGATCTCTCCCACCGTTCCTAGAACCTGAGTCTCATAAACACAGAGGGAAAGAGGGAAACGTTCTCACAGTGGGGGTGGGGGTGGGACTCACTCCTTGCCTTACACACCTGACTTGCCACAATTCTAGTATAAACCACTCCTCTGAGTGAATTTCCATGGCTGAGTAAGAACTCCAACACAGATTTACTAAGTCCAACTTAGCTTATCGCTCTGTCTATATGCTATCTATCTGGGAACCTAGAAATAAAAATGTTACAATTTGAATATTGGAAAAAATAATACCACACATACAACCAGTTTTGTACAGGCAACAGTGGTCAGCCCATTCCTCTGACAGGAAAATTGTCCCAGCTAGGATAACATTAAAATACAGCAGGTAGTTTTTAAGATGCCACAATTTTCTTTGTCTTTTTGTTTTATTTACTCTCTAATATGCTTGCACGGACTAACACGTCTACCATTTTAAAAATAAAGACAGTTGTTTACAATGTTTATTTCTTAATGAAAACAAAGAAATAGCATCCAAAGCATTCAGACAATGAGAAAGATGGAGAAGACAGCTTACAAATATTAATCAACACCCTTCTCTTTACTTTCTGTTTTCACTAGGAAAGTTTAGTGCCCTCCAATCAGAAACAAAAGACACCCTTCAAAGTAGAGTTTAACTTTTAAATTTCAAAGCAGACCCTTGATAATTTCAGTGAAACAAAACACAGAAAACTAAGGTTAGTACATTTAGGCAAATTGGAATACAGTTCCTAGACAAGGCAGAAGCTGCTTCTTTGCTTACAATGCAGCCACATTCTGTATTATGTTTCAAGCAAAGCATACTCAGATCTAACATGTCAAGAGCATGATGATGCTTTAGGGCAGTTGATCCCAACATGGAGCCCACATCACACAGGGGGACTTCAATTCCCAGAAGCCTAAGTTAGTACATTGGCTGATCAGTGCTTCGGGGAATTGACTTAGGCTTCTGGAAACTGAAGTCCAAAAACCAAAGGTTGGGAAACAGTGCTTTAGGGTCACATGGAGCCCTAGAAGTCAACCATGGCTGTATTTATAGTCTAGAGCAGTGATGGCAAACCTTGGCACTCCAGGTGTTCTTGGACTTCAATTCCCAGAAGCCCTGATCAGCAGGAGTGCTGACTTGGGTTTCTGGAAATTGAAGTCCAAGAATACCTGGAGTGCCAAGGTTGGCCATCACTGGTCTAGAGCTTACTCCATGCCTGTCCCATTCCTCAGAATGAGGGAGCTGTATGGTTCTTTTTTCTTTTCAATTAGGAGGGGAAAATTATTCCCAGTGAGAGCCACAAAAGGCCTTCCTCTCTATAAATAGGCTTCATTTTAGGCCAATCTTTTACTTTTTGAACTGAGGGCTTTCTGGAGCCACTGCCATGGAAAACAATATATTGACAGTCTAATAGTAAAAGTTGCAGAAATAAGTAGACATGTTGTAAAACAAACACACACTCACACAGCTGTACCTATAGCCGGCTGATCCAAGAATGATGTGCTTGCTGGGCCTGGTTCTTTTTATCTAAGTAACAGAGGAAAGTCTAACAATGCCTCCCTCCTGTGTAACAGAAAATCAATGGGTTTATTAATATCAATCTCTCAGACCTCAGTGGGATACCTGATGCCTGCACAAGTTTTTGAAATGTACAGTCAAGGGGTGGGGGTGGGGGGCAGAGAAAGAGAAATAACAAATTGTGGCCAAATTTATTTTGGAAAACTATGGAGCAAAAAAAGGGGGGGGTCTTGTGTACTGTACATACAATAGTTATTAAGCATTTATTTCCCAGGTTGCAACTGAAACATACACAGATATAAACTAAATTAAAATGCTCTTTGTACTGTGCTCTCTCATCTGCTGAGATGTGGATCTTTGTGAACATATGATAGCTGTTCTTGAATGGCTGGTCTCTGCTTCTAGACTGTTTTTCAAGTGCTTAAAGGTAAAGGTCACTCTTGCTCAAAAGCCAGTTGTATCCAACTCTAGGGTTCAGTGCTCATCTCTGTTTAAAAGCCGAAGAGCCAGTGCTCTCTGCTTTGGCAAACATTTTCATGGTCATGTGGCAGCCATGACTAGATAGAACACTGTTTACCTTCCCACTGAAGTGGTCCCTATTTATCTACTTGCTATTTCTTGCTTTTGAACTGCTAGTTTGGAAGGAGCTGGGACAAAGACAGGAGCTCATTCTGTCCTGCAGTATTCAGGTATCGAACTGCTGCCTTCCAGCCAGCATCTTAGCCACTTGAGACACTGCAGTCCCATATTTGAGTATATTCACCATGTGAGCAAGTGGAGGGTCCTCCTCTGTCTACAATTTCATCATCCTGAATGCCTGGACAGTGACAGGTCTGAGCCATAGTCTGCATGGGGTTTTCCAGGGCCATTTGATAGTCTAGAAAATCAGGGTTCCATTTCACATGGAGGGGAGACCCCATAGCTCATGGGACATTTCTTACAAATTCATTTTCTCCCACAAGTTTAGGCTGACAGAAATGGTAATAGAGAGGGGAGAATGAGAGCGGTCCCACTGCGCTTGTAGGAAGTATACTCAAATATGAAGAAAGGCTTATCTTCAAAGTGCTGTTTTTGCTCCTGGCAATTTAGTCTGATTGACATAGGAATTTTTTCCTCCCATTACTTGAAAGCTAGTCATATTCGACTCTAGGGTTCAACGCTCATCTCTGTTTATAGCCAAAGAACCAGCGCTGTCTGCATTTGCAGACATTTTCATGGATGTGGCAGGCATGACTAGACACCAGTATGCACGGAATGCTGTTTACCTTCCCACCAAAGTGGTACCTATTTATCTACTTACAATTTCTTGATTTTGAACTGCTAGGTTGGCAGGAGCTGGGACAGAAATGGGAGCTCACTCTGTTGTGCAGTATTTGGGTCTCAAACTGCTGACCTGCTGACCTTCTAGTCATCAAGTTCAGCATCTTAATAACTAAGCCACCGAAGTTCCTGTTCTACCAAGTACAGGGCTTTTAAAATTGTGTTACCTCTTGACATCATCAGTTGTTACTGATTAATTGTTGCTATTAGTCGTTAATTGTGTCTACTGTTTTTAACTGTGGTACACAGCTCAGAGTGGGAAAATATCCCAGATGGTGGCATATACATGAATTAAATACATAAAATGCAAAATATTTCCCCTCAGTGCTCTTTTCAGTCTCTTTTAAAATTCTGTGTCTAGTTATTTTTTAAAAAAATAAAATAAAATCCAAGGCTTCTGAGTATTAATGTTTTGGTAACATGTGTTTCAGAAGTGTTTCATAATGATATATTGTCAGTAAACTACCTTGAGAACATTCTCATTATTGCTAAAATGTGGCATATAAATATAGAAGCCAAGTTATGATATGCAATACACAATAACTTTGGGAGTTTGGCTGCTGAGACATTCCTATATCTGTCACTTAAAGTCACAGCTTCTCAACAGAGAGAAGGATAAGAAGATAAACCATAGAAAGCCATAATGGGACACATATCCCTACTTCCCATTTATGTTTTACAGTATCTCCCCAGAACATATGGAAATATATGTTCCCATACCTACGTTTTATTCTGGCAGAGTGGCAATAAACCCTGATGCAGCTTTTTAATGGTCTTTTATTCCATTTTCAGTTGGCTCCATCAATAATGTACTATGTTCTTTTTTCTTTTTTGTTGTTGTCATATCTCACAACTTAACCAATTTTTTGAGTGATACTTGAGTTCAGCATTAGTACTTCAATATTAGCAAGCAAGATGAGAAATAATCCTATGTCCTTTATATTTTTATGTTATGATTATAATTATATTTGCACATGGAAATGGAAAATTTGCACATGGAAAAAAAGATGGAAAAAATGAGCAGGAGGTTGGACTCAATGGCATAAAAGACCCTTCTCACCCTGTTGTTCTATAAATTCACACATATAGAACCCATGTTATTGAAAAATTGCAAAGCTACTCAGTCCTTAATTCTGTTCTGCAAGCCACAGATCTTTCTGTATGTTTGGCTAGACATCCTGCTATGGTAATGGAGTAGACTGTACAGCCTGCAACTCAATGACAAGTGTTGAGCAGTGGTAAATAACCTGACTCTCTAAAGTGGCCAATAGCTACAGGTGGATGAGCCCCTTTAGGTGATGGTCCCCTCAGTGGTGGAAATGCCACTAGGAACCATCATTGTGGGCCCAATGGCAAAATGAGTGGAGAAGGAACCACTTCACTATTCTGATTCCCAACATGGAAGTGGAAGAGACCATGCCAGATGGACTGGCTGTCAAGGCGTACCTTGTCAATGTCCTCATGTCTGTGGCAGTCTTGAAGTTCTGGTGTCAAATCCTGCACATCTCATTTCATATGTGCTGCAGGAGATGGCTCCATGATCATAGTGTGTGGGTCACATCATGGCAAGCTACGATCCACCTTAAACAAATTCACTCCAATGGCATTTTTTCTGAGACACATCCATCAACTATGAACATGATTTTCAGAAAAAATGTATGCTCGGACATGAGTGCCAGCCAACAACAATGAATGTTTAAATCAGGGATTCTCAACCTGCGGTCCACAGGCCACATCCATTTCATGTGGTCCCCTGCCTCCACCACACCAGGAAGTGCCATGTGGTGGAGGAAAGGCAAAATGGCTGTCTGGCCCCCTAAGGTGTCTGAGGGAATGTGACCTGGCCCCCGGCTTTAAAAGGTTGAGAACTCCTGGGTTAAATATTAGAAATTTCCTGTTTTAAATTCTTTATTTATAAATTTTCAATAAAAAGAGACAATAACAAAACAGACATATAATACAGAAAGAAAGAAAAATAATTTCACAGAAATACTACAATTGATATGCTTTGACTACAAAAAATAGAAAACTATAATATATTTTCCAACTTTTATATCATCTTTCTTCAGTCACTAATTCTGATACCTCTGTTATCTCTACAACATATACTCATCATTACTTAGTTCACCTCTGTGCTATATACAATGTCCAGGAGGGTTATATCCATTTACATTTTCCAAAAATTAATTTGTTCTGGTACAGGGTTAACTCCTTTGTTTTCAACAAGCACATATTCCACAAATTTCCTCCAGATTCCCCAAAATCCGTTTAATTGAACTATGCCTTTCTTAACATTTAATTCCCATGTCAATTTATCATTAAGAGCTAATTCCCACATTTCCTTATACCAATCTTGTATATTCAATGTCACGTTACTTTTCCAATTTTTTGCTATACATTGTCTTGCTGCGGACAGCATCACAGCCATCAGCTCTTTACCATCATTACTTATCTTATATTTATCCACGTTTGTTGTTAGCAGTATTATCAAAACAGATGATCAGTTCATGATTTCTAAAGGTATCGAAGTATCAAGCAGGACTGGGAACATGTAAGTGCTTCCCAGTCTCCTTTCCTTTAATAAATGAGCAGGTAGAGGGTATCAATTATCACCTCCTGCAGGAAGAAAATGTTGCTCTCTTTGAAAATCAGTGTGAAGAGCCACATAAATGCCCTTCTATAAACAGAAAAATAGGATTCCTGTGGAGGAAACTTGACTGTTTGTGAAAAAGAAATCACTAGTTGAGCAATACCTTTATGAGTGTGCATATTTCTGAATTCTACAGAACACTTCATCTTGGTACTTTTATTCTTTAAAATAGGAGGAAATGGGGGAAGAAAGAGGATAGTCCAAATCTTACCCAGATGTTGTGAAGTTTGCAGCATCAAGATGGAAATTACAGACTGAACTAAGTATGGTATATCAAGTTATGCTTAGTAATGATAATTAGGTTGAAGCAATTAGCAATCAAACTTATGTACCACCCCATGACGCTTAGTGCACTCCATGGGTGGTTAACAGGTAATTAGCCCCTAATGTGCTGGTTACTTATTTTACTGACTTCGGGAGGATGAAAGGCTGAGACAATCTTGATACCCATCAGGATCAAACTCACAGTGTTTTGGCTGCAGTACAACAGTTTAACCATTGTGCCACCAGGGCTCTTGAAAGATTGATGGTGAGTGACTCTCCATGTCTGAAGATGTAAGGTTGCTTGTAGCTCAGAGATACATCCATTGCCTTGGGTGAAACACTAAGGTCTCTGAATCAGCAAGGAGCAGAAACACAGAGTAACATTACAGTACTGATATCAGCAAAGACATATATTAAACCTTTCAGTGTCACAAGCCAATACAGTAATACCTCAGATAACGGTTGCATCAGATAATGCTAGACCCACGTAATGTTAAGCAATCTGGGGAAAAAAATTGAATCACATAACGTTAAGTCCTATGGGATGCATTGGATAATGTTCACTAAAGTTATCTGATGCATCCCATAGGATTTTAACGTTATCCAATGCATGCACTGGATAACACTAAACATTGGATAATACTAAGATTTGTGAAACCAAGTTTTAGCGTTATCCAAGGTTTTACTGTATACAAACATTTAGATTCAATGAGAAACATGTGCTTTTGCTTTCTTTCTGAATGACTACTAATTTCTCCCTTTCACTTGTGGCTCTGGAGAGTTGAATATGCTGCTTTCCAAAGGCAAGACCGACTTTTGGAACCACATCTTCAGCACCTCTGTAGGTACAACTGTGCTCTTGATTATCCATAAATACAGCCCTGTGTTTTAGAATTGCTCTGTGATCTAGACACAGAAGGGGATTCCCCACTTCCAGGGGTACTTTTGAGCAGGACTGGGGAGTTTACACAGCTAGAGTTTTAATGTAAATGTATACAAGGACAGTGGAATGTATGCATTACAGCATATCCAGTATGAGGTTAGAAAGAGATGTTCATGAAGTATATATTGCAGGACATATTCTGATGGAATATCCTGGAATGGTTGCTTTTAAGAAACATACAATTGAGCAGGTAAGTGCACTTTAATTTCCATGTTAACTCATGTGGAAGTCTCTTCAAATGATGACAGAATGACAAGACAAAATTTTGAGTTCTCAGGGCGTGTGCCTTCATTTGCACAGACAATATGTAACATATTCCATTTTGAATGATATTTTCATCATTTTGAAATGTTTCCACATGACTTAGTATTATAAAAATATATTTGTAAAAACAGGGCTTATAGATTAAATGAACTAATTATAATTTTAAAGATGCAAATCCCATTCTCCCTTTTATATATTAATTGGTCTAAGGAACTAAGTATTTTAATACTGTACTATGCTGGAGAGCTCTGACCTTCAAATAAAGAACAAGCTATCAGTCAAAGTAGAGTTCTTCTCTGCTGCACAAAACTCAACTGACTGTACAGAATTATTAGACAATGAAATCAACAGAATGTAATTGTAACCAGTTGATCAGGAGAGTAAACTCTCAGAAAATACTTTTTTTGGTAGTACTGTACATACAAACACCCCCCCCCCCCAAAAAAAAAGGATGTTTCTTAGGCCTTCAGTTCAGACCAAATCATATGAGGTGAATTAATAATACTACTAGTCTAACATTGTCTATTATGCTGGGAAACTATTGCAAATCCACTGAGTGGATTACTTTATGACCTGGATTTTCCTGTCATTAGCAGTGGAAAAAGCATAATGTTTATAAACAACTCTACCAAGAACAAATAAACAAAACTCCAGAGAAGAACATTCTTATCATCTCCAGAGGTAATACATTCTTATGTCAAAGAGCTTTTACTAGGAGGATATTATCCCAGATTTTCAGGTGGAATTTCTTTTCTTGTAAATCAAATCAATCAGTTCTCATCTCATCCAACTTTTTGGAGCAAAACAAAAATAGGCTTCCATGTGACAGCCCTTCAGATTTCTGAATATCAAATTGTATTATTTTGACCAGGTCAGACATGCACAACTCCTTCACCAGTTTCTTTCATGGCTTGGTTGCCTGACCCAGTACCATACTCTGGGGATGTTCTGGCTTGCTGGCAGTCTTCTTAATAAATGGCACCCAGAACTAGACAGAATTCTAGGCAAGACTTAATAACCTGCTTGGTTTGGACAGTATCCTTCTGTTGATGGGGCCTGGAACTTCATTATCTCTCCTCCCCCCCAAGCCCCATGCTATCACACTTCTGTCTCATTTCAGTACACATTTTAAGCTGATTGCTTCACCAGACTTTCAGCATCAGAGATGCACCTTCTATTGCTGAAAAGATAAGAAGGTGAGGGTAGGTGCAGAGAGAAACCTAGCTTGGAATATGTGCCACTTGGAACCCAGTTGTAATGATCCTTTAACCCATAGCTGACATGGCTAACTATGCCACTCACTGTGCTCTTGCAGGATTGTGCTATCCTTGTATTTAGCTGGCTTGGAGGGGGAGGGGGACTGCAGGCATGGTGGGGAAGACTTAGGCTGTTTTTACCTCCTAGCTGTTTCCTGAAAGGACACTACCAGAATTCTTTCCTAGCCTTCCTTCCCTCCATTCAATCACCTTATGATTCCACATATAGAACACCCACCTTCCTTTATTTGTAAAGTGATTCAGGTCACTGTGGGCTTGAGGATGATTTACGGTGTTTTGCAATGGTTTGCAGAAGTCATATTTTAAAGAGTTCCGTTTTTAAAGCAGCTATATTGGATCTCTTTTGATATGAAGAATTGGAAAGTGTTTTTGACACTTCAATTTTGTAACAAATTTATGTCAAGAACGTGGTTAGACTTCGACCAGGTGTAGACAGTATTTCAAAATGAAAGAATCATTCAGATCTAAAATAGCACCTGTGTTGTCATAAGGAAGTAATAAAGATGTGAAGTACAGTTTGTATCAGCAGTAGCCCTACTGTAAAGAGGTAAAAGGTGCCAGAGGAGCCTTCTATATAAGCACAAGTCTGGAATAGAAAATCTAACCTACCCTTATATAGGGGCCCTTATTCTTGTGTGGTTGGTGAGAAGTAAATTGAAGGTAATAGGTGAAAGGCATTGACCAAGTGACAGACAGGAAGATAGCTTACAAAGTTAACTTTCACATCTCTGTGGAACAGACCATCCTTGGGAGAAAAATAAGAAATGTGGATGATACTGAAAGACACCCACTCTTTGCTATTCTAGATACCTGTTTTCTTATGGATAAGGATTTCCAATCAATGACACTAGGAGCTGTTCTGATATTTGTTGCCATTTCCCACCATTATGAACTCTTAGCCATGCAATGTATACATCTCATATGGATCTAGGAACACAACTGGTGGATATTGTTTAGATTGATCTGACACATAAATTTGTTTTGCAGCCCCACAAAATGAACAGTGACTCAGAAAGCTTAAATGGGGCATACAATACTTTCCTTCAAAATTAAGAAGTTAGCAAACTCCTGTTGCTTAACACCGTAAGTCACACTACAGTCATGCTACAGTAGACCCATTGAGTCAATTGGGATTTGGTGAGTTACTTTCTCTGTAAGTTCCATGATTCAGATAGGCCTGCTCTAATGTGGGCTCTCCAGAAAATATTTTAAAAATGGCATTACCCATAATTGCTCAAAACCACAGTGAATAACTTAAGTACTGTAGTTTAATTCATTGTTTCCAAACTCTACAAATAGAATCCAGTTATGTCCTTTGTTGGTGAATCAGGAACTTAACTGAGACAAATCAAGTAACTGATGAACTGCTGGTTTTATCTCAAGATTTTTCTGACAGCCATCATGCCATATGATGGAGATTTTATGCATAACCATGCTTCATATATAGGAGAGTAGAGGTGAATTCATAGGAGTGATCTTGGTAGTGTATTTATTTATTTATTTATTTATTGTTTGCACTTGTATGTGAAAGAATACTCCTTAAAGAAGGAGTTAATTGGCTATTAGATGTAGGGTGCATATCAGGAGAAAATAACCCATAGGGTTTCAGATTACAAGATTTACTCAAGACAAATGTCAACAAGAAAACTTTTTAAAATCTGAATCTTGAATGCCATTCCTTATCCCCCTGTGTCCCTGAGGAAGAATTTATTATTCTCACTCTGCAGGAGGGTAAGTTATTTTGTGGCACTCTCAATAAAGAGAGGGAACTATTTTTGTGCAAATGAAGCAGAATTGCACAAAAAGGCAGTGTGTGGACTGCATGAAAACACAATGGCTGCTACCTCATTCCATGGATATTTAAGGACTTGTAAAGATCACTGTCAGGAGCTATTTGCTAATTTTCCAGAGAGCAAGCCCATCATCTTCCACACTGAGTATATGTGTGCAGGTGTACATACTTTGCTTTTCAAAGGAAAAAGAAGCTCTTTCTACAGAGACTTATTTTGCAAATGTCTACCCCAAAGTTTCACCCTGGTATCTGTCTGGAGCCTCTAAGGTTACAGCCACTGAACACTCAATAAAACTGAGCTAATCATCAATTTCAATTTAAACTTGATGTCACTGATGTGCTATGACACTGATTATCATGGCTATTTTACTTCATTTTACATTTCAGTGCTAATTAGTAATTGGAGATGTCACAACATCAGCAGATGACTGGTGGTCAGTAATACACCATATGTCCAAGTCTGATGAAAAGAATTTGAGCAAATTAACTTCTTTTTGCTCTCGCTGTTGGAAAAACAGCTGGGCTAACATGATGGAGGGTTTGCTTTGGATGACATATGTAAAACAACAACACAATTGCCTGCCTGTTCTTCCAGTAATACAGCCTATTGTGCCAATAAATATAGCTTAAACATCTTGAATTGCTGTTCTGAGATGAATACTAAAATTCAGTGATGCATTCTGCTGTGATATGGAAAATGCTAGTTGCAACATAAACTCCTATTCAGAAAAATATTTTTTTCCTGGATATCAATACAGATCTTTTTAACTGATTGCAGAACAATGCACAATTTAAATTATGAAAGCATTTGAAATATAAGTAGAATTCAAAACAAATGAAAATGTTAAAATAATTTGATTGTTTTAAACCAGAAGCAGACTATCTTAATGTATTATCTTGGTCTCTTACTGGATCTTCTTTCTTGGCATAAATTGTGTGCACATAAAGGCTGCATTGATTTAATTTCTCCACATTCACAGAATATTTGTCCTGTGTTCAAGTAGCCTCATTTTATTTAATTATTCTTTGATCTTCGAACTTCACTTTGAAGTATGTTAAGAGGCTTACAGATGGCACAGGCAGAATTTTGTCCTGGTGGGGGACATTCTTCAGTATACATCCATTCAGCAAAGTATGTTGGTTTTGCTCTCCATTGGTTTTATTTTGTCTCTTTTGGTGTAATTTTTAGAGCTTGAAAAGTGTGCAGAAAACTTTTCCTCCATTTTAGCCATTGTTTAGAGCAGGGGTTCCCAACTCATGGCACCATTTCATGTGGCCTGACCCCTCCAAGGGCATCCGAGAAACAAAATGACTGCCCCTTTGAAGCTCTTGAGACAAAATAGATGCCCCAGCATGCAAACATGGCAAAATGGCTGTCCAATCCTTGAAGCTGACTGAGAGAGTGTGACCTGGCCCCCAGGCTTGAAAAGGTTGAAAACCCCTGGTTTAGGGGATTGGCATCAATGAAGTGAATGGTTGTTGTAATATTACTTGATTTTGTTCATTAATTGTTAGTGTCTCCCAACATACAGTAAAACCCCTACTTACACAAAAAGTCCATTCCGTAGGCTTTTGCTTAAATTGGTTTTTTATGTAACTCA
Source organism: Furcifer pardalis (assembly GCA_030440675.1). Taxonomy (NCBI): domain Eukaryota; kingdom Metazoa; phylum Chordata; class Lepidosauria; order Squamata; family Chamaeleonidae; genus Furcifer; species Furcifer pardalis. The sequence continues at coordinate 75,223,618 of CP126890.1, read as the reverse complement.
AAGCAAGCCCATAGGGAAAATCAAATGTTTATGTAAATTGAAGCAAACCCATAGGGAAATGAATTTTACATAACTTGAAGCAAACCCATAGGAAAAATGAATTTTTATGTTACTTGAAGCAAACCCAAAGGAAATCGTGTTATGTCAATTTATGTAAACTGGGACATTTATGTAACTCAGGACATGGTTTTATTGAAAAATCATTATGTAAGTCGAATTTTATGTAACTTGGGGCATTTGTAAGTTGGGGTTTTACTGTACTAGCAAAAAGGCAATACCAGCCAAATAATAGACTTTTGCTGTGGGGTAGATTTTAGATACCCTGCAATCATCCTGTATAATTCATTAAGAGCAACATCCACCTGTTTGGCATGTGTTGAGTTTCACTATATGGCTCTGGCATAGTCTTCTGTGGAGTAGCATGTCAAAGCTGTTCTTTTTAAAAAAATCATAACTGACAAGGGCATCTCTTCATCTATGGAAGAACTCTTAGCTTCACTTTGCTGTAAATGGAAATGTAACAGATCTGAAAAGAGGACATTCGGTGGATAGCTGTAACAGTATTTCATTGGAAGCAAAACTATTCATGTTGTTTTATTTGAAAGTAGGATCAATAAGAGTAATTCTTTGATAAAACTGAGCAAAGCTGCATACTTTTAAAGAATCTGATATTACTAATTAATGTTGAATATATAAATAAGAACTACAAATCTTCTGTCAACATTGTCAGTGCATTTGAAAATATTGAAAACAAGATTTTGCTAATATTAGTTCTAGAAATCTATTAACACATCTTTGGTATAACTTCCCTGAGATAAATTTTAGAGCTCAGTTTAATAACAGTATGAAGCCACTTTTGATGTTTAGAGCACAATTCTGAAAAGTGCAAGCTGTGATCTTTGGGACAAGGCGGGGGGGGGGGGGGAGATATTGCTCAGTATTGAGCAGAAGTGATCTCTGCCAGCAGGGATCCAACTGTGAGTCTTTTGTAATTCCTGTTTCCCCTCCAGGGCAGCTGGCTAGGAGTGCTGCTGCTAGGAAAACACCTCATGCTTTTTCTGGAATTACTTAGAATCAAACCCCAAGAATTAAACATAATAAAGGCATATTCAATAAAAATCTAGGGCTGGGGAAAGCAGCCCCTCCCCAGACATCATTGGGCTGAAACCCCCATCAGTCCTAACCAACCCAACCAATAGCAAGGGATCACACAATGCAGCACAAAATGGTCAAGTTTCCTAACTCTGATATACAAGGTATCAATATACAGTAGTACATATTCAGCAGTACACCAGCAAACTCTTACAAACTGTTCACACAATGCCAAGCAGTTGGTAGAGTAAACTTTTTATATTCTCAAGCAGTTTTTTCAGGAAATTCAAGCAGGATCCCATTATACTTTGAAGAGTTGTTGTTGTTCAGTCGCACAGTCGATTCCGACCCTCTGCGACCCCATGGACCACTGACCGCCAGGCACTCCTGTCCTCCACCATCCCCCTCAACTCGCTCAGCTCTGTGCCCATTGTCTCCACGATACCATCTAGCCATCTCATCTTGGGCCGTCCCCTTCTTCTTTTGCCCTCGACCCTTCCAAGCATCAAAGCTTTCTCAAGTGAATCCTCTCTTCTCATTTGATGTCCAAAGTACTTTAGCCTCATCTTTATTATTTGACCTTCTAAGGAACAGTCAGGGATGATTTCTTCTAAGATTGACCTATTTGTTCTCCTCGCTGTCCATGGGACTCTCAAAACTCTCCTCCAACACCACATCTCAAAGGCGTCTATTCTTCTCCGTTCAGCTTTCCTAATGGTCCAACTCTCGCAACCATACATTGCAACAGGGAATACCATTGCCTTGACTATGCGAATTTTTGTTTTCAATGTGATGTCTCTACTTTTCACTATGCTCCCCAGGTTTCTCATCGCTTGCCTCCCAAGAATCAGTCGCCTTTTTATTTCATGGCTGCAATCACCATCTGCAGTGAGCTTAGATCCTAAGAAAGTAAAATCTGTCACTGCTTCTACTTCTTCCCCATCTATTTTCCAGGGACTGATAGGGCCTGTTGCCATTATCTTGGTTTTCTTGATATTGAGTCTCAAGCCAGCTTTTTCACTTTCTTCTTTCAACCTAATTAGGAGCTTCTTTAGGTCCTCCTCACTTTCTGCCATGAGGGTGGTATCATCTGCATATCTCAAATTGTTGATGTTTCTTCCAGCAATTTTGATCCCAAATTGTGATTCCTCCATTCCTGCATTGCGCATTATGTGCTCTGTGTATAAATTGAATAAGCATGGTGACAAAATGCAGCCTTGTCTTACTCCTTTTCCTATTCCAAACCACTCCGTCATTCCATTTTCTGTCCTAACTGTTGCTTCTTGATTCATGTACAGATTTCTCATGAGGCATATAAGGTGTTCTGGTATTCCCATCTCCTTAATTATTTGCCACATTTTGTTGTGGTCGACACAATCAAAAGCCTTCGTGTAATCAATGAAACAGAAGTAGACTTGTTTCTGATATTCCTTTGTTTTTTCCATGATCCATCTTATGTTGGCGATGTGATCTCTAGTCCCCCTGCCTCTTCTGAAACCCGCCTGCACTTCTGGTAATTCTCTCTCCACATACTGTTGCAGTCTATCCTGTATTATCTTGAGCATCACCTTGCTAGCGTGAGGGATGAGCGCAATTGTTCGATAATTTGAACATTCTTTGGCATTACCCTTTTTGGGGAGTGGAACGTATACAGATCTTTTCCAATCCTGTGGCCATTGTTTTGTTTTCCAAATCTGCTGGCATATAGAATGCAATAATTTGATTCCATCATCTTGTAGTGCTTTGAAAAGTTCAACTTGGATACCATCAACTCCACTGGCTTTGTTGTTTGCAGTGTTTTTTAGGGCCTTTCTGACTTCACTCTCTAGAATGTCTGGCTCATGTTCAATGTTCTCATCATTGTGATTATCAGGGGTGTTGAGGTCCTTTTTGTATAGTTCCTCTGTGTACTCTTTCCATCTTTTCTTAATCTCTTCTGCATCTGCTAACTCCTTGCCATCTTTGTCTTTTATCATGGTCATTTTCGCTTTAAATGTTCCCTTGAGTTCCCCAATTTTTTTGAAAAGATCTCTAGTCCTACCCCTGATATTGTTTTCCTCTATTTCTGTGCACTGTTCGTTCAGGTACGTTTCCTTATCTCTCCTTGCTTTTCTTTGAAATTCTGTATTCAAGTGATTGTATTTTTTCCTTTCTCCTTGGCATTTTGCATTCCTTCTGTCCTCCGCTATTTTAAGAGCCTCCTCGGATAACCACTTAGCTTTCTTACGCTTCTTTTCTTTTGGTATGGTTTTTCTTGCTGCCTCCTGCATGATGTCCCGCATCTCTGTCCATAATTCTTCTGGCACTCTGTCTATCTGGTCCAAGCCATTAAATCTGTTCCACACCTCCACTGTGTATTCCCAAGGAATGTTTTCTATGTCATATCTTTCTGGCCTAATTGTTTTTCCTATTTTCTTTAGTCTAAGCCTGAATTTTGCAATCAGTAGGTTGTGATCTGAGCCACAATCTGCTCCTGGTCTTGTTTTTGCTGACTGTATGGCAGTTCTCCATCTTTGACTGCAGAGTATGTAATCAATCTGGTTTCGATGTTGGCCATCTGGTGATGTCCATGTGTAAAGTCTCCTCTTGTGTTGCTGGAAGAGAGTGTTTGCTATGACCAGTGCGTTATCTTGGCAGAACTCTATCAGTCTTTGACCTGCTTCATTCTGTGTTCCAAGACCAAACTTGCCTGTTATTCCATTTACTTTTTGATTTCCTACTTTGGCATTCCAATCTCCTATGATAATGTGTACATCATTTCTTGGTGTCTGTTCTATGAGGTGTTCTAAGTCTTCATAGAACTGGTCAATTGTGGCTTCATCTGCACTAGTGGTTGGTGCATATACTTGTATTACAGTGATATTGAATGGCTTGCCTTGTATTCTGACTGACATCATTCTATCATTTTTGAGATTATATCCCATTACTGCTTTTCTCACCCTTTTATTGACAATTATGGCTACTCCGTTTTTTCTGAGGTTTTCTTGTCCACAGTAGTAGATATGATGGTTTCCAGAGCTGAATTCTCCCATCCCTGTCCATTTTAACTCGCTGATTCCCAAGATGTCAATGCTTATTCTTTCCATTTCCTTTTTTACCACTTCCAGTTTTCCCTGGTTCATAGATCTCACATTCCATGTCCCTATACAGTATTGTTCCTTGCAGCACTGTATTTCTCCTTCCCCTTTCCTGTCCCTACCCTTCTTTTGATCTGCTGTGCTAAGCATCCTGTTTCATCTAAATTGCCCCATTTGTTTTGGACCCTATGGACCAAATTGGACCCTATGGACCAAAACTTTGAAGAGAGGGATGACATAAACAAATATAATAAGTACATATATATCTGGCATCTGACTGATAGTCTAAGCTATAGCAGGTCCTTTGTCTCAGTGGGATTTTATATACCATATATACTCAACTATAAATCATCCTGAATATAAGTCGAGGTACCTAATTTGGACCTCTAAAACTAGGAAAAGAGATTGACCCGAGCATAAGTCGGGGGTGGAAAATGCAGTAGCTGCTAGTGTGTTTCAATAATTAAAATACATGAAAATATGGTAACATTAATTAATTTAGACATTTATGTGGGCATGTTTTTGAGTGTTTATGTTGACCCAAGTATAAGTCAAGTTCCATTTTTGGACCTCACTTTGGGGGTGAAAAAATTCGACTTATACTCGAGTATATATGGTAAGTGTAGATATAATGAAGAATTCAGTGAGTATATTTTTTACTTGAGACTAGCAATAGGATACTATCCTGTATGTTCATTAAAATGTGATCTAATGACACCTCTAGTTTATGCAAACTATAGTTAACCTATGTAAAATATTAACTTAGCAATTCAAATTACATTTTCGATTTTTCATTACAGATGTCCTTGTCAATTGTTCAATACACCAGAGTTGTTCAACAGACTGCAGAAATAAGAATGTGTGTTTCATAGTCTAACGAATGATTAATTTTTATAATATTGTTATTTTATCAACAAGAGTGAAAGATCAGGGTGTCCCATCAAGCAGTCCTGAAAGGACAAATTTAAGTGACATCCAGTTTACAGAGAGCTTGCAGACATTCAGCGGCATGCCAAAAAATTTCCAACAGTGAGGTTTTTGCACACAGCAGTGGAATTAGCATGTATTGCTGTGCACAGCTAACTGCACTGAAAAGGTTAACAACTGAGAGGAAATGAATTGACTTGCTTGTGTGCTTTTCATAGCAACTTGTTCTGCTGATCTACAGTAGCAGGGGGCGGTAAAAACTTGGCAGTCTTTGTGATGACTGCCAGTTACACAGTGCTCCCCCACCTAGCAGTATCTATCATGTCTTCTGGGTAGGGGGACAAGAAAAATCTGGGTTCTCATCTCTCATTTCCCTCTTTTTTGATTACATAGGTAAAGGTAAAGGTCGCCCTTTCTCGAAAGCCACTCATATCTGAATCTATGGTTAGGAGCTCATCTCCATTTATAGCCAAAGAGCTGCCTGCATCTGCAAATGTTTCTGTGGATACATGGAAGGCATGACTAGACACTGGAGTGCATGGGGCACTTTACTTCCCCCCCCCACGCCCCAAAATGATACCTATTAATCCACTTGCAATTTCTTGCGTTTGAACGGCTAAGTTGGCAGATGCTGAGACAGATGATGGGAGCTCACTCTGTCATGTAGCACTTGGGCCTTGAACTGTTGACCTACCAACCTTCCAGTCGTCGTGTTCAGTGTCTTAACCACTAAGCCTCCACAGTCCCCTTGGATTACACAGATCACAAATTAAGACAAAAATCTTTTGTTGAATCTTTTTTAAAAAACTTTTGTAGAGCAAATTGGCAGCTACTGTCAGTTGTTTGAAATGCATAACCAAAGATCTAGAAATGGCTCCAAATGTTAAAATTAGTATTTGAAGGATGATGATCTGAACTTGCTTCCATATTATTTTAATCATTTGCTTTAATGTTTGGTACTATACAGTGATTGTACCCCCTATACTTTTGACTTTGCTTGTGATGGAAGTACCACTTCTATGACATAAGTTTTTCTTTGCAACTTATTCAGAAGCATAATATCTGGCTTATTGAAATCAACTTTTTTATCTGTGAAAACTCACTTCCCCCAGTATAGTATCTTGTAAAACTGGAGGTGGCTGAAAAAGTTGAGTTACTCATATGATGATGATGCTAACATAAAAATCTATCATTATCATTATTATGCATTTTGTACAATCCACTGTGCTCTAAGTGGTTCAAAAATACAAATACAGTAACACAACATTCATATATCACAAAAGGTGTAATCCATTACAATTTCGCAATGCAAATAAAGCTTTTACCAAAAAATAAATAAATAAGAAGATACATTTCAACAGATTGACCCATTTATCAATACTAAAAATAATATTATAAATTGCCTTAAACAGTTTGTATCCAAGTACATAGAAAGAGACTCCTCGCATATTGTGGTATTTTTGAACCATAATCAGGTGTTCCCTTTTTCACACTAGGTGAGGCAAAAGGAACTGCAGAATGAACTCCTCAAAAAGTGCCTTCATTTTGGCAGTTTCACATCTGGGCAAGACAGGGAAGAAGAAGAAATCAAAATACTGTATATAACAAGCAGAAATTTCTGCTGAGATCAAACTTCACAGGAAAAGGAGGTAAGATTTTTAAAATGCTGAAGGAAACTCCATGCAAAATCAAAACAACACCTTTCCATATTACAGAAACCACCCACCCATGTAGAGGCTAAATATTTCAAATATTTCCTTGATTCTTTAATTGACCAGACTATCAAGGGTTAAGTTCCTGCTGGTCACAACTCATTTTCCATCTATTTCGCTGCTGTGCTCTTCATCTCCAAATTTGACCGAAACTTTTCAAGATTGGGTCTTCCCATTATTATTATTATTATTATTATTATTATTATTATTATTATTATTATTATTATTATTATTATTATTATTATTATTATTATTATTATTATTATTATTATTATTATTATTATTGGGGGGGGGGCTGCCAAGGGATCTTTTTGCTCCTCTGAGATATGCACCTGTAAAATCTAGCCTGATGCTGTTTTGTCCCTACAACTGATAAAACCAGAGTTCCTGTTGCAAAGTTCCTTCTACACAGGCAGGTAGTTAAAAGATACTGGCCCCTGCTAGATAGCACAATTTGATCTGCTATTTTGCAAAAAAAAATACTTTATCATCACTGAAGCTTAGAGGACAGGCTTTCATGGTGAACGCACAGTGGCATTGACTCCCTGGCATTTATTCTATCTGAATCTTGTCAACTCTCTTATCTATTGGTATCTGTAGCAAGCCAAGGAATAACTTCCTTGTATTGTTGTCAGCTCTGTTCATTTGATGATAGGACTTCACAATTTTAACAGACTCACTGTAGAAATATTATTCATTCAAGTTTTCTACTGGTGTTGTAAAGTAACCACATGTCCTTGCTCTGAGGCAGGAATTGAGTAGTTTACTGGAAAAATACAATAATGGCTAAATGGAGAAGCACTGATACTGATATAACATATGAAGTTTTAATCTCTGCCAAAAAAACAAACAAACCCACCTTCTTTAATTTAGGATACAATAAGAATTGCACTTAAAAAACATTTTTTGTTGTTGCAAGGTTGCTTTTTATTAAACTTCTTAAAGCAAAACAGAACAAATCTGGCTTTGAAACATTTAATAGCATGAGTGTGTAGTTGAAATAATATATCTGCTTATTTACTGCTCTAGGTATGGAACATCCTTGCTATCTAGTTTTAAAGAGTTAACTGCATTACAGGTTATTGGCCACTAGAGCTGAAACCATGTTAGTGTTTTAGAGACATGATTCAGGGAGACTTTCATGTCTAAGAAATTAGATTTGCTAAACAAGACAAAGCAAGGTAACTTGGAAACAATGGGTGATGAGATAAATTGCTGCTGTGGTAGTCACACACAATGGACACTTTATTCATTCAGTCATTCGGTCAGTCAGTCAATTTGTATAGCCGCCCCAATTGACGTGTGGCTTTGGGTGGCGTACATAAAATCCCCAATGTTTAAACTATAGAAACCCTTACAATTCCTAAAAATGCTGAAAAACTGCCTCCCACCCACACCAATTAAAAATCTAGGTAAAAACTATTAAAAACATGAGTGATCTCCTCTAAATGAGCCGGGGGGGGGGGGTTTGCTCCCTCTCCACTTCCCCTCCACTTCGCCTTCTCTTTAATCAGGCTTTTCCTCTTTGTTGTGGATTCTCATTGTGATAAAAGAAACAAACAAAAATTTCTCATAAAGAACAGAAAAAGGTAAAACAAGCATTTTTTGAGACTGTAGAACAGAGAATGTAGAGTGAGGCAAAATCAGCAATTTTTTGTTTGTCTTTTACATTTTGCATGTCAGAACTGAGTGTTTTTGGTTGCAGTACAGCAGTTTAACCACTGTGCCACCAGGGCTCTTAGCCCATGCTCAGGGAATCCTGTTGGGCGTAAGGGGAGAGGTATGCATATGCACTTGCCAGAAAGGGCATCTGGCCCCAGCTCAAAGGCTTAGATAAGCCAAGGGGTAGGCAGGGCCATTAGAGGCCATACCTTCTATGTGCTGATACAGCTGAAGCTGATTAAGGACAAACAGTAGGACAGGGCTGAGCTCAATTGATAATAGTGGAAATAAGGCCTGGGGAATTGGAGCTGCTTCTGGCTATAGAAGAACAGGAGGTATGGCAATGTGTGGAAGAAGATGGAGGTGGTGGGTTCTCAGCAATGACAGAGGCATCCTCCAGTCCCATCCAGCCATCAGCTTCTTCTTCTTCATGACTAGGCTGGATGTGAAAATGCAAAAATGAAGGCACCTTTGGGTGAATTCAATCTGAAGTTCCTTTTTCCTGATTTAGTGTGAGAAAAATTAGCTGGCAACACAAGGTTGCCATTACCAGGGTAAACCCGATTGTGGTTCAAAAATACCACAATCTTTCAGGAAGCTCTTTCTGTGTACTCCATCCAGCAGCTGATGGAAGCTGAGAAATCTAACTCTTCTTTCTTCTGCAGAAGCTCCCATCCCTATGCAGCCATGGCAGAAGAAAGGGTTGTGTGAAGGGACAGGCTGGGTCAAGTGGAGTTGTAGAGTTGACTCCTTACGTCTGGTTAGATAGCATGGGACCTCCAACTCAGAAATTATACCTGGATCAGCCAAATGTTTAAGCTCCAAGTGGTCACATCTAGAGAGGTGAAAAAAGCAGTGACCAAACTGAGAGTTTTTTCAGCTATAGTTGCCACCTTATGGAATGAAATTTTGGTGGAGATAAGAGAAGTTTCATCATTGGTAGGGTAGCTGTCCATAAGTCTTTGAAGACTGACTTATTTCAGCAGGCTTTCTCCGGCCATTAATACCTTTTGTCTGGCCAGACATCCTGCTACAGTAATGGAGTAAACCATACAGCCAGCGACTCAGTGCAGATTGTTGGGCGGTGGTAAATAACCTGGCTCCCTAAAGGTTGTGGAGGAAGCTGTTGTGCTTTAATAAAAGCTGCTGCAAGCAAGGCAAATGATCCAGAGCCCATTGAGTTTGTCTCCTTGGCAGAAGGGGGCTGACAAAGTGCATGGTGGACAGACCAGAATATTCAGTGGTTGTTTAGTGGCTTGGCCTGATAGTCTTGGCCGTATGGCCTTGTGCAAAGGGCCCCCCCACTCCAGGAATGGAGAAAAGGCAGCAGCAGATGACACACCATTTTGATGTGGAGGCAGATTTCAGCAGGTTCTTAAGCCATTCCTCACACTGTACTGTTTCTTCACATTTTCTTACAGATGGCCGACCCACCCACCGTTCAGGCTAGAATACTTAAGGAGCAATTCCTGAAGACCAAATAGGAACTTTTGGGCTTAGTTTCTAGATTGGATGTCTGAAGCTGGGCTGTTTTTTGCCATTTTGGCATGTGAGGCATTATGTCTTTAGTTGGGCAGGTCAGTTTAAATAGATCACATTAAGTCTGGTGGGTAGTCCTGGGTTAGGGTAGTAGCAGTGATTCTCTCAGAGTGTCTTTTGACAAGGTGGGTTCTGAATGTCTGACACGATTGAGACAGACGTGGTACGATCAATATCTGTTCTTGGAGATAGAATTGGAAATGCTTACATGGGTGTCTTTCCCCAAAACAGCTGGCCACTCAGTAGCTGGCAAGGACCAGCACTGAATGGGGGCTAGGGATTCACCCTTCTGGTCCAGAGAGAAGAAGAGTAGCTGGGTTTTACCTAGATTCTGAACACATGGCCGAGATTGCTTTCATGCTTTTTTTCAGATTCACTAGTCTCAGAAACAATTCAGACTTTAACCTTTGACTGGGGTGCACAGAAAGAGCCTCCTCAAAGACTGTGGTATTTTTGAACCACAATTGGGCATACCATGGTAATGGTAAACTTGTGTTACCAGCTAATCTTTCTCACACTAGGTCAGGTAAAAGAAACTGCAAAATGAACTCAACAAAAAGGTGCCTTCATTTTGGCAATTTCATGTCTGGCCTAGACACAGAAGAAGAAGACCCTTGGCCTTGACTTCCTTGCTTTTGTGGCTTCACAACTGCTTGGTCCTGTGACACTGCAAGTGCCTGTCCCACGATGCTACAAGAGCTCACTCCCAAGTCTCAGCTTTGTCCCTATATCTCAGAAAACAGGATGCTCACCAGATTTTGCACCCCTAGAAAATAACTGAGGAAATATTTCTTACATTTTCTCCACTTATACACTCCTTAATATTTTCACGCATCAGTTTACTTTCTCCACTATTCCTTCTCAGCTGTTCATGGAGGTCAGGATTTTATTAACCTTCATAAAAAGAAAAAATAAAGTAGAGTAGGAATGGCAAACTATTCTAAAATCAGTTCGGTGGAGAAGCAAATTCTTCCTATATTGGTGAAGAACTTGTGTCTGGTATCTCCACTGTGGAATCTCAGGTAGCAAAGTTTAGAATGACTGCTGTCTTCAACACAGAAATTCAAAATGTAGCCTCTATCAACAGTGCTAGACTGAGACATAACAAAGCTAAAGAGTTAAAATAGAAGTTTTCTGACCTAATCTCTAATCTTCTTACCACAGGTATCCTAAACCAAAGAGCTAATTCTCCCACTTATTTCCTGGGAGTAAAGGTAAAGGACACCCTTGCTTGAAAGCCAGTTGTGACTGACTCTAGGGTTCAGTGCTCATCTCTGTTTATAGCCAAATAGCCAATGCTGTCTGCATTTGCAGACATTTTTTGGACATGTGGCACTGAAGTGCATGGAATGCTGTTTACCTCCCCACCAAAGTGGTTCCTATTTATCTATTTGCAATTTCTTGCCTCCGAACTGCTAGGTTGGCAGGAGCTGGGACAGAGACAGACACTCATTCAGTCATGCAGTACTCATGTTTTAAACTGCTGACCTTCCGCCTCCCAGTCAGTGTCTTAACCACTTGAGCCAGTGCAGTCCAGAGCAACTTTGAAAATATTAAATGAAATTATGGATGGTGTATGTTGTCAAAGGGGGGGGGGAATCTACCCATCTAATAAGTTATTAATTAATTGAAGAATTTCATGCTCTAAAGCATATGAAATTAATTTGCTTCATATGTAAGCAAGTGGAATTAAGATAAGGGGTAATTAATTGGTAGAGACTTGCCATCAGGAGGAACTCAAGCATAGCTATCAGCTGTAGAAGGGTCAGCCCAGTCCAACTTGATCCAGATCAATTTCAGCTAATGTAGAAGAACTCAATCACTTGGACCAACAATATCTGAGAGGCAGATTGGAAGGAATACTCATGCTGCCTCAAGTAAGTCTCTAAATAAGACTTCATATCTGACTGTTAGGGGACATACTTTTCACTTCAGTATCCTTCATTCAGACATGCTTTCTTTAGTAACTGGCCACTGAAAGAATGAAAAAAACTTGCTTCAAATCTAATCACTAAGACACAGATTAGGAGTCATTCATTCATTTTAGCATCTGATTTGAATCATAAGTGTTTAATTTTAGAAAAGCCACCACAATTGATAACATCATAAGCCTTACACTACAAATAAAATTGTACACAGAATTTCAGCCAAAGTCTGTTGTAGATGACCTGGCTGTGCTCCAGTCAAGATTCAGCTACAGGTTTTCCAGTATGAGATATCTATTGGACGAGGTCTCTACTCTAAATAAGACTTCTTACTAAAGAGATTATTATTACTACTACTGAAGAGATATCTTCATTTTCCAATAAAGCATCCTTTGCAACTGACCACTGGGGTACACAGAAGGAGCCTCCTCAAAAATTGTGGTATTTTTGAACCACAATTGGGTGTATCCTAGGCAATGACAACCTTGAAACTGACTAATCTTTCTCACACTAGGTCAGGTGAAAGGAATTGCAGAATGAATTCACCAAAAGGTGGTTTCATTTTACCAGTTTCTTGTATGGCCAAGATATGGAAAAAGAACTGGCCACCAACCCCAACTACTTTAGTCTTGTTCAGAGCCACAGTTTGGATTGGGAGGCAGCCCCACCCTTCGTCTCTAGTGATGGGCTTCATGTCTCTGCAGGAGAATATTCTGAAAGTCATAAGAAGATTCCAGGTTACCAGCATCTCTCTCTTCTTCTGTGCCATTTGGCACATGAGGCTCAAGATTTTTGCCTGAAGATTCGTCCAGTGAGCATATGATATCAGACAGCACAACCATTCACAATGGACATAGAAATCATCTGAAATCAACACACAGTACAGCAGTCTCTGCAACATATATGCCATAAATGCAATTCAAGGTAAGGATGCTGATTCAGTGGTTGATTCAGTGGCAGCTGGTGCCTTTTTGGGCCAGATGGCATGGACAGCAATTTTCTTTCAGTGCAATGACAGTAAGAACATTTCAAACATTGCTGTGCAACTCCCCTCAAGATACATTATATCAAGATGATGGATATTTCATTTTGTCAGGTCTTGCTTGACTAATAGCCCACAAAAATGACTAACTATATATATATATCTATAAGGAAAGCAAAAATTCTGATGCCACACTAGCAGGGTAAATGTGCTTGCCTTCACATGTTCTTGCTGTGCTTTTTTCTATAGGGAGGTCAAGGAAGTCAGGAAAACTAATTAGTGAGAGGCCATTACAGGTTGCAGTGAAAAGACTTTGCTTTAATCTCCTGCAAAAGCTCTGTAGGCAGTCATGAAGTTCAGCAAAGAGCATAAAAATCATAGCAAGTAAAAGATTGAAAGGAAGGCTTTTGTCTTCCATCTTTGCCTGTCAGGCTATTTGAGCTAATTGGTGCGATGACAATAAACATGATTAGTCATATTGTCCTTATTATTTCACTGTTCATGGCATCCATAAAGAATGGCACCAATATTGAGGATTAATGCAAAAGCAGATAATTTTAAATAGCAGAATACATCCATTCATCAGGGGTGATTTCACCTAAATATGCCTCCAAATGCAGTTAGCAATTTAGTCTTGTCATCAGAAATATATTATCAGAGCTTACAAATTTTCTGGTGGTTCTTTTCATTTCTAAAGATTAGTGTTATTAAACACCTTGTTAAAAAAAACATGAAAGGTTTGATCTTATTGGGCTGATCCAGAGAAGTAATTTTTGAAAGGTATTATTTCCCATAATAGAAGAAAACCAAGGAAAACCTGCCCCACATCCATATCATAAATATATGTAATGCTCCTTTTATGTGAAACTGGGACATCTTCTGCTACTGATTAAATATAGCAGTGTAAGAATAATGCAGATTCTTTACCCTAAAGTAGCCAGTAGGGTACCTCTTCTTAAGTCAAAAGCAGTTCTCCCTACAGAATGAGCCATTTTTTTCAGGAAAAATTCCATAGCATGAAAGATTCTAATGCATTTTCCTCTCATCTCTCATCCTCCAATGTAATTTTAATTTGACTCATAGTGTGAGGAAACCTGTGGTATGATTGATTACTTAGGAGCACTATCCAAACTTTTCAATTAACTTGTTCAAGATCAGCATGTGCTCTACCTCATTATGTATCTAAGCCTTGGCCATCCCTTTTCTTTTGCAGCTATGAGTCCAAGAGGGTCTATCTATTATAACCTATATTCACTGGATCTTTGAGAAGCACAAAGGATAGGCTGTAGGTAAAGCCATAATCCTCTTCCCATTAGTGATCTTCAAGTGTGTAAGGGCTATGAGTGGGGTAAAGGTGTGCAGCTACACACATTGCCTCTATTTCTGACATCTCATTTTGGAACTACCTTGTAATTTCTAATTTCCTTATATTTAATGGGGAAGGATAATCAATTTACCTATTTCCTTTTGAATATGAATAAAATGCTTCATTCTGTTGGGGTCCTCCCAGGCCTCAAAATTTCAAGGACAGAGAAAGCAGAGGAAGAGCAACTATGGGAAGGTAGTGAGAAGCTCTATCGCCCATGACACCCATTCCTTCTATCCACATGGACCCATTGCTTGTTCAGTGAAATGCATGAAGAGCAAAGCAAAGCAATCACACTTATATACCACTCCATAGCACTTAGTGCACTCTCCGGGTGTTTCACAAGTTAATTAGCATTTTGCCCCCAACATGCTGGGTACTCATTTTACTGACATCGGAAGGATGGAAGGCTGAGTCAACCTTTTTGGTTGCAGTACAGCAGTATAACCATTGTGCCACCAGGTCCATGGAGAAGCAGTAACTTTAAATCAAGTGATCTTAATGATATGATAGTAAGGTCTGGAACCATGACTCTGTGTCATGCATCTTTATTGAGAAACTTACCAAATAATAGAGCCATATGCTTCCACCACCACCACCCCAGAAATATTCTTTGTTTTTACTACTCCATACATTCCTACTTAAATCTAGTAGACTAACAAATATTAGTTGAGAATGTACAGAAAAGAAAAATAGGTATTGTCCACCAACAAGCAAATCAAGAGGTGAGACAAAGCAATTCATTTTAAAAACTGGGCACAACTTTATTACATGTGTAATCCTCTACCCAGGGGTGCCCAAATTATGGCCCAGGGGTTGAATCTGGCCCCCAACACTAATTCATCCGGCCTGCGCCACCCTTGCTATATGGGCATGTTTTACTTCTGCTTCCAGGAGTGGCAAGGGTGGTGCGGGCCGTATGAATTGGTGTTAGGTGCTGGATTTGGCCCCCAGGGCATAGTTTGGGCACCCCTGGTTTAAGTAGAGAAAACAGCAGCCTAAATATCTATCTCATCCTGTTGCAAAACAGATTGCAAGGCACATTTTATTTCCACTTCTGGTGGGAGGAACCACTTGACCAGTCTGCCAGGCCACGTGACCAGCCCATGGCCTGAAAAGTTTGGGCACCTCTGCTCTAACCTGTGGTGGGGCTTAACATAGTGCGTTCAAAACCTGAGACCAGAGCAAGTGGACCATTCTGTCTCTTCTCTTGCCCAGACTGAGTGTGTCTCTAGCTCCTGGGCAATGCAGTACATCACCAGCCTTGCCCTGGCCAGCTCAATTTGGGAAGCATCATCCACCACATCTCCATCCCGATTCACATGAATTGAGGTTGGATGTATCATTTGGCTGCCTTAGAAGGCAATTCTGCTTGTATACCTGAATCTCATGATCATGGCACCCATTCAAAAAACACAATAAACCAATTGTTCCCTATGGGGATCACTGCTACTACCTTTTCTCTGCATTACCTGCAACAAGAGGGTGCTAGCTAATATTTAGCTCCCTACCAAAATAAATCTGTGAAATACACTTAAAGGCCACACCATGGGTTGTTCAAAAGTTGTCTACTATATCTGACAAGTGAACCCCATCACCTTGGAACATCTCTGGACAATCATACATGATGCCCAATTATTACTAGTAAAAACCCGTATTACTGAGGACCAGACATTAATCTCCCTATTTATTCCTCTCCTGGCTTAGTTGAATCACCTCTTTAAATTTGCTTGGCCATGCTGTCTGACCATATGATGACCATGCCTGGCCAGTCATTAACTGGTTTGAAGAGGTCTTTTAGCACCTTAAGTACAATAGTCTGAACATCAAGGGTCACAGTGTCATCTCCAAATCTGGGCACAATGGCTGACCATATAAAGATAATCCTGGCCAGTGATTAGTCACTTCAAGGGAATCTCTCACTGCCTTTGGCACCAGCTCATTGCCCTTAGCAAACTGGTTTCATTGCCCCAATATGACTGATGAAGACCTTTTATTAGTAAGGTCAGCAAGAGGCCATTCTAGCACGTGCTCCTTTTAGCTGTCCCCTCAAGGGTTGCATTGCTTCCTAATTCTAGATGTGTTTCCAGTGCCATCCCCTCTGTTCTCCTTAATAGCCACAATAGCATACTATGACAGAAAAGCACATGCAGGCATCCTTCCACAAAACCTGTCCTCTGCATGTCAACTCACAATGAGCTACTAGCAGGCACATATAGTGCTCACAGCAGTGAGATTTCCACTGACCATTTCCAGTGCTGCTGTGCTAGGTAGTATTCCAAAACCCTTCTCTGGGTCAGAAAATATTCCTGGCCACACTGTAACAATGGATGACTCTGCACTTTATAATCAGAGTACAAATAATTAGCCATTCAAGATCTTGTAAAACATGATATCTTGCTATCACAGGTACTCCAACTCTCCAAATTTTTCACAACCAGTTATTCCTAGGGGTATCCTTCTGGCCCTTGGCATTTGTCTCTAAGGCCTCCCATCAATGGAGGAGAGTGCTGGGTACTACTTCTCAAGCTAACAGAAAACTGCATGGCCTGGGAAACAGGAATAGGCCAGACCACCAATAACTCAAGCTGAGCCCTGAAGCTGCAAAAATCAGCTCTTGCTCTTTGTAACACTTGCAGGCACCAAGCATGAATGCTAACTTCCTAGCCCAGAGGTTCGTGGGCTGGATCCATCCCCCAGTGCCATTTCATGTGTCCCCCACTCTTCCAAGGGCATTTGAGAAACAAAATGACCACCCTGTTGAAGCTGTTTGGACAAAATGGCCACCTCCATCA
The DNA here is from genome assembly GCA_030440675.1 of Furcifer pardalis. Taxonomy (NCBI): domain Eukaryota; kingdom Metazoa; phylum Chordata; class Lepidosauria; order Squamata; family Chamaeleonidae; genus Furcifer; species Furcifer pardalis. Next base: position 75,206,541 of record CP126890.1, on the reverse strand, counting down.
TGCAGGAAGAGCAAAATGGCCATCTGACCCTTGAAGCTGAATGAGAGAGCATGACCTGGCCCCCAGCTTGAAAAGGTTGGGAATCCCTGTCTTAGCCTATCTGGTACTACCTCCAAGTTTATTTTTATATTTGAAGGTGGGACGATATCTTAACCATACCGTTATACTGCCCCAAATGTGCCTACCATAACCAAGACATTTTGTTTCAAACAATCCATCATGAACTATAAAACCAACCACAAAACCATGGGTGACTTGGAAGATCATTCTTTCTCAAAGTTAATCACTACCATGCTATCAGCAGTTCACAGGACAATTGGTCTTCAGAGGCGCCCATTAGCTTGCTGTTGAAATTAATGGGGAACATCCAAAAAGTTTAACCCTCCTTATATATAATATATTTGATACCATAGACACTGCCCGAGGCACTACAGGTCTCTAAAATAAAACCCACAATATACCACCAAAAGTAAATACCATTAGTAATTTGGTGAAGTGTCACATCTACACCCTAGCTTCCTCCGTGAATTCTGCCATCACCTGTGATGTGGCCTGGGCAAGGTAGACATCATATCCCAAAACCTATGTAAATGGCTTTACCTTGAGCCACCACCTTACATGCAAAACATATGCATGGCACCAATTCCCACAACTCTCAAAGTGGGATTAAAGATGATATCCTTAGACACTCTGTATGTATGCATCTCTAACAGCTAACCTACAAAACAAGGGCCCAGGAACTTAAGTCCTTTGAGTGACCAGTAAGGATCTGAAATGAAGATACAATGTTTCACTTTACTACAGGAAAGCACCATTCTGATGGCTGCATTAAGCAAGTGCATCTCACTGACATTGAATCCTCAGGAATTACATCATTCACTGAATCATAGGTATGACAAGTGATGAGTGGGCTGAATTCACTAATCACACTCATGGAAACAATTCTAAGTGAGACACCTCCAACAGGGCCCTGGAACAACTATTAGTCCTTCAAGTGTGTGTGTGTGTGTGTGTGAAATATAAATAATTATGATTTAACAGCTTGGCCCAATGGACTGATCAGGCAGCAAGTTGTAGCTGAAAATGGTGTTGGTGCCATCTGGCACCACACCTCCAATCAATGGTTGTTAAAAGGGGACATGTATTTCTCATCGTCTCTCCCTTAATGTCAAGGATAGGCTTAGGCAAAAATCATTCCATTAAAATGGCAGGCAAGCTAGTGACATATGCCTCCCCCAAGGGTCCACACTCCATGGGAGATGTACAACAGAGCCTGGATGCAAGAGGCAGAGGCAAAGCTGCCCCTCTTGCCCCAACTCAGACCCAAAACATCCAACTGTAACGCATGCTGTCCTCCCCCCGGAGTAAATACCATCAGGTCACCAAAGAGGTTAAATCAGGAGTTCTCTACCTTTCTATGCCATGGTCCGGGTCCCCTCACACAGCTTCAAGGGCCAGATGGCCATTTTGACCTTCCTACACCACATGACACTTCCTGGTTTGGTGGAGGGGCACATGAAATGGTGTCATGAGTCACACCCAGCCCACAGGCCACAGGTTGAGAATCCCTGGGTAAATGCTGGTGGCTGTCACTCCATCAGGAGAGGAAGGTGGAGCCAAAGGCCAAGAATTGCTGCTGTACTGTAAAAAATATATTCTGTGCAGTTCTCCCAGTGCTACTTCCACTGCCGCACCACAATAAGTGTTGCACCATCACACAAGACTATTACTTCAGGAAGATACTCATATAGTAAACCCAAATGAGGGTCAGGCAGAACAAAAGGCAACAAAACTCTGTGAAGCTGCTCCGCCCACCTGGGCCTCCATCTTGTGTATTGCAATAAGTGTCATTCACACTGGCAGCTGAAAGGGCAGGCAAGGCCTCCAACTGTACCTGTTCCTTCTCAAGAGGCCCTTGCCTTGTTGCATTGCCAATAACAGCATGTACTTTGAACTCTCAGACCAAAGAAAATAAAAGAGCAAGGTTTATTGAAATTATATAGCTCTCTTGTTGACAATGCATGTGTACTGCCTCATCAGAAGCTAGGCAGAATGCTTTCTAGTTTATTCCACCACTAGAAGGGAGAAGCCCTGGAGGTGCAGTGATTAAACTGCTGTACTGCAACCTAAAGGTTATGAGTTCGATCCTGACCATAGCTCAAATGTTGACTCAACTTTCCATCCTTTGAAGGTTGGTAAAATGAATACCTAGCATGTTGGGGGCAAATAGCATTAGCTTGTGAACTGCTCAGAGTGTGCACTAAGCACTATGGAGTGGTATACAGTGGTACCTTGCTTAAGGAGCATCATGCATTCCACAGGATTGCTCTTTAAGCGAATTTGCTCTTTAAGCGAAATACCATTGTAAGTGACCAATTGTGACTTCGGGGGGGTGAACCCCAATTTAGTTGTTAAACGAGTTTTTGGTTGGTTTTAGTTGTTAAGCGAGCTGACCATTCAGAGAAAATCCTGTTCTTTAAGTGAGTTAGCCTCTAAGCGAGGCGCTCTTTATGCAAGGTTTTACTGTATAGGTTTGATTGCTTTGCTTTGTAAAAATTGCCAAGTGCCCATGCACTGCTGGCTGCTGCCATGCTGCAAGTAGGGACAAGCAGACTACCCCAGATGAAGCTGCTCCCTGCACCATCGACCAGCTGAAAGAAATGGTGATGACTGAGTGCCACCACCAGGCCTCCATTTTTTTTTGTTCAGTCGCACAGTCAATTCCAACCCTTTGTGACCCCATGGACCACTGTCCTCCAGGCACTTCTGTCCTCCACTATCCTCCTCAACTCACTCAGCTCTGTGCTCATTGTGTCTACAATACCATCTAGCCGTCGCATTTTGGGCTGCCCCCTTCTTTTGCCCTCCACCTTTCCCAGCATCAAGGCTTTCTCAAGCAAATCCTCTCTTCTCGATGTTCAAGGTACTTTAGCTTCATCTTTACTATTTGACCTTCTAAGGAGCAGTCAGGGTTGATTTCTTCTAAGATTGACCTATGTGTTCTCCTCGCTGTCCAGGGGACTCTCAAAACTCTCCTCCAACACCACCGGTGTCTATTCTTCTGCGCTCAGCTTTCCTTATGGTCCAGCTCTCACAACCATACATTGCCACCGGGAGTACCATTGCTTTGACTATACGAATTTTTGTTTGCAATGTGATGTCTCTACTTTAAACTATGTTTCCCAGGTTTCTCATCACTTGCCTCCCAAGCATCAGTCACCTTTTTATTTCATTGCAGCAATCACTATCTGGAGTGAGCTTTGATCCTAAGAAAGTAAAATCTGTCACTGCTTCTACTTCTTCCCCATCTATTTTCCAGGGACTGATAGGCCCTGTTGACTTTATCTTGCTTTTCTTGATATTGAGAGCTATATAATTTCAATAAAACCTGGTATTTCCTTTTCTTGCTGTTAATGACAATGCAACAATACTGATGTATGAGAAAAGGGATGATACATATATACACAAAAATATAAATTAATAATAATATAAGCAGCAGCAACCAAAAATTAAAAATTCCGCTTCTGTTGCTGCAAACACATTTTCCATTGAAAGTTATCACAAACTCTCCACACATATTTTCATTTATTGATCTTCATGTAGATTTTTAAAAAGTTGAAAGAGCAGATGTTGCATAAGGTGTATATGCCAAACATATGGTGGTGGTTTCATGCAGTTTGTGTTCCACACCTGAGAAGGTGTGTTTGTTTTCCAAACAGACCCTGAGTGCCATGCTAGCTAGAAGATCCAACTAGGACTCAAAAATCCTGGGTTCTAAACCCTGCTTCAAAATAGATAATAGAGGAGTGGCAATGGTAAACCATTCTTTGAACATCTCTTATACATCAAAAATTGTAGCAAGGTTATTATAAGTTTTAAGCAACTTGACAGCACGTAACAACAGCAAGCTAAATGGCTCATTGAAGTCTAAAGAAGTACAACTATAGCTGGCTCACCGCCACTTTGAATAACTACTGAATCCTTTCTAAAGGTATACAATTAGAATGACATTATGCATGAACACATCAATCCTGATGGAAATATTTTTCCAGTGGATTTGACTTAAAAGCTGTAATATATGTGATAAATTTGATACAAGATGGATCATGTTCCAAAGAAGTGACAAATATTAAGAGAACCTTTTGTCTTTCTAAGTGTTTTTCTATCTCAAGGGACCATCAAAATGTCAGAAAAAGCCAAATGTGAAGTAATTTTTTAGAATACACAGCTGAATTTGAGCTGCTTCATCATAAAGCTTACATGTAATGGCTCATATTTTTAGCGCTCTGTACATCTTGATTGTCCAGACAGCTACTGAAATAATCTGCATCTCCATAAGAATAAAAAACCTTTCTCCTGCAGCACAAGCTACACAAAAGTATTCCCATGACAATATTCAGAAGGCTACTTGTTAAAGCCACATTTATAATGGTATGATAACTTTTTGCACTGCTGATTTTCACATGTACATTGTTGGGACTATGAAAAATCTAGCTTTACAAATCCACAGCACTTCCCTTCTCCCCTTAAAAATGAGCCTCTTACCATTTTTGGAAGGTTTTGTGTTCAATAGCTTGATATTATCTGGCTATAGCAAGTGACTAGAGAATTAGGTACTACTCTAAGTCCACTTTGAGACCTTGTGACATGTAATCTTAGAATACTGGACTGAGACTTGATAGATTGAGATTGAAAGCCATGTTTAGCTATTGTATGAGGTTAGGCCTGAGTCTAATTCCCCCTCACTATACTAGCTTTTAGACATAGGAGGATATATAAATTGGGGCATATTATACTGCCTTGATCCCTTTTGAGAAAAGCTGGTCTGTAAATGTAAAAATGGAAAATAATTTTGCATTGAAACCATCTACATCTCTGAATTAGGAATGTCTGTATGCCAAAGTAATCTGATCTAGTCTGAATATTTTAGATTTATATTGAGATTGGAACACAGATTGGAATGCTTGAAAACAATGTGAGAAATACTTGTAAAGGAATCTGAATGTTTTTGCCCGTCGATTAGGTACATGAACATGACTGACTGATTCAATTAGTCTGGTGAGTCACGCTGTAGAGAAGCAAAACTGCTTCTCCTTGTTATTGTTTTGAATTCCTTAACAGCAGGGCTTTGTGCCAAATTTAAACAGAGCCTCTAGTGGAGCTCATAATTATTAAGAGAAGAATTTACCCATAAACACCTTCTCAGTTTCATATACTTTGACCCTAGGGTTCAAATACCCAAGAGTGGGGAAGGGCAACCTTCAAGCAACCTTCAAGCAGCCTTGAAGTGACCTTGACATTGGGGGAATTGCAATCCCCAATAATGATATAATTCCAAAGACATCAATTTCCCATGGAAAAGCAGCTACATTATACCTCCTAAAACACCATTTTAAAAAGGCTGTCAGAGCTCAGTAGAAACAGTTTCTTTTTGGGAACACTTTTCAGCTGGGGAAGGGACTCCATGGAAACCTTTGAAGAAGGTACACATTCCAAGGGGACTGAGAATGGACTTCTAAAGTAAGATGCAGCCTTGGAGGCTGCCCCATTAGAAGATAAGGAAATCTGAGTCTTCAGACTTAGCCTGAATTTCAGAGGCTACATTTAGATGAAATTCTAGCCTTGATACTTTGTCATTTTTCTGACTTCTTCAGACTTCGAAGAATTTTGGATGGCTTTTCTAGCTGAACTAAGAGAATAATCACACATTGTTATTTTCTAAGGGACTAAATAGAGTACTGCATTAGGAGATGAGTTTGCTAGAGAGAGAGCAACTGATATGCTTCTTAGTTGTTTTTGTTCAGTCGCACAGTCGATTCTGACCCTTTGCGACCCCATGGACCGTTGCCCTCCAGGCACTTCTGTCCTCCACCATCCTCCTCAACCTGCCCAGCTCTGTACCCATTGTGTCTACAATACCATTTAGCCGTCTCATTTTGGGCTGCCCCCTTCTTCTTTTGCCCTCCACCTTTCCCAGCATCAAGGCTTTCTCAAGTGAACCCTCTCTTCTCAGCTTCATCTTTACTATTTGACCTTCTAAGGAGCAGTCAGGGTTGATTTCTTCTAAGATTGACCTATGTGTTCTCCTCGCTGTCCAGGGGACTCTCAAAACTCTCCTCCAACACCACCGGTGTCTATTCTTCTGAGCTCAGCTTTCCTAATGGTCCAGCTCTCACAATCATACAATACCACCGGGAATACCATTGCTTTGACTATGTGAATTTTTGTTTTTAAGGTGATGTCTCTATTTTTAACTGTGTTACCCAGGTTTCTCATAGTTTGTCTTCCAAGAATCAGTCATTTTTTATTTCATGGCTGCAATCTCCATCTGCAGTGATCTTTGATCCCAAGAAAGTAAAATTTGCCACTGCTTCTACTTCTTCCCCATCTATTCTCCAGGGACTGATAGGGCCTGTCGTCATTATCTTGGTTTTCTTGATATTGAGTCTCAAGCCAGTTTTTGCACTCTCTACTTTCAGCCTAAGCAGGAGCTTCTTTAGGTCTTCCTCACTTTCTGCCATTAGGGTGATTCATCCATCCCTGCACTGCACATTGTGTGTTCTATGTATAAGTTGAATAAGCAGGGTGATAAAATGCAGCCTTTGTCTTACTCCTTTTCTTATTCCAAACCACTCCATCATTCCATATTCTGTCCTAACTGTTGCCTCTTGACTCATGTACAGATTTCTCATGAGGGCTATAAGGTGTTCTGGAATTCCCATCTCTTTAATTACTTGCCACATTTTGTTGTGGTCCACACAGTCAAAGGCATTGGTTTAGTCAATGAAACAGAAGTAGACTTGTTTCTGATATTCCTTTGTTTTCTCCATTATCCAATGTATGTTGGCAATTCTTAGTTAGAAGTAGGCTATTAGCCAGTGCTACATTTTGCTTTTTGGAGCAAAGAAGGTAGTGATAAAAAGATATATACACAAATACCAGAGGGAAACTTAGATCGATAGAGGGAAATAATTATTAAAGGGTTGAATAAAGCAAAGATGGGGAGAATTCTATACAGAAGGATATATTAGCAGCTTATAGATTGGGGAAGAGAAGAAATGGGACTGTTAAAAGGTATGTTTTGGTAAAATGGAAAAATATGGTCGGGGTAATATAGCCAATAGGAAAATTTGATAATGTAATTATTTTGTGGCATGTATCAAGCTAATTTAATGTTTAAATTGTCATGAAGTTTTGATTGATCAACTTGTATTTCTTTCGTTGGTTCAAAATTTGAAGGAAAAATACATTTTTATAGTATGGAATATAAAAGAAGTGGGAAATTTAAGGAGAAGGAGAAGGGTAAAAGGGAATTTCTATAAGAATGTTATGAAAATGTAAATAACTCTTGTCAAGGAAGGTTAAACATCAGTAAGAACCCGTTCTAGTCCCGGTCTCCCTCCCCTTCTTCGACACTCTGAGGCGGTCCTTCAATGGAAAGGACAGGGGAGAGAAGATGACAAGAAGGTGAAGGGTTGGGTGGGGGTTGTTTTTGTTTTATGTCATGTTATTATGGGATTTTGGATGGTGTAGGGTTGGGTGAGGGTGAATGTATTTATTTGCTTTTTGTCTTTTTTTAAATTTATTTTTGGTGTTCTATTGTCATGTAATGCTAAATGTCTTTTGTTGATTTTTTTATGTGGAGAATTATGTTGTAATTTTTTTTGTAATATCTTGTTTGTGTTTTTTATTTTAAAGTTTAATAAAAATTTAAAGTTATTAAAAAAAGAAGTAGGCTATTAGCCAGTGCTATATTTTTCTTTTTGAAGCAATGTTTTGCCTTATGGACTCTGCTTTGCTTTTTATTCAAATAAAAGCCTAAGACCATCCTAGGTTTTATTTCCAAGGAGTTTGGACTTTGCTTGCTAACTTGCCAACAGGCCTACCAGGTTTATTTTTATTACACTACCAAAGGTTTGCCACCACTGACCTAGAGCTTCTTCCCCAAAATTTGTAGTTTCTCCTCTCCTGTACTAAATGGGGCTTCCAAGACAACAACAACAGTTCCATTAGCATAGATTTAGAAGTGTGACTGAATTGATGGAGAAAAGGGAGGGCAAACTGTACACACACACACACCATCATGTCTTTCCCATTCCTTTTGCCTTGTGATGATGAGCCATGCATTCAGACACACTCATCTTCCCTCTGGCTTCTATTTTTTTTATCATCTTCTTTTCTCTCTCTGGTCAGAGAGGAAGAAACTAGCACACACTTAGGGAAGAACAAGATGAGCAAAACCTGTTAGCAAGATATTTCTTTTCTTTTTCTCTTTTTTAAAATAGATATGGGCAAGCCTTTTTTAAACATCTTACCACTAAGCTAACAAGATGAGGAAGCCTTGATTAGCTTGTCAAGCACTTCCCTTTTTAACCACAGCATTGGCTGGGGTATTGCAAACAAAACATAACCAAGGCTTCCTCTCTCTCCCTTTGTAGCCAGCAATGCAGAGTCAGCCTGGGTAAACTGGATTCCCCAGTACAACTTCACAGTGAGCAAATACAAGTGAATCTAAATTTCCTTCATTGTGTAGTCACACCCTGTTTTTCTGTTGTTGTTTTGGCTGGTAAACACAGACACGGCTACCTCCTCTCACCTGAACTTCTGATTTGTGCAAAATCGATAGATTCGTCAGAAACCCCTGTGATGAAACTAAAATGATAAACCGTGCTTAAGTTGTATGTTGGTAGTAAGAACAATTGTACCACATCCAAGATTGTCAAGCACATTAAGAGTTAAACCACAGCATGCCAGAATTTTGCCAGATTTTTTAAAACAACAACAATCTAACTTGAGTAGAGAAAGTTTTGGAAGCAAGTTATTGGGAAACAAGTTATTGCTTTTCAATGTAAAGCTCATCTTGCTGATAAATGTTTTCAGGGTGTTTGTACCTGGATCTGTAGTGCTTTAGCATGGTAAAATTACAGTGGTTAAAATTGACCAACCTTACCTTTGAGGTTTAAATTGTTATCTGTAATTGTATATGATTTTGGCTCTCCTAGTAGTGGCATGAATCATACCCAACCCTACGTCCTTCAGACTAAATTGTGCAATTTCCCACTGACCCAACATTTTCTTTTTAAATAATCTCATTTCAAATAAATCGATCAGTCACTTGCAATGGAGGAAGAGTGTGAATGATTTTCCTGAATTCCAGCAATTTCTAGTACAATACTCTTAATTGCTATTGAAGCATTAGAGAAGGGTTTCTCAACCTTGGGCCTACAGGTGTTCTTGGACTTCAATTAACTGAAGCCAAAGTTAGCACACTTGCTGATCAGGCCTTCTCGGAACTGAAGTCCAATAACATCTGGCAGCAGAAGGTTGAGAAACCCTGCTTTAGATAATCCTAGTTTGTCAACACAGTGTATTCTACACTGCCCCTTATTGGGAAGATCTTGCTTGTTTTCAGATTGCTTGAAGATGAGAGAGGTGCTAAGTTGCATTTAGCATGTTCTGAGAATCCAAATACATCAAGTGTCCTTTGTCCATTTGATGAAGAGGCTGATGAGCCATTTCACCATATAGGCAAATGAAACAATTCTCCTGCTCCTCTGCCATGATAAACCATCCCTTGTGGTTTGACCTGTTGCCAAATGTCATGGTTTTAAAAAATGTGACTTTTTTAAAAAGTCTATAATTATTTTCCAAAGCAAATGACAATAGGCGGTGATGTTGTGGCAGTACAAGTCATAGTATACATTCAGGCTTAAACTGTATCAAAGGAGATACTGATCAGTTTGGACAGAACAAGAATCTTATTTAAAGTGCCAGACTGGCATCCAAATGGATATAGGGACCTATGTACAGTTTTAGACTCATTAGCACTTTTCCCACCAAGAATACTGAGGTTTATAGTTCCAGTCTTTCCCTCAATCACAAAGAAGACTTTGATGAGACAGGGCTGACAAGAAAAAAAAATCTAAAAAACTAAACTATTTTCATTTTGCTTGAGGCCTAGCTAATGAGAAAGGAATTGGCAACAGCTGCTAAAGTAGGAGTTCCCATGGGAACTGTACCTGTGTTATTTTGAGCTAAGCTGGCCAAGGTCAGTTTGACCAGCCAAGCCAACAGAGTTTAATTGCCAATTATCTTCACCTACCTTCTTTCTGGAGGGAAGGTGCATATGCTTTCATAATCTGAAAGCTTTTGAAGAAACTGGATTGGGATTGGTTATGGGGCAACATCACTATTGATGTGTGTTAAAGTAGATCAGTGCCATTTCCAAATGGTTGTTGTTCCTTTAGCCCTGTGATGGTGAACCTTGGCACACCAAGTGTTCTTGGACTTCAGTTACCAGAAGCACAAGTCAGCACTCTTTCTGATCAGGGCTTCTGGGAATTGAAGTTCAAGAACACCTGGAGTGCCAAGGTTTGCCACCACTGCTTTAGCCAATAATTTTGGTGATAAGAGACTCAGTGGTCCTTTGTTATCTTTTGTATGGTGTGATTTACTCAGTGGTGGAATTCAATTTTTTTTAAAAACTACTCTGTGGGCATGGTATGGTGGATGTGGCCAGAGGGAAAGCCTTGCATTGGACCTGAATTAGGACTACTTTATTTCAAAACTTGGATGGTCGGCAGCAGCCAGAATTTCTGCTACCAGTTGTGGCAAACTGGTGCAAACCTGCTGAATCCCACCACTGGATTTACTCCCAGACTGTTATATATGTATTTTGGCTTATTTTCCCAAAAGCATGTTCTTGCTTTTCAACCTGGCTTTTTCTGTGCTTCCAGTATAAAATCTTCTCTACATTTTATGTGTTTACAATGAACATGTGGGGAAACAGTTGACCTTAAATCCAGTCTTGACTCTTTAGTCAGCTACAGAGTTAGAGTTTATCTGAATAATCTATTGTTGCTAATGGCTGGGTGATACTGCATTCTTGTGCTTGCTTGCCTCTCATCTTGCTTGACACCAACCTTTCTCCCGTCGACCTCCTGAGTTTGGTATATAAGAACATGCCTGTAAGTTTCATTCCTTGTCTGATGAAGTGGACTCGATCCACAAAAGCTAACAGTGAAAATATAGCAGTTAGTCTTGAAAGTGCTACTCTGTTTTTTATTTTATTTTATTTGGTTTATTTTATTTTGTTTTGCTTTCTGAGAGTTATGGGGCTGAGTGCTCTTCCCTGTAGGGCTGATTTTGGATCTGAGGGAAGGGTTGTTGTTCAGTCACACAGTCTCTTCAGATCCTTTGAGACCCTATGGACTATTGTCCTCCAGGCACCTCTATCCTCCACCATCCTTCTCAACCTGTCCAGCTCTGTTTCCATTGCATCTACAATGCCATCTAGCCATCTCATCTTTGGCCGCCCCCTTCTTCTTTTGTCCTCCACCTTTCCCAGCATCAAGACTTTCTCAAGTGAATCCTCTCTTCTCATTTGATGGCCAAAGTACTTCATCTTCATCTTTACTATTTGACCTTCTAAAGAGCAGTCAGGATTGATTTCTTATAAGATTGGTCTATTTGTTCTCCTTGCTGTCCAGGGGACTCTCAAAACTCTCCTTCAATTGGAGGACCAACTGGATTTATTGTTCCTTGTTGGGGGGTGGAGGAAGGAGGACAATAACTGTCAGGAATTAAGACTTTTAAAAAAATAATTCTAATTTTAGATATAATTTAAAATAAGGGATACAAAATAAACATGCAAATCATAAAAATACCAACAATAATGACAATGCTTAAATAAATAAAGAGTGCACCCACCACCCAGGGGACTATATATACCTTCACCCTTTATATATATAACTTTTCTTTTATATATTTGTCCCTTCTTTAAAAAGGATGCATATTCCTATTCTGCTCTCACTTCCTTTGCTTTCACCAAAACATATCCAATAAATTCTCCCCAAATGTCTTTAAATTAATTTATTTTGTTAATCCTTTCTTTACCTTTAATTCACATATTACGCTATAATTTATTGCTATATTTCATAGTTCTTTAAACCAATCACCCAACTCAATTTGCCAATCTATTTTCCATATTTTAACAACAAGCAATCTAAAGATGTTACCATTACAATAATAATGTCTTTCTTACTCCTTTCTATCGTTTTATTTCCAAAGTCCATTCATTCCAGATTTCCTTGATGAACTTACATTCCCACCATATATGAAGATATGCCCCAGTCTCTTTTTTTACATCTCCAGCATTCTCTTATATTTAGAATCATAGTAGCTTAAAATTCCAGAGTCATGTACCATCTCCAAATTGTTTTACAACAATTCTGTTTAGTTGTGACTGACATATTCTTCAAAATCCTTTGTTTGGAATTGAGACTTTACTGCTTAGTCTTGGAAATGTTTAGACATTTTGGGAGCTAGTAAAGGTTCTTTAAAGCTGTAAATCCTATTGCTGTGATGGTGAACCTTGGCACTCCAGGTGTTCTTAGACTTCAATTACCAGAAGCCCCGGTCAGCACTCCTGCTGATCAGAGCTTCTGGGAATTGAAGTTCCAGAACACCTGGAGTGCCAAGGCTCACCATCACTGTCCTATCACTACTGTTGTCCCTTATCTCCTTCTGTGTTGTGGGTCCCTTTTAATGGACAGGAAACAGCAGTGGTGCCTGTCATTGTTTTATACTTCATCCAGCTCATTTTCTACCTAATTCTACTACTCTTTTCTCCCACTGGGATGATGGATCTGGGTTTTCACACGTGGTGGCCAGGAATGGAATAGATGGCAGGAGTTTCAACTGTCTTATCTTTTCTTGTTGTCTCTGAACAGGTTATATTTGGTGTTTGCAAGGTAACAGTATTAACAGTGCTGTTCAAAGATGTGCAAATGGATAGTTGAATACAATCTTGGGTAGTTTGCTTGCTCTTGTAAATAAGGATGTTCTGGCAATTAAGATCAATTACATGCAAAATCCTTGTTCAGCTCTCAATTTTTACTTGATTTCTCAGAATCTTGCAGTACAGTAGAACACCTGTGGATGGTGGGAGGCCACCTCTGCATCCGGCCCCGGGACTCGCCCACCTGCTCCCGGAGGCTCCTCCTGGCAGAGAGGCTCAAAAGCCGCGGTGGCGGCAGGACTTTTGCACCGCTGCCACCAACAACAACACCTGCGGATGGAGGGAGGCCACCGCTGCGTCCGGCCCCGGGACTCGCCCACCTGTTTATGAACTGTTGTTTTCTTGTTGTTAAGGCGAGAGCCCTGATATTATTGCATCATGTACTGTATCTCTGTATTTTTATATTGTATCGTATTATTGAAACTATGTAATATATATGTAATTGGAATTGAACTTTGTAACTTTATTTTGCAGTGTGGTTTTGTTTTGCTGCACTTCTGTACTGTATTGTTATATTTATACTGTATGACCTTTGATTATGTTATATTACTTTTGATTGTCTTCTGTAAACCACCCTGAGTCGGTTGCACCGAGTAGGGTGGTATATAAATCGAATAAATGAAATGAAATGAATGCATAAGGAAAAAACTCAGTTCCACAGAGCTCTTTGCTATGTGTTTTTTTGTTATGCAGCTCCCTATGGGAGATACCCCACATAAAGGGGGGGAAAGTTTGTTAACTGGGGTTCCCATTAAATGGGTATACACTGGTTACCCAAAGCCCCACATAACAAAAAAAATCATTATGTGGGGTACCACCATTGCATAACTAACACTTTGTAATGCAAATTTTTCGCTATGCAATGCGTTCATTATGCGAGGAATCACTGTATTTTTGTTTCTAACAAAGCTGTGTTATTTCCAGTATCTCTACATAGGCACACTAATTTGTTGTTGTTCAGTCGCACAGTCGATTCCGACCCTCTGCGACCCCATGGACCACTGTCCGCAAGGCACTCCTGTCCTCCACCATCCCCCTCAACTCGCTCAGCTCTGTGCCCATTGTCTCTACAATCCCATCTAGCCATCTCATCTTGGGCCGTCCCCTTCTTCTTTTGCCCTCGACCCTTCCAAGCATCAAAGCTTTCTCAAGTGAATCCTCTCTTCTCATTTGATGTCCAAAGTACTTTAGCCTCATCTTTATTATTTGACCTTCTAAGGAACAGTCAGGGATAATTTCTTCTAAGATTGACCTATTTGTTCTCCTCGCTGTCCAGGGGACTCTCAAAACTCTCCTCCAACACCACATCTCAAAGGCGTCTATTCTTCTGCGTTCAGCTTTCCTAATGGTCCAACTCTCACAACCATATATTGCCACAGGGAATACCATTGCTTTGACTATGCGAATTTTTGTTTGCAATGTGATGTCTCTACTTTTCACTATGCTCCCCAGGTTTCTCATCGCTTGCCTCCCAAGAATCAGTCGCCTTTTTATTTCATGGCTGCAATCACCATCTGCAGTGAGCTTAGATCCTAAGAAAGTAAAATCTGTCACTGCTTCTACTTCTTCCCCATCTATTTTCCAGGGACTGACAGGGCCTGTTGCCATTATCTTGGTTTTCTTGATATTGAGTCTCAAGCCAGCTTTTTCACTTTCTTTTTTCAACCTAATCAGGAGCTTCTTTAGGTCCTCCTCACTTTCTGCCATTAGGGTGGTATCATCTGCATATCTCAAATTGTTGATGTTTCTTCCAGCAATTTTGATCCCAAATTGTGATTCCTCCATCCCTGCGTTGCGCATTATGTGTTCTGTGTATAAATTGAATAAGCAGGGTGACAAAATGCAGCCTTGTCTTACTCCTTTTCCTATTCCAAACCACTCCGTCATTCCATTTTCTGTCCTAACTGTTGCCTCTTGATTCATGTACAGATTTCTCATGAGGCCTATAAGGTGTTCTGGTATTCCCATCTCTTTAATTACTTGCCACATTTTGTTGTGGTCGACACAATCAAAAGCCTTCGTGTAATCAATGAAACAGAAGTAGACTTGTTTCTGATATTCCTTTGTTTTTTCCATGATCCATCTTATGTTGGCGATGTGGTCTCTAGTCCCCCTGCCTCTTCTGAAACCCGCTTGCACTTCTGGTAATTCTCTCTCCACATACTGTTGCAGTCTATCCTGTATTATCTTGAGCATCACCTTGCTAGCGTGAGGGATGAGCGCAATTGTTAGATAATTTGAACATTCTTTGGCATTACCCTTTTTGGGGAGTGGAACGTATACAAATCTTTTCCAATCCTGTGGCCATTGCTTTGTTTTCCAAATCTGCTGGCATATAGAATGCAATAATTTGATTCCATCATCTTGTAGGGCTTTGAACAGTTCAACTTGGATACCATCAACTCCACTGGCTTTGTTGTTTGCAGTGTTTTTTAGGGCCTTTCGGACTTCACTCTCTAGAATGTCTGGCTCATGTTCAATGTTCTCATCATTGTGATTATCAGGGGGGTTGAGGTCCTTTTTGTAGAACTCCTCTGTGTACTCTTTCCATCTTTTCTTAATCTCTTCTGCATCTGCTAACTCCTTGCCATCTTTGTCTTTTATCATGGTCATTTTTGCTTTAAATGTTCCCTTGAGTTCCCCAATTTTTTTGAAAAGATCTCTAGTCCTACCCCTGATATTGTTTTCCTCTATTTCTTTGCACTGTTCATTCAGGTAGGTTTCCTTATCTCTCCTTGCTTTTCTTTGAAATTCTGTATTCAAGTGATTGTATTTTTTTCCTTTCTCCTTGGCATTTTGCATTCCTTCTGTCCTCTGCTATTTTAAGAGCCTCCTCGGACAACCACTTAGCTTTCTTACGCTTCTTTTCTAATATCTAATATCATGTATTAAAATTCACAAATAGTAATGTTTTGTGTGTGTGTGATTTTCAACTATGATCATATAGTCATCTTTCATATATCTGTCCTTATATATTAGAAACTGTTTTAGTTCAATGAGAACCAGTAGTTTGGTTGATAGCTCACAGAAATTCATTTGCTATATCACAAATCCCTAAACATAGAAATGATCACTAGAAACTGGTCCATAAATAGTGAGCAAATGACATTTTGCTGGAACAAAATTCCATCCCTCCCTGAATCAATATGTATTATACTGTCTTTAGACATATTTATATGCCCCAATGTCTGCAAATAATCTATAAATGGAGTAAAATAAAATATTTTCTGTAAAAAGTGCTTGAGCAAAAATTTAAAAAACTGATCAAGAAATATTAAGTGCTCTATCTTGCTTTTCAGATGATGGATATCCAAACAGTTTCTGTTTTACAGTAATCTTTTGTTTGAACTGGTTAAAACCTCTGTATAAAAGATACACACATACACCCAAGAGCAAAGATAAGTGGTCAACAGCGTATGTCTGGATAAATGCAATTGCTGAGATATAGTTTCTCCCAGGACCTTATTATTTGTTGTGCAGCTATATGACAGGCTTCCTTTCCAGAGCAAAAGTTGGTCTCCAACTGATCAATACAGATTTTGATAAAGCAAAAGAAATAGGAGGTAAGGGCATTTTCAAAGTAATGAGCATCTGAAAAAGAAAGCCCTACTTGGGACTACTTCTTCAAAGTAGTCCCATGCAGAGGCCATTACATTAGTCAAGACATGATGCAAGTAAGGCATGGCTAAATCAAGTCATTTTAGCAAAAGATTAAAAAGTTAAAACAAGTCAAAAGTCAGCTCAAAATTAATTATGTGCAACATCCCTACTTACTCTGATTTGCATATAGGAATTATTTTGTATCTCAAAACAATGCAATTATTCTTTTCATTTCCCATCTCAATATACTCATTATGTTTTTAAAAGCAGGAACTGTAGTACCAATGTGAAATTTTGATGATAATCTCTTCTAGCTTTATTTAAAAAATAGTAGCAAAAGGAATGTATGAAATAATCTAGGGCAGTGATGGTGAACCTTAGCACTCCAGGTGTTCTTGGACTTCAATGACCAGAAGCCCAAGTCAGCACTCCTGTTGATCAGGACTTCTGGGAGTTGCAAATCAGAGTAAGTAGGGATGTTGCACATAATTAATTTTGAGCTGACTTTTGACTTGTTTTAACTTTTTCATCTTTTGCTAAAATGACTTGACTTAGCCATGCCTTACTTGCATCATGTCTTGACTAATGTAATGGCCTCTGCATGGGACTACTTTGAAGAAGGTCTAAAATCTTCAGCTGGTGCAGCATGCTCACAATATTTCTTCTGAATTTTCTTTAGTTCATTTGTTCTGAAACAAAAATGTTTTTGTTTGCAGTACAATTTTTTTTAGTGTTTTAGAAACAGTTTCACAAATGCAAGCATTTTAAAAGACTGGATTTCTGTCAGAAACAAAATTTTCAGACTACAGCATGTCATTTTTCTTTCTCTCAGCAGAAATTAGACATTTGAGTAATGGCTTAAAATTATTGTTAAAACATATATGTTTCATTCTATACTACAGTAAAACACCAGATAACGATTGGATCAGATAATGCTAAAATCGCATAACGTTAAGTAATCTGGGGAGGATAATTGGATCAAATAACGTTAAGGTCCTATGGGATGGATCGGATAACAACCGCTAAAGCCTGTGCGGTTACAGTGTATCTCTATGGAGCTTTAACATTATCCGATCCATCCCATAGGATTTTAACATGGATCGGATAACACTAAAAATCGGATAACACCAAGACTTGTGGAACCAAGTTTTAGCGTTATCCGGTGTTTTACTGCATCTTAATCCACTGTAATGTGTAAATTATATTCATGCATTATTATTTCCTCTTTTTTAACAAATATGAAGAATTATCATATGCATAATACAAACTGAAATCGATTAGAAGTGTACTGAAAACACAAGTGTCATCATTTTGCCCATAAGTAAGGAATCTTCTTATCAAAATCCCAATAAATGTGACACTTTAAAAATGCCAAATGAGAAGGAATATCTTCTGATCCTAGCCAATGGGATAGATGCTAATTGCCTTAAAGGTATAAAAGGCCAGCATTTCAGGCCATTGTTGAGCTTCACCACAGGTATGCTGCACAATGTTGTATATTCTACAAGGTCATAGACCCAAGAATGGGTGTGGACTCTTAGAGATTATATCTTTGGTTTGCTCTTTTTCTTTCCTGTGTTAGCGTTCATAATACCATTTCCTACTTATTGTAGACTTATCTTTCTTTTCTCTTAATAAAGTTTTGTAAAATTCATTTATTTGTATGGTTATTGATTCTTCAAACCAAAAGAAAGTTGTTCCTTCAATAAGACACCCATCCCAATGAGTTCCCATCACCAAGGGAGGATTTGATCCTAAGTCTCTTGAGTCATAGCTCTGGAATCTATCACCTGCATTTACCTCAGGTTCGTGTACATTAAGATAGATCTGTATACACTAATCCATAAAGGCACTGAACTTTGTATGAATATATAAAACTATCCTGTCTTAGACCATTAGTTCATCTAAATCAATTTTGCCTACATGGACTAACTGTGCGGCTAATAAAAGAGGGAAACAGCAGGAGATAATCTTTTAGAAGCCTTTTTCTACAGATGCTCTGAGGGTCAGAGTTTCAATGACCAGATTGCTATGGATACATTTATAAAGTAAGTTCTGAAATACCAAGAAATAGAAAACTTTTCAGAGGCTTGATTATTACTGGCAAATATAAGAATTTACTACTTAGTTTAACAGTGACTATATCGTATGCAGAAAAAACTAGGTTTAAAAGTCAATAGTGGTGTGGTTTAGAAATAGTGTAGAATCACATTATTCTAAATGAGTGATCTTCATCTGTGTGTAGGTCAGACTTTAAACTGCCAAAATGAAGCCACCTTTCGGTGAATTCATTCTGTACTATAGTTATTTTTTTCTAAACTAGCCTGAGAAATATTAGCCCGCACAACAAAGTTGCCATTGCACACAATCTTCAAGGAGGCTCTTTCTGTGTACACCTAAATGAGTGATAAGCTCACCATATTTCATCCTCTTTTTAGAGAAGATCAAGCCCCAATTTGAGGTTTGAAATTTATAATTTTGTACTGAAAACATTTTAACTATGTTCACATAGGCCAGTGGTCAGCAAACTTGGCTCTCCAGCTGTTCTTGGACTTCAGTTCCCAGAAGCCTTGATCAGCAGGAGTGCTGACTTGGGCTTCTGGGAATTGAAGTCCAAGAACACCTGGAGAGCCAAGTTTGCAGACCCCTGACATAGGCTTTCAGATTCTCCATCCTATTCATGGGAGGAAAAGCTAAGGAGATAATTACACTGAATTTCTCCATAGAGATAAGAAATTATCTGACAATGCCTCAAAATGAGGGTCTCAACATTTACTCTGTGGCTTTATTCATCCCTCTCAAATGGATTTTTAAATTTTGTACAGCCACTGCAAGTGGCAAAAACAAAGTAGGTTACTAACCTGACCAACATTTTGCTTCCTCCACAATGCCTTCTAATTCATTTGTGTGATGACAATGGATGGCATGCAGTCATCTGAAATGGTAGCAAGAATATGTGGAGAATGCTACAAAAGTGGCCTTCTGTTCCTGAAGAAGTAATAAAACTAATGTATATATCAGAAAGTTTCTCAAAAAAAATGTCTTCTGAAACATTTTAGCAGACTATTGTTATTTTGCAGCATTTCCTCAGACAGAGCTTCCTAGGCATTATATATTTTTAAGAGTATTGAGTGCAGCTACTTAAAACAAAAGAAAAGAAACCCCAGCTTTTTCCTGACAATCTTCATAAGAGCTGGCTGTGTCCCGCTCCAAGAAGAAAGTAGTTTTAGTATTATGTTGTAATTTGCCATTTGATTTCTCCAAGCATGAAAAAACACCCCATTTTTCTGCTTCATTCTTATGGGATTTTTCAAATTTCTCTTTGTTATAATTTTGAACATGATGACCAAGAGTATTGCATTTCCCCCTTTCTGTCGCACATCTTTTCATTCTTCTGCAGCTTCCATGGTGGTCCATACTGCCTGATGGGAAAACCCAGCTGACATCTCCCCTTGATACGTGTGGGCAAAATTTTCTACACAACGGAAGACAATAAAGTCCATATTGCTTGTTCATATTATATAAGAGCTTTCAAAATTTAAGAAGGGATGGGGTGCTTCTTTCACATCCTTGTTCTTTATTCTATAAAAAATAAACCTACTTGCTTGTAACCTCTCAACACTGTCTCTTCCTATATTGTGTGAGGCAGAGAGGAGGTGCCTTTTCTGCTTTCTCATTGCAGTGGGAGACGCACCCTAGCTTATTGTTGGACTTTATATTAAAGAAGGGGAAAGGAGGATAAAGCCATAGGAAGAATAGTTCTAATTCCCCCTCTCTACTAAGCTGCTTAGCTAAATGGACTTCACAGCCCCATTTCAAGTATAATACCAGTTCTGTTCTAATTGATTTTTTGTGCATGCCCACTGATTACTATACTATTAGCTACACAGAACTATCAGCTTGAATTACCCTGGATGTATTGATGTGTCCAGTATTCAAATTATATTTGCTAACACATTGACATGGAAATTAGCAAGAATTTGCATCTCATTTCTGTGAGGTGTGTTCACAGATGAGAAGACTTGGTTTAGAATCCATCATATATACAGTAATACCTTGGATAATTTTTGCACCAGATAATGCTAAAGCTGCATAACGTTAAGCAATCTGGGAAAAAAATTACATCACATAACATTGAAATCTTATGGGATGTATTGCATAACGTTTGCTGAAGCCTGTGCCAGTTACAATGTATCTCTATGGAGTTTTAACGTTATGCAATTCATCCCATAGGATTTTAATGTTATGTGATACATGTATTGCATAACATTAAAAAGCGGATAACACTAAGATCATGGAACCAAGTTTTAACATTATCTGGGGTTCTACTGTATACGATTTCAGTTTGTGTCACTTTGGAGAGAATTCTTTGCTCTAAACCTGATGCAGAATTTCTCTTAGAATAGATGTAACATGAGCAGTTTCCAACAACTTTAGATAATATTTCCAGTAATGGCAGCATCTTTTGAGCAGAAAATATAAATATAGATTTCAGGGGGTGGAGAGGTATACTGGCTTTATGCATAGACAATCTTTATGGAGAAGGAATCTTTACTCCCTCTTCCTGTGGTTTCTGAAAAATTCTTTTGAAAATAGGATATATCACTAGGTAAGCAAAACTGCAAAATTTCACACATGTTGGTGTGGAGTTTAGGCAGTTATAATGAGTGCAAAGGAGTTTGGGGTTTTGTTTTTATTTTCTGCTTATCTGATGCCACCTGGCATACGGTTCCTTCTCCATCCTTCTAAAAAGTACAGTACTGTAATCAGAAGTGAATAGGACAGCTGCTGTAATGTTATTCCTTCCTTGAGACCAAGAGCTGTCAATCAAAAAACTACATTTTCTTCCTCTTTCCTCCTCAGCTGCTATTTTCCTTTTATGGAGAACTTGAAGGGAACCTCAACCATTTTAAGCACACAATCGGAGACTGTATTTCCAAAACAGATTCCCCCCCCCCCCCCCATATCACCTCAGTTCACCTGAACTACTTTAGGCAAATCATGTTCTGACAAAGCCTAAATCACCCACTTTGGCTTTTGGCTTGTCTAAAGAAGAGGCATAATCATAAAAAGTTCTGACAAGTTTTATGAACCATATGGAATGCATTCAGATTCTTTCTCCATAATGAAAAGGTCATGAAAATTACCATGCTTAAACCAGCTGTATGAATATCTTTGTAGAAAGTGAATGAATTGAAAAGATTTGCTTGAAAGACTCAAGCAGCCATTATAATTGCTGAAAACTTTTTCAATTATTTACAGCTTCATTTTCAATTCCAGGCCACAGTGCACAATTTCCCAGTGCTTTTAAAAAATTTGTGCTTCTTAAATTTCTCTTATGTTTCCTTCTTCTGATTAGTTTCTAATGCTAAGGAGACAAACCTTAGGCTTCATAAAATTGAAAATAACCTGGCATACATGTGTGCAACTTTGTGGTTTAGAGGAAGTTCCCAGAAATGGTGTAGGATCTGTTTCTGCTCATGTCTAACCATTTCAGAAATTCATTTTGCCATTTGAATCACAACTCTGTCACAGTGTGGAAAAAGTTCCTTACCCTTATCTAAAAAGAAGTAAATAGTATGTATGTATGTATGTATGTATGTATGTATGTATGTATGTATATTTATTTAATTCAATTTGTATTACTGTCCCCTTGCTGAGGCATTCACACGTGTTAAAATCTTATAGGCATGCACACGTGTTAAAATCACTTTATTGTGCTTGTCGTTTACCTCTAATTTGATTGGTAAAGTTCTTTTCTTGCCTATGCAATGGAGACAGGCTTCTGCTTCCTCTTCTGTTTGTTCTTATTTTCATTGTTTTGTTTGACTGCCCTTCTTCTTCCTCTGATGTCCAATCAACTAACAGGCATGGAAGTCTCTTCACATCCTGGATATTCCATTTCCTCCTTATTTTTCCCCCTTTCTGACTATAAATACAAATGGTAATTGTAATAAAGATCCCTTTTTCTACTTTAAATGCTCCTACAGTAGTTCGATCATGCAAAGTGCTAGTTTCTCTATGAAAAAGAAAATCAAAGGGTTGGGCATGGGCTAAATCCATCTCTTAATAGCTCTGTGTTATTATTTTTTTCTACCTCCTACTCTGCTAGGAATGACCAACATTTCCCAATAAAATGTGGTTCCCAGGTTGAAGAAGTTTCCCCACTCCTGTTTTGGTAAGTTTTCAGCTTTTTCTAAGCTCATAGTCAATAACCTTCATACTTAGGAATGGCATTATATTTCTCTTCCACCTACAAGCTAATGGTTGTTATTATTGTCAATTTATAGGTCATATGGAAAACCCACAAACCATATTTTTGTGTAAGACTTATTCACACCCACTTTCTTAAGCCATTTATTGACATGCCACTAAAAGCTCCATCACTTTTTCTGTCTAGCAGCTTTGCCCTATGAGTTATGAGTTTGCCCTATGAATGGATCACTGAGTGGTGAAGGAAATTAACACCCATCACATGGCTCTAAAAGACTGATTTCTTGAAATATTCAGTATCTTGTGGAAATGCATAACAAGATTAAAAAAAGAACTTCATTATTTTGTATATGTTTAGGTGAGGAAAGAAAAATGACAGTATTTCATAAGAGAATAACCTGATGGATTTAGCAGTGTATTCTAGTAATCCTGAACATAAGTCTAAATGATTTTGATAGCAAAAACATAACCTACAATGTAATCAAAACAGCTGTCTTCAATATGATTTGATTTACACCTGTTATACGAGCCATATGTTTTAAGCCCCAAAACTTATCTAATCTGATCCAATGGTAACATTCATTACTAATTAAATTCACTGTATCCTTTCAGAAATGAGACAGAAACAGAGTAAACTTGAAAACAGTTTTCATGTTTCATACATACCATATGCTTCATGCTGCAGAATTTCAAAACAGTGTCACTCATTTGAAATCATATTATGTTGGAAAGATGACATTATGTCATTAAATTTCTTATGGTAATATGTAGACATATCAACTTCTATAACAACAATGTGTCTTTAGTTGATTCCAGTTGATGACAGGACTTGCCAGGGTTTTCTAAGTATTGAGTATTCATAATCATTTCCTTTTTCTGATGGCACTTGCCTGCTGACGTTTGCACAGGCTGGCTTTGTTCCCAGGAAGAAGTCCAAGGAGTCTAATTCATAACATTCACCTCCATAGCTGGGTCCCAAGGGAGGATCATCATCATCATCATCATCATCATCATCATCATCATCATCATCATCATCATCATCATCATCATCATCATCATTATTATTATTATTATTATTATTATTATTATTATTATTATTATTATTATTATTATTATTATTATTATTTCTATACCACCTTACTCAGTAGGACCGACTCAGGGCGGTTCACAACATATACTAAATTACAAGTTTACAAACATAACATGTCAATAAATAATATCAATATCACATAGTGTTACCATCAATTAAAAAGAAAAATACAATACATGTGCTACACAAGCAGCACATAACAAAAATAATAATACACAACCTACATCCAATATATAATAACAATAAGAACAAAAAACCATACCATACATATCTTACATAGATGGCCCATAGCAATACTAATAATATACAACCCTATAACGCAGCAATGTAAAACTGCCATAGCCTCTACACCCTGGCCAAGACTAAGTCCAGAGGACAGAGTGGCAAGATCCTGCCACCCACCGCCATAGAGTCCTTTTTAAATTCAGCAGGAGGGGCGGGGATGCTGGCGTTGGAGTGACCCGGGCACCCACCGCAGGTGTTTCTTTCCCTCCCAGCTGGCGAAGAATTTGGGACAGAGGCGGGGAGGTCCTGCTGCCTCAGTGTCCTTTTGAGCCAGCCAGGCAGGGCGGGGCGCCAGCGTTGGAGTGGCCCAAGCGCCCACTACAGGTGTTTCTCTCCCACCCGGCTGGAGAAGAGTTTAGGATGGAGGTGGGGGCATATCAACCTTCTGATATAATTAAGGTCAATGTATATATATTTGCTTATGTATTTGTATAGTGGTTAATTGTATCTGTTCAGCTATATTAAAATCAATATAAAAACATGTTGTAAATAGCAGCATAAACTGCAAGGACCATTTTCAGGTCTGATCACATTCAACAAATAACAATGCTGTTATCTTATGACAAAAAATTATGTTTGAGAAAAGTGCTCTGTAAACATCAACCTTTGCACATAATGTGAGTAGCAATCCTCTTCATAAGATACATGATTGCATATTTTTGTGCACACAGAAAATATATTGGACTCTGTTTGTACCAGTCACACTCCAATTTTTAAGTGCCACAGTTAATTCTATCCTTAATGCTTCGATTCACTCAATGTTCTCTCTGTATATTCAGCTGCAGTGCCACCTGGATGAAGGAGGGACTTTGGCCCATCCCAGCTGAAGAGTAGGAAGTAGTCTGGGAGCTCTAGCATTCCTATGCAGCAGTCTTGGGCAGGACATGAGAATTGTTTTAAGGCCTACCCTGGCCTGATTGGGCCTCTTTGACTGTTTGCAATGGCCCAACCACCCTCCCTTTGTCTAGAGCAGGGGTGCCCAAACTTTTCGGCCCGGGGGCCGGATAACATTTTATCAGAGGCTCCGAGGGCCGATCTATCTCTCCATGGTACATACATCCACCCAGCCTTGCCACCTCCTCCGCTGCCACCACCACCAACGCCTTTGCCGCCGGCTCCTCTTTCACCGGCTCCTCCTTCGCCGCCTTCGCGGTGTCCTTTAAAAGTGTCCTTTTTAAAAATATGACAGATCCTAGAAACTCACATCCAGCTTGGTCATTGTGGCATCCAAGGAGCTGTTGTTGTGTTCCAAAGCTTCAGGTAGGTGGGACAGCATGTCAGGAAGCAGATCTTTTATAAGGCTAATGACTTTTCATTGCTAATTAAAATCCCACCTACCTGAAACTTTGGATTTTAATTAGCAATGAAAAGTCATTAGCCTTATAAAAGATCAGGAAGCAGATCTTTTACCCGGGGATCAAACTCTGACCACTGCTATTGCTCCTCCTATTGCAATTGCTATCCACAAATAGCAAATACTGTACTGTACAGAAAGTCCCAAATGGGATCCAACTTTGGCCTGACACAAAACAGCTTTTTTCCCCCAAGTTGATCAAAACAGGGCTTGGGGTTTAGGGGAAAATTTTATATTTGTTTTTAGATAATAAATGGCACAGCGGTAGGGTAATACTCCTATGTTTTTAAGAGTTTTTAATTGTTTTATATTGGTTTTAACTGTGCACACCACCCAGAGTCCTTTAGATAGGGTGGTATATAAATCTATTAAATTACTCCTGTACCAGACCAAAGTACTTTTTGGAAATTAAAATCCAAAGTTTCAGGTAGTTGGGATTTTAAGTAGCAATGAAAAGTCATTAGCCTTATAAAAGATCTGCTTCCTGATCATTTATAAGACTAATGACTTTTCATTGCCAATTAAAATCCAAAGTTTCAGGTAGGGGGGATTTTAATTTGCAATGAAAAGTCATTAGCCTTATAAAAGATCTGCTACTCACCCTCACAAACACAAAGGACAAAGCAAACCAGACAAGGGAATGAAGAAGAAAAAGGAGGAGGAAGGAAAAGGAGGAAAAAGAAGAGGGGAAAAGGGAAGAAGGAAGAGGAAGGAGATAGAAGGAAGAGGAAGGAGAAAGAAGAAAGAAAGAAGTAGAAAAATTAAAAAGAAATGAAGAACAAAGGAAGAAGATAATAAGGAAAGGAAAAAAGGAAGGAAGGAAGGAAGATAAAAGGAAGGAAAAATAAAAGAAGGATAATAAAAAAGGAACAGAATAAGAAAAAGGAAGAGAAGAAGGAAGGAAGGAAAAAGGAATAATAGGAACAAGAAAAATAGGAAGATGAAGAAGAAAGAGAGGGAAGTAAGTTTGTGCTTGCCATTCACCCAGAAGCGTAGCGTGCCTTGGCAGGGCCCCGTATAAAAATTTGTTTGGGGGCCCTTAGGAAGGGTAAAGATTTGTTTTGCTTACACACGTTTGGGGCCCCCCGTGGTCCGGGGGCCCCGTATAATTGATACGGCAGATACGGCGGTAGCTACGCCCCTGCATTCACCCCCTCAAGAGTCCTGTACAAAGCAATTGCCATGGCTGCCTACTGCTGCTGCTCCCTTTCTTCCCCTCCGCTCCGCCCTTCCCCCCAAATGAGTTTTCGTTCTTATCCATGTCAGAGATTGCTCTGGGTTGAAAGGAAGCTGAGCAACCAAAATGCGGAGGGAAACACCAAAACACTCAATCCAGCAAAAGTAGCTGGAAAGGGGAGGAAGAGAGGGAAAACAAAGAGGGAAACTAGGAAGGGAGAGAAGCTCCTTGCCAGTCCCAGCCAACCAGCTGCTGTGACTCCATGCACGACCCTGCCAGGGAATCCTAGGTGGGGAAAGGAGGGTGCACGCGAGTGGCTGGCTGCGTGGAAGGGGCCCAATAGTGGAGCCTTGGAGCAAAAGGCCCCATCATGCCTCAGGCGAGGGGCCTGAAACTGCAGCTTGTGTGGGCTTTTCGAGTCACCTCGCAACGGCACAGGGCGTGTTTACTCAGATGCAAGTCCCACTTTGCTGCTTCCCACCCCCACCCACACAGAGGGGAGATATTTATTAAAAATAAAATATAACAAAAATAAAAAGGGAAAAATGTGAAATTTAGCTGTCAATAGTAATTGCCCCCCCCTTTGACATAATTTAGTTACTTGAATCTCAGAAAACAAAACAAAACAAAATTAAAAAAAAAAACACTGTAGCACTTTAAAGACTAACTGCTATATTTGTATTGTTAGCTTTCGTGGATCAAGTCCACTTCATCAGACCTTGATCCACGAAAGCTAACAATAAAAATATAGCAGTTAGTCTTTAAAGTGCTACAGTGTTTTTTATTTTATTTTGTTTATTTTGTTTTGTTTTCTGAGATGCCTGAACCACAGACTAACACGGCTATTATTCCAAAAAATTAGTTACTTGAAATTACAGGTGTAAACATGCTACTTTCTTTACTGCACACATGGTTGGTCACCCTTGCTCAAAAGCCAGTCATATCTAACTCTAGGCTTCAGTGCTCATCTCTGTTTATAGACAAAGAGCCAGTACTGTCTGTGTCTGCAGATGTTTCCATGGACATGTGGCAGGCATGACTAGACACCGGAGTGCACTGAACACTGTTTACCTTCCCATCAAAACAGTACCTATTTATTTATTTGCAGTTTCTTACTTTCAAACTGTTGGCAGGAGCTGGGACAGAGACAGGAGTTCACTCCATCATGCAGCATTTGGGTCTCAAACTGCTGACCTGCCGACCTTCCAGTTGTCAAGTTCAGCATCTTAACTACTAAGCCACCACAGTTCCACACACATGCTAGAAACTATCAAAATTTTATTGATTGATTGATGGACCCCCACTCTGAGCAGCTTACACCATTAAAAAAAGCAAAACAACCCACCATTAAGACAACCCCCACCCACCTAATCAAAATCAAGACTGAGGACCCCAGACTCTTTTTACAGAAAGGCAGGGCCATAGCTAGGGTGTGGCCAGGATGGGCTTTCCGCACCCTGAGTTAGCACTTTGCCCATCCTCAATCTCCTGGCTGCTTATATATATGACATATATATACATATGACATTTTTGCTCACTCTGGAAAAATATTCACCCACCCACATCAAGAATCCTGGCTATAGCCCTGCAGAAAGGCAATGGGAGGGTCTCCTATTTGGTCTTCAGCAAACTGCTAAAGGTCTCCTCAAACGTGTCATCCTCAAACAGGTAGGTTTTCAGTTGTTTCTTAAAGGCCCCTAATGAGTCAATCAAATGCAGCTCCCCTGGCAGTGCATTCCATAGGGCTGGAGCTGTCACCGAAAAAGCCCTAAAGCAGGTAGCAGACTTTCTAGCCAACCTGGCAGTCAGAACTTGGAATTGAAGTGTCTGAGAAGAATGGGTAAAGTGGGCCTGATTTCTGAGGGGAAAACACTCCGCCAAGTAGGAAGGTCCCAAACCATTTAGGGCAGTTCTTAATCTTTTTAAGCCGGGGGCTGGGTCATGCTCCCTCAGACAGCTTCAGGGGCCAGATGACCATTTTGCCCTTCCTCCACCACATAGCACTTATGGGCATCTGGCTCATGGGCCACAGGTTGAAAATCTCTGGTTTAGGGCTTTGAAAGTTAAGACACCCACCTTAAACCTGACATGGAACAAAACAGGCAACTGATGCAGTTCTGCCAGGACTGGGGAGATATGTGCAACTTTTTTGCCCCAGTAACCAGTCTGGCAGCCGCATTCTGCACCTGTTGAAAATTTCATATCTGGAACATGGGGAGCCCCACGTAGACAGCATTACAGTAATTGATACATGGGATTACCAGTGAGATAACTAGTGTTACGAGGGACTGCCCATCCAAGTAGGGACAGAACTGAGCTATTTGATAAAGATGGGGGAAAGCAACTTTACACATTGCTGAAATTTGGGCTTCCAGGGTCAGATGGCAATCTAATATGATCCCTAAGTCTCTCAGACTGTCCGAGGGCCTCATAATTTTTTGCAATATTTCCACCCGCCCAGCCCCACTGCTACTCACCCTCACAAACACAAAGGACAAACCAAACCAGACAAGGGAATGAAGAAGAAAAAGGAGGAGGAAGGAAAAGGAGAAAGAAGACGAGGGGGAAAGAGAAGAAGGAAGAGGAAGGAGATAGAAGGAAGAGGAAGGAGAAAGAAGGAAGAAGTAGAAAAATTAAAAAGAAAGGAAGAACAAAGGAAGAAGAAAATAAGGAAAGAAAAAAAGGAAGGAAGGAAGAAGGAAGAAGAAAAATAAAATGAAGGAAGAAAAAAGGATAATAAAAAGGAACAGAATAAGAAAAAGGAAGAGAAGAAGGAAAGAAGGAAGAAGGAATAATAATAATAAGAAAAATAGGAAGGAAGATGAAGAAGAAAGAGAGGGAAGGATGGAACAAGAAAGGGAAGGAGTAACAACGTGCCTGCAAAGTCCTCCTCCCACCACGAGGCAGTTCCCAGGCTTTGGGAGCAGGTTGAAAAGTAAGTTTGCGCTTGCCATTTACCCCCTCAAGAGTCCTGTACAAAGCAATTGCCATGGCTGCCTCCTTCCTCCCCTGCCCCCCCTCAATGAGTTTTCGTTCCTATCCATGTCAGAGATTGCTCTGGGTTGAAAAGAAGCTGAGCAACCAAAACGCGGAGGGAAACACCAAAACACTCAATCCAGCAAAAGTAGCTGGAAAGGGGAGGAAGAGAGGGAAAACAAAGAGGGAAACTAGGGAGGGAGAGAAGCTCCTTGCCAATCCCAGCCAACCAGCTGCTGTGACTCCATGCACGACCCTTCCAGGGAATCCTAGGTGGGGAAAGGAGGGTGCACGCGAGTGGCTGGCTGCGTGGAAGGGGCCCGATAGTGGAGCCTTGGAGCAAACGGCCCCATCATGCCTCAGGCAAGGGGGTTGAAACCTTGTTCGACTCACCTCGCACAGGGCATGTTTACTCAGAAACAAGTCTGACTTTGCTTCTTTCCACCCCCATGGAGGCGTGCCCATCCACTTCGGGGTGTGGTGCAAAGAGAGGCCGATAGGGCTTGCGAAAGGGGGCAGGGCTGAGTGAAAGAGTTGCTCCTTTCATCAAGGGGAGGAGTCACAATCCTTGTTTTTATTTCTTCAATGACGTATCTAGGCAATTCTCTCCCCTCCGCTCACCCCTTCCAGCCACTCTTTCTCCGCGCGTCTCTTGTTTTTTCACCCACCCCATTCCCGGAAGTGGTTCCGGACGGCCATGCGCTTCGGTAGGCTCGTCCCCTATCCACTTCTGAGAGCAGGGAGGGCTCCGGGGGCCTGATAAAATAGCGTCGTGGGCCGGATGTGGCCCGCGGGCCGTAGTTTGGGCATGCCTGGTCTAGAGTGTTAGGCTTGCCATCAGGATTTTTTTTATCTGTCTTATGGATTGGCATGTGGAAGAGGGGGATTTTTGCCTATCCCACTTTGGATCACAGGGCAATCGTGTCTGATGGACATAGTCAGTGAAATAGGTCACACAGTACTAGGTTAGGGTGGTAGAGGTGAATCCCTCAGGACAGCATTGGATGACATAAACCTGGATGCCTGGCATGATTCAGTTGGGCAGTTAGGAAATAGCACGAAGCATCTCTGCAATACATCTAGCATCTGTCATGCGAATATAGTTGGAAATACCCAGGGGCATATCTTAGCTGACCTGGGTAGTAGCTATCAAAGGTATAGCACTGCCTGAGGGTGAGGGATTTGCCTGTTTTGTCTGGAGAGGGGACAAGGTGTCTTCTGCTCCAGTATCAGGAATCACACTACCAGCCCCTCTACAGGGCAGGGGATTCAGTTTACAGTCAAACCTCGCACAAAGAGCGCCTCGCTTAAAGAGTAACTCGCTTAAAGAGCAGAATTTTCTCTGAATGTTCGCTTCGCTTAACAAATAAAACCAACCAAAAACTCGCTTAACAAATAAATCAGGGTTCGCAATCCCCCCCATGATTGGTCACTTCCAATGGTGTTTCGCTTAAAGAGCAAAGTCGCTTAAAAAGCAATCCTGTGGAACGCATAATGCTCTTTAAACGAGGTACAACTGTATTTATTAAATGTGGCCCAAACCTTTTACCACAAATATGTATCTTGCCTCTTTATTTGATGGGTAGGGGGATAATGGATTTTCCCTAACATAACCATCTGCTCCAAATGGAAAAAAATATCTAACATACCTAAGATTATAGGACTAGTTCATTCATACACACTCAGAATGAGACTCCACATACTATGGAAATGCATTGCAAGCAAACAAACACTATCTTGTTCATTTCAGGGTTTCTGATATGTGCCCTTTTTACTTTTCTATTTTTAAAATATATACAATATACCTGTCCTTTCATTTAACATATACATTATTTCATTTGGGATTTTTCCATTTTTATTTTCTGGCACAAGTCTAAATTAAGCCCTGCAGAAATTTTAAAAACTACTCAAAAATAGAGGCAAGGTAAAAGAGAATCAGTCTTCTTCCAAAGCCAGACAATAGTACAATGAAAGGAAAATAATCAGATATATGCAGAAACTGGTTTATATTGTCACATTTACACAGTTCAGTGGCACACTGGCACATTCACAAAGCTAAATTCCCAAAACCACACCTCTCCCATGAAAAAGGTAACAGCATCCCACCCACCAAATTATAGAATAAACACATAGTAAATCAAAGGAATAAAGACAAAGAGCATCTTTCTCCACCAAACCACTAAATACCTGCCTCTTTCCCTCCAAGCAAATAGGAGTATGAAAGCAATAATAATAATAAAATAATAAGGCCTTCTTAACCATAATTACTATAATAAAACACTCCCTCTTCTCTTCTTTGAGTTCAGCAGCTCAGAGTAAGTTACAGTTAGAATAAACCCATGTGACTCAAATGAACTTACAAAACTGTGGACTCACCAAACCTACATTATTTCAATGGCCCTATTCTGGTGTAAATTACTAATCTAAACAATATTTTGGCCAGTGTATACATGCTCTTAAATCCCTCAAAGCAGAGGAATCTGCTATAAAACAGTTAGAAGCAGGTGAGAGAAAAGTGTATCTCACATCTAAATAAGAACTAATTCTCACTTCAAACTTTGCAAATGGAAAAGTTATTTCCTTGCAGTTTGGGAAAAATTTTCAACAATCACATTTTAGGTGAAAATTGCAGATGAGTAGTATCTCTGAGAAGTAATTCAATCTTTCTTCTCATTATCACACAACAGGAAGATGTCCCATAGAATATGCGATTACAAGGTGAGAGAGAGAGGATTGCCTAATGGTGGTTTCAATTCCTTCAATTGTATTATGACCACTTTTTGCATCTCTTATAAATTCCTTTTTCCTATAAACTAATTCACCCTTTGTTATAGCTATGACAGATAATGCCTAGAATGTGTTAAGATTCAGGAGACATACTATTATAAAATGTGCTATCAGCATGCTATCATCTTGTCATTATAATAAGTGAAAGCAAAGTTTATGTTCACAGCATTAAGAAACTTGCGGTTTTCTCCTCAGATCCTAACATCAGATGTTGCAACCCACTGTTGTAAAAGCTACACATTGGTTCACCCCCTGGCAGGCTCACTTTCCAATTTACCTGAAAGAGGGGGAAAATGTAGACCTGAACACACATTCTGCACAATGGGAGACACAGGAACTTTTTTGATCTCAAACCAGTGCCCTTCTTTATTCCAGAACTCAAATAGCTTACGTAGAGGAGCAGGGAAGCCTCTCCTCAGAGAAGTAGAAAATGGAGGGACACATTGGAGGGGTTTTTCTTAGAAAATGCAAAAAAAACCCAAAAACAATGTTATTGTTATTGTTCAGTTGCACAGTCGATTCCGACCCTTTGTGACCCCTGGACCATTGCATCCCAGGCACCCCTATCCTCCACCATCCTCCTCAACCCACTCAACTCTGTGCCCATTGCATCAACAATACCATCTGGCCATCTCATTCTCTGCCACCCCCTTCTTCTATTGCCCTCAACATTTCCCAGCATCAAGGCTTTCTCAAGTGAATCCTCTCTTCTCATTTGATGTCTAAAGTACTTTAGCTTCATCTTCACAATTTGACCTTCCAAGGAACAGTCAGGGTTGATTTCTTCTAAGATTGGCCCATTTGTTCTCCTTGCTGTCCAGGGGAATCTCAAAACTCTCCTCCAACACCACATTTCAAAGGCATCTATTCTTCTGTGCTCAGCTTTCCTTATGGTTCAGCTCTCACAACCAGGGCCGGATTTTCCTATAGGCTAACTAGGCTTCAGCCTAGGGCCTCAAGATCAAGAGGGGACTAAATTCAAATTGTTAGCAAAATTAAAATTACACTATTCTAAAAACAGTGAACACTAAAACATGTTTCATTTAACATATTGATATATATCACAGTAATAATGTATTTTATTATCTCTCATGTAATTTACAAACTTAAAAATGGGAGGTGAAAGGGCCACATAAGTGGAATAGCCTAGGGCCTCTTTTCATGTAAATCCGGCCCTGCTCACAACAGCTCTTACTACAGGAAATACCATTGCTTTGATTATTCAAATTTTTGTTTTCAAAGTGATGTCTCTACTTTTAACTATGTTCCCCAAATTTCTCATAGCTTGCCTCTCAAGAATCAGTCACCTTTTTATTTCATGGCTGCAATCACCATCTGCTGCGATCTTGGATCCTAAGAAGGTAAAGTCTGTCACTGATTCTACCTCTTCCCCATCTATTTTCCCGGGAGTGATAGGGCCTGTTGCCATTTTAGTACATTTTAACCCTATATTCATCCAGCTATGTATTTTTTTTCCTGTTTTCTAACCACTTGCTATTATGTAGAAGGTAGCAATAACTTACTCAGAAAACATGAAAGTCAGTGGCATGACTATTCTTATGTAGTTCTATAGTAGAAATTAATTAGAGATAAGAAATCCCAATACGCAATGCAATTTTTACTATACCACTATACTGTTTGTGAAGCAATCAACCAGAGCCTACAAATGCAGGAAGTAGCTACATAAGCAAGTGGATGCCGTTCCCTTCAACTGAGTAGATTGCAGGATTTGCAGGTATGTCTTCCAGAAAGCTAACAAACAAATAAATCAGGAACTTAGGAAGCAGTTTTCTACTGAATTGGACCGTAGGCCACTACTGTCAAGAATTCACTGACAACAGCTTTCCAGCATTATAATTCTCATATTGCTCAAATGTAGGTTCATACTGTATTTCATGTTCTCTTGTCAGTAACTGAGGTGATGACAATGTGGATGAGAGAAGAATCTGGTTTGCACTTAAAAAACCCAAACATTGATCTGTAGCATATAAATATTTTTAATGTGCTAAAGAACAAATGCTGGTCTCTAGTCTCAAAATGATCCTAAAGAAAATTAACCAAGGTGGAATGGACAAAGTAGAGACATGCCTGTAAGATGCAGCCATCTTCATCAGGAATTAATAGCTATGTTTACAGAGAACAACTAATTGTTTCAGTGGTGATGGTGGTGGAGAAAAAGAGATACTTTCCATCAGACATTTGCAAAGTGTTTTACTCAAGAAAGGATCAACCCCCCGGGGGGGGGGACAGGAACGCTTTAACAGTGACAAAAAAATGGAGCACAAGCATTTATGGTCTTTATTGCAAAGCACAGCCAATTAATATCACTTAGGCTTCATAGAAAGACTAGATATATAACCATCATTCAAGTATTAACTCCAGAGGCCTAGAAGGTTGGTACCAGAAACTGGGCATTCTCAGTGGTGGCCCTTCTGTTGCAAAATGCCCTCCCTCTGAGTTTACAGCTGGTTCTTTCCCTCCAGGAAATCCAGAGAGCCATCATGACTGAACTTTATAGAAAAGCTTTCAAGGACATTCTTGTCCTACCTAATGCCCATGATTTTTCTGACTTGTCTCACCTGTTTTCTATTGGTCTTGTATTGCTGTTTAGTTATGTTTTATCATGTCTTTCAATGCTTGAAAGTTTGTATTTATTATTTTGCTGTTCACCACCCTGTGTGGGCATTTGGCCAGAATAATGGTATATAAATTGCAATCAATTAATAGCTTACACATAATTACACAGTGTTTGTGGAAAAGGCCAAAATGTGTCCTCACATGAGAAGCTGGAACATTTTCAGAAATATATGTGCAAAAGATGAAGCTAAGAAATAAAATAAAGTTATAGTTCCTGATTGTTTTCCCATGGTAATTACGGGAAAGCACAAAGGATTTCCTAATCAAAATTGACTTTTGGACCTGAGGTGAATTCTACAGTTTCTGTCTCATCCAAATCATGTTATAATTCCACACATCCCAATCAAGACACATTCCTGTCTGTAATATGCATCCAGATGCAGGGAACCTGTGGACTTTTCAGCAGGTATTTTAAGTAGATGTGTTTAGGGTTTTACTAGTTATATTCAAAAGCCATGAATAGAATATAGATGAGTCTCCCGAACAATAGCAGTATATACGCCACTATTTCAGCACATATTAGAATCACTGTATAAGGCAATTAACAGGGAACACCAGTTTAGTACCTGTTCCCAGATATCTTTTAGCATATGAGTGACTCACTGTGGCCTCCTCAAAATGTTCAGTTTGCTTCTCTATTTATGCATTGTTTAGTGATGTGATATCAAGAAAGAACTGCAGGCTCTTTGAAAAACAAATTTGACATCTCAGCAATGGCAAAAGGTCATTTTTCTCTCCCATTTTCCCACATCTCAGTGACCTTACTTGAAAGGAGTCAGCAGATTTTGGCAACCTTAACTGACAGAGTCAGCAGCACTAAGCACTTTGCTTAGAGCTATTTTGAAAAAGAGTAGGATCATGTTCAAGTAGCTTTAAGAAGAAGTCAGGGGGCAGCCTGAAAGATTAAACCTTAAGCATTTGGGAACAAGTTCAATATGTGTTTATACTGCTAAAAAGCTGGAATCTGTTACTAGTGGTCTCCTCTTCCTTCATATGCAAGAGAAAAGCTGCAGCTTTCAGTGTTTCTCAATAACATCCCCCCACCATCACCAACCCACCCCTCTCCCTGGACCACAGAATCCTTCTATTTGGGTCTGGATTTGGGGGGATTTAATTTTTAAAAGGATACAGTATTTCTAAACTTTGCTTTATCTGCATAATCCTATTCAGCTGTTCAGAGGTTCTATATAATTGTTGTGGGTCCTGTGCAAACTGGGGACAAAAGACCACCCTAGTTTGTGGATTTTTAGGTGGGGGTGTCATAATCCAGCTGGGTCTATCTGCTACACACCTGAAGTTATGGTGAGAAGGGGTGGGAAATGGATGCCCACTTTCTGCTGTAGCTCAACTAAGCACAATTAATATAATGTAATGCAATGCAACCACAAAACCATACAATTACAGTATTTTTTAAATGTCTTCCCATAATCTTTCCACTTTTCCTATTTTGTTGGTTGTTGTGCTTAACATATGCTTTTTAAAGGTTAGTAACTGCATTTCTCTGGGATCCAGAACAGGCTTTTTAAAGTGCTGTTTGATGCCTTAAAAATAACCTCTTCTGTCTCTATTTCCTGTTTGCTCATACTTTCATAGGTATAACCAGTGGGGAATGGGAATATCAGACTGTTCTGTTATTTTTGTTCCTCACCTCTTTTTCTCAGACTCCAAAACAAAAAAAACCCTCACATTTT
Organism: Furcifer pardalis; assembly: GCA_030440675.1. Lineage (NCBI taxonomy): Eukaryota > Metazoa > Chordata > Lepidosauria > Squamata > Chamaeleonidae > Furcifer > Furcifer pardalis. The sequence continues at coordinate 75,169,932 of CP126890.1, read as the reverse complement.
ATTGCTTAAAATCCCTTCACTGACAGTAAAAGTATGAATCCTCTGAACTATGCATCTCTCTTAATGCACAACAATTTTTACACCATTACATGAAAGATTATGGACCAGCATCCTCCTGTGCTTTCACTGAATGCAGGACCGCATCACTTGCACAAATGTTGCCATTGTGCATGTGGTGACTCAACAAAGAAAATACAGTCTATACTACTGAGGGAAAGCTGGAATTTGTGATGCTAGTTGTCTCCACTTCCTTCACATGCAAGAGAAAAGCCCCAGCTTTCACTGTTTTTCAATAGCTTTTACTTTTTTGGACCACAACAAAATCCCTCTGTTCAGCTCTGTATTTTTGGGAGCTTTAGTACAAAAAAAAGTGATGTGTCTTATCTGCAGAATTTTCAGCCTCCAAAAAAGAATATTTCATTGCCTAAAATCCCTGACTGACAAGAAAAAGTAACCGTCTGTAATAATCTTCTCAACTATGCATTGAGAATGGCATTCTGTTTTGTTACTTATTATCCTTAATATATGTTTTTAAAAGTTATTAACTGCATCCCTCTGGGATACTGAACGTGGTGGTTTTTTTTTTTTAAGCATTGTTTGATGCTTTAAAAAGCAACTTCTGTGAAGATATCAAACTGCAGAAAGCGGGGCAGAAAACAGAGTTGCAGATTTTGCCCTTGTTTTTCCACAGTAGAGTGGGCCAAACAGATGACATTATTCTGGGGAAGGGAAAGAGGTGAGGATCAGTGCACCTTTCCAAATTGAAAAGCAATTTGCTTAATCTGGAGGCAAATAGCTGTGAGATATAGGCAAAATTATTATGTCTGTAAACTAGTCTGCTCTCATCCTAAATCAGGGGTTCTCAAGGTTTCCACTCCACAGGCCAGAGTACTCACCCTCAGACCGTGGGGATAGCACCGTGGGCCAGATGCAATGGGCCAGACGCATTGGTGGGAGGTGCATTTGTACATGCAAAGACACATCTGCTTCTGCTTCCAGGTTCATCACCATGGGCCTGTTAGAACGGCATTGGGGGCCAAGTCTGGCCCATGGGCCATAGGTTGCAAATGCCTTTCCTAAGTGGACATAATGTGGCTGTGGTTTTTAGAGCAAGATAATGGGACAAGAATAACTATTGAGAAATCAAGCATAAATATGTCTGCTTGGTAGGAAGTCCAGAGAAGCAAGTGACACTTACTTCAAAGAAAGTGGCTAAAGATTTGCAAACATTTTTGAATTTCTAACCCAACTCTTCTAATTACACATTGGGTTCCCCACAAAAAAAAAAAACATAGATAAAAATAATACTCCACTGTTATTTTTTTTAAAAGCAGTATCTCCATTTTTATTTCAGCAATTAAATTTCAGTCATGGAGTGTTACATATACCCGGGTAATGCGAGTACCGTATAGCGTGAAAATCGCATAACGTGACAAGATTTTTGGAAAAATCTTGTATCGAATAACGCAATTTTCACATTCTTTTCATGTTATTTTCACGTAGGCGAGCGAAACGGGGATCCCACGTCAAGGCAATTTCCTTGACGTGGGATCCGCGTTGCTATAGCGTGCCCGGGAAAGAGGCGGCTTGGTCGAAATCCTCACCCCCACACAGGGGGAGGGAATTTCGGCCAAGCCGCCTCTTTCCCAAGCCGGGGAGACCCCGCGGAAAGGCGCCTCTCCCCTCCCGAAGTTCCGAAAGGGTAAAGATCCTTATCTTTTCCGTACCCTGTGCTAACCCCCACCAACGCGCACGCGTCTGCAAGCCACCCGAGGTTCCAAAAAGATAAGAATCTTTACCCTTTCGGAACTTCGGGAGAGGAGAGGCGCCTTTCCGCGGGGTCTCCCCGGCTTGGGAAAGAGGCGGCTTGGCCGAAATTCCCTCACCCGCGCAGGGAAAGAAGGCTCTTTAATACCCAGGAAGGCCAGCCTGGAGAAACTGTGTATGGAACTCAGCGCAGCTCAGAGCTGAGCGAGCGAGCTTGCCGCTAGTTCAAGGCTGGAAGAGTGCCGGAGTTTGCAGCTCTTCAAGCTTCCAGGATCTTTAAGCGCTTGCCCGCATTTATCTAGCTTTGTCCTCCTCTTTGCATCTTCAAGAGAGGGAAAGAACACGCGCACACACGGCGCACACACAATCCGGACGGCTCTTTCCTGCCTGTTTTTGTCTTCTCCACCTGATTAGTAATGCGGTGTTGGGGGGGAGGTTTAGCGTTAAGACAAAGAGTGTGCGTGGGGCTCTGAGGACGCTTTGTGTGTGGGGGGGGACGCGCTCTGAGGGCCCTCTCTGTCTGTCTGTCTGTTTGTGTGAGAAACAGAGGCATCGTCCCCATAGGCACCTTTGTGGTCACCTGGGTGACATTTCTGAGGCAAACGATGCCTCTCTCCTCCCTCTGAAGCCCCCCTCTGCCCTGCTTTCTGTAACATATGCTGGCTTTAGGACCCACGTTTTTCTCTTCATTGACCCCACCCACCTCCCCAAATTTATGGAGGGAGGGTAATAGAATGAGGGGAATAGAGGATCTGTTGATGGTGGGGATCGACCCAGAGGTGCACAGCCGGGTGGGATCCTGGGGGGGGGGGATGAAATGTGATGCTGGGAGATCAGGTTGATTTAAGGAAGCCAAGGCTGTGGTGATGTGAGCGCACGGCACACAGGAGGTGGGATCCATTTGCAGGCAGAAGGAAGGAGGAAATACCCCAGGGAAGCAGGAAATCTGTGGCCGGTTTGCTCGCGAGGAGACCGGCCGGAGGCGCAGGTTTCCTCCTAAAGCCTTTCTTTGCCCTGATTTCTGGTCGCCCAACCTGGGTTGAATCTCTACACTTGCCAAAATCAACCAAACTCCTGGTAAAGATAAAAGTAAAGGTCACCCTCTGTCTGTCTGTCTGTGTGAGAGACAGAGGCATCGTCCCCATAGACATCTTTGTGGCCACCTGGGTGACATTTCTGAGGCAAACGATGGCTCTGTCTCTCACTCACACAGACAGACAGACAGACAGAGAGGGCCCTCAGAGTGCGTCCCCCCCCCACACAAACTCCCATCGCAAAGTGCCTAAACGCGGATCGCAAGTCAAGGCAAGTTAAGGTAAGGGATCAAAGTGGGGGGTGGCACCCTCCGCTTTGATACCTTGCCTTGACGTGCGATGCCCATTGCTATACCCGTTTGGTAGAAGAGGCTCCCGCTGGCGCGCCTTTTCGCGCGCGTGTGAGCGCCTCTTCTCAGGTTTTTAAGCGTTGTTGGATCAATGTATCGAACAAAGTTAAAAACTGGACAACGCCATGACTCGTGGAACCATGTCATAACGTTGTCCGGGGTTCTATTGTACATCTGATGCCTGGAACAGCCATTTTCTAAGATGCTGGTTTTCCAGAGATAAGCATTAACATAACATGGTTAATTAACATTTCCCAGCACTAATTGTGATTTATGAAAGAATGGTGCTATCCATGGGCCTGTAGGAACAGAAACACATTACTATACAACCACTAAACCATCACTTAGGAATTAGTGCCCATCAAGAATTGCCTTTCCTTTCCTGCTAGAAGGAACAGATCCTGCCATTCTACTATCTGGATGTTTCTTAAGCCTTCCCTCTGTTGAGTTTATATCTGCACATATATTTTGGAAATAATGAGTGAGTAGTACCATCCGATTCCATTGGGCAAGTAACATAACATTTTTATCCTCCTTACTATGTGCAGGAGTAAAAACCTCAAAAGAAATTAGACACAGAGTCCCAAATAAAGTAACTTTTTTTAACTTATGTACCTTGATGAAAATATTCCCTAAGGATAAGGGGAAATGTGGATTTCCAAAACTCAGACTATATCTGACAAAAATCAGTGAACATAATCTAATTATGGAGAACATTTTATAATTAGCAAATTACATTTATCCTGCATGTTACATGCTTTATTAATTACAGTGAGTGGTTTGGGTGAATATTTAGCTTGACTCATGCATTCAGCTGAACATAAGGAACAGCCTGAATAGAAGTCAGTGATAAGAATAGCATAGCATGGAAGAAAAAAACATGGATTCTTGGGTGAGCTAATCCAGTTGCATCAGTGGCTTTTTTTACTTTATAAAGTCAGGCATATTCTGTAAATGGATAGTTTATAGTTTGGACCTGGTATGTTTTTTCAAAACTGATATCTCTAACAGCTAAAACAGGGGTTCCCAACCTACGGCCATCCAGCCTGCCACCGCCACACCTGGAAGTGGAAGCAGTCACCTTTATGTCAGCCATAAAATGCACCCGTACATGTGTGAATGCACCTGCAACTGTTGTAAATGCGGAGGTGGTCGCATTTATGACAGCCATAAATGTGCTTGCTTCTGCTTCTGGGGACATAGCCTGGCCTGCACATCTGTCTTGGGGGCGGCATGGTCAGGCCTAAGATGTAAAAATGTTGGGAACCCTTGAACTAAAATAACAAGTTTTTAAAGACCCAGGGCTCCCCTTGCGAGTCATTCTGTTTATGCTTTACTTGAAGTCAAAATAATTTGATATGGCCTGATTATCATTTCTGTAGCAACTAAGAAATGGATAAAATGAGGGTTTTGTTTTGTTGCTTCAAATAGGAAATGAGGAATATGATTTGAGAAATGTTTAGGGTAGTTTTTATTTTGATATTATGATTTGTAACAGCAGTTTGGGGGTGGGGGGAGTATCTATAGCCAAACATTTGCAGCAAACAATTCTGGCAATAGCAATTATACCTTTATATAGTGCCCCATAGTACTTAGTGCACTCTCTGAGTGGTTCACTAGATAATTAGCATTTTGCCCACAACATCAGTGGCGGACATCAACAGGTTCGCACCAGTTCGCCAGAACCGGTAGCAGAAATTCTGGCTGGCCCTGCTCATCCAAGTTTTTGAAATAAAGTAATCCTAATTTGGGTGCAATGCAGGGCTTTTCCCCTGGCCACACCCACCATACCACACCCACAGTGTGGTAGTACATTTTTTGAGCCCACCACTGTGTGTAACTGCATACACACATCTGATTTTCTATGTTGTGTCATCAATATTGTTGCATGTCTAGTTTGCCTCATCTTTTGTCCTTCTAATAATTTGCATATGTGTTCTCTTCTGCTTTGCAGCTACAGAATAATAACTTATTGAAACAAAGGTAATCTCAATGTATTTTTAGTATGATCATGATTTCATCAAGATTCTTTTCAGTTGGTATGCACCTTGATTTTTTTAACACCATCAAGCATAGAAATGATCCCATTATGATCTTTTGCTCTGATTTGTCAATTTGCCCATGTGCATTGATATTTGGGGCTGGGGAAAGAAACAAATGAAAATTTGAAGTAAATTAGGATTACACCCTAACCAAAAGATTTTACCATTTGGAAAATTGTACAATTCACTTGGGTTTGAATAAGGATTATTATTGGGGAATCAACAAAAAGCTATAAATGTTTTCCAATGTTAACTCACTTAAATGAAATTCATAGTCACAAAGTAGTTTTTTGAGAAAATTAAGTCTGATTTGGGATTCCTTTAAAGTCTGGTTTCACAAACCCCCAAAAGACCATTGCAATCACTTACACTACACTAATGTGTTTTCAGCACCAATTACTAAATACAGTACCTCTAAATTCTGATCCTGGCTTTAGCTGTCACCAGTTCAAATCCATTAGTTCTAAAAGTATTCAAAAATCACATCCTTTCCCCAGGTGCTGCTTCAAATATTCAAGAACTTTAAGCCCAAAGGTCATGATGAAGGGAACGCTCCTTGTGCCCCCCAGGTTCTGGTCTTCCTTCATCAAAATAAGCATAATCTATTTTTAAAAGGCTAGCTGGTTTTTTTTTTTATTCAGTTGCACTGATCATGTGTAGACATTTTACTTATAAACTCTTGAGGGGATACTGGGGGGAAAGAAACAGAAGTTTTGAATTTTGTATTATGCATCTGAATGCTACATTGATCCATGGGCATTTAAGATGATTTCAGAATACATGTTGCATAACATAAAGAAATAAGTTGATTTGCAAGGAACGGGCTTTAAGCTTATACTTTCTGAATATTGCATGCTGAAAAAATAAGTTACAGTATAACATAACCTTAGGAACTGATCTGCACTCAAATCATATTTCCAGAAATACAAGGCCATAGATTTATGGTTTTTTTCTAATGATTTAAACTAATGCAATCAGATTATTCACCTGTATATGAAATGTCTTTCTTCTTTCTGTAAATATAACAAAAATTACTGTAGCTGATGTGTACTAAAGTCTCATATACTAAGCAAGGATGTGGAAATTTTTTGTTATATCTAGAATATTTTTAGAGAAACAGGATCATGGGAATTTGTACCCTACAAGTGCAAAAATCATTTTCCAAGTTAAGGGCCAGATCTCCCTGGTCAACAACATTCAAACAGATGTGACAAAATGTCCCACTCTTTGCTACCAGCTATGATGGTGTGGATGTACATCAGGAACAAACTGCTCCTCCACAGCAATGTTGGTGAAAACTCAGGCCACAACTTAATTTAATTCAATTTAAAGCCCCTGACCAGTGATAAGGCCTGGTAGTATGACACCTGGTACTAGAGCACTATAGCCCAGATACTCTGAGGGATTCACTGCTACCATCCCAACCCAGCACTACCCACCTAACTAAATTGTGACCTATTTAATCAACTAAGAAGCCCAAAGTATTCCACAGACCCACAGTAGGATATGCAAAAAATGACCCATCTCAATTTTTTCAACTGTCAATCAGAAAGCAAGGCCCAAAAATTCTTATCCAGCCCCAAGAGAAACCCCTAAGTACTGTAGCTTGCATGAATAGGTGGGTGTCGCTATCTGAGACTGACTCGACAAAGGCCATAACTAAGGAGGGCAGGGCTAAAAATGCCAAAAGTCCTACCCCTGAACCAGCAAGCAGCAACACCAGAGTATCCACTGGTAATCCCCGTCTCTTCCTGACATGGAAAGGAGGGGAAAACACTCCCATTCTCAATGCCACTGGGCAGCCAGATATTAGGAGAATACAAGAAAGTGGAAATACGACTTCAACGACATATGACAAGACTGACAACAGAGACCACTAGAACCCTGGTGGCTAAGTTTGGCACTCCAGCTGTTCTTGGACTTTAATTACCAAAACCCCAAGTCAGCACGCCTGCTGATCAGAGTTTCTGGGAGTTGAAGTTCTAGAATAGCTGGAGTGTCAAGATTGTCCATCACTGCACTAGAAGTTCCCAAATATGACACTTGTATCTCCCTTGACACCTGAAGAAGAAGAAGAAGAAGAAGAAGAAGAAGAAGAAGAAGAAGAAGAAGAAGAAGAAGACAGAATCTGAGCTCTGTGTGTGTGTGTATGAGAGAGAGGGGGGAAGGGGTGTGGTGATAGTAGTTGTCGTTGTTGTAGTTGTAGGAAGAGACAGAATCTGAGAAATAAGAAATATATTGGAGAAGGAGGAGGGGTGGGTGGCGGTGGTAGTAGTAGGAAGAGGAGGAGAAGGTGAAGACTGAATATGAGAAATAAGAAATATATTGTCCACATAATTAACCTCAAAGCATTAGCTATCCCTAGATTAGGTTAGGAGCCACAATCAAAGATAGTCTCATAGTACTCCATTTATCAACAGAATTAGTGTATGGGCTTTTAAAATTATTATTGGCATAGCATTGCTCCTAAGAAGATGCTGATGAACCTTCCAGAAAGCAGAAAATATTGTACTTTGCTTAATATCATAGTTTTCCAGTTCTTTGGTAGACATGAATGTAACAGATATATTAATGCATAAGCCATTTAAGCAATAACATTAATTACAAACCGAGACAAACCCAAAAGTATTTCTGTCTTTGCTTTTCATCTCTTGTCTACAGAAAGAATATAACCCTATGTTCTTTCCTTTGCATAAGGTTCTACTTGATTCAGTAACTGTAGTTGCAGGACTGAACAAACAATGATATGGGAGAATTCTGGAGGAAATATCCAATTGAAAGCCCTTTTGGGTCACTGTGGGCAAGGAAGAAGAGATTTTATTCCTTATCATCCACCCCCATCTTCTGTTCTGTTATTTTCTCCACATGTAGTCAAGTGAAAGAATGAATAATTCTTCATTGATTACAACAGCCCTCAACAGGGAGCAATAAGCAAGGAACGAAGGGACACACAATCCTGCAGATTCATTGACCTTATGATTTACCCTTAGCCCTCCCCCTCCCAGTTCCTCATGTTCAGAGTCTATTAGACTTTGAGCACCACAAATGCAGGAGTGACGGGTTCAGAGTTTGGTACAACAGTTTAAAGGAAAAGGAAATCTGGAGCATCCCATGGTCCTTCTGCTGCTTTCACAATTGATAACTGCTTCTAAGTTTACAATTTAGCTTCCTTTTTAGCTCAATGTTTGGAATAATCCCTTGACACCCTCCCCAGATCATATTCTGAACTCTTGTCCTCTAGGACTGGACCTTTTTAGTGCCCTCAAATTGTGCTTTGTAGAGGAGTTTGCTTGCCATCTGTTTTTTCTTATGATAAAAAATGACAGGGATTAAAAAAAAATCTACTAGTTAATATTTTTTTTAACTGGAGTACTTTTGTATCCAAACCAAGATAACATATTTTAGATAACATGTTTTACTACGAGCTTTTGTTATAGTTTTATGGGGGGGGAGGTAGTATTGATGTAACAATACTGAAATACTATACTATCAACAGGTTGGTTCCTTTTGGGAATAACTCCCTGCCGTCAATATGTTTTTGTATTTTTAATATGTGTTTCTAATAAGTTTTTAATATGCAAGTTCGTCTTGTTAGCCACCCAGAGTGGAAAAACCTCCTACATGGAGTAAATATAAATAAATAGATAGATAAATAATTAACTGATCAAACACAACACACACACACACACCCATTAGAAGAAGAGTGGAATTGACAGATATCAAGAAATACTTTTCCATTCAAGGAATGTATGCTTTATTTTACTTGACTTGAATTTATGTTGATGCTACCTTGTGCTTTCCATATATATTGCCACGATGAGGCCTAAGGAAGCAACACTTCACTTAAGTCTACAGTATTAAACATTTTTGAGTCATTATACTTGTTCCTAGAATTATGATTATATTAAACATAGCTGTAGGAAATAATTAACTCAGCTGAAACAAACATATACCAATGGAAGTTTACAAAACAGGTTAATTGGAAAATTTTAGAGGACTATGCCGGACCACCATTATTCTTTTTGTGTTGCTGTTTGTCTTGTCAGTGTTTACTAGCAGTTATCCTTAATTCATGAATTACTGAGTGTAATAGTCAGCAGAAGCTCTTTAATTGTCATTACTTTTTAGTTGTATCATTGCCTTCTCAAGACATCCTCCTGTGAACTAAGAGATTATAAGAGCTACAGCTCAGCAATTGTTTTGTAGTTGAATGTCTCACTAGAGAACTCTCATCTAGTTGAACATTGCCATAGACTTATAAAACTGCCCAGTTGTTTCATTCAATTAATCAAATATGAAGGCATTCTTTTCTATTGAGATTCATCATTCTCATTTTATATTCAGCTAATTCTGCATGCTCATGCACTTGTTTAGCATGTGCTAATGTTACAGGTTGTCAAAATATTACACCATTAATCAGACTTTTAAATCAGAAAAGAAGTTGGATTCAGAACGGTAACAGTAAGAGTAATGTTTTACATTATATGGGGTGGACTAAACATTATATCAATCAATCAATCAATCAATCAACACTCCTTTTTCTTTATATAGACCCTCTCCTTTGTCAAGGCTCAAATATACATTGGAGCATGAGAAGAACAGTGTGCCAAATACCTACATGAAGCTTCTTTTTCCAGACTGGAACAAAGAGTTCTCCTCTCCCTCTTCCTTTGCCCAGGGTTCAATGTCCTTGGAGCATAGAAGGCTTTTTATTTCAGACCTGGAAACAATTAGATACAAGTACAGTAATACCTCCGATAACGCTAAAACTTAGTTCCACAAGTCTTGGTGTTATCCGATTTTTAGTGTTATCCGATCCATGTTAAAATCCTATGGGATGTATCAGATCTCGTTAAAGCTCCATAGAGATACATTGTAACTGCACAGGCTTTAGCGGTTGTTATCCGATCCATCCCATAAGACCTTAACGTTATTCGATCCAATTCTCCTCCCCAGATTACTTAACGTTATGCGATTTTAGCGTTATCCGAGGTAAGCCTTATCTGAGGTATTACTGTAACATGATTCATGTACTGTAACTCATTACTGCTGACAAATAAATAATTAATAATTTAAAGTAGTGAACAAGAAAGTAATGTTTTCAGGGAAATTTCAAAAGTTACTTTTTATGGAATTTTTAAGACATTTTAGAGACATTTTGACAAAGAGTCCTTGTGACACAGTGGTTAATCCGCAGTATTGCTGCCCAACAGCCTGCTCAGGATCAGAATTCAATCCCAAAAATTTAGCCTTCTATACTTCACAGGTCTGTAAAATGAGTACCCAGCTATTTGGGGATGAAACACTAATTGCCTTGTGGACCAAGAGAGTTCTCCTAGTGCTATGAGGATGGCATATAAGTGTAATTGCTATTGCTACATTTTCAGGCTCCTAAATGACAAAAAAGTGTTATTTTGTCTTGTCTCTATGTATATATTTATGTAAATATCTTCAGAACACAAGATCAAAAATTAATATAGTACTGTATAACCTTGCATAAAGGGTGACTCACATAGAGACTAAATCACTTAAAGAGCAGAATGTTCTCTGCATGGTCACCTCACAGAACAACCGAAAACTCACTTAACACTCAGTCTAAAGACTTGGGGTTTTTATTTAATTTTATTTATTTTGTGGGGGTCCGACAGGACATTTGTGCAGTTGAAAATCTGCTTTAAAACAATCCTACAACTGAGACCAAAGCAAGGATTCCCGTTTTTAATCATCAGTATCCTTGTCATTTGTACCTACAGTGTTCTTTTACTTTGAGATGAAAGCTCATCTCAGCAAGCACAAGTGGACCTGCTGATTAAAATGCATGTAAACAGTCATGTTGCTTCCCAACCATAGAAGAACATGCAACAATGCTACATTGCCAAGGAGATACATTCTTAGAGTGATCCACAAAGAGATAAAAATAGGTAGGTTAGGCTGGTGGTGACTAAACCAGGATTACCTAATGCATGACTAAGAACCTATTGTAAATATACAGTAGAGTTCGATGCTGTTAGGATTAAAAGTAGATTTGATTCAATTACATTCTATTTGTTAATCGTTTTTCTAAATGTATTTTCCTGGAAGAATACTTGAGCTAAGTACAATAATTCTTTCTACACATTTCTGTTAAGCAGTTTGTCCATCTCCTGGGAATACCTTAGACATATTTGATTGTTATTAATTAGGGCTGACCTGAATGCAAACTTGGTAAAATACCTCATGGGATACTTCCAGTCAGTAAAGCCAAAGATAGTGGTACTATACTGAAAGTCATCAGCTGTTTTTATGCATAACATCAAGATGAGAAAATATGCTCTAGATAAAAACTCTATAAACTTGAACTGCCTCCCCCCCCCCCCCAGAAGAATAAATTTCCCAAGCTGTAGGGCTGTCTACACCAATTGAATGACTGGGGAATCTATAATTAATCTTCTCTAAATTACTGACAGGCATAGGCTGGCAAAAAGCTCCTGTATATCATGGAAAATACATCTGGCAGGAGAAAAATGATCATTCTTCTCCATTATATTTTAGTAGTTTGCCACAGAACTAAGCACAGTTTTGGGGTGACTAATGCATTTTTTTCTTGAAAGTTAGTAACCTTTTTTTAAGCTTAGAAAATATGCTGATTTTAATGAAATCAGTGTCTATTTAGTAGAAAAGCATCCTCCTCCATGGGTGCATATTTCATAAGGTCTTTCAATATAATTGCTTGCTATCTTAAAATGGAAGAAGTAAGAAATGCAATATAAACATATTTTGAGACTCATGATCTGATTCTGTCAGCATATTTTTTCTTGTTTCTACAGAAAACAGTAATTTTAAGGGTATGTTGATTGATACAGAACTCAAAAAACACAGATTAGAAAATTGTATGAATCTCCTTCAGTATTTCCCATAAAGTTTTTAAAAAGCTGATCCTGAGAATAAAAGTGATTTCTGTTGGGAAAATAACAATCTTGCATACACTAACACTAGGTATTAGTGGGAGGGGACATCTAGCCAAATAATGTAATCTGGGAAATTTCCCAAATGGGTGATATACAAATGTAATAAATAAATAAAATTCCCCATAGATTTTTAAAGCCAAGATAGCCAAGCCAGTTCTGCAGAATAAAAGATGCATGCAAAAACAGATTCTATGAGAGAGACAAAGTTTTTAAACACAGAATCTATATGACTCATAATTCTGAACAAAAATCAACTGACATGATCATTGATTCAGGAGATACTTTTTTATTATCCTAGATGGGAATGGCAGTGGAAATATTCAAATAACCAATGCTGCCACTACAAATGTAGAAGGAACTGGAATCAACATTTTATAATGTGAATTGTCCAATGAAATCAGTGTCAGTATTCTAAGAGATGCTTTGCATGTATCTGATTGACATGAAGTATATTATTGAGGTATAAAATCAAATAATGTCTACAAACCATGTATTGTAGTTTATCAGGCTAATATAGCAGAAATCCAGAGAAACGATGGCCCCATTCTGGACCTTTGACACTATCGCTTTTCACACAGAGATTTAAGGGCAATCCTCAACCTGCACAATCAAAATCTTGCCACAGGTATTAAGGTAAATCCATGTACTACAAATAGCACAACTAGGTAAGTAAAGGATGTTAGGCCATCATTCTTGCTAAAGAGAGAGAAGGAGCATAAGGTGCTGGATCTAATGCACAGCAATCTGTACAGGCTATTCGAGCACACGATATATCTTTTAGGACCTCGTGGTGCAGCAATTAAGATACTGTACTGCAGCCAAAATTTTGTGAGTTTGATCCTGACAGTGATCAAAGTTGGCTCAGCCTTCTGTCCTTCCAACGTTGGTAAAATGATTACCCAGTATGTTGGGGACAAAATGCTAATTAACTCATGAACCGCCCAGAGAGTGCGGTAAACGCTATGGGGCAATATATATGTTTAATTGCTATTTCTATTTGTGCATGATTTTACAAGGTACTGTGTTAACCTACCTACTAAAGGAGAAGAATAAGACATAAGAGATACTTAAGAAACATATGCCCATGAAGAGCAACAAATTTGAATAGAAAGAGATCCAAAGCATTTCAGCTGGACATTTTGCATCGGGAAAGTGTCACATATACTCCTGAAGCTGAGAGCAATTTTAGAAATGATAAGATGCATGCTAGCAGATGCAGAGCTGCCCAACAGATTTTGGGATGATGCAAACATAGCCATCCCTTATGTCCCAAACAGATTACCAACCAAAGGCCCCACAAAAACACCATCTGAATTATTGCACAGCAGTATGCCATGTCTGAAACTTATTGGAGTCTTTAGAAGCCTGGTTTGTGCAGACCTACCAAAACAGAAAAGGCACAAATTGGACTCTAGAATAGAACAGATTTTTATTTGGCTATGCCCCTGTCAGTAAAAACTATAAGCAATGAACTTAGAAACAAATGAAGTCATCATAAGATGCAATTTTGTTTTTTAAAAACAGTAAAGGTCACCCTTGCTCAAAAACCAGTCATATCCAACTCTAGGAGTCAGTGTTCATATCTGTTTATACCCAAAGAGCCAGTGCTGTCTGCGTTTGCAGATATTTCCGTGGACTAAAAGAGAAATTTTGTGAGATACCTCTGAAGGGCAAGACTATTTTGTTGAACTCCTTCTAGGCACAGAGGTACCAATGTCTTTCCCGCCTGAGTCATGCAGAAGGTAGGAAGAGGATGACACAGGATGAAAGCAGTGCACCAAGAGATGGGGCAGAGATAGAGCTCTTGAGACCATTGAAATTGAAGGAGAACCAATGGCACTACATGCTCCAGACCCAACAAAGGTCTCCTTGCCGCACCTATTTTGAAAGGGTCATACTGATAAATGAGATAATGACTTTGGAGGAAACAACAGACAATTAGATGATGCTGTCAGGTGAAGAAAAGCTGAAGAGACGAGATAGAAGGACTACACAAAAATAAGACATGGAGCCTGACCAAACTACCACTAAGCAAGAAAACCATTTCAAGCAAGTGAGTATGAAATAGGGTGCAGAAAAAGACATTGAATGCTACATGGCAAGACTGGTTGCCAAAGGGTTCCTAAAGAGGTATGGAGAAAACTTTGATGAAACCTTTGCTTCTCTTGTTAAGCATAGTACAATAAGAATTGTGCAGCTTGTACACTGTTTTAACTTTTCATGATTTTTAGAGTTAAACATTAAGTTTTAATTATAAATAGCATTAATATAGATTATCCTATGTTTTAACCTTGATGTAAGCCGCTCAGGATTTACCCGATTGGGGTGGGGTAGCAAATGCAATTAATAATAATAATAATAATAATAATAATAATAATAATAATAATAATAATAATAATAATAATAATAATAATAATAATAATAATAATAAAGAATGCTCTTGTGTGTGGCTTTTAACAGATGCAAGTTTGCCTGTGGAGAATTTCAGATGTATCCCTAGTTTCAATCAAATTGCAAGGTGAAATGATAACAGGATATAAAATACATGCTGTTTGTCAAAGAGCATTACAATTACTTCCTGTTTAATTATGTCTTCTATCTCATTAGCACTGATAATTACCACATGAGAAATCTGTCAGAAAGTATTCTGTATCTGAGATGCTTATATAGTTTTGGATAGGCGATGTCTGGGGCATCCCCTGATAATTTTAATTAATCTAATCAAAACTCCTTTGACAGTTTTCAAAGGTTGACCAGAGGACAATTCTTGTATTTAAAGTGATTTCAAACTGCACTTTCACTGTTTCAGTAAAAACCTTTAGACACTATAATTTCCATTACTATTATTTCTCAAGCTTTTCTTGTTCACTCTATAACACGGAAGAAGAAGAAGAACTCTGGACAGATGTTTCATGATGTCTGTGTTGAATCTGCCTCTTTATTGATACAAAACAGACATGAATTAATATATTTAACATTAAAACCATGAAGAAAATAGGATATTTTGTGGAAATTTAATTTATAAATTATTTTGGTCCAACATCATTTCTGAATTATTAAGTGCTTGAAATTTTCACCTGTGACTTTCACAAAGTATACATATATCTAGAATAAGCCATATCATGCAGCACTGTGCCTTTTAAATTTAGTGCACAGAGAACTAATCCATCTGTTTTTAGTTTTCTTTGTCCCAAGACAACACTTCATTAAGAGACACATGGTTTGTCCTTCAGAATCAATTCCTTTTCACTCCTTAATTCTTATAAGCGATAAAAACCCAAGAGCAAATCAGTTCTTGCATTAAAATTTAGCACCTCCAACTTTTGCTTCATTTAATGATTGCACAGGATTCTAGATGCTGAAAGCCTATATCCCATCAGTTTTGGAACAAGTGTGTCAAAATATAGGTAGGGGTGGTTATAGAGAACAGAAAATACATTCTCAAGTCACACAGCCAGGTAAATAATAATCCTAGTATTATCATGTTGTTTTTTAAAAAAGTTGTACACAAGCCAATTGGAAATGCTTTGTTTCATAAACCAGTCCTTTGAACAGTGCCCTCAAACTTCCAAAATTATCATATGAATTGCAACAGTCTCTCCCCCACTCCACAGTATAATTGACTTGTATAGTTGCTAGCTTTTACATTATTCAGGTTCTTTTCAGTAGCACACATCCCACCTGATCATGCACTGAATTAGATGACATCACAGACAACATCACAAATGACTCTTTCCAGTTCTGGCCATTTGAGGAACAGATAGAACAAATGGAAGTGGAATAAATGAGCAAATGATTCTGTATCCAAAGAATCCCCAAAAGGCCACTAAGAAGGGTGAACTACCACTGACCTCCGTAACCCAGTCAACCCTCGGTGTTCTTGGAGGAGGGGCACCTAGAGATTAGATCGATCGATCGAGCTGAGACAAGAAGTGACGGTTTAAAATTACAAGCCCTCAGGAAGAAGACCGGGGGGGGGGGAGAGAGAGAAGGGCGGAATAGGCGAGCCCTTCTGGAGGGAGGGAGATAAGGCAAGGCCACTGCCTCCCTCCCCCCAAGTCCTTTCCCTCAAGCTTTTCCTAACCCCATGCCCCATAACTATCTTGAGGGAAAGGTCTTAAGTATCTCTCACTCTGGTGAAATGAATTCTAGGTGCACAAGTTCTAGAGTCCAGTTTTGTCATATAATTATATATAGACCTTTGGTGACTATTGCAATACTGATTTGACAGACAGACAGACAGACAGACAGACAGACAGACAGACAGACAGACAGATAGATAGATAGATAGATAGATAGATAGATAGATAGATAGATAGATAGATAGATCCAGCAAATATTACAGAGACATCTGAGAATAGTTGTCCCTCAAGATTCTGTGGTTGATATGGGGAATCTCAGCTGAGTCTTTGTATGTCCTTACAGATACCCTACTTGTTCATATCATAGTGCACAGCTGGATGGCCAGGACTACAGTTTCATGGAGTCACAGAACTTTAGAGATGAAAAGGACACAAGCCTCATCATGCAAAAATTGGAGAATCCATGGACCAATGGCTGCTGGTTGTAGTTGGTGGAGCAGAAGCATAGCACAAATGGACAGAGACAACGGGACACAAAGAGGGACAAAAGTAAAATCCACACCTAACACAGAGTAAGGCAGAAATTACTGTTCCATCTTCAACTTGCCAGATATCTGCTTGCCAGATATTACTGTTCCATCCTCTGCTTGCTATTGATTGTGTATTCTAAATGCATCGTTACAGCTACTTTTGACAGTGTTCATAATGAAAAGGCTGCTTCTTAAAGATGCTGAGCATGTCAGTTTCTTGAAAATTAATTTGAAAAACTTTTTGAGATCTCCTCGTTCACCTTTTTGCTTCTGAAGATAAGGTGAAGGATGGAATTCTAACAAGAAGCTCAAATAGCATTTTCTAAGTTGCAGAATAACAACTGCCAAACTGGAATCACATTATTGTAAATAACTCTTAAGTGCCTAGGACAGAACAAGAGATGTCTTCTCCTTGATTTTATCTATATAGGCATCCCTTGTAATATTGTATTCACAACATGCTTTCATTATGGTGCTTCCTAATCTATCTTGGACAAATGATTGATAATAGTAGGCAGAATAGAATTTCCCAGAAATTAAGTTTTATGGTATTGCTGCATGACAATTGGCTGAGCTGTTGTTATTTTCAAGTACAGTAAAACACTGGATAACGCTAAAACTTGGTTCCACAAGTCTTGGTGTTATCCGATTATTAGTGTTATCCGATCCATGTTAAAATCCTATGGGATGGATCGGATAACGTTAAAGCTCCATAGAGATACATTGTAGCTGCACAGGATTTAGAGGTTGTTATCCGATCCATCCCATAGGACCTTAACGTTATTCGATCCAATTCTCCTCCCCAGATTACTTAACGTTATGCGATTTTAGCATTATCCAATCCAATCATTATCCGGTATTTTACTGTAGTTAGGAAGAACAGGTCATTTAGAATAGTAGGTAACATTACAAGCATTTGCTTCTATTGCATTTGCATGGGATAAGAAACCATGGTCTTGTTTTACATGCATGAGCCATGTCCGTGTGGAGTCCCTTCTCTTCCTCCACCAGGAGAAGGAGCTGAGGATATTTTACTTCCACTGTTAGCCAATCATACTAGTCATAAACCAAGTGCGGAGAACCTTATTCCTAATTTGGAGGGCACACCCTCCACGACTCACAATTCCCCCATGGCTAACTGTAGCTAGTCCCTGCCAGCCATAGGCAAGAAACCCTACTAAACCATTAGGAAATAATGGCCAGAATCCATTGTTGGTGCGCATGCAAGAGAAGCTTGCAACTCAATCCTGTTGATTTTAACTAAGATATCCCATTGAGTAAGGTTAGAGAATTAATTAATACAATGTTCATCTTCATAAGGAAATGTGTGCTCACTTGCCAAGCCTGCCAATGGAACAGAAAACAACTTGCTTTAGAAATTGGTACATTTTAAAGATTTGCAATACATTTATGATAAAATAATTTGAATAAATTTGATAAAATAATGTATGTATCACCAAATCAATGAGAACAAGGTTCAAAGGTTTTCTCATATTCTTAACATTTGGTCAAATTGAACTAATATCTGGACACATGGTATGGGGTCGTAACTTCCTCTTGCCTTTCCTGAAACAACCAAACAAAAAAAAAGATGCTACTGATACACCTTTCTCTTCTGCTCCTACCAGTGATAAAGTCAACCTGATGTCCAATGTGTTGCTAATAACTATGCTACATTTTTTATTTCATAGAAAGTGGTAGGTTTTTAGCAGGACTATGTTGCTTCAGCATGGTGGTCATCTCACTTATGAATACAATGACAATCCCTTTTTTCTTATCCACTGATGATTTTTATGAGATGGAACACACAAATATATTTGTCATGAGGTACCTCTGTTAGCTTCACCCATTGTGGTGTGGTGGATAGAGTCCTAGACTAGGTCTTGGACTTTGGAAAGCCGAATTTAAATCCCATGCAGCTCGGAAGCAAGAAATTGGAAGTAGATAAATAGGGACCACTTTGGTGGGAAGGTAAACAGCATTCTGTGCACTCGTCTAGTCATGCCTGCCATATGACCACGGAAACATCTGCAGAAGCAGACAGTGCTGGTTCTTCGGCTTTGAAACAGAGATGAGCACTGAACCCTAGAGTCAGATACGACTGGCTTTCAAGCAAGGGAAAACTTTACCTTGACCTTTAGACATAGAAACTCACTAGAGAAATGGCAAAACCAGTCCTTAAACACTTCACTTACCTTGAGAACTCTGTTAGGGTCACTGTAAATTATTTCTAACTATTTTAACTAAACAACTATCTATAAGTATGTCCCTTATGTGGGGGCTTAGGCTTGCTCATTTTTGTGTTGATTTCGGAAGAGGTGGAGCTTAGTAACATATAGCTTACTCTCTGAATCTCAGCACCCCCAAAGGACCTGATGATATCAATTGGGAAGGAGAAGGAGGACAAAGGGAGTTAAGGGAGGGGGTAATGTGTGAGGAATCAGGTATGCAAAGAGAGAGAAGAGGGTGACCCGTCTCCATTTGCAGCCCCACTGAATGGATGTGTTCACAAACATGAGCACAGCAAAATACTTCCTCTGTTCTTCTGTAAAGGAGCTGGGAAAGTGTAATTATTTTTCTCCCTTGTAAACAATCGAGTGCTACCAGGATTGGCTAGGAGAAAAAATAATTACACTTTCCCTGTCCATTCAGCATACTGGATTGTTTATCTTAACAGCAGCCTTTGACAGCTGCAAGCCAACCTTATATATAATTCCCATTACCCAAGGGTGCTGGGAATGGCATATAAGGGATTGCTGAAGAAGAAGAAGAAGAAGAAGAAGAAGAAGAAGAAGAAGAAGAAGAAGAAGAAGAAGAAGAAGAAGAAGAAGAAGAAGAAGAAGAAGAAGAAAGAAAGAAAGAAAGAAAGAAAGAAAGAAAGAAAGAAATCAGGGTTTTACAAAGAAGCACTTAGGAGGAAGTTGCAGTGCTCTAGTATCTGTGAAAGGCAATGAGCCTGATGATCCCTCAGTGCTCAAAACAGTAGGCTAAGCACCCATCTGGACATGCTTTATGTTAACTACACTGCTGGACAAACTGGGGCACTTTTCCATTTTACTAAAGAAACAGTTTATTGCTTACCTAGTGCTTACAGAGACAAGCGATTTCTGCCTCCACAAACGTTTTTCACAGGAAGCTAGCCATCAAAAAAATAAATAAACTCATTTTGACTTTTTTATTAACGTGATATGTAATTTTCATTTTTTCATTTAATTTTTATTAAGGTTTTTTAACAATAAGAAATATTAAAAAAATAAAACAAAACAAATTACATAAATGACATGACTTACTATACAGAAAGTAAAAAACACACAAATGTAACATAATACAAAAAGGAAAAAAAACAAATTAATTCAATTGTTTTCAATACATTCAATCTCTTAACCATGCTATTTATATGAATATATAAAATATACTTTTACACTTTGTACCAGTTATTCTCTTCATCATGGTATTACAACTTTTTAAAACACAATACATGTATCACCCAAGTGCACTAAGGTCCTTGAGTCTGCCAGCTATCCCTTTTACAACTCAGTTATTCTGCCAAAAACACATTGCATTCGGTGCAGGTTTATCACCTTTATTTTCCCTCAATGTGTATTGCAAAAAAGGTTTCCAAATGTCCCCAAATCGATTTTGTTTTAATGTCCCCCTTTTTATGTTTTCATTTTTACCCCGTGGTTAGAGTGTTGGGCTGGAGAACCTAACAGTAATGGTAAAATCCAAGTAGGATTTCAATTGTTCTTGTGGGGTTTCAGTTGCTCAGGTGGGTGAGGAAGCCAGCCCTTATAGTTTATTGTATTTAAGAACTGTCACTGGAACAGCCCCTTGCTGTTTGACCTAGTTTCTGTGTATTTTACCCATTAGACAGAAGACAATGCATGGCTACTTACCATTCTGTAAATCCTTGGATGATGCCAAGATTGATATTCTAAAGCCTAGGATGCAGGGTATTCAATTTGTGCTGGGAAGTTTAAACTTAAGGCACCAGATGGGTCCCTCTCGAAAAGAGTTTCCATTATCAAGGTGACATCAATGAAAACACCCTATACAGTACCTTGTAGCCATCAAGTGCCCTTAACTAATTGGGGGTAGGTGGAGAAGGACCTCTGGAAATTTTAATGTCTTTTAGGTAATCTGGCCTGCAGACATTTGGGGTTTAAAAGGTTAAAATGAGCACACAATTTGCCTCGGAACTGCCAAAGATACTGTGACATTTAGTCATTCTAGCTATAACACATTTGTTATTTATTTCTTTTATTTGGTTATGGCTCTTCTTCCTAGATAATCATGTCCCTCTAAAAACATTAGTCTCAAAATTATATTTTTGAGTTAAGAATGAATTTGATTTTTTTTTTAAAAAAAATAGTTTTGTTGGTTTGTTTCGTACAGTCTAGTTAGTTCTAATTTTCACAATAAGAAAAAAAATCTGAGTGGGCTATACATAGACAGTCAAGCACAAGCTCAATGGAATTAATCCGTTGTAGAACTACCAACCTCTTATACTTCTTAAAGAGAAAAAAGTAAACTTTAACAAGTCCCTTTAATCTGGGGGGCAGGTCTTAATTTAAGAGAATTAAGAATGCAGCTCAGGGAGTTCCCAAATCTTTAGCAAGGTGATCTAGTCTGCTGTTCAACACAATCTGGACAATTCAGCCAGAGCTCTTTCTGTCTCTTATGTTATCTCCTTGTCAACATAATAATTTAAAGCCTGTAGTAGGCTTTAATCTGGAAGGAAAAACAGTCAAAATTCTATTCCTTCTCAGGTGACTTAGAACCACGGTGGCCAACCATCCCGCATTCTGTGCGGCAATCCCATTTATGGAGGGGGAATTTCGACTTACCCTTGTTTCGAAAATGGTACCGGACCTCCCCCGTTGCGTCACGGAAGCACCGGTTTCCTCTCCGACCGGCAGGCAGTTAAAGAGAAACGGAGCTGAAAAGGCTCCAATAAACTGTGCCTGCGCAGAAACCCAGTTTGGCGCCAGATTGGGTTTCTGCGCAGTCGCAGTTTATTGGAGCCTTTTTGGCTCCGTTTCTCTTTAACTGCCTGCCGGTCGGAGAGGAAACCGGTGCTTCCGTGACGCAACGGGGGAGGTCCGGTACCATTTTCGAAACAAGGGTAAGTCGAAATTCCTCCTCCCTAAATGAGATTGCCGCGCAGAATGCGGGATAGTTGGCCGCCCTACTTAGAACAGGTCAATCTGAATTATTGTCTTTTTTCAAATTCTTGTACGGTGCAGAACAGTGGCATAGCATAGCGGGGGGCAATCCACCCGGGGCAGCACGTTTTTGGGGTGGCAAAATTTCACAATAAATAATAATATCTTGCATGAACTAAAAATGTGAACCATTTCATTTCACAATTTTGTTGTACCTACAATTCGGATGAATTAAAATGAGCACTGAACTTTTATTATGTATTCTGTGATGGAACTGGGGAATTCCCTTTCTTTAAATGAGTGTAGTCATCTCGCTCGCTCTAGTGACTGGCAACACCATCTGTACTAACCAGTTACCTTGCAGTAATTACCCATGTTTTATTTTGTGCTCAGATTGTTCATGATGAACATTCCACATGAATTAATTATTTCATATAAAGAATAGAGTTCAAAATTGTATAATAACACCTGCAAATTAGGATTCAGGGAAGGTAAGTCCCTTCAGGGAAGTCAGTCCATGATGGTGAATTTGGCCTACGCCCTGGGTGGCTGAAACCCATGCTACGCCACTGGTGCAGAATAGTTTGCACTGAGAGTGGGAAATAAAAAATGTTCTTTAGCATTGTTCTCAAAATTCTTTTCTGGAAATGCTGGTGTTGAACAGTTCTGAGATAACCTGCACTATATGAATGTCTACATCCAGTATTTGATATCTATGATTGATAATACTAAAACAATTGTTTATCCCATTTTATGATACTTCAGTGCTGGAAGTTCAAAAATATGTGTTAAGTGAAGAGACTCCACCATATCCAAGACCTGGACACTCTATCCAAGACCTGAAAGTTGCAATTCTGGAACAGAGAAATTACAAGAATAGTATCCAAAGAGAGACAGCAGAAATCAAGTACATCGATCTGTTGGACACCCATCACAGAGGCTTGAATATTAGCCAAGGGTTTCTGGGACATTATCAAATTTGATACACATATTGCTATATATTTTATATATTATATTTTCATGTATTATACCACCTTCACTAACTTTCTTGCAAGATTCTGTTTTACAACATGAGCACAAAAGGATGTGCTCACACAAACAAGTAGTTAAACTCTTAGCTTATGCTCTGCTTGGCAACTTCACATTTTTAAGATTGAAAAAGGGACATTTAAAACTAATCTGAATAACAAACCATGGATCATTTGTTACTGCTAGCTGTAGGAAGCTGTAGTGATATGCATGCTTTTCTGTCATTCTGCTTGATTACTCTTTACCTCTTTACCTTGTAACCTCTTTACCCTGTAACCTCTTCACCTCTGCATCTAGTGTATATAAACCATACCTGGAAATGTTACTCCTTTGTCTGAAGAACTGGACTTGATCCACAAAAGCACACAGTAAAAATATAGCAGTTAGTCTTTAAAGTGCTGCAGTGTTTTTATTTTTTCGTTTTTGTTTTCTGATATGCCTCCACAGATACTTGTGTCTCTTCATAGGCTTTACATACAAATGTCATCACTATGCTTCTAGATGTGAAGAACAGAGCTAGCAATACTTGCTTCTAAGCATTGTCTCTCTATGTTGATGAGGTTGTTTAAACATCTGTATGGACTATGGATTTCTACAAGTGGCAAATTTTATATGAGGATGTATTCTCTAAGATATGTATGCTGAAAGACAGAATGATGCCTGAACAAATGGTCATGTACTTCTGAATGATTACATACTGTAGACAAAGAAATGATGAGTTCAGATGAGAACAAGAATATCACAGAGCACCATTTTAATGAAGCAAGACTGGGCGGGGGGGGGGAATAGAAATATCAAATCAGGTTTAATTTTGTATTTTGGAATCCATTAAGAAAAAAAATCATTTTATTGCCTGAGATTCTTCAACCTGTCCAATTTATTTTGAAGTAATTCATAATAGATATATCAAAGTATCTTTTAATGCAGTGCATTGTGCACACCAATTTAGATCATGCATCCCTTTATCTTGTCTGCTGTGATTTCCTGATGGAGCAGAACTAAAAAAATAATTCATATGTAATAATTTATTCAGATAACATTGTCTGTTCTGTTAGAAAAAAATCCTTGATATATCAGGTACCACAATGAAAAGTGCATGCATAAGATGTAACTTGGGGGTGTGAGGGGAGGATTACTTTAAAAAGAAGGAAGGAATATATTCAGTGCATTACTTCAGGAAGAGCCAGTATGACATGGTGGATAGAGTGCCTAGGACACAGCCAAAGAGGGCTCAGATTCTTGCTTGTCTATGGAAACTCACTAGCATGGTACTGGTAGAACCATTTGTTAAATATATCACATATCTCAAAAAACACTACTAGGTTTTTAATACGTCAAATGCAACTTGATGGTGTGTAGAGTAAAAATAATTCATTTATCAGTTGCTATTATCAATCACATGGCTAAACCAAACATTTCGCACAATATTGGTTTTTACCAGAGCTGCCATCATTAAACAAAATGTATGGAACACTGCTTTTGTAAGCCACTTTCCTTGTTAGAATGTAGCATGATGTTTGATGTCCTTCATGTCTTTTCTGTGCAACAATTGAACATTGACTTAACTACAATATCGAACTGGGAATCCATACATTTAAAAAGCTTTCCATGTATAGTAAAATCCCATTTTACGTAAAAAGTCAGTTCCATGGCTTCTTATGTAAATAGGGGCTTTATATAAATCAATGCATCCCCATAGGGATGTCATGAAATAGGCCCAGTTCTGAACTGCACTTTTTCATGACATTTTGCCCACTAGATTACCTTGTGCTTTGCCCTCTCAAAATGGAGATTGTAGTACGTAAGAGTTGCTGTGTATGTCACATACCAAAGAGAGAGAGAGAGGGATATAACCTAATTCCAAATTGATGAGATTCCCCACATGGGGACTGTGATATCAAAAGCATAAAACTAGAGTGGGAGAGATTCTCTTTCTCTTTTACCAGGAAAGTCCAGGGGAAGGGCCTCACATATGGAGTGTATCACTAAGGCCATTAGGGCCAAAACAAGTTAAGCTTTTTCTTATTTTTGTATGTACTTTGAATGACTAGATTGCAAGTTTGATTTCCTATGCTATACTAATTTATTTAACTTGCTGTATTTTTTGGACCATAGGACACACCTGACCATAAGATGCACCCAGTTTTTAGAGCAGGAAAACAAGAAAAAACAAGAAAAATGGACATGTGCACCGGTTCCCCCCAACCTAAGTGCTGATTGTGCACTGTGCTTGGGTTGGGGGGGACAGCACATGTGCCCATTCCTCCCCACCAAGCCAAGCACTGATGGATCACAGTGCACGATCAGCACTTGGGTTGGGGGGAACCAGTGCACATGCCCATTCCTCCCCCCAACCTAAGTGCCAATCACACACTGTGATAGATTGGCGTTTGGATTGTGGGAAGGAATGGAAACGCGTACCGGTCCCCCCCAACCCAAGCACAGATCGATCACATCGCACAGTCAGCGCTTGGGTTGGGGGAAACTGATGTGCATGCCTGTTCCTCCCCACAACCCAAGTGTCGATAGCAGTGCAGAGGCAGTATGGCTGCGAAGCCAAACAGGGACTCCCTGTTCACCTTCCCAGCCATGCCACTTCTGCTCCTGATGTGGCGGCATGGCTGGAAAGGTGAACGGGTAGTCCCTGTTTGGCTTCCCAACCACACTGCCCCTGTGCCACACTGCACCTTCGGACCATAAGACGCACCCATGCCCCCCCACACTTTTGTGGGAGAAAAAGTGTGTCTTATGGTCCGATAAATACGGTATTTAATAAACCTTATTAAATATAGATCCTTTATGTCTATTGAATTTGGTTCCAAGGGCTGACCAGACCACGCTTGTGGCCATATTTATGCTACCTAAATAATAACTTGACCTTGTGCATTCACTTGCCTAGGAGCCACGTGGGGTCACTGGGGAGCCCATAAGGGGTGGGTTGCCCCACCCAGAGGTGACATGGATGGTAAGGAGGCAGAGGGTGATGTGTGGCAGGAAGTCACAATAAGATCTCTAGAAAGATATTAACATCGTGACAAGGGATGCATTGAAAAATTTAAAAACGGGGTGTGTACAGTGTTTCAAAAATGTATGTGCAAATGGATGCATTTGTTAAAATGTGCACAGCCATACTCTAGTCCAGTGTTGGTGAACCTTGGCACTCCAGATGTTCTTGAACTTCAGTTCCCAGAAGTCCTGGTCAGCAGGAGTGTTGATTTGGGATTCTGGTAATTGAAGTCCAAGAACACCTGGAGTGTCAAGGTTCACCATCACTGCTCTAGTCAGTGGAAAAAATTAACATATTTTGAAAATGTGAAAAATGCATGTATTTTGGAAAGTGACAATTAAAGTACATATTGATTTCCATGCAGAAGTAATACCTCTCATGATCTGATATTGGGGTGAGGGAGGATGCAATGAGCACTAAGATAGAAATAAAAGGACTGGAGCAATTTTTTTTACCAATTCTGCAATCAGACTTTAGAATTTTAGTTACATCAACCACTTGAGACTCTCCAGAATGGACATGCAATTTGTTTAGTTACCAGCAGCAGTGCATCTTGTGATATGATAACAGCAATTTACCTACAAAATAGAAGACAAACAATGCACTATGTGAATAATAATAAAATTGATTCTGCATATTTCAACCTAATTATGCATATCTCAACCTAGTTATGCCATTTCTGGCAGAAAGAACATGAAATTAGGCCCTGACACTGGCAGAGTTCAGAATTCCTTCCTTTTCATTTGTGTTGAGTCAGTATACAAAGTTACTCTTTTCATCATAGCTTGGATCAAAACCAACAACTGTGAGTTGGAAGAGGAGTTTGCCATGTAGAATGAAGTTAGCTATGATGAATCAAAGTTGCTGCTTCTTTCCATTTGTTTTGAATTTTATTTTGCTTTAAATGTGGACCCCACACCACCAAAGCTCAGTGAATCAGGATAGTTTATTTATTTATTTATTTATTCATATTTGTATAGCGCCCTCCTCATCAAGGCGACTCAGTTCATTGTTTAACCTCTTAAAAGCAATCCTCCCCTCCCACCTCCAAATTACATCTTATTATAATATGTACAAACATGTCTTGACTTATTATTTGCAGAACATTAAAGAATAGAATGAACCATCTTTTATACCTTGGCAACCTCTACATAGTACATTACCCAAGTGAAGAGTCAGACACTTGAACATGGGTTTAAACATCTGGGACACTTTATTCAAAGTAACAATTAGTGACCAATCACAATGAGCTGTGATGTGGCCTCGTAGTGCAGAACAAAGGCTGAGAGCAGGATGCGCCTCACCACATCCTCTCCCCATGATGATACCCTAGGTTGGGAATTACTTGCTAACAGTGCTAATCTCCCTGCCACTACTTTGGGCATTAAAGAGCGCTGCCTGACAGCTGCCAAGCTGTTGGATCCAGCAAGCGCCAAGGACCATGGTTTGCCTGACTACCACAATCAGAATATTTTTGATCCTTACCCCTGCTATGCACTCCCTACAGCACTTACCTAAACATATTTGGGTCTTCATATTTTACCTTTTCTTCATATTTTACCTGCTGCAGTGGGGGGCATCACCTTGATGCACCCTCCTCCGCCCCCACCAGGCAACAATACAGTTCAGCTCAGAGCTGGGGGCAGTGCCAGAGCAAGCCAGCATGGGGCCTATGCAAAATTGTGAAGGGGCCCTAGCGTAGCCTTAGGATTCATATAAAAGGAAACACCAGTTGAAAGGCCAAACTGTTTAATGTGATTAACATTTTGCTCCCAAGATGCTGGGTACTCATTTTCCTACCTTGGAAGGATATAAGGCTGTGTCAACTTTGATCCCTGGTCAGGATCAAACTCACAACCTTTTGGTTGCAGTACAGCAGTTTAACCACTGCACTACCAGGGCTCCTTGAAATTTAGTGAGGATGATAGTAAAACCAAATTCTCCAAGTCAATCACATAAAGATGGGTAATTAGATGGTCTTGCCCCATTCCATTCCATAACTAATTTTGTAGTCATTCCAATTTGAAAAATAACAGTCATGGATGCAGCTAGCAACCATACAGACAAGTACAGAGGAAGGCAACAAAGCAGGCAAGTAAAACTGAATGTGAATTCAAGTAAAAGGAGTCCCTGTAATTAAAGGCAAATTACCAGGTGCCATCCATTTGACTGGATGTGGAAAGAGGGCCTTTTTGCATGGGTTTTAGAACTATTATTGCATTGCTGATCACCCACCGCAGAAATGTTTTTGGTTCGTAGGCTCTGGTGACTCTGCTGAAGTTTTTACTCTGCTATGATTTGCTAGTGTTCTTTGGCTATGAAACAGAGATGAGCACTGAACCCTACAGTCGGATATGACTGGCTTTCAAGCAAGGGTGACCTTTACCAATTATGATTCTAACTCTGAATAATTGAGTTACATCACATTCTTATTGTGATTTTATGCAGCCATGTCATGCTACAGTGTGCCATCAAGTCAATTCTGAGTTATGGCAAACCTTTTCAAGGTTTTCTAGCTAGACAATACTTTGATGTGGTTTACTATTCCCTTTTTCTGGTGGCATCCTGGGACTGTGCAGCTAGCTCATGGCTACCCAGCCTGTCTCTTCTAGAAGGCACACTGGCACCTCAAACTTCCAACCTCTCCTAAACAACTTAACTATCCAGATACAGAGGTGAAGGAAAGGTAACATTTTTCAGTCATTCCTGCAAGGAAATGCCTTGCTTACCCTCCTCCCCAGATCTGCCCACTACCTTGGGTAAGGCACAGATCTTTTTTGTAGACTTGGAGCAGAAAAGCACTAAATAAGGTCTCAGCCTTTTGCATTAACAATGCAGAAGACATATGTCAGTGTCAGACTAGGTTAATGAGACATTTATAGCCAAACATTATGAGCAAGAAGAACCTAATTCAGGTTCAGCCTTATGGAAAGAAGTATTCTTATGACAACACAGCACATCTAACTCATTTTTGAACTACAGTATTTTTCTTAACTCAACATTTCATACCATCTTCACCTGATGAAGAGTTCTGGGGAATATGAAAGCTCTTCTCATATGTAACTTTTTACTCACTCATAAATGTTGGGCCAACTTCATTCTTTGATGTCTTTCACAAAGTAGCTGTACACATTTTCTTACTAGTAGATTTAGTAATATTTTACTTCAGCACTTCAGTAATTAAGAGAAAAGTCTTATTTCATGAGGACAAACACTTTCCCTTTCTTGAGCTACATGGAGAGAATGCTAATTTATTTCATAGGTAAAGGTAAAGGTCACCCTTGCTCAAAAGCCAGTCATATTTGACTCTAGGGTTCAGTGCTCATCTCTGTTTATAGCCAAAGAGCTAGCACAGTTGTTAATACCAATCCTAACACAAATGCCAAAATGTGGATACCATTGGTATAGTGTAAACCTTTTTCAATGGGTGTGATCAGGAGTTCATACGTGAAGATTACTGTGTTTGAGAAGATCATTAAAGAAGAGATTTAAACTGTATGCTGAGAGATGGGATGGAAAAAGCATGCGATGGAAGATAATTTTGTTTGCTTCATTTCTCTATCCCTTTCCTACAATTCTTGCTTCAAATTAATTGAATTATTTCCATAGTTTTAACATTCCACATAATTTATCCTAATTTAGATCTTCCCTCCCCCACTCAACTTTTCCTTCCTGATATTCTATTTAATTAATCATTTTTGCACTGTTTACATTGCTCAGTGACCTTGAAAAAAGAAAATTGATAATACATCATTCCACTACTTTCTTGGCCACCAGTTCTTTTGCTACATACCATAGATTTCAGTTGCTGGGATTTGGATCGATGCCCTCAGTCTCATCTGTCAAATTCTTCATTCAATACTTGATCATTGTGTGGAACCATTGTGTAATTAAAGGATCATTTATTGATGACTCATTTTATTTTTCATCTCAGTGACATTTGGTTCTCTCTCTTTGAAATTTTGTTAAGTAAATTAATCCAATGGGTTAGTTTAGCTACTTCTTGCATTTGCTGCATCATTCAGGAGCTCTCATTAAGGCATTTTGAGATGTAACTTTCTGGGTGTGTTTCTATAATACATCTGGCAAGACTGAAATCTTTGTTTCTCAGATTCCCGTGATAAAAGATGTGTTAAATTATTTCTGCACTTTGGATTTTTATTATTCATTTGTCATGCATTAAATACTAGTGCTTGTTTTTTCTCCCCTGTGTACCTTCTTTGCTAACGTCAATCAATTGTATCTAATAGGGTTATAATAAAATAGTAATTTTAATTGTCAATATCAATTTTTCACAGAGAAACATGGGTTTTGACTGGATAGATCTTGTCAATGGCACATTCACTTTGGCATTCTATTTAGTTTGCCATTTATTGCAAAAAAAATTTTTTTATTAAGTATTCAATTAAATTGCAGTGCATTTCCAAGCTAGTCCAAAACTGTGGTGGCTTAGTGAGTAAGACAATGAACTTGACAACTGGAATGTTGGCAGGTCAGCAGTTCAAGACCCAAGTGCTGCACAACGGAGGGAGCTCCCATCTCTGTCCCAGCTCCTGCCAACCTAGCAGTTCAAAAGCAAGAAATTACAAGTAGATAAATAGGTACCACTTCTGTGGGAAGGTAAACAGTGTTCTGTGCACTCTGTTGTCTATCTAGTCATTCCATGGAAACATCTGAAAACATGGACAGTGCTGGCTCTTTGGCTATAAATGGAGATGAGCACTGAATCCTAGAGTCAGGTATGACTGGCTTTTGAGTAAGGATGACCTTTACCTTTAACAAAAATTTAAGGCTATAATTGTAAATGTGATTAATTAGGATACCATGCTACTTTGGACACAAATGATTTGGTCTGAGTTTGGCTGATAGGTAGGGCCAAGTCTTGTGAGTAATTGGATGGGAGACCATTAGAAGGGCTCAGGAGCAGATAGTGACTCGTGGAACTCTATCAGTGGTATGGGCGTCACACCATAATGAGGAACGCAAATGGAAGACCACTGCATTATATTCACAGGACAATCTTCATGGCTGATTGCCATGATGATAGCCAATATTCAGAATCAGATACTGCACTTGAAGAAGAAGTAATGCACCACAAGAAACAATTTTGCCTGAAGCCTCTAGAGCAGTGGTGGTGAATCTATGGCACACATGCCAGAGGGGGCACTTGCAGCCCTCTCTGTAGGCATGCATGCTGTCACCTCAGCACAGAGTTTGTCCCACTCCTTTGCCCAGCAGCCCAATGGGAGTGCTTCCTCTTTCTTCCAGCAGAGTTTGCCCCATCCCTCTGACAAGCAGCCGATTGGCTGCTCCCTTGCCTCCCCCAGCACAGAGTTCACCCTGCCCCTCTGTTTGGCCACTCAGTCTCTGAAAGGTTTGCCATCACTGCTCTAGAGTACTGCTACCTATCAGAGGTGATACTACTAGGCTTCATTGATCAGATCTGACTCCATAGAAGCAGATTCTTATTTTCCTATATGACTGTGGTGTCAAACCCTGGCACTCCAGCTTTTCTTGGACTTCAATTTCCAGAAGCCCTGATCAGCTGGTATACTGACTTGGGCTTCTGGGAATTGAAGTCTAAGAACAGCTGAAGTGTCAAGGTTTGACACTACTGCTATATGCTAAAGATGCACTAAAGAGGAAATCATGGTTGTGTAGGCTAATGATTGTCTAGAAGAGCACTAATGCTATTGCCACTATAGAAACAGGCACAATTTACTACTTTAAATTTTTAAAAAAGCCTCTGTGTGTGTCTCTGTGTCTGTATCTTAAAAAAGAAACTTTGAGCATGTACAATACAGTAGAAGAATCCCATTCATTCTCTCAAACATTTGAAGAATTTTGATGGAGGTTCACTTTTACAACAGAATGATGCTCTGTGGAAACATTTTCTGTCCTGAATTTTAGCAACAGTTCAGCTACACAAACACAGGCTCTGAGCATAAACTGAACTCAACCAATAATGGGACATCATTGAATAATGATGATTGAGGGAAAATCAAGGAAAAATAGAAAATTCAAATTAGGAAAAGCATAAAATATTTGGGAGTAAATATTACGGACAATATAGAGGATCTTTAAAAAGTTACACTATGGTAAAGTGGAAGATGACATTTAAAAAATATATATTCAATATCAGAAGGTGAAGACCTCTTGGTTTGGAAGGATTGCCATCTGTAAAATGAGTTTGCTTCCAAAAATTATTTTCTTACTTGAGGTTCTCCCAATTAAACAGACAGATAGAGAAATTGGAATTTTGCAAAATGTATTGAATAATTATTGCAATGGTGGGGAAAGCGCAAGAATATTTTAATATCATCATCCAACAAAGGTACAGCACAAATAAGTTGTTTAAACCTTGTTGTTATGCACCATCAAGTTGCCTCCAATTTATGATGACCCTATACATTAGCAATTTCCAAAATGTCCTTGCCCTCAACAGTCCTGTTCAGCCTTTGAAAACTCAACCCTGTGAGCCTCTGACACCGATTCATCTGGTCTGCATCACCCTCATCATTCCATACGGGTGTGTTTTACTTCCACTTCCAGGAGTGATGAGGGTGGCAAGGGCTGGATGCTTTGGTATTTGAGGCCAGATCTGGCCCATGGGCCATAGTTTTGGCACCGCTGAATCAAGCAGAGAAAATGGCAGCCTAAAATCTATCTCATTATGTTGCCAAACAGATTACAAGGCACATTTTACTCCTGTTTCCAGTGGGAGGAACCACATGACTGGCCCACTGAACCACTTGGCTGGCCTGCGGCCTGAAAAGTTTGGGCACCTCTGTTTTATGGAGTCAATTCATCTAATTTTTGGTGTTGCTTCCCCCCCCACCCCCCCACCCCCAATGTTTCCATCCTTTCCCAGTGTTGTTGTCTTATCAGAGAATCTTGCGTCCTTGGAATGTGCCCAAAGTAGGGCTGTCTCAGTTTCATCATTTTTGCCTCCAAAATTAGGTTGGACTTGATTTGTTCTTGGACTCAGTAACTGTTACATGAATATAATAAATGTTTGTTAATGTGTTGGAAAATCCATCTGCTTTATTTTGGCAATAGGAAGCTACATCTTTGACAAACTACCACCAAAGCATTGATATCAGCTTTTGTGCTTTTTATTTATGCTCAACTAGTGATAAATCCCACCATTGCCAGTCCCAAGCCTGGATGAGAAAGGAGGAGGGTTGGGTGTGAAAAGAGGAAGGTTGGGTGTCAGGTTAGCACCCCAGCTAAAACCTTATTGCTGAAAAACCAATGAGGAGCCTCATTGCCCAAATATGCTATAATGGTGGAGACATGTGCCACACAGCATGGGAAGGAACTTCAACTACTACTACTATTAACTAGTGAAAACTACTGTGTTAATGACTGCTAGGAATAGGACTTTTTCTATGATTGCTCCTGGAATACCCTCTCCCACAAAAATCATACAGTATAGTCATTTCATTGTTTTGACTTGGGAGAAAGAAGTCTGTTAGCTTTGCTATCCCACACATTCACATGGAGGGGCAGAAATTAAGTGGTTGAAATCCTGTTTCATAAGAGATGCAGCACAAGGCTGATGACATCACCAACCATTGTGCTCTTTTTTCAGACATAAAGAATTTCCGATACCATGGTAAATTGGCATGCCATAACAAACCCATGCCATTTGGCTAAAACAACTTGAATTTGTGCTTAGTATAAATGTCTTTAAAGTTCAAGCTCCTGATGAACTGAATTCCCTTTAGGCTGAAAGTAATAGGTAGCTTGTAAATATGTGTAGTGTTCATACAAAGCAGTATTTGTTCTTTAAATATTTTCTTTTACCATCTTATCTCAGACATAAACCTGGTCCATTACACAACCAGACTGTGCATAAAATGCTCAAGATTAGATTTTAGAAACAGATACTCATAGTGAAGACTAAAATGTCAGTAGGAAGCTTATCAGAACCCAAGAGAATACTAACTATCCAAATCCACTACTCTGTATGACTGTTCAAAGATGTTGGGGAATGGCCAAACTGCTAAAATAGATTCCAGGTTATTAAGCAGTACTGAAGTGATGCAGCTGAAGAATTAAAAATTATTTGTACAAATGCAAAGTTTCAGGTAACATTCACATCTGGGATAGAATTGTTGCATTTAGTTCATTAGTTGACAACATTAATTTTGTTTGATTTATTGTGGAAATTTATTGATTCCTTTTGTGGTTTGCTAAAGGTAATTGAATATTAGTTTTGAAGCTAGCATTCAAATGCAGATATAACTACAAAACCAATGGTTCATTTGTTATTTATTTCTTTTCTCCAGCAGCACTAAGCATAGCCTGGAATCAGTGCAACCACTGGTCAAATTGAGTCTGCACTCCCTGTCTTCAATAGATTTTAAGACTGTGACTGGATGAAGATTTTGTGGTTCAAGATAAAGTCAATGTCTCCTTCCTCTTCTCTCTTCATCTTTCCTTAAAGTCAGCCTATAAAAATATTCATTGAATCTGAAAACTCACTCAGTATTTTGTGACCTTCTTTGTTGCTACTTATGGAAACATTGCCCATCCTGGAAAATTTTCAGATACTGTATTCAGATTTTTCTAATTGTCTAACAATATACTTCTATTTACTTGTTTTGCATCCTGATAAATAAAGCTGCTTCCTGTCTATAATTCTACCTAAAAATATAATGATCCCAAAAGTAAGATATCAAAAAGAAAAATACAGGATGTGTTTCATCTCCTACATACCTTTACATTGGCTGGAATGTTAGCAAAGCAAAAGTAATCACACTTCTATACTGCCTCATAGGACTTAGTGCACCTTCTGGGCAGTTTGCAAGTTAATTAGCCTTTTGCCCCCAACACAATGGGTACTCATTTTACTGACTTCGTAAAGATGGAAGGCTGAGTGAACCTTGATCCCCGGTCGGTCAGGACTGAACTCGCAGTCTTTTGGTTGCACCTTATGTTTGTTCTTTGTAAGAATTTTTTGTAAAAGAAAATATTTTCTGTAGATTTTGCTACTAAATTCCATCCAAATCAAGGTCAGTCTTGAACATAACTAAGCATATGTTAGCTTTGGCAGTTGATTTGCTTCAGGTCGGAGCTCCTGCTGCATGTGTTTGTAATACTTTATGGTATACACTTGTCTGGCAGTAGTTCAGTGTTAAATCATTGCCAGAACATTCAGCAATAGTGTAGCACCGCTTCTTTTGAAATATTTGAAAGAAGCTGTGGAAATGGTTTGCAGGTAATATGTAATGAATTCTTTCTTCCTTGGCAGAGGGAGTTCGATAGACTGTCCTCTGTTAAAAACAACAACGACTATACAACCTTTCTCAATTAAAGTGATTGTGGCCTAGCTACTGTTTTTTTGTTTTTTGTTTTTCTGGAGAGAAAGCAAAAAGGAACAGAAACATTTCACCTCTCATTGGAATGGTAGCCCAGAGAAGAAACATATATAATGCTTTGCCCAAAAACATTGCTTCTTTTTCTCTCTGAAACCTCTCTGAAAGCTTTTTCAATCTGCAAGCCATTTTATGGACTATTTCTGCTGTTGTTAATACTCTTTGCTGATATTAAATGTGGCTTGTTTTTATTTGGTTACAGCACAATCCTAAGCATAGTTTCTCATCGGAGTTAGTAATATACCTTCCTGCATAACTCTGTCTAAAGCAGTAGTTCTCAACATAGGGGCCATACATACCCCACAAGGAGACTTCAATTCCCAGAATCTTAACTCAGTACATTGGCTGATCAGTGCTTTGGGGAATTGATTTAGGCTTCTGGGAAGTCCAAAAACCAAAGGTTGGAAAATACTGATCTAAAGCACACACACACACACACACACACACACACACACACACACAAAGAATACAAAAGAAGAGAGTCATTGAAGTGGTAGCCATATTAGTCTGTGCAAGCATATCAGAGAGTAAACAAAACAAAACAAAGACAAATAAATGTT
Organism: Furcifer pardalis; assembly: GCA_030440675.1. NCBI lineage: Eukaryota > Metazoa > Chordata > Lepidosauria > Squamata > Chamaeleonidae > Furcifer > Furcifer pardalis. The sequence goes on along the minus strand of CP126890.1, from coordinate 75,134,036 downwards.
GTGGCACCTTAAAAACTAGCCCCTGTATTTTAATGCTAGCTTTCATGGATCAAGTCCACTTCATCAGACATAGGAGTGAGTTTTCATGGTATCAACTTACACATATCAGGCACAGAGACCCACAGTGGCTGGTTGGCTTAACAGATAGGTTTGCAAATCAGTGTGCTATTTACAACCAGTAATAACATAGATCCATGTGGCTATTTGCAACAGTAATAAGAGACAATCCCTGATTGGGGTTAGTTTGTTTATCATGAAGTTTGATTTCTGTTAAGTTGTAAATGTTTAGTGGGAGCAAGAGAATAAGTGATTTAGATTAAGATCTGGAAGTGACCACGAGCAGTTGTGAGTATTGGGAGGGCCTTTCAGTTTGCTGACTTCTAACAGAGCACATCAGAGGACGAAGACTCAGACATATTTATTTATTTATTTATTTATTTATTTATTCGATTTATATATTGCCCTATTCGGTAGAACCGACTCAGGGCGGTTTACAGAAACCATACATATAACACAATCAAAAGTAATATAACATTTATTTATTTATTTATTTATTTCTCACACTTGCTAACCCGCCCCAATCGGGCAAGCCCGACTCTGGGCGGCTTACAGCACAGAATAAAACACATCAATATAAAAAAAATTAAAATTCATAAACTAAAAACAGTATCTGGGGGTGTCGTCAAGGGTAGTATCCCTAGACTAACCACCCCACATGGGATCCCCCATCCCTGGAACCCCACACTTGTCCTGCCAGCCAGGTCTTTAAGTTCTTCCGGAAGGACAGGAGCTCTGTCTGCATGCGCAGCTCAGTTGGGAGGAGGTTCCACAGGGCCGGGGCGAACACAGAGAAGGCCCTCTTCCTGGTGCTAGCGAGGCGAGCCTCCCTAGCCGATGGAACAACAAGAGAGCCCCTCCGATCCGCCCTGGTGGGACGGACAGATGTTCTTAGGGTGACGCGGTCTCTTAGGTATCCTGGCCCACTACCATATAGGGCTTTAAAGGTAATGACCAGCACCTTGAATTGCACCCGGAGACAAACTGGCAACCAGTGCAGCTCCCGAAGCAGTGGCGAGGCCCGAGCATAACGCCCGCATCCCATCACTACCCGGGCTGCCGCATTTTGGACCAGCTGCAGTCTCCGAATGGTCACCAAGGGCAGCCCCATGTAGAGCGCATTACAGTAATCAAGTCTGGAGGTGACCAAAGCGTGCATGACCATAAGCAAGGCGTCCCGGTCTAGGAGCGGGCGTAACTGGCGTATTACACGAAGTTGTGCAAAAGCCCTCCTGGCCACGGCTGCCACCTGCTCATTGAACAGTAGCCGTGAGTCCAGGAGGACCCCCAGATTACGCACCGGGTCTGTTTGGGGCAAAACTCCCCCATCCAGAACCAAAGCTGGTAACTCCCGTGTTAGCGCAGGGCCCCTTACCCATAGCCACTCAGTCTTGCCGGGATTCAGCTGTAGCCCGTTTTCCCCCATCCAGACCTTAACAGCCTCCAGGCACCTGGAAAGGACTTCCACTGCACCGCCTGGGTCCCCACGGGCTGAGATGTACAACTGGGTATCATCTGCATACTGATGATACCTTACCCCGTGGGAACGGATGATCTCACCCAGCGGCTTCATATAGATGTTAAATAGGAGAGGAGAAAGTACCGAGCCCTGAGGCACCCCATACTGCAGGGGCCTAGGGCTGGACATCTCCTTCTCCAGGCACACCGACTGGGTCCTGTCCCTCAGGAATGAGGAAAACCAGGACAGCACTGTGCCCTGGATCCCCAAGCCCCGGAGCCTTCCCAGAAGGATGCCATGATCGACAGTGTCAAAAGCCGCTGAGAGGTCGAGGAGAGCAAGGACAGACGGTTCCCCTCCGTCCCGCTCTCTCCAGAGATCATCCACCAATGCGACTAGTGCAGTTTCGGTGCCATATCCGGGCCTGAATCCTGACTGAAACGGGTCCAGATAATCCGCTTCATCCAGGACATCCCGTAACTGCTGCGCCACAGCTTTCTCCAGGACCTTACCTAAAAAAGGTAGGTTGGACACTGGACGGTAGTTGGAAATTACCATAGGGTCGAGGGACGGCTTTTTTAAGAGGGGGAGCACTAAAGCGTGTTTAAATGGTGCTGGGAAATGCCCCTCTTTTAATGAAGCATTAATAATCGCCTCGACCCAGCCACCTGCCACAGTCTTGGCAGCTTTAACTAACCAGGCAGGGCATGGGTCCAGTGCACAGGTCGTGGCGCGAACAGATACAAGAAGCCTGTCCACTTCCTCAGGGCCAACTGGCTCGAACTGATCCCAGATAACATGGCTAGACTGTGCCTTGGTCAACCCCAGATCGGTACCTTCCACGCCGGGATTAAACTTCGAGCGGATCTGAGCGACTTTCCCCGCTAGATAATCCGCAAAAGCATCAGCAGATCCCTGCCAGCCAGGGCCCGGCCCCTCTTTGCCAAGGAGGGACCTGGTCACCCGGAACAGGGCCGCTGGGCGGTTATCTGCAGAGGCAATGAGGGCGGTGAAATATTGGCATTTCACCGCCCCCATCGCCACTAGGTAGTCTTTAATAGCAGCTCTAACCAGTGTTCGATCGGACTCGCTCCGCGTCTTCACCCAGCGGCGCTCTCGGCGTCTCTTAGCTCGTTTCAGCTCCCTTAGCTCTTCTGTAAACCAAGGGGCAGATCGACCCCCACGAGCATGGAGAGGCCGTAGTGGCGCGATTACATCCAAAGCTGCGGACGCTCTCCTGTTCCAGGAAGCAACAAGGGCTTCGGACGAATCACTTTGCAGGTCAAGAGGACAACACCCCAGTTCCCGTTGGAATCCTTCTGGATCCATTAGTCGCCGGGGGCGGGCCCACTTAATCGGCCCTGCCTCCCTACGGTGAAGTCTCGCCCCCAGGAAGTCCAGAGTCACCAGATAGTGATCTGACCATGGCACAGGAGTGATGTCTAATTTCTGTACATTCAGATCACTCTGCCACAGCTCCGACAAAAAGATCAGATCCGGGGTGTAGCCGCTGCTCCTGGTAGGACCCTGAATTACCTGGGTCAGGCCCACGGTTGCCATGGAAACCATGAACTCCCGAGCTACCTCCGAGCCGGTCCCCAATGATGGCAAATTGAAATCCCCCAGAACCATCAGCCTGGGGGTTTCCAGTGCCAGCATGGAGACCGCCTCAAGGAGCTCAGGCAGGGAGTCAGCTACTCTGCAGGGAGGCAGGTACACGAGCAAGACTCCCAACTGACCTTTAGGGCCCACACGCAAGAACAGGGCCTCACAACCCGGAATATGTGGAGCCGTGGCCCTGGCCACTCCCAGGGACTTCCTGGCTACTATGGCGACTCCACCGCCCCTTCCCCTCTCCCTAGGCTGGTGCCAAACACCGAACCCGGCTGGGCAGAGTTCAGACAGGGGTACCCCATCCTCAGGCACCAGCCAGGTCTCGGAGATGCATGCCAGATCAGCCCGCTCCCCCAAGATCGTATCTGCAACCAGAGGGGCCTTCTTGCAGACTGATCTGGCATTCACCAGCAGCAGCCTAAAGGAGGGGTCACTCTTGACGGGCTGCACAGGACCTAGAGGTGTAGCCAAGGGGCCAGAACACGGGACAGCAACCAGACATCTGGCCCGCGTTCTCCGAGTGCGGCCCGCCCCCTGGTACCCGCCGTAGCACCCCATGCCCGTCACTACACCAATTTGAGCCCCATGAACCCCCTCAGACCCAACAGGCAGCGCCCAGTCCCCCCATCCTGGCTGGCAGGTCCCTCCCTGGTACCCCCATCCGATCCCCCAGCCTTGCTCCTGGTACTGTCCATCCACTGCCGCCGCTGGTGGCCACAATGGTGGGGCCGGGCAGCCCTGCCGCTCTACAGATTTTAAAACCACCGCGGAGGCGGGGTTTGAGGCCAGGTGCCCTAAGTCCGGAGGGCGGGTGGAACGGTGGCTTCGGCGGCGTCTCCGCCCGGCAACGGGCGTCCGGGGCCGTGGCAGCGATGGTGGGGCCAAGCAGCCCTGCCGCTCTGCGGGATTTAAAACCCCCGCGGAGGCGGGGTTTGAGGCCAGGTGCCCTGAGTCCGGAGGGTGGGTGGAACGGCGGTCTCGGCGGCATCTCCGCCCGGCAACGGGCGTCCGGGGCCGTGGCAGTGGTGGTGGGGCCAAGTAGCCCTGCCGCTCCGCGGGATTTAAAACCCCCGCGGAGGCGGGGTTTGAGGCCAGGTGCCCTAAGTCCGGAGGGCGGGTGGAACGGTGGCTTCGGCGGCGTCTCCGCCCGGCAACGGGCGTCCGGGGCCGTGGCAGTGGTGGTGGGGCCAAGAAGCCCTGCCGCTCTGCGGGATTTAAAACCCCCGCGGAGGCGGGGTTTGAGGCCAGGTGCCCTGAGTCCGGAGGGCGGATGGAACGGCGGTCTCGGCGGCATCTCCGCCCGGCAACGGGCGTCCGGGGCCGTGGCAGTGGTGGTGGGGCCAAGCAGCCCTGCTGCTCCGCGGGATTTAAAACCCCCGCGGAGGCGGGGTTTGAGGCCAGGTGCCCTAAGTCCGGAGGGCGGGTGGAACGGTGGCTTCGGCGGCGTCTCCGCCCGGCAACGGGCGTCTGGGGCCGTGGCAGTGGTGGTGGGGCCAAGTAGCCCTGCCGCTCTGCGGGATTTAAAACCCCCGCGGAGGCGGGGTTTGAGGCCAGGTGCCCTGAGTCCGGAGGGCGGGTGGAACGGCGGTCTCGGCGGCATCTCCGCCCGGCAACGGGCGTCCGGGGCCGTGGCAGTGGTGGTGGGGCCAAGCAGCCCTGCCGCTTCGCGGGATTTAAAACCCCCGCGGAGGCGGGGTTTGAGGCCAGGTGCCCTAAGTCCGGAGGGCGGGTGGAACGGTGGCTTCGGCGGCGTCTCCGCCCGGCAACGGGCGTCCGGGGCCGTGGCAGTGGTGGTGGGGCCAAGCAGCCCTGCCGCTCTGCGGGATTTAAAACCCCCGCGGAGGCGGGGTTTGAGGCCAGGTGCCCTGAGTCCGGAGGGCGGATGGAACGGCGGTCTCGGCGGCATCTCCGCCCGGCAACGGGCGTCCGGGGCCGTGGCAGTGGTGGTGGGGCCAAGCAGCCCTGCCGCTCTGCGGGATTTAAAACCCCCGCGGAGGCGGGGTTTGAGACCAGGTGCCCTGAGTCCGGAGGGCGGGTGGAACGGTGGCTTCGGCGGCGTCTCCGCCCGGCAACGGGCGTCCGGGGCCGTGGCAGTGGTGGTGGGGCCAAGTAGCCCTGCCGCTCCGCGGGATTTAAAACCCCCGCTGAGGCGGGGTTTGAGGCCAGGTGCCCTGAGTCCGGAGGGCGGGTGGAACGGCGGTCTCGGCGGCATCTCCGCCCGGCAACGGGCGTCCGGGGCCATGGCAGTGGTGGTGGGGCCAAGCAGCCCTGCCGCTCCGCGGGATTTAAAACCCCCGCGGAGGCGGGGTTTGAGGCCAGGTGCCCTAAGTCCGGAGGGCGGGTGGAACGGTGGCTTCGGCGGCGTCTCCGCCCGGCAACGGGCGTCCGGGGCCGTGGCAGTGGTGGTGGGGCATAATCAAAGGTCATACAGTATAATACAATAAATATAACAATACAATGCAGCAGTGCAATAAAACAAAACCACACTGCAAAACAAGGTTACAAAAATACAATTCTGGTTACATATACATGACAGTCTCAGTAATGCAATACAATATAAAAATACAATAATAAGAAAGAAAGAAAGAAAAATACAGTACATGATCCAAAAAATGTCAGGGCTCTCACCCTAAACACAAGCATGCTCTGGAAGCCATGGCAGCAAACTTGCCGCAGCGGTCTTTTAAGCTCGCCGTGGGGCAAGACTCGGGAGCGCCAGCAGGTGAGACAGGTCCAGGCGCTCCCAACGGGACTCCTCCTCGCACAGCTCTTCCAACATCCAGGCGGAGGGAAAACATCCCACCGCAGCGGTCTTTAAAAACCCGGCGTGGGGCAAGGCTCGGGAGCGCTGGCAGGTGAGACAGGTCCAGTACAATACATTAAACAATCTCGAAACTAGTCCTCTCAGCTCCAGGTGTCTGTTGGAGGGCGGGGGCGGCAGGTCTTATAGCCACCCGCACCGGGCCACAGCTGGGCTCACTCTCTCCGGGCTGGACCAGACGAGGCTGGAAGTCTGTTGGGGGGGGGAGGCAGGTCTTATAGCCACCCGCACCGGGCCACAGCTGGGCTCTCTCTCTCTGGGCCGGACCGGACAAGGCTGGAAGTCTGTTGGGGGGGGAGGCAGGTCTTATAGCCACCCATACCGGGCCACAGCTGGGCTCGCTCTCTCCGGGCTGGACCGGACGAGGCTGGAAGTCTGTTGGAGGGGAGGCAGGTCTTATAGCCACCCACACCGGGCCACAACTGGGCTCGCTCTCTCCGGGCCGGACCAGATGAGGCTGGAAGTCTGTTGGGGGGGAGGCAGGTCTTATAGCCACCCACACCGGGCCACAGCTGGGCTTGCTCTCTCCGGGCCGGACCGGACGAGGCTGGAAGTCTGTTGGGGGGGAGGCAGGTCTTATAGCCACCCGCACAGGGCCACAGCTGGGCTCGCTCTCTCCGGGCCAGACCGGACGTGGCCAGTGCCTCGTCCGGTGCCAGTGAGCAGAGAGCTAACTGGGAGAGCTAACAGGAATTTGAAGGGGTGGGTGGGGTTTAATCAGGAGAGGCCAAGTGAGATGCCTCTAACAAAATGTTAGTTTCTCAGTGCACTTATATATTAGTGGATTTCCCCAAAACTCTCAAGGCAGATGTAACAATTGAATGGGCACTCATAGACAAACAGAAGAAAGTTAAAAAGGAACAGAGATTATGATTGTAAAAGACACTTCAGTAATGGTGCATCCTGTCTAAAAACTGCACCTATGAACAGGATATGATGAATAGAATTGGTGCTGTCCATTCTGACTTTGGTCGTCTATCACACAGGGTCTTCATGAACAAAAATCTAACAGTTCATACAAAGCTCATGGTATACAAAGCTGTTGTTATCTCAACGTTATTGTATGGCTGTGAAATATGGACCCTCTATCACCAAGACATCAAAAAGCTTGAGTAGTAGGGCGGTATAGAAATCCAATAAATAAATAATATAAATAAATTTTCACCAACAGAAGCTAAGGTCCATTTTGAATATCAAGTGGGATGACTATGTCATCAATATTGCAGTTCTTAAGAAGGCACATGTAAATAGCATTGAAGCTTCCATCATAGGCCATCGTCTTAGATGAACAGGACATGCTCGCTGTATGGATGGTTCCATTATGGGGAACTTGTCTCTGGTATAAGACCTTGTGGAGCTTCTTTGAAGTGTTATACAGACCAGCTGAAACAAACCATGAAGGTGTCAGGTATAAACTCACAAACATGAGAGGCAGTGGGCATAGATCACCCACTTTGGTGCCAAACCATCTCTGCTGCTACCGATCACTTCAAAATAGACTGCCACAGACATGAAGAAGCTAAGCGACAAGCACGGAAGCTTTGTCAAACTCAACCATATCCTCCACCATCTATTCAGTGTAATGTGTGTGGTTGCATGTTTCATGACAGGAACAGTTTATTGAGTCACCAGAGACACAGCCATCAATGGAGAAAATGACATCCAGAAAAAATGTATGCTTGCATACAAGTAGCAGCTGACAACGACTGGTGACCTTAAAATTATGTCCAATGTTTGTTCCCTTGCCAGAGAACAACACAATGTATCCATAGAGCAGGTTCAAGCTGGCAACACAGTTGGAAGAAAAAGTAGAAGAAATGGAGTAGTGGGTGGCTATGCTTGAGGCTGTAAGAGACAGACAACTTGAGCAGCCACTGTCAAGAGAGGAACTGGAGGTGGAAGAACATCAGGACAAAGGAGTGCAGGAAAATGCTGAGGAGAAAACAAACATGGCGGAGGATGACAAAAGAGACAATAACGGGAACTGTGCTTTATTGGTTGTGACCTCATTCTTCTGGAACACGTTTCAAAGAGAGGTTTGTCAGGTGCCTTCCCTCTCAATGTTAAGACAGTAGTAAAAAGAGCAATAGTCAAGTGGATACAAAATTGGTTACGAAAACATTGCATTCATCCATAGATGGTTGCTAAGAAGAAATATATGGTTGATCTTAAAAGAAATGGAACACAAGCGGGGGATAATATGATGGCAGGAGTTCTGCGCTCTATGGCTTTCATTCAATTCTGTGGGACATAATAAATGGCCTACAGGTGAGAAGAGGCACCTTCACACATTTCTGCAAAAGAAGGGAAGCAAAGTCTTAACTGCTTTCTTGAAGAAGGGGAAAGTGATCAAGGACAAAAGTCAAGATAAAAGAGATACCCAATCCTACCTAGCTGTCTATGGCTCTTCAATGGTTACTTTAAATACAGTTTTGTTCGAGCAAGGGAAACCTGCAACAGCACATTTTCCAATACATTGCAGTTCCCAGTTCCTGAAAAGTAAATTTTAGTATTCAAGTGATATCTTAAAAGCTTTTCTGGCAGATGAAACCATATATCTACAGTGTGTGAATGTTAATTTGGTGGAATGAGTAGCATTTTGCTATAGATTTTTGGTGTCTTTTGCTTGCTGTTAATGTTATACAGTATTTAAGACCATCAAACAAACTGAGGCTGCTATTTATGAGTTTGCTCATTAATGCATAAGAAGAGAGATGATATGTGACCAGGATCTTATAGCATATTGGGTTGATTCCAAATGCATAGTAAATAATTGTTTATGTTTTTGCTAAAATTCCAACTGTTTGAGTGCAGAATTATGTTTCAATTAAGGAAAGGTATAGTAAACAATGCCCTGCTGAAAAATATCCCATATTACATGTATTTTTGTTGTTCAGTCTCACAGTTGATTCCGACCCTTTGCGACCTTATGGACCATTGTCCTCCAAGCACTTCTGTCCACCATCCTCCTCAACCTGCCCAGCCCTGTGCCCATTGTGTCTACAATACCGTCTAGCCATCTCATCTTTGGCCGCTCCTTCTTCTTTTGCCCTCCACCTTTTCCAGCATCAAGGCTTTCTCAAGTGAGTCTTCATTCCTCATTTGATGTCCACTATTTTAGCTTCAGCTTTACTATTTGACATTCTAAGCAACAGTCAGGTTTTATTTCTTCTAAGATTGACTTATTTGTTCTCCTCACTGTCCAGAGTACTCTCAAAACTCTTCTTCAACACATCTATTCTTCTGCACTCAGCTTTCCTTATGGTCCAGCTCTCATAACCATACATTACCACAGGGAATACCATTGCTTTGACTATGCGAATCTTTGTTTGCAATTTAATGTCTCTACTTTTCACTATGCTCCCCAGGTTTCTCATCGCTTGCCTCCCAAGAATCAGTCGCCTTTTTATTTCATGGCTGCAGTCACCATCTGCAGTGAGCTTTGATCCTAGGAAAGTAAAATCTGTCACTGCTTCTACTTCTTCCCCATCTATTCTCCAGGGACTGATAGGGATTGTTGCCATTACAGTAAAACCTTAAGTTACTAATAAAATCAGTTCCATGGCCTTGTTCATAAGTCAAATTTGTTCGTAACTCAAGGCATGGATTTCAGTGCAGAACCAATTCATAAGTCAAATTATTCATAAGTAGGAGCATTCATAAATTGGGGTTTTACTGTATCTTGGCTTTCCTAATATTGAGTCTCAAACCAGCTTTTGCACTATCTACTTTCAACCTACAGGAGCTTCTTTAGGTCCTCCTCACTTTCTGCCATTAGGGTAGCGTCATCTGCATATCTCAGATTGTTGATGTTTTTCCCAGCAATTTTGATCCCATATTGTGATTCCTCCATCCCTGTATTGTGCATTATGTGCTCTGTATATAAGTTGAATAAGCAGGGTGACAAAATGCAACCTTGTCTTACTACTTTTCCCATTCCAAACCACTATGTCATTCCATATTCTGTCCTAACTGTTGCTTCTTGACTCATGTACAGATTTCTCATGAGGCATATAAGCAGTGATGAGATGTTACAGGTTTGCACCAGTTCTCCAGAACCAGTGGTAACTTTTCCCCAGTGTCCCGGAGAACCGGTAGCAGCTTTTGGGGGGAACTACCTTTGGGGCTTACCTTTTCACTGGTTCCCCCAGTGCACATGTGCGCCAAGCAATTGGTGTGCATGCAAGCCTACAGTGCTTGGCGCGTATGCACAGCCTCCTTGCTGTCGTCCCAAGTGGGGAGGAGGAAGAGAAGCTGCTAGCCTGAAGCTTCCTATAGCCTGCTCCCCAGGGTAAGTGACTCACCTTTGGATGTGATGTGTCCATGTGTATTTTAATGTGTATTTAATACCTTTACCTATATTGACGTACTACCACAGTTCCTAAAAAGGCCTGGTAGCCAGCAGGCCTGAATTGGGGTTTTTTAAGCAAAGTCTTGGAGTTACCTCATCAATAAGCTACACCTGTGCTGTTCCAATTGCTGTTCCAATTGGAGAACCCTTAAGGAGGTACAGTTGTTTTACATTTACATTAAGGCATATTATCCTAGAGAACTGGTTAGGCAAAGACGTAGTACCTAGCTTATTTAACTGTTGAAAAGTTCCAAAATGAAGCCATCTTTTGGTGAGATCATTCTGTAGTTCCTTCCATCTGACCTAGTGTGAGAAAGATTAGCCAGAATAAGCTTTAAGCTCTCGTTTAAAAGCTCTGGTTGATTTGTGTTTGGGGTGGGTGGGTGGGTGTATTTTATTGTAATTATTTATTTTATTTATTTATGGGTTTGTGTTGTGGGTGGGAGGGTGGGTTGAGGGGTGTGTGTGTGTGCTTATTTTTATTTTATTTTTTATTATTTTTTATTATTTTCTTTGGCCCCGCCCACAACATCATGATGTCATGATGTTGGCTCCATCCATGATGTCATGATGTCATGATGTTAGCTCTGCCCACACTGTGATGACATCACAGTGGGGTAGTAAAATTTTTCACATCCCACCACTGCATATAAGGTGTTCTGGTATTCCCATCTCTTTAATTATTTGCCACGTTTTGTTGTGGTCCACACAGTCAAAGGACTTGGTGTAGTCAATGAAACAGAAGTAGACTTGTTTTTTATATTCTTTTGTTTTTGCCATGATCCAACGTATGTTGGCAATGTGGTCTCTAGTTCCCCTGCCCCTTCTGAACCCTGCCTGCACTTTTGGTAATTCTCTTTCCACATGCTGCTGCAGTCTATGCTGTATTATCTTGAGCATTACCTTGCTAGTGTGTGGAATGAACACAATTGTTTGATAATTTGAACATTCTTTGGCATTACCCTTTTTTGGGATTGGCACATATACTGATCTTTTCCAATCCTGTGGCCATTGTTGTGTTTTCCAAATCTGTTGACATATAGAATGTAATAATTTGATTCCATCATATTTTAGGGCTTTGAAAAATTCAACTGGGATACCATCATCTCCACTAGCTTTTTAGGGACATTCTGACATCTATAGAGTCTAGGTATTCCTGTTCAGGTCATAAAATCGGTACACATCTCTGGAGGGAAATGAAAGAAAATAAAATTTCATAACCCACCTGTGTTTTGTGGGGCAAGTAATTGACTATATTATTTAAGAAAATGCACATTTTTCTTAACATTTAAACTCAAGAAGCTACAAATTATAAAATTGCTGTTATGTGTGTCAAATCAGAACTGACTTATAGCAACCTTAATAAGGCTTTCTAGGTAAGTGAGGTATTAAAGGAGTATTCTAACCTAGAACTCCAGAAATGAAACATCATACTAGGTATCTCTGTTGTTACATGCCATTAAGTCATCTCTGACTTATGACATTCCACTGAATGAGTGATCTCTAAAATGTCCTTTTCTTTACAGCTCTGAGCAACATTTGTAAACTCAAGGCTTTGGCTTCTAGGGATATGATTTTCAGAATCCAAGGACTCCCAGTTCCATAATTTGTGGGAAGCCCCAGGTCAAATTTTGGGACCAGGCATCTGCAAAGCAACAGGATGTAGAACAGTCTTGCTGTATCTATGCACTTCACATGCAACCTCTCTGAATAATTAGAAAAGCATCTCACTGCAGTACAGAAGTCATAAACATTAATGTGTTTTTAGGAAGAATAATAAAATATAACTTCTTTTTATTAAAGCAGACCCCAAAAAATATTAAAGCAATTTTGATCCTAAAGGTTGGAAAGTGGCGTAAAATGCACCACACATTAGGAATCAGTGTAGCCAGCATTTTGAACTACTTTGGAATGAGAATAATAGTTTAAGCAACCTCAAATCAATGATCTATTGAAAACAAACATGTCTTCATGGCTAGCCTAGCAGAAATTATTACTGTACTTGCAACATTTACAGTAGATGAAAACAGGTATGAGGTTCCTGTGAGGTTCCTGATTTGTTCCAACATCCTGTCCTAAGCTCCCATTTTCTGTCCTAGGTTATTGGTACCACTACTCTGCTTAGTACTCTCAATTTGGGCTAGAATTGAATATTTTACCATATTACCCATCATACTTAACTGGACCCCCCCTCCCCAATTTTTCAGTTCCAGAAAAAAAAGGGGGACCGCTCCCAAGTCTTCAGTTTTCCTTTTTATAGGCAGTGATAAGCAAGATCTATGTGGCATTATATGGTGAACTAGATGTAGCATTTTTTTCAAAATCTCCTTTCTTCATATTGCCTCCAGGGTTGGATTTTTATTTTTTCCCATCCCATGCCAGATGTACATTTGCTACAAGTCCTGATGACCCTAGACCAGTGTTTCCAACATGGGGCCCATGCCCCACAGGGGGACTTCAATTTCCAAAAGCCTAAGTCAGTAAATTGGCTGATCAATGCTTTGGGAAATTGACTTAGGCTTCTGAGAATTGAGGTCAAAAACCCAAAGGTTGGGAAACACTGATTTAAATGAATGTGTATATAGTGTGAGACACGGAAGTAATGCATGGTCGTATAAAATTGAACATTGTTCTCTGTGAGGCTATCAGCACAGGCACATAGCTGACTGCTTGCACTGACTTTGGTATAGTTTAGTTTGAATTAAATTACAATGTCTACACTTAGTTTGACTGAGAGTACTCCATTCTGCCTCTTTTAAAAGCTGTCCCAGTCTTTTTTGGTGCAGCACAAGTGCTGCAGTTTTTGTGTGTGTGCTTCTGGGTGCTCCTGATTACGTTGTTCTGTAGCCTGTGAAGATAGCAATAGCAATTACACGTATGCTATCCAATAGCATCTAGTGTATTTGCTGGGTGGATCACAAGGTAATTAGCATTTTTGCCCCCAACATACTGGTATTCATTTTACTTACCTCAGGGGGTTGACAACAGGCTGAGTCAACCTTGAGCCTGTTGGGACTGAACTCAGATCATGAGCAGAGTTTTGGCTGCAGTATTGCAGCTTCACCACTATATCATGAAGGCTCCTCAGATGATTATTTTGCATCAAAGTAGAGATGTGTGTGGTGTTATCTGAGGTGACAACAACATTGAAAGGGGCAAGAGAGAGACAGGAATTCCTCTCCTATGACTATTAAAGCCTTTTTCTCTTTTTAATATAATAATAAAACAATCTGAACCCCATGATTCAATGAGAAAAGGCAAAGTGTCTGTGCCAGGCTCTTCTAAGCCCAAACCAGAAAATGAGGCATGAAGGTTTCTAGTTGATCCATGAGCAAGGATGTTCTCCCTTCAAACAAACAAACAAACAAACAAAACCCCAACCTGTACTGAAAAGTCCAAACCAGGATTCAAAAATCTCAAATGTAATAGAACTATTTCTCATGAGGATCTGAAGACTATGGTGCTAACTCAGAAAATACATTCCAGGTGGTATAACTCATTAAAACATAAAACTAATGCTTAAGATTCTTACCTTTAATCAAACTTCTTAATAGAAAAATAACATGGAGAGTCACTTCACCCTCTAAGGATGCAAGGATTTAGAAAACTGAACAATGATTATTCAAAATACACGAAGGTTCACAGTTGTAAATCTTAGTCTGTGCCATCATGCATTCCTCTATGTTAATCTACTCTGCCATTTTACATTTTTACAATATACTTGTCTACTGATGCAGCACTTTTGTAGATAAATAAAATGCATTGGTATTATTATGTGCACTGTGCTAAGTATAATGCATTGCTGTTTTGCTATGTCACTTGCAATTTAACAAAAGAAAAAAAGCAAGAAGAAAAAAGAAGGGGGGGAGGAAAGTCTGATGAATAATGCCTGCAGGGAAAGGCAGGGAAGGGGGCATGAAGGAGTGTGTCAATAATCAAATGGGGAAGAAATTGGAATGATCCAAAGACCAGCGTGGACTCTTTTTATGGGAGAAAACACTGGATCAAAGTAGACTGATTTTTAAGGGAGGGGCAATTCAAGAACGAGTCTAGACCAAGTTAATGGCATTTTAGGCTTCCTCCAGTGAATAGGAGTTCACTTTTTGAATAATAAGATTTATATGTCCCGGGGAGGAGCATCAGGATGTTAGAGATGCTTGTGTGGGGCATGACCAAAAAAAAAAAAGGTTGGGAACAACTGATGTAGACAGAAGGATCCCTCATGTGAAAGATGAAACAGATCACATTAAAGAACTATTTAAATGTGAACCAGACCACTCCAAATTTGCCCATATGTACAGGCCATGTGTCTGGAGCTGAGATCTGGAATAGTTCTTCTCATGCTGCTCTGTAAGCCCTCAATGTCAATATAAGTAAGGTCCGTTCTATATCCTTGTTGCAATGATTGAAGTGTTCCATACTGTGAGATATGTGTGTTTTAGCCTGTGGTGTGAATTCCAACATACTGTAGATTATATAATCAGATTCCCTTCCAACTACATGACAAGTGAACAATTGCCAAAGAAGAGTATAGCATTTGGTGAATGTCTGTAGCTTCTCTTTTTTTAAAAAAAGAAGAGTAAATACTGTTCTCATTATGGTCCTAAATCAGAGTGTTGCCTCCTTCCTCCATAGTGTGTAAACAATGCAAAGTCCTGACAGAGTAGACACAGAGGAGATGTGTACATTGCCATGTTTGATTTCTGTCAGAAACCCACTGACACCACTCCAGTTGCCTGCTGCTGTCACCTCCCCTGAAGTCAGCTGCAGGCTCACTATAAAGTGACATGCAGCGATATTTACATGTCCCTAGGCTACGTTCTCTCTCTCTCTCTCTCTCTCTGGCAATCTAATGTTATTGATAGAATAATTCCAGTGCATACCCCTGCTATGCCCTGGTCTTCAGTCTGGACACAATCATGACTTTTTCTTTCTTTCATTGAGACAATTTTACTTAACATTAGAAAGCCTGTGAAATAAAGAATAATGTCATAGCAGTGTATGAACTATTCATTTAAAACAGCATCTGAAAGAAAACAGATTACTATAATATATGGTTTTTATAGAAAGCAGCAGAATTTAATTCACCTCCCACTGTTTCTTCCAAAATAACTAGGAAAAAAACTATTTTTTCCTCCCAGATCAGAACATCTGTTACTTTCAAGTACCTGCTGTTGATTGCCTATCTGTCATAATTTTAACCAGGGAGGTATTTTTAAAATCTATGTGGGGAATTTCCCCCCTTAAAATACTGATTCTTTTCCAATTTGGAAGAAATATATTTGTATCTGGGGCTGCTGCTGCTGCTGCTGCTGCTGCTGCTGCTGCTGCTGCTGCTGCTTCTTCTTCTTCTTCTTCTTCTTCTTCTTCTTCTTCTTCTTCTTCTTCTTCTTCTTCTTCTTCTTCTTCTTCTTCTTCTTCTTCTTCTTCTTCTTCTTCCATATCTGACTCTGAATACTGGCAATCAGCCATGAAGACTGTCCTGATAATATAATGCAGTTAGTGGCCTTTCATCTGCCTTCCACATCACAGCATGATACCCATACCACTGATCCAGCTCCTGTGTCACTTTCTGGTCCTGAATCCTTTGGCACGCAGTCTCATCAGCCTCAGGCCAGTATTGATGAAGCTCCTGCCCTGCATTAAGATGGATTCAAATAGGATGTAATCCTCTTGGGGACCATTACCTTTCCCTGTGGATTTTGCCATCCAAGGCCATTAGTCCTCAGGGTTGTCAGCTTAGTTTACCACCATCTAATGATCAACATTGAGTTAGTGACTCGCTCTAAGGTAAAGGTAAAAGTCTCCATTGCTCAAAAGCCAGTCATATCCAACTCTAGGGTTTAGTGCTCATCTCTGTTTCAAAGTGAAAGAGCCAGTGCTGTCTGAGTGTGCAGATCTTTCCGTGGTCATGTGACTAGACACCGGAGTGCACGGAACACTGTTTACCTTCCCACCAAAGTGGCCCCTATTTATCTACTTGCAGTTTTTTGCTCTTGAACTGCTAGGTTGGCAGGTGCTGGGACAAAGATGGGAGCTTATTCCATCCAGCAGTATTCGGGTATTGAACTGCTGACTTCCTGCCTTCCAGACAGCATCTTAGCCACTTGAGCCACTGCAGTCCTGTTGGAGCCAGACTGTTGACTGAGGGTGGACCTTGACTATTATAAGAATTAGAGTTCCAATTTCTTTTGGGAAGTGGGGTGGGCCTGAATTGGCTGAAGCTGTTTGTCCTGATTTCTGAATCCTTGGAAGTAACTTTGCCGAAACTATTTTATTAAGCCTGCAGCCACAGCAGCTAACCATTCACCCACTTTCTCCCTTCCCAACCGTCTTCCCATAGGGTTTATTCTTTTCCTTTTAAGAAAAAACGTATTTCTTCCCCCAGCAGCTGCCACCCCAGTGTGTGTGTGTGTGTGTGTGAATCAGCTATCACTGCAGTCACCATCTCTGACTCCTTTGCTTTGCACCTGACAGTGGTAACTTTTAAAAAAACCCTATTCTAGCATTACAAGATTTTAAAAGTAGTTTAGTGTTATAGTGTTACCGCAGTTCTTCCTTCTGACAGTTGACTGCTGAACTGTACTAACACTATAACAGTAAGCAATGGGGAAGAGCAGGAATACATTTTCAGATTGTGGGGAACCCTGCAAATTTTGCAAAGCAATAGGCACAATACACAATACATTTCAGCAAGCTAATGCTTACCCCAGGGGTGTGTCATGCATTCTTCAGTATTTGGATCAGTTCTGAGCATGGTAAAACCAATGCAAATGTAGGACTTTCTGCAAATCAAAATGCATCCTGATACTGGAAGATGAGAACATACCTTTGTTTTCAGGTCTGGTTCAAAGCATAAGTTACAGCCTATGAAGCAATTGTGCCTAAACTATGGACTGCGGGCCAGATCTGACTGTGGCACCTAATAATCTGGCCTGTGCCACCCACACTGCTCCTGGAAGTAGAAGTTAAACATGCCAGCACATGAACAAAACACTGCCGTAAATCACTCATCGCTATCATAAATGTGTTTATGACAGCCACGGGTGCATTTATGGCAGCATTTTGTGCATGGGCAGGCATATTTTACTTCCGCTTCCAGTGGGAGGAACCAGGTGACCAGCCCACTCAACCATGTGACTGGCCACAGCCTGAAAAGTTTGGGCACCCCTGCTATAAAGCCTCATAAAGCTTTTTGTTGTTCAGTCGCACAGTCGATTCCAACCCTTTGCGACCCCATGGACCACTGTCCGCCAGGCACTTCTGTCCTCCACCATCCCCCTCAACTCGCTCAGCTCTGCACCCATTGTGTCCACAATACCATCTAGTCATCTCATTTTTGGCCGCCCCTTCTTCTTTTGCCCTCGACCTTTCCAAGCATCAAGGCTTTCTCAAGTGAGTCTTCTCTTCTCATCTGATGTCCAACGTACTTTAGCTTTATCTTTACTATTTGCCCCTCCAAGGAGCAGTCTTGGTTGATTTCTTCTAGGATTGACCTATTTGTTCTCCTCGCTGTCCAGGGGACTCTCAAAACTCTCCTCCAACACCACATCTCAAAGGCATCTATTCTTCTGCGCTCAGCTTTCCTTATGGTCCAGCTCTCACAACCATACATTGCCACAGGGAATACCATTGCTTTGACTATACGAATTTTTGTTTCCAAGTGGGTGGCAATATAAATCTGAACGAATAAATAAATAAGGAAAAAATTGAAATAGAATTTATCTTAAACTATATGCAGAGACAACAAATAAAGTGGTTTGCCCATTTGGAGAGAATGTCTTGGAATTCCATATCATGCAAGGCAAATGTGGAAAGAGGAGGACAAAAACCACGAGGCAGACCCAGAGGAAGGTCAAGTGATTACATCAGAGAAACATTACAAGAATGCCAAATAATGCTGGTGGAGGCAACTAGAAGTACCCAAACAAGAACTCTACATCTCCCTCAACACCCAAAGGGTTAAAAAGTGGTCGTGGTCATGGTAGTGGTCGTGGTCATGTGGGAGGAGGAAGGAGCAAAGTGACAGGGAGAGAAGCTTTGGCCTCCTTTACTTCTCTATAGATCCAACCACATTTCTCTCCCCCCCCCCTCCCTGCAGTTTTAAAAAAAGCCTCCGATCATCAGCTGGCAGTCTGAGAAGGGAAAATAAACAGAGGGAAGGCTAAAGTAGCGTGGGGGGGAGGCACTTTCCCCCCTACTGCAGTCGCATGGGGGTGGCTTTAAAGGTAGGGAGGTCTCTTTCTTTCCCTGCCTGCCTTTAAAGTGGTTTGTCCCTGAAGTCAGGGCTTTTTTTTAGTGTTGTTCGATGCATTTATCGGACAATGCTAAAAACCGGATAACGTCATGACTTGTGGAACCAAGTCATAACGTTATCCGGGGTATTAGTGTAATCCCAAAAGGATTGAAAAAACATCTGAGTGCAATTGGCATTAATAAGTTCCGAACAGAGCAGCATAATGAAAGATGTCAAACACATCCTGGACAAGAATGCTTCACTCTCCAAAGGACTTGGTGACAGACCTTTACTTGCTTACAACAACCCTCCAATCACAAGCAACTTGAGATAGACATCTTTGAAACTGATGAATAGAAGTTAAACATTTCCAAAAAGCAGGTTTCCTTTAAATGCCACTCAATTTTTAAAAAGAAAATTGACTTTTTTTAAAAAAATGGGGAAGAGTCTCAATAAATACAGGTTGAAAAGGGAGATACACAGAATAATCTTGATGCAAACAAATATAAGACTTCTGGAATTTTTAAAAGCACTGCATTCTTCTGTAATGATTGCATTACATGAAGCCACTTACTGCATGCACATTTGCAATATTATAAAGCTATTAAAATGGGAAAATATTTTGAATGAAAGCCTGCTGTCTGTTGTAGTTATTCATAATTAGGTTTTGTTGCCTGGGCCTCGTTGTTATTTGACTTTGCACATTTCCATTTGAACACCAACTGTTACAAACCATATGGACTGCTGTAATAATCTCATATGCCAAATGATTGCTGGCAGTTATCCACTCAGATTCAAAGAATGATGAGATTACAGAATGATTAAATTGTGGGGACGATATTTTTAAATTATACATTTTGCATGATCTGCTTTCAAGAAAATATCGAAGTCTATGCTGGCTACCCTTAAAGACTGTTGCCTCTTTTCTGTTCCAAAAGTCTTAAAGCTAGCACTGAATATTTATATGAATTCCCAGCTGGTGTGAACAATGTTTAGAGAAAGAAGATGGAACTAATGAAAAATGATGGCAAAGTTCCTCTGCCTCTTTCAAAATAAATAGCATTACCTTTCATGATGTACCTCTGGTTTTATATTGCAGTCCAGATGTGCTAGGACAAGCTACAAATTAGCTTAAAGAGCACAAATCATTCACATTAAAAAGCTGTGAGGCAATTTGCTTGAAGGGAAGCTGTCCTTTAGTAAGGATGATTTTTTTGAAAAGCATTTGTGAAGAAAAAGAAATTCTTGAAAAATGTGGTGGAAGATTTAAACAATTATATATCATGGAACTGTTGTGGTTTATAGATATGTAGTAGTTTACAAAGCATGTGCACGCATACAGAAACCCAAATAGAATTCATAGACATTCTGTACATATAGGAGAGATTGTTTGGACCAGAATCAAGATTAAAACAAGTGGGAAGAATCAGTGTGCGAAAATTTGATACAAATGTGAGTTTGGGCTCACAGACGACTAATTCTACACCATTTAGATTAGCTGTAAGGGTGTGTAACAGGATTTTACATACACAAACCTTATAGCACCTAAACTGCACTATTATACCAACAATCAAAAAGTAAATGGAATAACAGGCAAGTTTGGTCTTGGAACACAGAATGAAGCAGGCCAAAGACTGATAGAGTTCTGTCAAAATAATGCACTGGTCATAGGAAACACTCTCTTCCAGCAACACAAGAGGAGACTTTACACATGGACTTCACCAGATGGCCAACATCGAAACCAGATTGATTACATACTCTGCAGTCAAAGATGGAGAACCTCCATACAGTCAGCAAAAACAAGACCAGGAGCAGATTGTGGCTCAGATCACAACCTACTGATTGCAAAAGTCAGTCTTAGACTAAAGAAAATAGGAAAAACAATTAGGCCAGACAGATATGACCTAGACAACATTCCTTGGGAATACACAGTGGAGGTGTGGAAGAGATTTAATGGCTTGGACCAGACAGACAGAGTGCCAGAAGAATTATGAACAGAGATGCGGGACATCATACAGGAGGCAGCAAGGAAAACCATACCAAAAGAAAAGAAGTGTAAGAAAGCTAAGTGGTTGTCCGATGAGGCTCTCAAAATAGCAGAGGGCAGAAGGACTGCAAAAGGCCAAGGAGAAAGGAAAAAATACAGTCACTTGAATACAGAATTTCAAAGAAAAGCTAGGAGAGATAAAGAAACCTACCTGAACGAACAGTGCAAAGAAATAGAGGAAAACAATATCAGGGGTAGGGCTAGAGATCTTTTCAAAAAAATTGGGGAACTCAAGGGAACATTTAAAGCAAAAAGGACCATGATAAAGGACAAAGATGGCAAGGAGTTAGCAGATGCAGAAGAGATTAAGAAAAGATGGAAAGAGTACACAGAGGAACTCTACAAAAAGGACCTCAACACCCCTGATAATCACAATGATGAGAATATGGAACATGAGCCAGAAATTCTAGAGAGTGAAGTCAGAAAGGCCCTAAAAACACTGCAAACATCAAAGCCAATGGAGCTGATGGTATCCAAGTTGAACTTTTCAAAGCCCTACAAGATGATGGACTCAAATTATTGCATTCTATATGCCAGCAGATTTGGAAAACACAACAATGGCCAAAGGATTGGAAAAGATCTGTATACATCCCACTACCCAAAAAGGGTAATGCCAAAAAATGTTCAAATTATCGAACAATTGCGCTCATCCTCACGCTAGCAAGGTGATGCTCAAGATAATACAGGATAGACTGCAACAGTATGTAGAAAGAGAATTACCAGAAGTGCAGGCAGGTTTCAGAAGAGGCAGGGGAACTAGAGACCACATCGCCAACATAAGATGGATCATGGAAAAAACAAAGGAATATCAGAAACAAGTCTACTTCTGTTTCATTGATTACACTAAGCCTTTTGACTGTGTTGACCACAACAAAATGTGGCAAGTAATTAAAGAAATGGGAATACCGGAACACCTTATAGGCCTTATGAGAAATCTGTACATGAATCAAGAAGCAACAGTTAGGACAGAAAATGGAATGATGGAGTGGTTTGGAATAGGAAAAGGAGTAAGACAAGGCTGCATTTTGTCACCCTGCTTATTCAACTTATACACAGAACACATAATGCACAATGCAGGGATGGAGGAATCACAATTTGGGATCAAAATTGCTGGAAGAAACATCAACAGTTTAAGATATGCAGATGATACCACCCTAATGGCAGAAAGTGAGGAGGACCTAAAGAAGCTCCTGATTAGGTTGAAAGAAGAAAGTGAAAAATCTGCCTTGAGACTCAATATCAAGAAAACCAAGATCATGGCAACAGGCCCTATCAGTCCTTGGAAAATAGATGGGGAAGAAGTAGAAGCAGTGACAGATTTTACTTTCCTAGGATCAAAGCTCACTGCAGATGGTGATTGCAGCCATGAAATAAAAAGGCGACTGATTCTTGGGAGGCAAGCGATGAGAAACCTGGGGAGCATAGTGAAAAGGAGAGACATCACATTGAAAACAAAAATTCGCATAGTCAAAGTAATGGTATTCCCTGTGCCAATGTATGGTTGTGAGAGCTGGACCATTAGGAAAGCTGAGCGCAGAAGAATAGACGCCTTTGAGATGTGGTGTTGGAGAAGGGTTTTGAGAGTCCCCTAGACAGTGAGGAGAACAAATAGGTTAATCTTAGAAGAAATCACCCCTGACTGCTCCTTAGAATTTCAAATAATAAAGATGAAGCTAAAGTACTTTGGACATCAAATGAGAAGAGAGGATTCACTTGAGAAAGCCTTGATGCTTGGAAAGGTTGAGGGCAAAAGAAGAAGGGGACGGCCCAAGATGAGATGGCTAGATGGTATTGTAGAGACAATGGGCACAGAGCTAAGCAAGTTGAGGGGGATGGTGGAGGACAGCAGTGCCAGGCGGACAGTGGTCCATGGGGTCGCAGAGGGTCGGAATCGAATGTGCGACTGAACAACAACAAAGACAGCTGATTCAAACCACTGATGAAGCAGGGAGGCAGGAGTGATAGCCTTTGAGTTATTCTTCTGGAACTCCCAAATTATTTTTCCTTTTTGGCCAAAAGAGCACCACAATTCCAGCATTTGCTGTTCTCTGGTGTTAATAAGCATCTACCTAACTCTAAGGCTCCTTGGTATCAAAGGGTGTAGCTGACATTTCAGGAAACTGCTGTCCTTCCCTATCTCTCCTAGTAGGGAGCTAAATCTCAGAGCAGGTATGTTGTAAGGCATTATATATTATGCATAGATTTGTACTGTACAGTACATGCATTTTAGGCACATGGGATTTTTTTAACATTGAATCTGGCGTTGAATGTCTGGCAATTAGATGCTGCTAACATGGCAATCCTACCCATTTCCAGTGACCCAAACATGTCAACATACTAGCTACTCCATGTCGGTATAAGGAATTGAGAGAAGGGTGAGCTCCATGTTGCCTTTTGCTTCAAACAGCTAAAATTATTGTTGCTTATTAAACCACTGGGATACACCCAACGGAGGAGCTGAGACAGGGACTTTGTTGGCTAAGATTTTTTTCAGTAGTCCCAGACATTTCCTAACTTTTTATCAGAGAGTTGATACTTCAAACCGAAGTGGTCAGAATTTTGCCCAGTGGTGCTTCTCTGTTGGTGTACTGCAGAAATGAAAGAATAGAATATGTAAAAATCCAGTTTTGCTTGGTTAAAGCTTATATTCATGGGCTGCAACTCTCATTAGCTTAGCCACCACAACACAACAACACCTGGAAGTCCTTGCTTTGGATAGCCCTAAAGCTTTCAGGCAAAAGCTCCCAAACTGCTTTCACAAACTGAGAAGTTTTAAAATGTTGGTCCCTGATACACATACTGCTAAGGTACACTATTGATTAAGAACTATTTATTTATTTATTTCAACAATGAACATCACAAAAGGAGTGGTCGCAAATTACATACAAAGCATTAAAAGGTGCATTAAAATGCCTTTGCCCCCGTACGGCGGAATGAGGAGTCAGACAACATTTATTTGGTTGAAAAACTGGGCCACTTTATTAACTTAACTGAACTGAACTCATTTAACGCTTAACACTTTTAACGGGCCCGCACCGGGCCGAAGTAGCACTGGTAAGGATAGGATCAGGGTAATAACCTAATTTGTCTCATTAATTTTCCTAGTTTATCAAACTCATGATCCCTTGTCCGAATGCTCCGTAGACCTTCGAACCTCGCAATCGGGCGAACAGTTTTGTGGGAATGCAGGCTGTCCAAACTGGCATTCCCTTGTTCCTGGACCGCATTTCATCAGCCAGTGCTGCAGTTCTCTCTATGCTTCTCCCCACGCTGACTGATGAGCTGCGTCCCAACCAGATTGACAGGGATCCACTCGGTATCTTACCAGTGCTACCCGCCACACAGGGTGGAGTGCGAACTACACACCGCCCCCCCCAAGAGGGCGACAATTCCGCCCGCAGGCCCAGGTGCAGGGCCTCGATAAAAGCCGCCAGCCCTTCCGTCGAGAGGTGCACCCCGTCTCGGCGGTACCAACGCAGGTTCTCGACCCTTATACGCGGGTGTTCCACTACAGTGCCCAAACCTTCCCTCCGGAATAAGCGGGCAACTACTCGATTGACGCCCCGCCGGGCGCGGTCAACGCGTCGCGGGTCACCGGCGCCCCGGTAGACCAAGCGCGGTATCATGGCCGACCAGATGAATCTGGTATCGGGCCACCTGCCGTAGATGTAGGCCAAATCCTGGCAGATCGCTCTGGCCAGGTCAATGCCCATACGCCGCCCCAGGTCGTTGCCCCCCAAGTGGATGACGAGTACATCGGGCGGCGGGGCCTGGCTGGAGGACTCTACAAAACGCAACAGGCTGTTCTACTCCATGCCCCTGAATCCCCACCACAGGATGTCCACGCGGCCCCGGAAACCCAAGTGGGTGCCGCACCAGGAGGTGGCCGCGTGGCGGGCGGCCCAGAAGATGTAGCTGTGTCCGACGATCCACACCCGGGCAGGAACAGGCGGCTGTGGGCAGTCTGGAAAGGAAGAAGAAACTGCCAGCTAAATGGTTAAGGAGAAAGTGGTCGCACGTAGGTCCGAAACCTGGAGGACCCCCACCTGCCCATCCGCATAATGTCCACATCCCCATAGCCCAGCGCTGCCACCGTTGAGGCAGCGCCGATGCAGAAGGAATGTGACCCGTAACGCACCCCTGGGAGCCCAACCGCTGCCAGCACTGCCCCAGTCACCTTCCAGAATTGGAAGCGAGTAAGGGGGGAGCAGTCGAAGTGAATGAAAAAAGGGCCCGCGCAGGCAGGACGCACCACCAGGTAGCGGGACACCGCCCCCACTGGGCAGATATCCGCGAAACTACAAGGGCGTAGTAACAGTGACGTGCCCCGACCCCTCTGGTCCGTCTTAGAAAACCGAATGGTAAGTCGCACCGGATCCCCCAGCAAACTTACATCGGAGAAGGCCAGGGCTCTCCCTGACCGGTCGGCTTTAGATGCGACCACTAACTCCCCGACCCGTAGGGCAGCGAAAAACGCCACGGAAGCCGCTGCGTGGAAAAGGCAGGCCTCGTAAGGGTCCTTACAAATTTGGTGCCAGGCCGCGCCCAACCGCCGCAATACTTGAGGTGAAATAGGATGGCGGGAATCCGGCTTGGGGCCCCTTTCCCTGCTCCACCCCTCCAACACCCGGCGGATACAAAAATCCCCTAATGTATCGGGGTATCCGTTGGCCTTGGCCGCGAACGAGAGTGCTGAAAGTCACCCCCCAATGGTCCGTGGTGCCAGGCCGTTGTCATGCAGGTAGACCATGTAGCGTAATACATGGTCGACCGGCAGTGGCCATAAGTCTGGAATCCGAGCGCGGGTCCTGAAGTCCGCAAAGGACTGGGAAGCCTGCTCGTAGGCCCGGCGGGTTCGGACGGACAGCGAGAGGCCCATAGCCCTGATCACCTCAGTTCTCCAAGGTTCCACAGCGCCTCCGGAAGTTGAAGGGGGCGTCGGTGGGCCCCGGGTGCCAACGCCCTGAACCGCGACATCTGTAAGCAGGACAGGGCATCAGCGATAGAGTTGTCCACCCCTGGGATGTGGCGTGCCCTAAAAATGATGTTATGGCAAAGTGCCACTAGAACGAACGGCCGCACCAATGCCATGACCCTGGTGGAACGCGAGGTCTGGGTGTTAACTATCTGGACCACGGCCGAGTTGTCGCACCAAAAGGTGACGACAGAATCGGCCCACAACGTCCCCCACAGGGTAATGGCACCAAGTATTGGGAAGAACTCCAGGAAGGTGAGGTCCCGGATGATCTCGGTGCCCTGCCAGTGGGGCGGCCACTCGCCGCAGCACCACTGGCCGTCGAAAAAGATGCCATACCCAAAGGACCCCGATGCGTCCGAGTGTACCTGGAACTGGGAGTTCAACGGCAAATCTGCGCGCCAGAAAGATACCCCGTTAAATTCGCGCAGGAAGTCGAGCCATACCCTGAGGTCGGCCCACATGCCCCGCGTCACCCGTGTGCGGTGAAGGGGTTTTGTCAGACCGACTGTGGCGTAGCAGATGCATCGCGCGAATGCCCTGCCCAGGGCCACCATCCTACAAGCGAAATTAAGGTGGCCATGTAACTCCTGCAATTCTTTAAGCATCGCCTTACGCTTGCGGAGGAGCTGCTGGATTAAATTGGCCACCCTCTCGACCTTCTCCGGCGGTAGCCGGGAGGTTTGAGCGACAGTATCAAGCTCTATTCCCAGGAACGTGAGTGTGGTGGCCAGACCCTCAGTCTTCTCAGGGGCCAGCGGCAGACCCAATTCGGCCGCCAGCTCCTGGAACAAGTGCAGCAGGTGTGCGCACGCCCTGGACCTTGCCGGCCCTGCCAACAGGAAATCGTCAAGATAATGTGCTACTTTGTCTGAGCGTGCCCTGAGGACTAATGCTCACTTCAGGAAGGTACTAAAGCGCTCGAATGCGGCACATGATATGGAGCAACCAAATGGCATGGCCCGGTCGACGAAGTACTGGCCTTCGAAATGGAAGCCCAGTAGTTCGAAGTCATCAGGGTGGACTGGGAGCAACCGAAACACCAACTTGATGTCGCATTTGGCCAACAATGCTCCGGGCCCACAGGCACGGACCATGGTCACAGCTTCATCAAACGAGGTATACCAGACGGAACAGAGTGCGTCCGGTATAGCATCGTTGACCGATGATCCGTCGGGGTAAGAGAGGTGATGTATCAAGCGGTACTCACCGGGGGCCTTCTTGAGTACCAACCCCAAGGGGGACACCTTAAGGTTGGGGTATGGTGGCCGGTCGAACGGGCCCGCCACCCTGCTCAAGCGCACTTCCTTGAGAATCTGGTCCCTGGCCACGTGTTCAAGACCCGCGAGTGAGCGCAGGTTCCGCGCATCCTGGGGTGACCGGTGGCCGGCAAAGGGGATCCTAAAACCGAAGGTGAAACCGTCCGCCAGGTAGGCCGCGCCCGCCCACTTAGGGTAGTCCCGCAGCCACCTATTAAGCACCTCAAGCCGAATTGGGCTGGGCCCCTTTGGTAGCAGCCACATCGGGTGCGGGGCGCTTACTGCCGGACTGGTCTCTGCCACGTCCCCGTGACACGCCCGCTTTGAAGCAGGATGATGCAGGGTGCGGACCGGCACAGACTGCAGACTCGTGCCGAAAGTGACACGGCTTTCGGTTGCAGCGCCCCGTGGATGAAAAGTCCCAGCACAGCAGGCGGGTTTGAACCCCCTGCCCCGCCGATTGGCGGGGAGACTGTGCTGGGCCAGGGAGCTGAACCAAATGCCCGCAATCGTAACGATCGCCCAGGGCTGGGCGGGATGGGGTCATCAGCTGTAGCCAGAGCTGCGAGTGCAGCTCGTCCCAGCGCATGGTGGGCCGGATGGCCGCGTGCATCTGGAATGTTTCATCATAAACCATCCATGCCTGGCCGGGGAAGTCTACATACCCCCGGTAGACAATGTCCAGATACTGAAGCAAAGGGATGGCCATATCGGGATATGCCTTTGTAAGGACCCCCGGATAAATCAGGAAACCCAGTAGCCAATTGTCCCAGGTGCGTGGCGGCTTCTTGCGCCGCACCAATTCCTTGTCGCGGTCGTCCTCCCTCTCCCGCTCCTCCTTAGTGGAGTCCCTGTTTAGCAGACTGAAAATATCCACATACTCTCGGCGCCATATTTTGTCTCTGGTCGCCGGCAGTAGGTGGTCGCTGAGGGGTAAAGACTGGTCCCCGAATGGTAGGGCTGACCTGGGAACCGAGTTGTACCCAGTATTGCCCACCGTGCCATAAGGCCAACCTGCGGGAGGTAGGGTTGGATGGCCAAAAGTGGCTTCCATCGGGGGAGGTGGGTATGGTGCTTGCCACGGGGCAGCCTGCTGCGCCGCAGGAGACGGCCATGTATTGCCAGCCGGTAAGATGGGCGGGGCCTGCGGTACGGGGGTTCCCGGCCATGGGGGGTGTTGCTATACCGGCCCCAAGGTGGCCTGCTGCCCTGTGGCCGCAGGCCAACCAGGGGCCACCGGTGGGGGCACTGCACCGGCTGACCCCGTGGGCGGCGACCATGCTGGGTTGGGCGGTTGCTGCGTCCACGGCCACTGGACTGCCGGCCCAGTGGTCGGTGCAGGGGGGACCGGGGAGGCACCAGGTGGCACCGTACACTCACCCAGGGTCGCCGCCGGGGTTGTCGAGGCCTCTGCCGATCCTTCCTCTGCCGGCACCGCCACTGCCACCGGTCCGGCGTCGCCCGTCGCCTGGTCCTCCATCGACATTGGTAGATCTGGGCCGGAAGGTTGTGCTGGCTGTTGGGCCACCTCCAACCGGTCCAGGGGCTGTAGGAGGGACGTCACGAGGCTCCTCAGGTCCGGTTCGCTGGCCTCGGGTGCTTCTATCTGTGCGGGGTCCGGGCCCGCAGCCCCCTCCAGGGCTGCAACGCGCTCTGCGAGTCCATCCGCATTGAGTCGTGTTCCCGCCACGGCGGAGTGTAGGCTAGCGGCTGCCTGGGGCCTCCGTGCCGGCCTGCTGGTCCTTGGCATGGCGGCCTTCTTGGCGGCGGCCCTCCTGGGGGCCATGCTGTGAGCAGCCTGCGCACCCACCCTCTAAGCTACCACCGGGGAGGCAGTGGTGGCCCTCCTGTTCTTGAGGCCCCCTGTGGAGCCTCGCTAGCCTGTACGTGAATCCGGCCTCGTGTAACCAGGCTCGAACTCCGACCTTCCAGTCAGCGATTACCGCCTCCCCAGCTTGCTGTGTGTCGCCACATGGGATAATGGTCCCTCTGATCAAATAGCACGGCAGCTGCCACGCCGCCAGTAGAGCGGCAGAGCAGGTCGGGCAAGGAAGGGGCCCGCGCGGCTATAAAGCCGTGAAGAGGACAAAGGCAAGTCGGGTACCTACTTTTTCAAAAGCCCGCCGAAGCTCCCCGCACTTGCTCCGCTGCTGCCGCTCGCCGGAGTTTGAAAATGGCGCCGCTCATGAACGCGCAGCCCTATATGGGCTGCGCTTTGCTCCGCCCCCGGAGCTCGCCGCCGCTGCTTCCCCCTCTTCCAGCGCCGGCTGGCAAAGCACGCGCCAGCAGGAAGCTCCTGCTGGCGCACGATCGTTGCGATGGGCTAAAATCAGCAATAAAAGTAAAACATACTATGAGTCCAGCCTAACTGATATCCAGGATGGTACTGTACAGTGGATAAAGTGGCGGAGGAGGACTTATGAGAGCTGCCTTTGAATTCCTGGCCTGCCTTGGAAGTTCATGGGAGAGTGGGCAATGGTAATGTATTTTTGTCATTGTATTCCATTTAAATTATGGTTTATATTGTATTGTATGTATTGCTTTATGACTATGTAAGCTGCCCTGAGTCAGGTTTGCTTGAGTAGGGCAGGATATAAATTTGAAAATTAAATTAAATTAAATTAATTAATGTTTGCTATAATGTCTCATCAAGTTGCCTCCAGATGCGTGGCAACCCTATGAATTAGAGACCTTCAAAATGTCCTGTCTTCAACAGCCCTGTTCCGCTCTTGCAAACTCAAGCCTATAGTTCCTTTAGGGAATAAACCCATCTCATATTTGGTCTTTCTCTTTTCCTGCAGCCTTCAGCTTTCTCCAGCATTGTTGTCTTTTCAAGAGAATCTTGACTTTTCACGATGTACCCAAAGTAGTAAAGTAAAGGTAAAGGTCACCCTTGCTCGAAAGCCAGTCATATCCTACTCTAGGGTTCAGTGCTCATCTATGTTTATACCTGGAGAGCCAGTGCTGTCAGCGTTTGCAGACGTTTCCATGGACATGTGGCAGGCATGAATAGACACTAGAGTGCACAGAACACTGTTTATCTTCCCACTGAAGTAGTACCTATTTATCTACTTGCAATTTCTTGCTTTTGAACTGCTAGGTTGAAAATTAGGACAATCTTACTTCAAGCATTTTTGCCTCCAGAGAGGCAAAATGTGTCTAGTCTGCCTTTCCATATGATAAGTCCTGCATATAGATTGAACAAGTTTGGGGATGATATGCATCCTTGTCTGGCACCTTTCCATATAGTAAACCATTCTTACTTTTCATAATCTATTCTATGCCCAACATATAAGGGCAATCAAATATCAAGACATACCAATTTCTATCAGAACAGCCCTGGTAGCATTACTCCATAAGTATGTCACTTACCTTGAAAGTCCTATTAAGGTTGCTAAAAACCATATGCAGCTTAAGAATGCACAACATACACATTGTATTACTGTCAATAAATAAAATGAAAGAAGTACAGAGTCAAATGCTTGCTAAGAAGAGAGTCTCCATCTACCAGAAAAATGCAGATATACAGGGAAATATTCCAATATATTATAGAGGAAGGATAAATTTTATCTCATTAACATAGTTGGACATATAATAGATGGAGGAAAAAACAGTTCCTAGTTAATGTGTTGGTAAATGAAAGGTAACTAAAAAGCCAACTGCTGGTGTAAATGCCTGGAGTCTTGGATAAATTATCATAATGATTGAATCACAGATTTTCCTGTAGTAATAGCAGTATTAATAATTAATTGAGTGAAAATATATTAGAAGCCTTCTGCTATTTGTAAATAGCTAGCAAGTTATTGCCATATAATATCGAAGATACTATTGATGTCTCTGTTTAATGCTGAAGGAATTAATGATCCTTTTAAAATGACCCCTGCGGGTTTATTTGAAAGCAGTTAAAATGTGTTTTAGTGCATTGAACAAAATAGTTTCACCAAGTGAAAATAGGCCACCAACACCCTATCATCAATCTAATCTAATTTCAGAAACTAAACAGTGTTAGGCCTTGGAAAAAGTGCCACCAGAAACTTGGGAAAATCATGGTCTGTTAGACTCCTCAGTGCTAGGCTAAGTGGACAAAGGTTTCAGTTAAAAGCCAGGCAGCTTCTCTGTTCCTAACAGTTAAATAAAAGAGCATTGCAATGGCAAAATCTGCCTGGCTGATGGGTAGCTAAATGTTGACATTAAAGAATGTTCATTGAACACGGTATTGTCATGTGGATACAATCAGAACTCAGAATGTTACTTCTTAAAAGGAATTTAATCTTTTACTTACCACTTTGGAGCAGCAAGACATTGTTATTGTTGTGATAACTCCATCCACCAAGGTAACTTGTTTTATTCCTCATTACTACCATATTACTGTTACTGGTGGAGCTGTGAGGGAAAAAACCATGATAATACTCATTTGTTCCATGAAGTTCATATTTGAAATACAGTCAAACCTCGCATAAAGAGTGCCTCGCTTAAAAAGTGCCTCGCTTAAAGAGCAGAATTGTATCCGAATGGTCGCTTCACTTAACAAATAAAACCAACCAAAAATTCACTTGACAAATAAATCAGGGTTCGCAATCCCCCCCCCCATCACCATTGATCACTTACAATGGTGTTTCGCTTAAACAGCAAAGTCGCTTAAAGAGTAATCCTGTGGAATACATTATGCTCTTTAAGCGAGGTACCACTGTACTGTAAAAAGCACATTAAAAAGCAAAACTTCACAAGGCGCTTTCCCCCCAGTGATTTTGAACTAGGGTTGCCATAATTCTCTCCCACAAAACTGGAACACCCATGTGATGTCATTGCATTCTTCAAACTGCTCATGCACCCCCCCAATTTACACACACCACCGAGAAGCCCCCACCAACATGGCAGGCCCCAGACAAGGCCCCCTGCCACCACCACCCCAGAGAAGTCCACCAGGGAGAAACCTGGGTGGCACTGGTCCCCTGGGATTCGGGTTTCTGTGGGCAGTGATGGTGGGGCTCTATTCCATTCTGTCAGGGAAACTCAGGGAGCCATACTCCCAATAAAGTGCCATTCAAAGGTATAAATGGGCACCATTTTATATTGGTTCATCATAGAAAAATCCTGCACCTCCATTTACTGATGAACTCTCTGTACCCAAAAGAACCCATTCCAACCTTAGTATTCTCAGACTTGGACTAGCTGAGAGCCCACCACAGCCTCAATTAATCCACATGGAGGCAGGAGGAGCTGCACCACCCACGTGCCTCAGCCACCACTGCCGCCTGCCTCTCCTTCACACTCAAGGTGCATTGCAGGGCAAGTGGGTGCGAGTGAGTGAGTGAGCAAGAGCTCAAGACAGGGAGGGACTAAGAGGGAGGCACTTCCTGCCCTCTCTCCCTCTATGTGTGTCATGCAATGCAGTGCCACCTCACTACAAAACTGGGACTTTAAAATGTTTTTTTAAGCCGGCCAGGACAAGTTTCCGGACCTTGAATCTGAGACAATCCTGGTTTTCTGAGACAGATGGCAGCCCTATTTTGAACTGAAAAATCCTACAATCCAATCAGGAATGGGACTCTATTTCTTGTTCAACATATTAAGAAAATGATGGGATTGCTGAAATTCTATACAAACGTTTCTTATGAATATTAATTTAGGCATCAGGACAATCAAATGCTGAGACACCCACCCACCTTTATGTTGTGCTTGTAGGAGCTGCAATGACTTGGAGCGTGAATGTGGGGAGAGGGATTCTAGGTATTTTAAACATCACTGTAGCTCAGCTCAGAGTCAACCAGAAAGAGAGACAAGAGAAAGAAGGTACAGTATTCTTGTGTGTTCACATTTCCTCTCAGTACAGTTGTTTGTTTGTATCCCTCCTTCCTTCCCACCTCCCACATGCCAAAGAAAACCAACCTCTACTGAAGTATTTATTTATTTATTTTGGTTCCTATTTATCTGCATCTCTACAACTCAGAGTCATCACTCTCACACAATCCCACTCTGTCACTACCAGTGTACCATGCATGCTGTGGTCCATCTGAGGGCAGATTATGCATGAACAGAGTAAGGTTTCTGGGCATCTGAATGATCATGGATTATAAACCTAGAATTACTGAGAAAGGGAAACAAGAGACAGAGAGGAGGTGAGATAGTTTTCATTTTCTCCCATCCCCAAAGCTGCCACTTTCACTTCCTGCCAATCCACTTCTCAAAACTCCAAAGCAAATCAGCATCTTGCAGATGTATTTTTAAAAATTATTTTTCAACTAGAGTCTCTAGTTGAGACTGCCTCAGAATGTGTTGATCAGAAAGGGAATCGAAGACAGGGAGCTATTTCTTCTGTGCTGTTGCCATTTTCTCATGTATGTGACAACCAAAAGCCTGTCTGAATGTGAAAATGGTGGGGGGGGGGGGAGCCTAGCTCTGTATACAGTTCATTCTTTTTCTTAGTTGTTGATGACTTAAATGCATAGGTGGATGCCCTGAGAATAAACCAGAGTCTTTGAACCTGAAAGAGGGGTGCACAGTTGAGCCTGCATCAGACCCATCTCTGTCAACATTTACTTTTCTAAAAATGTCTCTCTCTTCAGTTATTCTTAAGTGAATTTCCTACAAACACAATAAGGACAAAATGTCAATAAGATTAAATGTCTAATTTTATTACCCCTGGGAAAGCTTAATTAAAATCAATAAAGTAAACTTTCATGTGAAAAAGAGCTCTAAAGTCATCCGAAATTCTTCTTCCCCTAACAAACACTGTCCTAACAAATTGGACTGATGGCAAACTGTCTTTCAAGTCTGGTATTGTTAATATTTTGACTAAATCTCTTGCACCTTCAACACCAGCAAAATGTCAGGACCAACTTTAATCAGGTACCAATTTGCTATACAGTAAAACATCGGATAATGCTAAAACTTGGTTCCACAAGTCTTGGTGTTATCCGATGTTCAGTGTTGTCCGATCCATTGTAAAATCCTATGGGATGAATTGGATAACGGTAAAGCTCCATAGAGATACATTGTAACCGCACAGGCTTTAGCGGTTGTTATCCGATCCATCCCATAGGACCTTAACGTTATTCAATCCAATTCTCCTCCCCAGATTACTTAACATTATGCGATTTTAGTGTTATCCGATCCAATCGTTATCCGGTGTTTTACTGTACTTGCATTTCAGTACTCTAGGAGGGGCTGTGGTGGCTCAGTGGCTAAGAAGCTTGCCTTGTTAGCTGGAAAATCAGCAAGTTGGCAGTTTGCAACCGAGGTACTGCATAACAGATTGAATGCCTTTCTCTGTCCCAGCTCATGCTAACCTAGCAGGTCAAAAGCAAGAAATTGCAAGTAGATCAATAGGGACCACTTTGATGGGAAAAGATCTTGGGAACAGAAAAGGAGCCTCATTTGGGCATCGCCTGAGTGGAGTTTCTCCAGAAAAAAATCCTTTCAACCCAGAATAATTTCTGACACTTCTAGGAGTTTTATGGTCTGGGAATTTTCTTTCCTTTTTTGCTCATAATGTTTTATTTTCTTTATCAATTGTGTTAGTTTGTAAGGAAAGAGTTAAGTGTTAGCTTGCTAGGAAGAAGATACTATAACAGGGGTACCCAACCTTTTTAACACTGTGGGCCAGACCATGCCCCCTCAGACAGGTAAGTGGGCCAGAGGTGTGATTCCTCCTGCCACTTCTGCCACTTCCAGCGGCAGCAGTGGGTGCATTTTTTGTGCATTTTCACTGCTTCTGCTGCTTTCCGTGGTGGCAGGAGCAAGGGGGGCACATTTTCAGGTTTGTTTGGCATGTTGTCAACTTTTTTCAGAGCATTTATGGTGTGTTTTTGGCAACGGGGTCCTTACCATGGGCCAAATTAATTGGCGGCACGAGCCAATTGGGAACCCCTGTACCATAGTCTCATATTACTTTGTGATTACAGTCATACCTCACATAACAAATTTAATTCGTTCTGCGAGTCTACTCGCTATGTGAGTTTTTCGCTATGCGAGTCAGACTCGCATAATGAATTTTTCGCTGTGCAAGTAGGACTTTTCCTATGGAAAAACTCGCATAACGAGTGTTTCAAGGGGAAAACTCACATAGTGAAAAAATTTTATTATGCGAGTTTTCCCCATAGAAACACTCGTTATGCGAGTTTTTCCATAGGGAAAAGTCTGACTCACATAGCGAAAAATTCATTATGCGAGTTGGACCGCTTAGCAAAAAACTTGCTCATTATGTGAGTTTTTTGCTAAGCGAAACGCTCGTTATGCGAGGTTTGACTGTACTTTTTTGTTATTTTACTTTCCCTATGATGGAGAGTTAGCAGAATGTTTTTCAGTAACAGCTGTTCAAGCCCCATTTTTAAAATTCAATGTACATTTTTCAGGGTTGCATTTTTTATACTCTTCTTAATTATTTTAGCGCTCTATCCATACAACATTTCAATTCTTGACAGATTAGATGCCTCAAACTCAGACAACTGCTGCTGTATCTAAGAATTTGACACAGATTTTTAAAATATTTTTTAACAACCAGCCATGCCTTGTATGCTTGATGTGTGTAACTAGGGTCCTTCTCATAGGAAAATGGCATTATGGATATTTTATTGAAATTGTGGAAACCTGAGGAGAGGGAAGATTTCTGTCTTACTTCTGGTTGAAGCTGAGAGTATTGTGTGATTATAAAAATTCCTTGTAAAGAAGTATTTTTAGATAAGACAGCCTAAATAGAAAAGAATAAGGAATTTAGTGAATATCCCTTCAATCCATGCACATTTAAAACCTTAGTTTGCTTCTATGTTTGTTCTGAGAGATGGTTTAACTCTGAGCAAAGAATTAATATGTGGAGAGGTGCAAGTAATCTTCCTCTCTGAAAAAAGATCGGAACCAGGATTTGCACTGCCATTACCTGGACTAGCCTCATCTGTTGCAAAACAGAGGATAGAAAATCAGACTAGTAGGGAGAAACCGCCTCTAACAGCTCATAACACTAAACTCTGATTTTGTTTCCTAGTGAAAGTGCCCCTGCACCCACTTTTGAGAGCATTTTGAAATGCCATCATGGGCACAACAAAGGTAAGGAACAGACAGCTTGGGCTACTATTGTCATATGATTTGTGCTTGAAATTGCTATTTCTCTTTTTAAGGCATGCTAGGTTGACAATAAATAACAATAAATGTTCTCTTTATTTCCAAAATAGCATTGGCCGCAGCAGCATGCTAAAATAACAATATAGCACTGATAACATCAGTTTATATCTAGGAAATTAGAACATGGATTTTCCATTGTCAAAACACATCTAACTCATCAATTTGCAGATTTCTACTTCTATATGTCAAATTCTTTTAAAGAATTTCAGAGTCAAGTACTGCTGCCTTGAAAACCAACACAGGGACACAAAAGTTTCCCCTACATTTATAATTTTGATAATAGTAGATCTGTACCTCAAGCTCTGTCTAAATATGACAAAGAGAGAATGATCACAGTAGTTGTGCTAAGTAATCTAAGAACTCCAGTAAAACCTCATATAACACTAAAGCCTGGTTCCACAAGTCTTGGTGTTATATGATTTTTAGTGTTATCTGATCCTCTATGGGATCCATAGAGATACATTGTAACCACACAGGCTTTAGCGGTTGTTATCTGAAGCATCCCATAGGATCTTAATGTTATCTGATGCAATTCTTCCCCCCAGATTCCTTAATGTTATGCGATTTTAGTGTTATTCGATACTAATGTTATATGAGGTATTACTGTAATTAATTTATCACTCTTTATAGGAGAGTGTAGAGATCAAGGTTGACATCTCATGAAGCAGGTAATATCAGTCTGTGTGTCTAGAGCACTGATTCCCAAATTGGGGTAGACATACACCCCAAGGGTACAAACTGGGATATTTAGGGGTGTTCAAAAATGGACAATGGCAGGAAAACACACATATGTCAACAGAATGTACAGGCATAACTGGATTTCTGAAGAGATTTCTATGGTTCTAAAGAGAAGATTATAGACTGATTCACAGCACAACAATTTTGCTACTGGGAATAACACTTGTTATTTACATGATATTGAGTGTGCTGATTGTAAATCTGAACTCAGTATTTGCCTAT
Organism: Furcifer pardalis; assembly: GCA_030440675.1. Classification (NCBI taxonomy): domain Eukaryota; kingdom Metazoa; phylum Chordata; class Lepidosauria; order Squamata; family Chamaeleonidae; genus Furcifer; species Furcifer pardalis. Next base: position 75,097,140 of record CP126890.1, on the reverse strand, counting down.
CAAGTACAGATTTTAAGGTGTGTTATAGGTGTTCAAATGGACGGTAATTAGGAAATGTATTTTTACACGGGAACATTGTAACAATTGCAGCTACCACTATGCCTGCTGTCACCTCAGCTGAATCACATCTCCTGGTGACATGCATGTTCCATCAGCAGCCAGGCATGTCTAGGCAAATCATTGAGGTGACATCAGAAATAGATATATAAGGTTTATCTCTAGTGTGAAACCATTTTATTGGATAGTACAGCTAGGCCATAGTGAGTCTGTTTTGAGCTTACCGGTAAGATGAGTAGGCACAACTGTGTTAATAAACCGGGCAATTTTTACTACATTTGTGGCAAATATACCCCGTGTGATCAACGCAAGAACCTATCCAAGAGAGTGAAATTTGCTAACTTAAGATCCTGATGTCTTAGGCAGAATCAGACTTCAGATTTGGATTCAGCACACTTGATTTAGTATAGGACACATGAATTAGACCAAGTAGCAGACAATTTTTTTTTGATGTAGTGTTACAGGTATTGGTCATTTTGACCATATTTCCCTGGTTGTAGCCAACGTGCATTTCCTCCACCTTTCATTCCATGCCAGGTTTAAGGTGCTTATGTTAAGATATAAGGCCCTTAAAAGTTTAGGACCACAATATCTGAAGGAGTATCTCTTCCTAAGGAATTGAACCCACTCAATCTCTCTGCCAACCAAGCTATGTCTCCAGATGGAGTTGTTGTCCTTTAAGAAGATCTTAAAAACATGGCTGGTGGGGCAGGTGTGGTGTCCTGATGATACAATGACCCCAGTTCGCTAGTTAGTTTGAACTCTATCTCTCCCTTGGTCTGCTAATCTTTTAGTCATTTTATTCTTAAGATAAGTTTTTAATTTGTGATTTGCTGCTGTGTTTTAAATGATTTTAAAAATTTTAAGATTTTTATAACTGTTTGGTTTTATGATGTTGTAAACTGCTTTGAGTCGCTCCAGTGAGGAAGGCGGTATACAAAATCGAGTAAATAAATAAATAAATAAATCTCTTCAACTACATGTTTTCGTGCCTAAAGAAGTCAAAAAGGTTGTGACAAGAGCAAAATCCTTCACTGTACTGGCATCCATTTGATGGAACAATCTGCCTGTGGAAATTATATCTGCTTCCACACTTACTGCATTTTGTGAAGAGTTAAAAACATTCCTTTTCCAGCTAGCATTTCCTCTTAAGTAAACTGATTGCAAATGTGCAGGATTACTTAATTAATGAACTCAATTATTTTAAATGTCATTTTAATGCAATTTTGATTTGTATTTTGCTGATTGAGAGATATTGTGGCTACGAATAGAGCTTGTTAATTAGTGTAAGACTTTAAATTTGTTCAGTGTCATCTAGGTACCCCAATTGGGGTGGGGTAATATAAAGTAAAGGTAAAGGTTTCCCTTGCTTGAAAGCCAGTCATATCCGACGAGGGTTCAGTGCTCATCTCTGTTTCAAAGTCAAAGAGTCAGCGCTGTCTGATTCTGCAGGCATTTTTGTAGTCATGTGGCAGGCATGACTAGACACCGGAGTGCACGGAGTACTGTTTACCTTCCCACCGAAGTGGTCCCTATTTATCTACTTGCAATGTCTTGCTTTTGAACTGCTAGGTTGGCAGGAGCTGGGACAAAGACGGGAGCTCATTCCATCCTGCAGCACTTGGGAATCGAACTGCTGACCTCTCACCTTCCTGTCAGCGTCTTAGCCACTTGAGCCACTGCAGTCCCTTGTGGTAATATAAATAAATAAATATTGTCCTGCAGCTGTGCAAAGCCCCCTTGGGGAAGCAGAGGGAGGAAGAATAGAGGTATACATTATGGATTGGCATTTGGACAAAACTTGTGAGTTTGAACCTAAAGCATTCTTGTGCACTTGATTACTCCAGTAGGTAGCATGCAAGATTGTTTTCACTGAACACTAGGGAGATGAGTTCCCTTACCCCTGGAGACATATGTGTACAGCTGCCCCGTTGCATCTGGTGCCAGTTGCTTCTAAAGAAGGATATTGTGGATCAAAATAAGTAGTGCAACTTTATGTTGGTACCAGTGTGCACCTCAATCAGTTCTGCGAGGAGCATTCAGTGAATGAGTTCTTCTGGAACTGCTTTACATCTCTTCTCTTTGTTAGTGTTTTACATTAGTTTTTCAATTTATCTATTATCAGATATCAATCAGTGGTTGAAAACCAGCACAGTTAAACAGGATATTGATGAATCACCAATAATTCCTCTGAACATGTCTAACACAATAGTGCAAAACAGTGAGAAGATTCAGTCTTCAGTTCTTCAAACAGGTAAAAAGAGAAAATACTGTGATGAATACATGAAATATAAATTTTCATATGGAGGTGATCAATGGAGGGAGGTGTTCAACTATGGAGGTTTTACTTTCTACTGTATAAGAGATGAGGATTGTCCTATAGTAGTTTGTGGGGAGTTATTATCCAATGGTAGCATGCAAACTTCTTTACTCTAGCAGCATTTAGAAAAAAGGCATCTATACAAATAATGAATGTAAGTTTTTTCACGACCTAGAAAAAAAATCAGAATATGACATGGTTCTTGTTGTCTGCTAACCAAGATGTTGAAAATATGCTTGAAGCCAGTATTAGTTATCATTTTGCTGAGATGTGGCAAGCATCATACTATAGATGATAATTTAATTTCTCCTTTTGTAAAAGATGTCATTCTCTATTTGCTTGGAGAAAAATATATGAATAAAATTTACACTGTCCCTCTTTCAAACAGTACAGTATCTTAAAGAATTCTGGATACGTCTGACAATGTTGAGAATCAAGGTAGAATCAAAAAGAGGAAATTCTTTGCTATTCAGATTGATGAAAGTAGAGATGTTGCATATTTTGTTGTTATGCTTGATATTGCAAAGTATTTGAAAGGCAATAAAGTTGAAAACTTTTTACTTTGCCATCCTCTTCCAGAGTGCATCAGTGGGAAGGAAATATTTAATACTATTGATTGTTTCTTCAATGAAAAGATCATCAATTTGTTCAGGACTGGGTACAAGTCTATGTTAGGTTTTAACTCTGGTCATGTCATGAAGGTATCCTCCAAAGACAGTAAACTTGAAGTTGAAGCATACCTTACCTTGGAATTGTTATTAAGCAAGGAGTCCACACATAGGTAGATGTCTCCACAATGACATTCTGCATGTGCAAATGAACTTGAGAAATCAAGTCCATCAGCATGCATTTTTTTTAGCCATTTGGCTATCACGTCTCCCTCTGGCTAGGCAGACCACGACATGTGCCCTTTGCTTTCATCTTGGCCAAGGGATAGGACAGAGGATACTTTGGTGAGTTTTAGTCCTGGTCTAACATCATTGACAAGAGATGGGCAACACTGCCTAGTTAGACCGCTCAAGCATAAAAGGTTTTTAAAAAAGGATCATGGTTTATGAAGTCAGATGTTCAGGCAAAAAAAGGAGTTTGTGATTCTATATGACACACAGGCAACAAACTCTCAGTTTACAGGCTTTGCACTGTCCTGTTGGATTAGAGGTATTAAGACATTTCAGAAGCTTCCAGATAAGCCACAGCTGGCATTTCCCCTTTCCAAGGTTTAAGTACTATAGAACTTAGACAATTTACTGAACCTTAAAAATCCTTCTGAATATCCTTTGAACTTAAATCCTCCCAGTTTAGGGGAGGAAAAGGAATGGATCATGCATATACATCTAATCCAGCCTTCTTTTTTATTTAGCAAGCTTGGCATTCAAACAATAAATGTAGTAAATAAATAAACATTCATTCATTCAAGACGGTAAAAAACATTCTTGCCCTGGAGGCCTGATATTTTTCTCCAACAAACCTTACAAGTGTTTTCTGTCTCTGCTGAAAGATCAAGTTTAAAAACATTACATGTTTCTGAACAATGCTGACAGGCAAACACTTGTCATTTAGTGGTTTGAGGATGTGGAGGAGGTATTTGCACACTGCAAAACCACCACTTCCTCTTTAGATCCATGCCCATTGTGGTTCCTAAAATCAGCAAAGGAGTTTACCAGGGATACATCATCAATGTATACCTACAGAAGGATTGTTTACCTTCCTGTTTACCTTTTTAAAAACATTTTAAACAGAGATAAAACACAGTACACAATAAACTTAAATATAAACATACAAACTGTGCTGTCCATTAGATTAGAGGATATCATCAGCTCCTCCTCTATTTATCCAAAATTGCTTTGTTTCTTGCAAAGATGAATAACCTTTCCGTTTTATTAATATACATTCCATCAAAACTGCCCTAACTAACATTGAAATATATTCTTATTTAACACCCCCTTTTAACCTTAATATTACATATTAATTTATCATTGATCACTATATTCCAAACCTCTTTATACTATTCAGCTAATTGAAAATCATACTTTACTTTCCAGTTCTTTGCTGGAAATGAATTCCATAATTAATAAAAGAGTGATTTTATGACATACTGTACTTCTATATCTAGCTTTGACATTTCATTCACTTCTTTAATATGCACCTTCCAAAATTTCAGTGTAGTCTCACATTTCTACCAAAAATAAAAATAGGTACCAACATCCTGATAATATATCCAACATAAATTAGAATATGTAAAATAAATACAATTGAGTCTCACTGGCATTAAATACCATCTCGAAACATATTTATATGTTTTTAAAACTTTATTCTTATAGACATTGATTTTAATTTTCTTTTATGCCATACTTTCTTCCATACATCATTATCTATTTCTCTTTCTAGATCTGATACCCACAATGCTTTAAATTGATCTTCAACTTCTATAGGTTTAGGTCACAGCATGGAATGGAAATGGTATTGGTCTCCTGCAAGACAATCTCTTGAAGAGGTAGACAGGAAATATATAACCTTACCGGTCCTTCTGCATCTTTCTGTGGCTTTTGATATCATTGACCATGGAATTCTTCTGAGATGGCTATCAAATGTAGAAAAGAAACAAAAGTGTGGGGGAAGGGGGTTTGTTGTGGCAGCTTAAAGACTAACTAATGTATTTTAATTGCTTTGAAAAGTAGCTGGTGGGCAGTTTAGTTGGCTGAGACATTTGCATGTACCAGTCATTTGGTTACATCATTATTAAGACAATTAAGTAATCTCCGTGCCTTTTGGCTTTATGCTCTGAGATAGCTGACACTGCCTGTTGTCTAGCTTTAATGGTATCTTCACTGAGTAGATTTGCATCAAAGAGGGTAAGATATTTGTTCAGTAAGTCAACAGTTTCATATGTTAGACCTTGGATGTAGGAAGTCCTACATCCTCGAGGGATAGATTCTCTAGAGCATTTCTGGGCAGCATCAATAAACTAATTTATAATATGATGTGGGATCTAGATCAATATCTACTACCCTTCCATCCAGGGCCACTGAAAACTTAGGTCAATCAGCCTTTTTAAAGTTGTAGCTTCCTTGGTATTTCACAAATTGTCATTGAACAATGGTTGTGATCTCACATAGAATGTGGTGGTGTTGGGTATTTGGTATTAGCTCCCCTACTGACTTTAAACACTTATGTGCTACATTCTCACTTATGAAAATGAGGTCTTGGTTATAACCTCTCCTCCATCTGCCACTGTTAAAGGATGCTGGTAATTTGCTATCATGGATGAGTGATAGTTGATAGAATTCTGCCCATTCCACAACAACTTCTCCACTTTTGTCATTATCTTCATAGCTCCATAAGTTCTTGTAACTATTAAAGTTGCCTATTATGAACCTAATGGGTTTATTTCAAAAGTTTGATGGTTTGGCGAAGGAAAATTTGTAAATGGTGGTTTATAGACAGATGTCACTATTCGGTCACTGAGCTCATTTGTTATTGTTATCCTTTGTCACTGCTGTGGACAGAATCTGGAGATCTGCTCTGGCAAACACTGTGTTTCCATATTGCCAGGCATCATTAGGCAATTAATCATATTCCAGAAACTTTGGGTCAGTATTGGTTTCATCCCTGTGTGTTTCTTGCATGCATAATAGGTCACATCTATGCTTATTGCAGAGTTCTTGAAGCAAGCATTTTTAAACTGAGGATATTCCTTCAATGTTGACTGATATCACTGTCCGTTTGGCCCCTGATAAGGGCCATTGGTTAAAATGTCTCTTTGTAGTCATTTCTGCTCAAAAGAAGTGCTTCTGGGTTGAAAGGATTAGGCGTTTACAATCACCATTGCCACCGTTGCCCAGGGGATGCCCAATCTCTGAAATAGCAGTCTTCAGGGAGGCTCCTTTCATGTTCCCCATGAGGAGCACCAATATTCAGATTTGGATACGGCAGAAAAAGAAGCCATTATTGCTGTGTAGTCCTTGGTTAAATTATCAGGGACATGTAGTTTTAGCACATTCAATTTCAGATCAATGGAACAAAAAGGAGAGGGGCAAAGTCTATAGGGAGAAAACATAGAAAAGCAGACTCTTTACATTGTACTTTTACGAAAAGAATTAGAGATGGATGGGCCATTTTCCTTTTTAAACTCTTTCACACACTTGCATCCAGGTAACTGCTTCACAGAGCTGATGTGGGATTTCTATTATATGCTATAAAAAGGAAGGAAATAATAAAACAAAGCCCCTACTTTTACAGATTGTTTGCATTCAATCCTGGCCTTATCATTTATACAAGGTTCCCCATGGATAACTGGGAACATATCAATGCTATCATGGACCCAAACAAGGATGGGTTAGAGCTGGGGTTCTCAACCTATGGCCCATGGGCCAGACCTGGCCGATGGCACCATTTCATGTGGCCTGCATTGCCACTGCCACAACGACCAGAAGCGGACACATTTACAGCAGCCATAATTGCAACCACGGTTGTTTGGATGCATTTTATGGCAGCGTTTATGGTGGGGGGAACCGCCAGCTGTTTGAGGGAGTGTGGTCCAGCCCATGGCTTGAAAAGGTTGAGAAATCCTGTGTTAGAGTGTCACCAAGAGAGCAACAGCCTGACGAGTCCTGACCTGTGACCTGTGATTGAACCTGGTTGTAGAGTTTCTAGACATTCCTAAGCAAAATAAGAAAGTGACATGGCAATTAGAAATATTTTCTCTATTCATAGAGAATAGCTAGTTCTGTTCAGTGTATTCTGTATTACAAATATATATATATTTGTATTTGTATTTGTATTTTCGACTTATATGCCGCCCCACTCGCAGAGCGACTCTGGGCGGCTTACAGAAGAAACAATTACAATTACATACCATATTCCATAGCATAAAAATAATTACAGATAAGTTACAAATATCACATATATCTACAATAGCAATTGCAATTACAAAACATCAAGACATCCTAAGGAATAAAGCAAAAATACTATAATATAAATAATTACAGAATCAAAATTCAATAAGCAACAATAAAAAAGCAACAACCAAAAATTCAAAATATCAGTCCTGTTTACACAAAGATTACAAAAGAAGAAAACTAAATAATATCAGGACATCGTAAAAAGCATATCAAGAGTATTACAAGACAATACATTGAAAATCTCAAAACCCACCCTCTCAGCCCTAGGAGTCCGTTGGGGGCGGAGGCAGGTCTTAAAGCCTCCTGCCCCGAGCAACACCTGTGCGCGGTCTCTCCGGGCCAGACCGGACGAGAGCCAGGAGTCCGTTGGGGGCGGAGGCAGGTCTTAAAGCCTCCCGCCCTGAGCAACACCTGTGCGCGGTCTCTCCGGGCCGGACCGGACAAGAGCCGGGAGTCCATTGGGGGCAGAGGCAGGTCTTAAAGCCTCCCACCCCGAGCAACACCTGTGCGCGGTCTCTCCGGGCCGGACCGGACGAGAGCCGGGAGTCCGTTGGGGCGGAGGCAGGTCTTAAAGCCTCCCGCCCCGAGCAACACCTGTGCGCGGTCTCTCCGGGCCAGACCGGACGAGAGCCGGGAGTCCGTTGGGGCGGAGGCAGGTCTTAAAGCCTCCCGCCCCGAGCAACACCTGTGCGCGGTCTCTTACTATATCAGTAAGTAGAGACATCACATTGCAAACAAAAATTCGCATAGTCAAAGCAATGGTATTCCCTGTGGCAATGTATGGTTGTGAGAGCTGGACCATTAGGAAAGCGGAGCGCAGAAGAATAGACACCTTTGAGATGTGGTGTTGGAAGAGAGTTTTGAGAGTCCCCTGGACAGCAAGGAGAACAAATAGGTCAATCTTAGAAGAAATCAACCCTGACTGCTCCTTAGAAGGTCAAATAATAAAGATGAAGCTAAAGTACTTTGGACATCAAATGAGAAGAGAGGATTCACTTGAGAAAGCCTTGATGCTTGGAAGGGTCGAGGGCAAAAGAAGAAGGGGACGGCCCAAGATGAGATGGCTAGATGGTATTGTAGAAGCAATGGGCACAGAGCTGAGCTAGTTGAGGGGATGGTGGAGGACAGGAGTGCCTGGCGGATGGTGGTCCATGGGGTCGCAGAGGGTCGAAATCGACTGTGCGACTGAACAAAAAAAAAAAAAAATGAATTACAGAATTTGATGTATTGTGGGCTTGACTGTTTTAGTGTTGAAGCTGAACTTTTACTAGTATTCAGTAAATTTACCCAGCAGTTCTTTACTTCATTTTCAACATACAATAAAGGTTACCAAACTGCTGGATAGCTCAGTGGTTGAGGTATATGTCTGAAGAGCTAGAGGTTGGGAGTTTGTTTTCCTACTGTGCCTCCTTGACAGGGGCTGGATTTGATAATCCATAGGCTCCCTTCCAGCTCTGCAGTTCAAAGAAACAACTGACTAAGAATCCAATAAAGTTTTATCAGGCTTTTGATTAAAACAACATTGCATGGTCCAATGAATAGAGTGTGCGCAAAACTGACCATATGCTCGCCAAGAAAATGCTTTATTAGAGAGAAGAAGTAGGGGCATGCAGGGAAAGAACCAAAAACATAGCTGCATTTCCTCCCTGAAACTAACTGAAGTGTCAAAACAATCATAACTCTCTTTTATTATACCCACAGTTAGGTTTTAAGTTTTTGAAAATAACCCTTTAGTAAATTATAATTGGTTTCATTTAATTGGTAAAAACAAAAGTTTACTTTCTTTGGGCCTTAAGCATAATTTGAAAAAAGCAGAAGGTGGTTTAATCAGTAGACATCACAAACTGTTCCAAAGTAAAATATGGGTGAGGTTTTGCATACTGTATTTTGTTTCCTATTCCTTCATAAAAATTACAGCAGAAAATTACAATAGGGTTGGAAGGCTTCAAATCTTATTCTAGAGTCAACCCACAGCCTGGGAAAAGCTTCTTACAGATTCCAGTATCACATTAAGAATTAGTAATTAAATATTTTTCAATTGCTTATTTGCCCCTAAGGTAAAGGTAAAGGTTTCCCTTGGTCAAAAGCCAGTCATATCCAACTCTAGGGTTCAGTGCTCACCTCTGTTTCAAAGCTGAAGAGCCAGAGCTGTCTGCTTCTGCAGATGTTTCCATGGTCGTGTAGAAGGTATAGGGTTGCCATATGTACTGGGAAACCAGGAATGTCCTGGATTCAAGGTTGGAAAAATTGTCCTGGCCGGTTTAATAAAAACCTTGTTAAAGTCCCAGATTTTTGAGCTCTAGCCATCAAACAAGGACAGCTTGGGATGCATCTGGCTTGCCTCTCCACTCCTCTCTTTCCAAGCCTTCCCCTCTCATCGGTGTGGCTCTCACAATAAAGTATAGCTTTGGAGCCGGAGAGGAAAAAGCAGGAAGGTGACTTGAAGTTGCCCTGTGGGGACTTTCCTGAGCTCCACACAGGGTCAATGAAGTGTCATCCTGATGGCACACGAGGAGGGAAAGGCGGCAGGCAGGCAGGGAGCACCCTAACACAGCACTGGCTCCCAAAATTTCAATGGGCACACCAAAAAAGGAACTTGTGTGTGCTTTGCATAACCTGAAAGTGCCAGTTGTCAGGTAGGGCTGCTTGTTTTGGGTTGCATCAACTAGCAAAGCTGATGAGCAGATTCGAGAGCAAAGAGATGGGGGATGAAAGGCAAAAGGCAGGCTCGGAAGGACTTTTTGCAGGGTTTCCTTAGACTTGGATCGCTTACAAAATCGGTCCTGACCATCTCCTAACTTGGTAACACACGTGTTAAAGCTGATCGGTTCCTTAAAGTAGTTTGTGCTTCTGTACAATATTCCATGGAAGATAGTAACTTATTTCAGGGATTTCTTTTCATGTTGGAATGGATTTCTTTTTTAAAAAAATAACAAAGTAAAGAGATTATTTATTATTTATTATTATTATTTATTTATTACACTTGATACCCCGCCCCAATCGGGAGAACCCGACTCTGAGACTAATAAAAAACAAAAATAACTACAATAATGTATATTATCAGCTGTAGTGACTTAGTGATTAAGATGTTGAACCTGGCATTGATATATTTAATGTGAAAGTGTTTTATAGCTGTCACTATACTATATTTGTTTTAAAAAAGACTATTTTGTAAGTAACCCGCCCATTTTTGTCAAGTATACTTCTGTCCCGGTTTTGTGGGAGAGAATTATGGCAACTCTAGGCAGGCATAACTAGACACATGGAACACTGTTTACCTTCCCACCAAAATTGTCCCTATTTATCTACTTGCAATTTCTTGCTTTTGAACTGCTAGGTTGGCAGGAGCTGGGACAAAGACGGGAGCTCATTCCATCCTACAGTACTCAGGAATCGAACTGCTGACCTCCTGCCTTCCAGTCAGCATCTTAGTCACTTGAGCCACTGCAGTCCCACTTGAGCCACTGCCCCTATGGCCACCCAAACAATGTAGAATAAAAATTATTTTTAAAACCCATTTCAAAGCTTATATTTAGAATCCAAACTCATATGAAATATTACTCATTACTCAGGGTATCTTCAGTCATAGACTCCATGGATGCCAGAAGCTGCAGTAGAGTTCTGTTAGCCTTTATTGCAGCAGGATGCTGGGTACATTTTTAAACTGTGTGTTTTGATCTCCTCTTCCCAGGAGTCCGTGGGATAACTTAGTTTGTTACAATAACCCCCTGTGTATCACAGTCCCTAGTAGGGGCTTAGTTCTTTGCATTAGACCTCTGCTGTCTAGCACCCAGCAGAAGTTTGGGCAAAAGTTTTAGGCACTATCCAAATGCTGATCATTCATCTCACTCTTCTCTTTCCTAGGTCATCTGGATAAGCCTCAAGCTTTGGTGTTTCCACTTCCATTGTCTTTTTTGAATCAATGTAGGCCTTCCTAGTCCACTATTGCAAGGTCTGGGTAGAGTGGAAGGATGGCCATGCTCTTGCCATGGTCCTTCCTGGCAGAAAAAACTGACTCCATTCTCAAGATAGTCATGCCCTGGAAATAGGCTCTGGTCTAAGTAAGTGAAACGTATCAGTCTTTAGGTGTCCACAGGTAGACATTTTTGAACAGAAACATCCAGAATTCTACCTAGGGAATTCATGGAGAATTATGGGAGTTGGAATGCCATATCTCCCCCTGTCAAATAAATGTGTCATACCTAAAGAAGGGGTATAGTTACAGTGATGGGCAGCCAAAATTTTTACTGCGATACTGTGGGCAGAGCCAATGTCATGGGTGGAGCCAACATCATGATGTCATGGGTGGAGCCAATGACATGGGTCGAGCCAAAGTAAAAAAAAAACATAAAAATAAAAACACATAAAAATACAAATTAAATACACATAAAACACATATAAATACACATTAAATACACATAAAACATATAAAAACACACATTAAAAATAAATAGACATTAAATGTACATTAAAATATACCCATTCACCCCACAACCAATGGGGAGCAGGTTGCAGGGAGCTTCAGGCTAGCAGCTGCTCTTCCTTCGCCCCACTTGGGAGGACAGCAAGGAGGCCGCCGAGGGCCTCAGCAGCAGCCACCAGTTCCTCCGTGGCTGTGCGTGGCTGCCCAATGCTCTGTGCTGCCACACTCCAAGTAGCAAATGGCTGCTTGACTCAGCAGGTAGAGCACTGTAGGCGCACATGCACGCCGAGCACTGTAGGCACACATGTGCAGAACAGGAACCGGCAAAAAAGTTAAGCTCCCAAGGTGGTTCCCCCCAAAAGCTGCTACCAGTTCTCCAGGACACTGGGAAAAGCTACTACCAGTTGTGGCAAACTGGCTGCTGCCCATCACTGTATAGTTAATACAACTTTATGTGTTCTTCTATGTTGGAGTAAAAATGGAGGGATGATTAGCATTTACTCCAAATTTCTGTTTCAGATTTCACGTAATTTAAAGTAATAATCTTTATTTATCCATCTCTATATTCCTTTCATTTTTCCCACACCAAAGTTTACCTCAGACTTAAGTTGCAAGCTAAATGTTAACAGGATTTGGCCATCTCCTTACACTTATCATAGTTATGAATGCATTTTTAAACATCAGTTCTATAAAGTGGCAAAAAAATTGTTAAAATTAACCGTCCCTGAGTTTTGCACAAGTTCCCAAGAGTCACAGTGCTAGGTAGCTGAGCGAAAAACAATATTTGATTGGCACCTGTCATCTGTCTCTCAGAGGAAATTGCTGGCATAATGAGCTACCAGAATAGTTCATTTCAGGCTGATATTTGCTTTGGTTAGAAAACGGAAATAATTGAATTAACATTTTGATTTTTCTTCAAGGTTGATTAGCACCCTTACCTGTAAAATCAAGCAAAAATGAGGTTTTACTAAAAGTTAAAATAGGTTTGATGGAGCTAGGCAGTGCTGGGGAATGTAAACAGGAGATATTCATTAGCAAGCAGACACAAAACATAGAATGTTGTCAGCACCTAAAATGTGTAAGTAGCTTCTAGTTAGTAAATGTTTGAGAAGCCAATATGGGAGAAGTTATTTTTAGTTCAGGAAAGGAAAACAAATCTAGTACATCAATTTTATAATTTTTAAATAGCCTTGCCACATTTGATATTTCTTTCATGTGTATAGGCTTGAAAGCATCAAAATATTTTCATGTTAGAAATTCTCTTTTGACATAAATCTTCAAAGCTTACACAGTCAATTGAGATAAATAAAGACATGAAATATCATGGAATCATTCAGCATTCTGGGCACTCTGAGAAAATGGTGGTGATTGTCAAAATCTCACTAGAAGTGGATCTAGATAGAACCACTTTAAAAGTGAAGATAGGCGACATGCTTAACTGAACTTTATGCCCAACCCGTTAAAAAAAAGAAGCAGATACAGATGATATGGTGTAAAGCTTGGAATACATTTATTGAAATTAAATGAAACCCCTAACCTGTGAAGGAGTCTGGTAGTGCATACCTGGTGCCATTGCCGTAGATCCCATTGTCCCTTCTCTGGCCTGGATGTGTGAATCATTTACCCTTGTGCAGTGCTGAACCTTGCCAGTTCATGCAAAGGATTGCTAATTCAAGGAGGTATCTGTGTGGGCACTTCCAACTCTACTCATGTGAAAGGATGTTGGGTATACCATGGAGATGTCTCATGATGTCTACTGTGTGCCCAGTTGATTCACCCAAATTAGGCACCCTGGTTCCACCTTGTGCAATGACAACCTGAAGGATTCAAAACTACCACCCTAACCCAGCAATACCTGCCAACTAAATGTGACTTATTTAAATGACTCCACATAAGCTCCCTTTCGGAAGCTCAGGGGAAAAAATCCTATCTGGCCCTGATAAGGTGATTCCTAGCACACAGGGTGGGCAAGTGGGCCATCCAAAAATCCACACAAAGAGATCTGGACTACAGCAAGCCTAAATGACCTTCAAGCTCAGTGAGCAAAAACACCAGAACATCCATTGCTTCCCTTGCCTCTTCCTGTACACAGAGAGGTAAGACCCCTCCTCCCTTCAGGCTTGCATGGCAGACAGATATACAGAGGGGACTTTTTATTATTAATACAGTCACAAACACATAAACATTAGAGAAAGTGACAGAGAAATGGGGTTTGGAATATTCTAGCCCGACATCTAGTTTTCTGTTTGCAGAAAGAACAGTAATGGTGATGAATGGCAAGTTATTCAGATTACACATATGTTAATATGGTCCTTCTATAGTCTCAATTTTATTTGTGAACAGAGAAATTGAGGGAAAGGTGGTGTAATTTCAGGTAATTTCAGGGAAGGATCAATCCTAAACATTTCCTCAGAACTGGGTTCACTGTAAGTAGTAAATGTAGGATATTTTAGACAAAGAAAAGTATCAGAATACTTTTCAGAAAAGTGACTTTTGACTACTTTTGGGTCAGCACTTGCTATTTTTAATTTTTTATTATTTTTATTATTATTAAATTAGATTTATATGCCCCTCTACTCACCTCACTGAGGCGACTCAGAGGGGCTCACATAACATAAACATATACAGTATCACAATCTCAAATATAAATACAGCATAATATAAAAATATAACAACAGATGCAGCACAGAGAACACAATCAATAAATTTTACATAAAAGAAAAAACAATACAATAAAATACAGTGTAAAAATACAATACAGTCAAGAGAGACAGCAAGGTCTTTATGGCTGAGCTAGCTGGTCCACACAGCTGGCCCTCATTCCCCCTCTCCAGCAGGCAGGGAGAGTTCTGTGATGTTCCTGAGGTGGTCATGAAGGCAGCAATAGTAGTAGCAGCAAGGTCTTTATGGCTGAGCTAGCTGGTCCACACAGCTGGCCCTCATTCCCCCTCTCCAGCAGGCAGAGAGAGTTCTGTGATGTTCCTGAGGTGGTCATGAAGGCAGCAATAGCAGTAGCAGCAAGGTCTTTATGGCTGAGCTAGCTGGTCCACACAGTAGGTCCTCATTCCCCCTCTCCAGCAGGCAGGGAGAGTTCTGTGATGTTCCTGAGGTGGTCATGAAGGCAGCAATAGCAGTAGCAGCAAGGTCTTTATGGCTGAGCTAGCTGGTCCACACAGTTGGTCCTCATTCCCCCTCTCCAGCAGGCAGAGAGAGTTCTGTGATGTTCCTGAGGTGGTCATGAAGGCAGCAATAGCAGTAGCAGCAAGGTCTTTATGGCTGAGCTAGCTGGTTTTCAAGGTTCAACTTCTTCTTTATGTCTCCTAGTCATTAAACTTTTGAGAGGCCACTATAGGTCAGGGGTTCTCAAAATAATCCAGCCTGTGCCCTCACTGCGGCTGGGTGGTGCAACAGGCACCACCTTAATCCTTGTCTCCTGCCTCCCATGACCCTGGGTGAGTGAGGTAGGCATGTGTGGCGGTGGCGGTGGTGGAAGTTCCATTGGCAGTGGTGGTCAGTTGAGTGTGAGGCTTTGTTTTTGAAATTTTTGCCGACCCGGAAGTGCAAAAATACTATATTTTAGCTGCCAAAATGCACAAAAAATGTGACAAAAAAATCCAAAAATGGAGCGAAAATGCTCTGCACACACACCTGGCTGCCATGTGAAGCCATGGAGGCTGCCTAAGCAGCTGAAAAAATGATGTTATTGCACCTGCACAGCTGAGTGTCAGGGGCAGGTCTGACACATTACCAGAACTGGTCACTAGAGGCTGTTGTTGGCAAATCAAAAAATCCACATTGTGGGGAAAAATTATCTGAGGGATTATTTTCAGTGGATTTTCATTCATATCATGAAAATTTTGTAACACAAACTGTTCATAACTTGAGGTTCCACTGTACAAGGAAGTGCAGGGTTGTATCTACCTACAGGAAAAAAGATAATCTTACAGTGTTCCATAATTTGTCCCCTTTCCCCATCAAGCTATTGGTCCCTTGTGAAATAGGCTCTTATTTTAATGTCTTAGTCTCTCACCACTATTAAATTTTTTTTGGTGATATCTTTGAGCTTACCATAATAGTGCCAGATGGCCAAGCATGTCATATTTGGGTTATTTTCCATATCTGTTCATCATTCTTTAGCTGTCCTAGATGCCCACATTTGTGACCATAATGTTGCCAAAATGGAAAAGGAAAATTAAAAGGAAACAAACTAAAAGGAGAGCCGAAGGGAGGGCAGATAAACAGGACAAAATATTGTACAGCAACAACTGGAAGCCAGCATGAATGTCTGTATCCTGTGTTTGACGAAATGGACTTTATGCTTTACCTTCAATAAAACAACTTTTCTTCATCACAAGCTCGTGGTTATTCCCAAAGGTAAGATAACAGAGTTAAGATGCTGCAAATGAAGAAGGAACAACAAAAAAAGGAATGGACAAAAGTCTGATCAGTAATGGGAACTGGCTATTGTAGGGGGAAAAGTTTTAAGAGGGAAATAGAAAAAATTGGCTACCTAATGATTTGATAAGCTGAAGCACTTGGCTGAAAATCAAAGAATGACATTCAGCAGGGATGAGTACAATGTTCTATAGCTAGGAAAAATAAACCAAATGCCCAGTTGCATGATGAGACATAGTTGGCTCAGTGATACTTTGAATAAGAAGGATCTTGAAATTGTTGCAGATCACAGGCTACATATGAGCCAACAGTGTATGATGTGGCTGCAGAAAAAAAGGCAAATGCTATTTTAGGCTGCATTAACAGAAGTATATTCCCCAAAACCCATGAGATACTAGCCCTCCCTCTTTGACACTAGTTAGGCCTCATCTAATGTATTGTATTCAGTTCTAGACACCACACTTTAAGACACCAACAAACTGGAATAAATTCAGAGGATGGCAGAAAGGATGATCAAACCCTGTGCAGAAAGACTGAAAGGACTGCACATGTTTAGCCTTGAGAAAAGAAGACAGTGAGAGTAAATGATAGCACTTTTCTAATACTTGAAAGATTGTCATTTAGAAGAGGAGCAGCATCTGTTCTTGATCAGATATAGGCTGGATATCAGGAAAAAAAACTTCCTAACTGTTAGAGCAGTATGACAATTGCCTCGGGAGGCAGAGAGTGTTTCAGTGCTGGAGACAGTCAAGAGAAAATTACACAACCATCTGTTATATATAGATGATCTGGATTTCTGCATTGAGTAGGGAATTGGCCTTATAAGCCTCTTCCAACACCATTACTTTTTAATTCTATGATTCTAAATGTAGGCTGGTAGGGGAATATTGGAATTTGCTTAGGTAGCCATTTTTCTATATTTCCCTCTTGAAGCTTCCTTTGTAATTCTTTTTTCTATTTATTATTTTTATTTATTTTATCACATTTATACCCTGCCCTCATCCAAAGACTCAGGGCGGCTTACAAAATTAAAAACACAATAGCCGGTTCCCATTACTGATCAGATCTTTGTCCATTCATTTTTTATTTTATTTTTTGCACAGAGATTGACACTTTTTTGTCATTTATGGAATACAAAGGAGCACTATTGGTTGTTGTGGTTGGTATTAAAGATGCTGTCAATGAAGAAAAAACAACTACCAATGATGACAATCCTAGAGGACTTGGTAACATAGCAAGTTGATGTCATACTGTATATAGAATTCCAGAGTCCACCCTTCTGACTTATTGTAGGGAATTACTGTAGATATATATTTGTGCTTAGACATGAGCTGTAACACTGTACTTATATAGCAGTTACAAAACTATAGTTAACAATTAGTTAAAAACAGCCAGACACCTTTGTTCTATTTTAACTTTGCTAATCCTCTTGGAAGTGCAATTAGTTTATTATTTTAAAAAAAGTAGAAATAAACAAGCCTTTGCTTGATGAAATGTCAAAAGAAACCTGCCATCACTAGTAATTGGAAATATATTCTATTTATAGGAGGAAGTAATGAGAATATTTCTGTTCTAACCCAGGTAATTTGAAACTGCAATTGTTATAACACAGCATTTGCATATTCATGCCAATTGCTACTGTTTTGAAATACTGCTGAGGAAATTGTTACTGTTTCAAAACATCTTCTCATTGTCTGGAGAGGAAACAATGGGTGCATGAGTATAGTTAATGATTCTGAATACATCTGGGAATATAAGCATGTCATATTCTCTGACAGTCTGTCAAGGATGTGTCCTTGAAATGTGGTGAATGCTGATACGCTTTCAGCAGAATGTTCACAGATGGTGATAGTACCCAGTGCACTGGTAAAATAATTCAATTATTTGAGCTACCATGTCTGTTACATACTATGTGACTGACTGTTAATACTAGAGTAGATTATGTCTTAGATTGAATCGATTTAGGAAATTTGTGTACTTAGGCCATTTTTGAAAGATATCTAGTGTTACTCAATGTAGGTTTAGAGTTCCAAATTTTGACACAGCCCTCGAACTTGAGTCAAATCAGACTATCTCCGAATCAGTGTGACTCCAAGACAAATTGTGCTTATTTCCAAACCAGCAACTCAGAATCTGAACTTAATCATGTGGCTGGTGCAGAATGTGTAAACATTTTTTTTTTTAGTTTCTGGATGAAAGATTCTGGTAGTTGTAGTTTGTTGAGATTCATTAGTGTAAATACTTTACATTCACAAAAACAACCCTAAGGGAAAATTATACCTCTGTAACTTATATTTTCCTAGGAAATTCTAATGGATCTCTTTATTAGTAAAGTTTGACTCAAGCAGAACTAGAATTAAATTTTAAACTCCCTTCTCAAGTGAAACTTCTATGGTACTGATAAAGAACTTGTGGCTTACCAGATGTTCATATACTTCCCTTCTGCCCCAGACAATGTTGGGACTTGTAGTTTATGAATATATGGAAAATCTCAGGTTCCTTGCTACTTTCTACATAGGATGCAACTACATGGAGAAAGAAACATGAATTAGCTTGCATTCTCTCCCTTTGAAGTAGCAGCAGAGCACTCATTTCTCTTTGACATAAATGGTCACACAAGCAGAGAGTGAGCAAGGGAGAGAGCGAGAGAGCTTGGGGAAAGATGCTTTGTTGAAATACCATTTTATGCATATGCAAATTTGCTTTCTGGGTCTTTGCTTTCTACATTGGTTAAAATGAAGTGACGAGATTTGATTTTAAAAACATAGAAAGGTGAGTAGGAAAAACTACAGGATTCCAGGATAATTTTCATTTCCTGTTGCATCCTGTGGTCAATGGGGAGAAATACAAACTGGTCCACCCCCAAAATATAGTATTTCCTGTCCCCTGTAGTGAACTCTTAGCATCTGAAATCCAGTAGTAAGTTGGAACTGCATCAGGGCCATTAACTCTTCCATAAATCCCACTGATTAAATAAGCCTACTCCAGTTGCAACTTACTAGTGGATTTCAGTTATGCAAACCTAGAAACACTAGCTAAGATCTCTTTAGGCTCTTAATTTTTGTCACTTCTGAATCTAGACACAACTTAATGTCTTGGACAGATCTTCCTTTTCTACACCTTTTTCAACAAACAGAAACTTCTTTAGGACTAATAAGATAAAATGCAAGATACTACTGTTGACCTAGCAATTTAAGTAACAGAAAGTGAAAATGTTTTTAATATCCAAGCTCAGTTGAACAGCCTCTTCTAATGCACACTGCACCATCTCTAAGGGAAAGAGACTTCACTGTATTTACAACCCCATTTTTCCCATTACAGGGACCATTTATTCCCACTGGGAGCCTTGCATTCATAATATAATTCATTAGAATGCATTAACTAATTGTCTTCTTTCTCTTGCAGTTAATTAAACTGAATTAAGTCAATTATAGTTTTCAGACCCCAGATTTTTACCCTGCCTAATCTAAATAGGAAAAGCAAGTTAAAGAAAAAGATTAAAGAAGGATGGAAAGAAATGAAAATGTTATCTGGTGCAGAATGAAAGTCACTAATATTATAGAATGAATCATTTAGAAGTTGGAGTGAAGTAAAGAATTTAATCAGTGAGGTCCTTTAGTTCTAGTTCATGTGCAAAGACTCCACAGATAGCCAACATTTACTTCTTCAAATGGTCATTTTTGAGATAGTGCATTCCCCTCACTTTGGGTTGAATAAATATACCCTCTTGTTGGTATCACTTCACCTAATATAAAGATGTTGATAATGACTCTCAACATCTTCTGAACTATAAGAGCCTCAAGTCTGCCAGCTCAAATCCAGGAAGAGCTTTATGGCAAGAAGAAATATTCTTGAGTGTACACAAGAGCAAAACTAAATTAGAAGACAGGAAGGAACTCACTGGACAAGGAACAACATTAAAGGAGATATAGCTGTAGAACTCAACCTCCCCAACATCAATTGCCTGACTCTGAATAGGCTGAGGGTTGGAGTGCCTAAATGTAAGACCAACATGCTCAACTGGGGCCTCCTAGCAGACAACAACACACTGTGTGAATGTGAAGAGATGCAGAATCTGGCTCATTTTCTGGTCAGTCGATTACGGCCAGAAACCAGCACTGATGAGGACTTAAGTTTTGCCAACGACAAAGGCAAGAAAGTGGCTTCATTTTGGCAGTCCATGGTTGATTGGGACATAAAAGAAGAAAAAGCCTAAATGGATGGGAGCAACGAGATTGTATGTTATATTGTACCAATACAATACATATGTGCATTCCTTTTTTGTAGTACAGGTACCTATATATGTGTTTCCAGTTCAGTGCATTTGCAAAGAAAACCAATATGCCATATAACAAAGAACCATATCAAATCCATTCTTCCCTTATCCTACCTCTCGAAGGGGTAAAATATACTGTCTTGCTAAAATGTTCTAATCTGCTTTGGTCAAATTGCTGAAAGGAGGAAAGTCTAGGCCTGAAGAAAACTCTCTCTCTCCCCCCCCCCCTAAGCAGAACTACTCTTTTGGCAGAAAACTGCTATCTTAAGAAACAAAAAAGGAATTTTTGATGTACAGATTTTCTTCCCCCTATGAAGGAAACAAATAGCAAGCTCTTAGTCTCACAAGCCTTGAGATTCCTTCTAGCTCTTTGCCTTTATTTCTTCTTAGAAAAAGCTGCAATACATCCATCTTTCTTTGACATGCAGCACAAAAGTGTTCAACAACCATCAGGTATTTTATTTCCCACTGAAATGGCTCTCTGTTTTCTTTCTTTGAAGAATAAAGGGATGCTGTTGTGGAAAAGGGAAACTGAATCACTGAAAGTAAAAGTAACAACCAATTCATGTCCAAGTCTCCTCTAAAAGTTACAGTCTTATAAGGATTCTGATGTTTACAGTAGAGAAAACATCACTGCACATTAAAATACACATGACTGAATCAATGACAGGCATGCATTTTCCTGCTGATGAAGTCTGTTAAGATTCTTAAGGTACTGACTTAAGAACTGTATGCAGTCATTAGTGATCCACATATTGCTACTTTTTTTGTAAAGCCAATTCAAGATACTGTACTGTAATAACAAAAAGCAATCATCAACTGAGAATAGTCACCTCAACTGAACATGACTGGAAGAAATAAGTAAGTTAAGACAGTTCCAAAAGAGGAAGACAATCTATTCCACCCATTTACATGAATGGGGCTCATGAATGTTAAGAAATTGTGATGCTCCTTGATCTCACAGTAATCTCACAGACCATGGCCTATCTAGATAATCCCCCTACACTTGTTTCATAGTGTATACTGCTAAGCTGTATTTGCCACCAGACCCAACTGCACACAATGGCTGGAACCCAGTAGTAAATTGCAAATAAATTAGTCCTTTTGAATCAGAGAGAATTTTGCAAGTCCCTTCCTTATAAATTCCTTTGATCCAATAGGCTTACTCTGGTTGGAATTTGTTATTAAATTTCTGGAAATGGCTGAAATCCTGTTGGTTCTGCTTTGTTCCTTACTCTTATGTTCCATTCGCCTATGATGATAAGTACGTCTTGTTTTGGTATCTGTTCAATTTTCTCTTGTATGATTGCATAAAAGCTTTCAATGTAATCTTCTTCAGTATTAGCAGTTGGAGGATAGTCTTGAACAATGATTATGTTGTTGGGTTTTTCCCAGAGTCTGGTTGTTATTCATTCAGATCTTTCATTGTACACCCTATCTGACTGTGATACGTCTTGCCTCAGTATTAGAGTCACTCCATTTCTACTGAGTTTGCCATTTCCAACGTAGAATATTTTGCAGTTATCTGTAGAATATTTTGTAGTTATATTCCAGTCCACTTTAGTTCACTAACATCAGGCTTATAATGGAGTCTTTCCTCTTGAAGGCAACATTCTCAGCTTCACTTACTCGCTTAAAGTGTAAGCGAAGTCTAAGAAGAGACCAGTTAATAGCCTTGGATAGTTAGTAGCTGTCTCTGCCCCTCCCCTTAGTTTTCACACTAGACATAAGAATGAGTCATGGAACCATTTTGCCAACCTTTCTTATGTGGGTATGTCCTTTGTTTCTGAAAGAGAGGTGGGGAAGTTTGAAGATTGAAATTGTTGCAACATTCCTCTTTAAATTTTATAGTAACACTCCTTACATCATGCCAGCCTGAACTGGGAAACATCCCTGGTTCAAAAAAAAAAAGACCCAAAACATGAAAAAGACTCTTTGGGTGTATACTCTTTCATTGATCGTTGAAAGAGAGCCTCTAAATATCAAGTGATTTGTATACACAAAACAGAAGTATGCAAAAATAATAATAATCATATTTCTTCATGTTTCTCTCTTTGCTTTCACTTTTCTGTCACACTTTATCTAGAAAAATCACACAGGAAAATGTCATAGTATCATGAGGGCTTCTGACAGTGGGAAGTCAGAACATACAGTTTTGAAACTGTAAAATTGCCATGGTTGATTGGAAACTAGTGAGGAGTATTTTTCATCTTCTCTCATTACTTTTGGATGGGACTACTGCATCCTACTGAGCTTGTGCTGCAGTCCATCTTGGATTAGGCTGTCTTATGCTGGACTTTGTGGCTGTGTGTGTGTGTGTGTGTGTGTGTGTGTGTGTGTGTGTGTGTGTGTGTGTGTGTGTGTGTGTGTGTGTGTGTGTGTTACTGTTGCCTGATTTGATTGATTCTCTTTTGCCTTGCCTCTCTGTTCTGTTTGAGGTAAATTGTAAGTGTTCTTGGGGACTTTTAGAAGGTCAGGAAGCACAAATGAGTAGTTTGAAATGAATGACCCCAAAGAGGCTTTTCCTGTCATGAAAATCAAAAGCATGAAAAATATTAGAATCAAAGGAACACAAGCTTGAAGAAACCTGAAACAAAACAAATATGCATTTGTGTGTGTACCCCAACTGCCTTCCTCAGATTCAGTGATTAGTGTCAACTGTGGCAGATGAGAGCTAAAGCAAGGACATTGGAATAGTATATAGGGAGCATTGTAACCTCTCAATCACCTGCTTATGATCAGTAATGAGCTGTGTTGTGCAACTGCCTCTTCTCTCTTTGTATAGTTAAATTGACTTGGACTTCACTCAGAGCTTCAAACTCATTTTCTTAAAGAATAACATATGTATTATCTCCCTGTTCTGTAGTCTATTCTCACAGTACTGCTGTTAGTCAGCAATAGTGAGGTTTAATTTCTGTTCAGCAATTACAGCAGATAATGCTCAACCTAGAGTCTCCTATTTGTCAACCTGGATTTTGATCCTGAGGTGCTACATGAAATTGCCCAATTGAAAGTGCAGCTTGGGACTCTTTGGTTACCTGTCCTTCTTTCATCTTTTCTCTTTCATTGTCAATCTCCTTTTCCTGATTGAGGTTTTATCTTCCTGAAATCTAAATAAATATTTTAGGAAGGCCCAACTGTCATCAGGGTTAATCTCTTGTCATGTTAGTTAACCATGTAGAAGTACAACCTAACTTGTGTACTTGCTAATAGGTTCCAAGTGAATTAATTAGGAAAGAGACTGTAAGTGAAATTCTTATCTGTCAAAATTGCTTGAACTAGTTTAACTTTAATTAAATATATCTCATGCTGGATATAGCAATCATAATTTGCTAGATGATAATCAGTCTTATATAGAGAAAAAAAGCAACCCAGTACAATTAGTGATTTCTGTTTACATTCATTTGCTGAATTAATGATACCAAAATAGCCCCAAGACAGAAATAAAGTAGACATAAAGCATTAATAAATTTCTGTTATGACAACTGATCCATTTTTTTAAGCATTAAGTGTGCTGATGCAGAAAATACACAAACACTAGTAGGATATAATTAAATGAGATTGATTGTTCAATAGCAGAATGTTTTTATAATGCTGAGCATTTGTGTGTCTCTGGGTTCATAATTAGATATGTTTTATTGCTGCAAACCATGTGCATAGCTGGACATCTGGAATTGGTATAATTGTAGGCTCACAAAATTAAATGGTATTTTGGCATTTGTATAATAGAAATTGGTCTCTGCAGATATTTTGCCTGTTTTCCTTAGTATTGAGTTTTCCCTAGTTTCAAGGATTTCAGGGGAAAATATATGAAAAGATCAAGGCATCTACTTTCTTCATTAATTCAATAGATCAGGGATGGGAAATATGCAGCCATCCAGATGTTAACCTGAACTCCCATCATTCTTCACCATTCACTATCCAGCAACTTCTTGGAAAGACTAAGGCTCTCTCTCTCTCTTTGCAGTCTGTGACTGGGACTCTCAATTTAACACCTTAGCATCTACAGGGAATTGCTTAGTTGTGAATGATTTTGACACTCACACCCAATCTGCAGCAGAAATAGAAATGCATCTTCTACACCAAGGTGTATAATATGGGAGTAAGTTTATTTTTAAAAGAAGGGAAATCCCTAGTTACATAAATGCATTCAGGATATATCTACTCTGACAAATAAAATACATTATATTAATCTTTTGAATGTTATTTGAATAGAAATAATGTGCACAATAATGGCCAATCAGGGAAATTATAGCCTTACACCTTATCTTATTCTAAATTATATTGCTTTAGATTTCACAGCATTAGGCCTATTCCTCTGTTTCTACACATTCACACATGTTATAAGCCTCTCTTACAGCACTGTTTAAATGAATCAGTGAGACAGATATTTTAAAATGCCACTGCTGCCCACCACTATCACCAGACTCTTCCCCTCTTCTGACTCGGCCTGGAGGGTAATGGACAGAGGGTAATGGATAGAGTTTGTAATGTATTTCTGAGTTTTGCTTTTGAAATGTTTTGGTAATTACTTTATAATTGTAATTGTGAAATTGTAATTGTGATATTTTGTAACAGTGATATTGTAATTGTATTTATTGTAGCTGTGATATTTTGCTTTTTGTTAGTCCCCCAGAGTCGCATTGTGAGTAGGGCGGCATACAAGTTGAATAATTGAATTGAATTTCTCTTTCTTCCCTGTGTCCCACACACATTTATCAATACAAGGCTTTTCACCTAGTGTGGTGTAATAGAAATGACCTGTGATGAAATTTAAAATTATTTATTATGTTGGAGTTACTTAAAATCCAAAATAAATGTGATTGCTGTCATCTTCAGGAATATGGAAAATGTATAAGACATTTTTATCCAAAGGTTAATTCCTTCCCTCCTGAGTCCTCGGAAAACTTGAGTGTATAAAAACAGAGGCTTATAACAGAAGTGTCTCCTCAACCATAGCTATAATGTTACCAGTGTGATGCTATAATAAATTGAAATTACTGAACCATATTTGAAATGTGATGGAGATAAGGTGCTATATAGCATTTGAATTAGAGCTGGGGGGAAATCTAGGGAAACATAGTTGGCAGGGGGAATAGTCACATTTTTATTTTTATATATTAATTCCTGTTCTAAAGTAGCAATGAAGTTAGATGACGGTGAAAAGGGGTTGCTCCCTGGAAAATACAATAAGCATTTGCATTCCTTTAATGGTTATAACTTTAGAGAGAACTTGAAAGATCCAAGTTATGACCCTCATGGAGGGTCAATGTAAGCATTATAGGGAATACACTAATAGTTCCAAATGTTCCTGGACTACAGCTCCCAGAAATCTTGGCCAGCATAAGTTAACGTACTTCTGTGTAATTACTTTCCAATAGTATACAGGATGAAGCTATCGTTTGTGCAGTGGCGTCGTGTGGGGGGGGGCGTGGGGGGGGGCGGATGCCCCGGGCAGCGGATTTCAGGGGGCGGCAAAATGTCCCCACCAGTTTGGCCTCCCTCTGCCTGGGGCCGGGCTTAGGAAGCAGGACTTCCCAGGCGGAGGGCGGCCGTTTTGCTGGCGAGCGCTGCTCGCCTCCGTCCACCTGGCTGGCTGTCGGGGGCGAGGAGGAGAAAAAGGGTTTTTTTTTAGGCGGACAATGGAATAACAAGAACAGAGGAGGCGCAAGGCTGGGGGGGGCCACTGATGTTGGCGGATGAAGCGAGAAAGAAAGCAAGGGTCCTTCCAAAAATAATCTTCTGTGCAACTGCATCCGCGCTATTGCGCCATTTTGGGCAGGGGTGTGAAAGCTGGCGGGCCAAGGAGGGACCCCCTCCAGCACAACAATAAAAGAGGCTTGCCTATCCCTTGCTTGAACAACCGCAGACATGGTCCAGAAACTGGGAGGAGGGGGCTTTTAAGATTTCCCGCGGTCGGTCTGTTGTGTGTGTTTTTTTATTCTTCTGCCTTTCCGTGCCTGTTTCGGTGGAACTAGGTATGGAGGCAAAGCATGCCTTAATATCTCTCCCCCACCCTCGATGCGATTTTTTACAAGAGGCGGGTGGGCTCCCTGTCGCTCGCTGCCGGCGGCATGCAATAATCCCTTAAACCGCCTGCCCCCTTCCTTCAGTCAGACGCTGTTTTTTGTTTTCTAGACGCGAACACGACTTGTTTCACGAAGTCACAAATCCCGCTCATCCACCCTCGTCCCCCGTCCCCCACCCGATTTGTTCCTCAGCTCTTGCCCTGTAGCTGGCCCGGATGGATTTAGAGAAAAACGACAAGAAAGCCAAACTCAAGAGAATCAAATGGAAGGCAAATCCATCCACCCAGCTTGCCGTCAGATGGGGCGCTCGTCGGGGGTGGGTGGTGCCGTGGCGGGGAGCCCCTGGTGGCTGGCTGGGCAGGAGGAGGTGGGTAGCGCGCGCGCGCACGCGGGCTGCCCGCCAGGAGAGCCCCCGACGGCCAGCCGGGCGAGCGAGTTGCTGGAGGTGGAGGTGCGCTCGTTGGGGGTGGGTGACGGAGGGCCCCTGGAGGGCGAGTGGGCGGAGGTGTGTGGCGCGCGCCGCTATTCAGCAGGGGGCGCCTTCTGCCTGGGTCCGGGGAGGGCCCCGGTGGCAGCGGGGAGCTGGGGGGGGCCGGCGGCGATTTTCTTCTTCGCCCCAGGCGGCTGAACACTGCGCGACGCCACTGCGTTTGTGCCAAAATGTAATTTTTTTCAAGGGCTGGTATGTATACAGTCTCATAGTCAGAAGCTGACAACATTCACCATGGCTATACAGCAGCCTGTGGATGGAGAGAAAAAGCAATATTCAATTCTACTTCAACTCATGATAACAACCTAAAAACCAGTATCCTATTAAATTGCTCAAATTTTAAAATAGAACCAACTTATTTATTCTTGAAAACAACCAATGCATATAAAGGAGCACTTAAACATGTAGGAGACTAGCAAAAGCCATACCTGCTTTGAACACTAATCCACTATATTTGAAGATTAATACAAGCTGAAGACAGATCTTCCCTTCTTATATGGGCTATGTACTGGGGAATGTTGGTTATTTCTTCTAGTTAGCAGAATATGAGGTATAAAAAACAACTGCATAGAGAAATGCAGAGAAATCAAATCAATCTTATCAGCCCTCTCCCATTTTGTTTTTTGCACACAGACTAGCACTTTGTATGACAAAATCACTCTTTTGTTGTTGTTCAGTCGCACAGTCGATTCTGACTCTTTGCGGCCCTATGGACCATTGCCCGCCAGGCACCTCTGTCCTTCACCATCTTCCTCAGCCCACCCAACTCTGTGCCCATTGAATCTACAATACCATCTAGCCATCTCATTTTTGGTCAACACCTTCGTCTTTTGCCCTCCACCTTTCCCAGCATCAAGGCTTTCTCAAGTGAATCCTCTCTTCTCATTTGATGTCCAAATCAGGATTGATTTCTTTTAGGATCAACTTATTTGTTCTCCTTGCTTTCCAGGGAACTCTCAAAACTCTCCTCCAACACCAAATTTCAAAGGCATCTATTCTTCTGTGCGCAGCTTTCCTAACAGTCCAGCTCTTACAACCATACATTACCACCGGGAATGCCATTGCTTTGACTATGCAAATTTTTGTTTGCAAGGTGATGTCTCTACTTTTCACTATGTTCCCCAGGTTTCTCATAGCTTGTCTCCCAAGAATCAGTCGCCTTTTTATTTCATGGCTGCAGTCCCCATCTGCTGTGATCTTAGATCCTAGGAAAGTAAAATCTGTCACTGCTTCTACTTCTTCCCCATCTGTTCTCCAGGGACTGATAGGGCCTGTTGCCATGATCTTTGTTTTCTTGATATTGAGTCTCAAACCAGCTTTTTCACTTTCTTCTTTCAACCTAATCAGGAGCTTCTTTAGGTCCTCCTCACTTTCTGCCATCAGGATGTTATCATCTGCATATCTCAAATTATTGATGTTTCTCCCAGCAATTTTGATCCCAAATTGTGATTCCTCCATCCCTGCATTGTGCATTATGTGCTCTGTGTATAAGTTGAATAAGCAGGGTGATAAAATGCAGCCTTGTCTTACTCCTTTTTTTATTCCTAACTGTTGCTTCTTGATTCATGTACAGATTTTTCATGAGGCATATAAGGTGTTCTGGTATTCCCATATCTTTAATTACTTGCCACATTTTATTGTGGTCTACACAGTCAAAGGCCTTAGTGTAATCAATGAAACAGAAGCAGACTTGTACCAGAGAAGAACCCTTGTACCAGGGTACTCCACATACATTTTCTGACTCCTGATTGCTGAAATCACAATGAGAAGCAATGATTCAGCCTGTTGTTGCCACTGAGACTGTCTTTTTAAAGGTATAATTTATGAAATGCAAGCTGTAATAGCTTCCATTTAAGAATTTCTGCATATGGAAGAAATCAATATTAGCACAAAGTTAGCTACATGTGAACGCCCACAGTAAAGTACAGTAGTTATTTATCAGAATTTTTTTAATTTCCACAATAAATTCTTATCTTCCCGTTGTGTTTCTAATAGGGCAGGGGATCCAATAGACACAATGTTGTGTGTCTAGACTGAAATGAAATTAGCGTCTTGCAGCTTTGAAGATCTGATGACAGGATTTTATTCACTACATAACATGTGCATACAGATATGTAGAATGCGCAGGCAAGCCAGTTGCCTGGATGGAGTAGATTTAAATTATAAGGATTATTTTGTATTGGATTGTGTATTAATGTTGATCTGGTTATAGATTGGAAATTACTTTTGTAGCTCTGACATTTGAAGTGAGAGAGACAAAATCATATCAATTCTCCAAAAAAATTAGTCCAAAAGTGGACCTGCCACTGTTTTTCATCATGTTATAATTCTCTTTGGTTGCTGGCACTTAAATCATGCTGTAGAAATCTGGCAGCAATATACCCCCCCCTTTTTTTTTTTTTTTGCTGTTCCTTGAAAGAAGGAAACACCCCATCCTGTCAATCTGCAAGGATCTGTGGTATAAGAGAGTGGTGTACCAGGCACACCCCTGCACCAAACAGAGCTCCCTCAGTTATTACCACATTTCAGTGACAATTACAAAGGTTGCTAAATTCAGACTTGATCAGAAACTAGCTTTGCCAACTTTTACAAAGTTATAAACAAAACAGGAGAAAGTGTTGTTCATTCACATTAAGCTAGGAAGCTTTCTGTGATCATAGGCAGCTTTCTGTGATCATGTGGGTTTGCCTAACTCAGGAGTTCTCATCTTTTTTAAGCTGTGGGCCAGATCATGCTCCCTCAGACAGCTTTGGTGGCCAGATAGCCATTTTGCCACACTTCCTGGTGTGGTGGAAGCAGTGGGGGGTATTTAAAATGGTGCTGTAGGCTGCATCTGGTCCATGGGCCACAGGTTGAGAATCCCTGGCCTACACTGTGAATTACTAAATTACTATACCAGTGATGGCACTTGGGGCCCTCTCTGTGGGCACCCATGCAGTCACCACAGCACAGAGTTCACCCCACCCCTCTGCCCAGCAGTCCAATGGGAGTGTTTCCTTCCTCCCCTGTTGCTGTGTTGGCACTTAGAGATAAATAAGTGGATTTTGGGTTGCAGTTTGGGCACTCGGTCTCTAAAAGGTTTGCTATCACTGAACTATACAATCACAGCCACTAGAGGCTTCCAGATTTATAAATCCAACAAGCAAGCTGCCATGTAATCACTTCAAAATGTATTTTTATATTTAAAACATCCTTTGTGATTGCTAAACATAATTGTTCTTTCCTACACTTGAATGGTTCCTCTGTTTCCGAAAAGCAAGAAATAAATTTGGTCCACTCTGTAAACTATCCAACCTTTGAAGAAAATATATTTAGTTCCACAACACTGACAATCTTCCCAGCTGTTTTACTATAAGATTAGTTAATGTACTAATGCTCTAGAATCCCTAGTGTTAATCTTAAATATAATTAATCAGTGAAGAACAAGGAAAATATTTACATAGTTGGTCTCCATCTAGAAAAACGGAAATGCCTCTTTTGTTAGCTTCTCCAAGATTTTTATTTTGTGAAGTACTGCATTTATAATTCACCACTAGATAGTCAGAGCTTTAAAATAACACAAAAAACATTTTGCTAATGCTATTCAATGTTAATCAGCTGTTTGATTTTATTCTAGTAGTTTTTATGTTGTTTTTGCTCGGCAAAATCATTATCCTTGCAAATAAAATAAAGGGAAGTCTACCAAAATCCCTGTTCATAATGAATGTCAAAGCATAAGATGTGTCATTGTTTAGAAGTTAGATGCAAAGCTTTAGAGCAGGAGTTCCCAAACTTTTCATGCTATGGGCCTGACCACACACCCCAGACAGCTGTCTGCGACTGTTGTAAACACATTTACGACAGTCATGGGTGCATTTACATCTGCGTTTATGGCAAGTGGGGGCATGTTTATGCATCCGTGCTTGCATTTTACAACTGTCATAAACACACCTCCTTCTGCTTCCAGTAGCACCAAGGGCGCCGGCAGGCCAAATGAAATTGTAACATGGGCTGGGTCCAGCCTATGGGCCTTAGTGTGGCCACCACTACTTCAGAGGGTGCTTTTAATGGCTCTCAGAATCCTACTCAGGCCATGTTGCCTGGGACATTCTTAGAACTGTCGCCCAACAAGTGTAGCCTTACACTGGTTATCTTTCAGTAACAACACTAAGCTCAAGGTGTAAAACTGTACTATATGAAAGCCTCCACAGTTTGGGACCATGATATATGATGGGGCATCTCCATCAATGAACATCACACCAGACCTGCTGAGTCTTCATGGCTGAGGATGTTTACCACAAGAGAGGCCCATAGGTTGGTAATGAGAAATCAAATCTTTTTGGTGTTGGCACCCTCATTATGCAAGAAGCTCCATTGGGGAGACCTTGAAGCTCCATCCCCCCTTGCCTCTAGAATACAAAGCAAAACTGTCATTCAGTGAAGCCTTTGGGAATAACTATTATGCTTGACAACACAGATCTTGAGCAGACCTAGAGACTGTTAAACATTCTTCATCCACACTGAGATTAGTTGTTTGTTTTGGATCTACTGGTGTTCAAGAGCAAAAAGGACAGTTCTAAAGGTAAGCAGTCAAAGAGTGGATTTAGTTCTCCCTCTTCTGTCTGTTCAGCATTGTTGTTATAAAAATTAAGAAGTGATGATCAGTTCCACACCAACGATCTCTCTTCTCTTCTCTTCTCTTCTCTTCTCTTCTCTTCTCTTCTCTTCTCTTCTCTTCTCTTCTCTTCTCTTCTCTTCTCTTCTCTTCCCACTAACTAACTAGCTAACTAACTAACTAACTAACACACGCATGCACACCTGCACTCACTCTCATACACACACATGTGCATGCACATGTACATGCATGCACATGAACGCACGTGCACACATGCATGCACTCTCACACAACAATCCTGATCCAAAGAGACAGATCTTAAACCGACATTGTTCACTGTCAACATCTGGAAATCAACAACAACAAAAACACACACCTATTAAATATACCCACAGAAGCAGCACACATTTTCACTGTTGTCAAGAGCATGTCAGGAAGGGGCAGGCATGCTTAATGATGCATAGACAAAAATATGGGGGCCTATGAGCCTTCATACATGGTTTTAACACATGAGGTTCATCATAACCCCCCTATAGTCTCCCTATGAATTGGCCTTATGCACACATAATGTATACCTTGAACAGATGTAAAGACTAAGAAATAAGAATTGCTCTCCCCCTCCCTCCCATGCTGAACAGTCCACCATAAGAATCAACCCAATCCTACTTCATCTAGGTCTTGGCTGAGATCATGGATACTAGTTAGGGGTGAAGTAGTTCACAGATTCTGCATCAGGTTTTCAGTCAATTGCTAAAGTATTAAACATGACCCTTAACTATCCTGTGCATTATATTTTAAACAATCATGAACTCTGGTAATCCACTTCTTCCCAAGCTTGAAGTTGCACAAGAAGGTGAGCATCAATCAGACAACTTTCTGATTCTCCCGTTTGGAATGAAGGGTGACATTTGACAGGAGAATGTTCAATGTGCCCTAAGACCTCAACCATTGTGTACACCAGACCCTTATGTAGTCTTCCTGAACAAGCAATGCCATCAATTCAGCTGTAGGAAAGACAGGTGTGAATGTTGTATACTGCTGCCTACAGGTATTTGCAACACCATAGGACAAACATTTGTCTGGCCCTTCATTTATTTATTTATTTATTAATCATATTTCTATGCCACCCTCCTCATGAATGACTCAGGGCGGCTAACAACAATTTAAAAAATCATCAAAAAACCGCACAATAAAATACCCACCCATCTAAGAAGAGTTAAAAGTTAAAATTTAAGAATTACAAGATTAAAAGAGAGAAAAGATTTAAAAATCACAATTAAAAACTCACAGGGGAGAGGGGAGGAGTCAAATGAGCCAGTGGGCCTGAGCAACCGACTGGCCCATACAGTGATGGGATGTCCCCGGTTCCAGACGGTTCCCTGGAACCGGTAGGACCAATCCCGGAGGGTTCTCCGAGAGGGTAACCCATTTTTGAGGCGTCCGGTTCCGGACGCCTCACCGAAAGAATTTTATTTTTAATTGGAGCAAAAATGGCTCCAATTGACTGTGCATGCGCAGAAACTCAATCTGACGCATTGCGCATGAGTCAAATTGAGTTTCTGGTCATGCGCACTAAATTGGAGCCAAATGGCTCCAATTTTTTTAAAAAAATTCTTCCGAAGCTGGAGCCGCCCCTTTTTAGAGTGGCTCCGGCAGCAGCGGCGGCAGCCCTAAGAGAAGGGCACCTCCCCTAGCCGGTCACCGAGCTCCCACGGGCACGTTGGTGCCTGCCCGGGCCATCCGCCTGCACCGCGCCCTCCTAGGGACTTGGGCCCGACAAACCCCCATGCCCTGGGTAAGCCCGTCGGGGCTCGCCACCACCGCATCCTCCTCCGCCGGGCGCCTGCAGCTTCCTTTTCGGCCCGGCTCTGGCTGTGGCCCCGGGTGGCCAGGGCCTGGCCGCGGCTGGAGCCGCCACCATACCCACTGCTGCCCGCAGGCCCTGGCCACCCGGGGCCGTAGCCAGAGCCAGGCCAAAAAGGCACCAGCCCGAGGAAGCTGCAGGTGCCCGGCGGAGGAGGATGCGGCGGTGGCGAGTCCTGCCGGGCTTACCCAGGGCATGGGGGTTTGTCGGGCCCAAGTCCCTAGGAGGGCGCGGCGCGGGTGCCAACGTGTCCATGGGAGCTCGGTGGCCGGCCAGGGGCTGCAGGCGGCTGTGGCGGCTGTGGCCGGCCGCTGCAGGGCCGGCCGCGGCCTTCGTAGGAGGAAACAGCCGCAGTCAGGGGCAGCGTGTCTTGCCGGGTGGCCCCGGGCCACATGGAGGTTCGTCGGCACCAAGGAAGGTAAGTGAGGCTTTTATATTTAGGGTGGGTTGGTGATTTATTTGTGTTTTGGGTGGGTGGTTGTACTTTTATTTAATTTTTATTTTATTTATTTCTTTATTTTATTTCTTTAAGTTATTTACGGGTCTGTGTGTGTATTTATTTTTTTATTTTTATTTTATTTTTGGCCTTGCCCACAACGTCATGATGTCATGACGTTGGCTCCGCCCATGACGTCATGACATCATGACATTGGCCACGCCCATGACGTCCATGACATCATGGCGTGGTAGTAGAATTTTTGACATCCCATCACTGGGCCCATACCCCATATCTGCCCTGCCAACCAGGTCTTCACACCCTTCCTGAAAGACAGCAGCTCTGTCTGGTGATGCAGCTCTGTTGGCAGGAGGTTCCATAGTCCCTTTATCTGAAGGAATAGGAGATAGTACATTCTTCATACCCGGGCTCTGGGTCGTGCTGCCACTTTACTTCCCACACCCAGTAGTCACTTATGTTAGTGAGGTGATTATGAAAAGTACTGGCCTCCTGAATGTGCTGGAAATGATGAATCTTTCCTGAGGGATGGCAATTCCAGCACAGTCTCTCAGGAGAGAGTGTTAAACATAA
Organism: Furcifer pardalis; assembly: GCA_030440675.1. Taxonomy (NCBI): domain Eukaryota; kingdom Metazoa; phylum Chordata; class Lepidosauria; order Squamata; family Chamaeleonidae; genus Furcifer; species Furcifer pardalis. The sequence continues at coordinate 75,062,764 of CP126890.1, read as the reverse complement.
GCTGGATCACCAAATGTGGCCATATAATTATGTTCCATGAGGAAAGAGAAAAGTCTATCTTGAAGAAAACATACATACCAAGAGATTGGTTTTCTCACTTATGTCAGAAGAGGTTAAAGTGCAGGAAAAAACATTTCAACTGTTATTTTGAGAAGTTTGCTTTCTCCAGAGGAACTTTGCTTACCCAGCTGTGATGAAATCAGCTCAAACTGGCCCTTAATGAGCAAAACTGAAGCACACATCCAGGAACGATATATCTTTGAGGCATTCTCGTCTTGAAATACCTCCACACTCTCCAATAGTTAAAGTCTTGTTATAGCTGGCAATCTGTGAGATGTTATTGATTTTGTTTCTGTGCCAAAAAAAGACCCCTGCCTCGGGGCAAGGGGGTGCATATTAGATTACGGTATCTTTTGTTTCCAATTTCCACTTTTTATATCCCAAATACACTAAGTTTGTATTACTTTAAATTGTTTATACTGGCAGAGGCAAGCAGAGAGATGCTAGTTCTTTTTCTTCTGGTCTGGGGCAGGTGCAGCGGAGAGAAAGAAATAAAAAAAATATAATTCAGGGCATTTCATGGATTGTGATTGTCCAATAAAATTTAAAATCCATATTTACATTTCAATTTGTAGAAGAATCACCACATAAAACATTACAAATAAACTCCCACTATTTATCTCTACTTTTTCCACAACATAGAACCATCAAGGGAAAAGGATGAGAAAGACTATCTTAATAAAAGAAACAGAGTGCCACCTTTTATTTCTTCAAAATCTCAGGTGTCTACATATTCCATAACTTTGAAGCTATGTAAGATTCTTTAGAAGTTTTTCTTCTGTTCTTCTAAACAGCAGTTTGAAAAGGGTTTAGCGTTTTCTGTAAATACGTTGAAGCAAAGTCTTTTCAAATTTCTGAAACATAATGCCAGGAAAACATTACTTATACATCGATCACCAAAAGTTCTTTACATTTCCTGCAAATTAGGTGGGTACTACTCACATATGAGCCCTAGGCCAAAATTCAGCTTCTCCATTGCCATTGTTAGGCAACTTACTAATGATCATGCATGTTGAAGAGCCATAGTTAGGTAGAGTAATCCATTAAATCAAGGGTTCTCAATCTACAGCCCATGGCACCATTTCATGTGGCCTGCATTGCCACTGGAAGCAGAAGTGGATGCTTTTACAACAGCCATAAATGCACCCACAGCTGTCGTAAATGCATTTATGACAGCCATGGATGCATTTTATGGCAGTGTTTATGGCAGAGGGAACCACCAGTCTGGCCTGCTGAGCTGTCTGATGGGCACGGTTCAGCCTGCGGCTTAAAAATGTTGAGAACCCCTGCACTAAATAAATATCAGAGAATAAACAAAACAAAACAAAAACATTGTAGCACTCTGAAGATTGAGGGTTATAGTTTAATGTTAGCTTTCAATGATCAAGTCCACTTTCGAAAGCTAACATTAACATATAACCATTAGTCTTCAAAGTGCTACAATTATTTTGTTTTGTTTATTCTCTGATATGCTTGAAACACAGACTAGCATGACTACTATTTTAAAAACTTACACTAAATGAAGGTGGTGAGGTATGATGTCTTCACCGCATTCGTTACCACAAGTTGGTGGGTTTATTTGCAAGAACTCTATTAGGACATCATGTATTACAAGTGAATTGACACTTTTTAATGAGGTGGCAGTTTTATCTCTCTTTGTGTACCAACTTATGCAGCAAGTGTGCAAACAACAACAAGAAGAAGGATACCTTTTTACAGTTTACATCATTTCAATTATAGTGGAATCACTAGTAAGATTCTGGCCATTGTGAGCTTTGCTCTATTTGGATTCCTGCCAGTTGTTTCTTTCCTCTCATTTGTGTGCCTAGGCTCTGCTGATAAGGAATCCAGCCAACTGTTTGAGTCAGCTCTGTATTGCATTCATGGCAGGGTCATCAGCTGCACCATCCAGAAATTCCCCAAGGACCTGACTCCTTCATGAGTTTTCTAGTTTAATCTTTACTTCTGACTGCAGGCTTCAGAGGCCACATTCACAGTAGGGATATCACTGAGGACTCTCTTAATGGGCTTTTGATGCACCATCTGAGGGCCTGACAGAACCACTGATTTATGTCATCATGGCCCTGAACATTTCACCAAATGCCTTCATTATTCCCAAGTATGTAATCTTCATGGTAGCTGCTGATCTTCAGACAGCTGTTAGATGGCTTCATACCATACCAGGCTTTGTGAGCTGTAACTAATATCCATTTTTTTAAAAAAAACACTGTTGATCTTATGCAGTTACTGCTCCACCAGGTAGTGGGTTTCTTTTGTATTCCACAACCCTTGTCATGTCTCTTTCAACAGCATTATATAATTCAGGACTTCACAACTTGTGCACTTATTGTAGTATTCCCCCCACATGTCATCCATTATATATTGTGAATTCCATATATTATACCAAGTTTGTCTTCCTCATTGGTGGATCAGACCTATAATTTGAGATGTATATGGGTAGGTAAGCTATAAACTGTGTAGTCTTGGTATAATCTTTACATAGAAGGGAAGCCAAGGCATGCCTTGTGGAATACTTCAGAAGGAAATCCATATTGTATACTAATAGTCACTCATCAGCAACCTCTTTCTGAAAGTACCCAGTCTAGAAAGAGAAAAACTAGGGCCTGTTCCTTCTAGTGCCATAAAGGACAGCAGGCACTTTCTTTGTGAATATTCTGGACAGCTAGAAAGACAAACAAGTGGATCCTAGAGCAAATCAAGCCTGAACAATTGTCAAAGCAAAAATGGTGAAATTAAGGATGTCCTACCTTGAACATATCATGGCAAGGCAAGATATTTGGGTAATATCATCATCATCACCACCACCACCACCCTCTATTAATTGATTAGTCATTTGACCATATCGAGTTAAAATAAAATACATTAGATAAAATCTGATTACATAAAACAGGATAAAAACAGGTTAAAAGTAGGATTATACAATCACAATAAACTGAGATATAAAATTTACTCAAAATAATTTATCAATAAAATCCATCACCTTTACATGCAATCCCTATCAGATTAATAAAACATCTCTTTTGAATGGCCCCAACTATAAACTTGACAGTTCTAATACTTAGGTATTTATTTGTGCCCTGGAGGAAGTACATTAGTCTTTTGTTAGAACCCAAGGATTTCGTTTCATCCAATAATGTCTTAGGTACTGAACTCTTATTGTGGTATATAATTGATAACTAAACACAAAATGTGCAATATTTTCTATTGCTGGTGTTCCACAGTTTGAGCTGGTGTGAGAAATAATACTGGGAACATTTGAAAGGCAGCAGGAAAAGAGGAAGGCAAAATAGATAATGGAGTGACTCCCTAAAGTAGGGGTGCCCAAACTTTTTGTGCCAAGGGTTTGACCATGCCCCCAGAAGCAGACACATTTGTTCATGTATGTCTGGAACCACTTTTGGGAGTGGTTTCGGATGTTCTCATGCATGCGCAAATGCATCCGTGCCACTCCTGGCAAGCACATTAACAAGCAGATCCCCATCCATTTCCGGGAGCAGGGAGGGCATCCCTGGCTGGATGAATTGGCATTGGGCCCAGATCTGGCCCACGTGCCATAGTTTGAGCACCCCTGCCCTAAAGGAAGCCACAGGTTTGAGTTTGCAAGAGTTGGGCAGGGCTGTTGAGGACAAGATCTTTGGGAGATCACACATTCCAAGGTGACAGGAAAGACTTGATGGCACATAAGAACAAGGATGGGAGGAAATTGTCTTTCAACTACATTTTCAGACCAAACAATCTCACTCATACTTCTCATATTAATAATTGGAACATAATGTACAGCCTTTCACTCCAAAATTTACAACAGAATTTTCAGATCAAAATGCTGAATACAAAAATATGTATGGGCAAAATCTTAACTAGGGACTGTGGTGGCTTAGTGGTTAAGATGTTGAACTTGATGACTGGCAGGTCAGCAGGTCAGCAGTTTGAGACCTGAATGCTGCATGATGGGGGTGAGCTCCCATCTCTGTCCCAGCTTTTGCCAACCTACCAGTTTGAAAGCAAGAAATTGCAAGTAGATAAATAGGGACCACTTTGGTGGGAAGGTAACAGTATTCTGTGCACTCCAGTGTCTAGTCATGCCTGCCACATGACCACGGAAATATCTGCAAATGCGGACAGTGCTGGCTCTTTGGCTGTAAACAGAGGTGAGTACTAAACCCTAGAGTCAGATACAACTGGCTTTCTAGCAAGGGAGCCCTTTACCTAAATCTTAACTAGGCAATATAGCTGAGGGATGGCTGAGCTGACCTGAAATCTTCCCTAAATCCAAATCAATTCCAGGGTAGGGATGCTGGAAATTACCTCAACCAGATTTCAAACAGAATTGCAGTTGTGCTACTAGACCCAATAATACTGCCAGATCTGAAATTAGTTACCATAAGGGTAACCTCAGTTAGCACAATAGTTATGGCCGCAGAGAGAATTCTGGCTATTTCAAACCTAGTATAGTTGACATATATTAGAACTTGGATTAAACTGACTCTCAGGAAAAGCTGTCTTTAAAAATAAGTGTTTAATTTCACATTCAATTGGTGCAAGGACAGGTCAAAATGAACTTGGCAGTTAATACATGTGCACTGATAAAGTAATGTGCACTGATAATGAATGGCAGCAGGATAATGTGTGCATCTCTAGCAGTTACTATCCACCCAGCTACATTTCTATGCAATATAGCAGTTGAGGCCAATTTGCAGTTTTGAAATTAAAAAAAAAATAACATCCCCATCATGTTTCAAAGCATCTCCCCTAAAGTTGAAGGGTACTACTATGGAATTAAATAGGATATATCTGTAAAGAAAATATCCAATATTTTTGTCTTTCTTTAAAACATATTATTATTATTATTATTATTATTATTATTATTATTATTATTATTATTATTATTATTATTATTATTATTATTATTATTATTATTATTATTATTATTATTATTGCCGCCCACTCGCCATGGCGACTCAGGGCGGCTTGCAAACAATCAATACATTACATTACATTACAATACAATATGTTGGTGTGGGCACAGGGGGAGGGGCGGCAAGGTATACTTTGAAAAGGGCAATTTGTATCCTGATGCCAGTATTTAGGGATAAAGGATAATCTTTTCTCCTCACACATTTTTTTCTGTGTATGGCAGCTTCTCACACTATTTACTCAGTGTATGGCAGCTGCAGTTACATAGTGCGTAATATTCTATTATTACCAGAATTAGAATAAGAGACAGAGACACCTGTAAACATGCTGAAAATTAGGTCATATTTTGTTATTGCTTAGTCTTATTTGAAGAACTATGTTCACTGAAGATTCCATGAAAAACTGTTTGGTGTTTTTTTATTCCACCTTGCTGACATCTGAGGCCCAAGGGCACAATCTATGTAAAATTATTTATGAGCAAATATGATTGAACCAGGGGGATGTTACATTTGAGAAAATAGGCTGCAATTAATTATGGAGTGTTTGATTTTTCAATTACCACTTCAAAGATTTTATTTCATTTCCCTCATTGGCTAGGTAAGTTTTATTTAGTTTCACTTGTGTGTGCATGAATGTAGGGATGTGCGTGTGTGTATGTATGTATGCATGTGTGTGAAGTGTTGATTAGATTAAAGTTGTGAGACTCACCTAAGCCTTACTTTGGAAATATAGTGCATGTAGAGTCCAGGCCAAAATGTCAGCAAGCTATTGAATCAAAGTTACCGAATCAGATCAATAACTGAAATATTGGCTACACATTGGTGGAAATTACAGGACAAAAGTGTTGGCTTTGTCCCTTTAAATAAGACTATGTTTAATTGTCTTACAAGTAAAGGAGAGAGCAAGTTAGAACTGAAGGAGTACTTGTACCTCGTTGTATTAAAAGTACTATGTTAGACATGAGATATAGGGATGTATTGTACTGATCTGGAGTTTGGATTACAGTAGTCATTCAATGAATGTGTGGTCAGAAAATCCCATTCAATATTACACCAACTATAACATTGATAGGCAAGGAAGCATTTATCTCTTAATTCCAGACCCTACTCTGAGATTTTGCAAAGTTTGGAAAAATTACTTCATTTGGACTACAGCTCCCTGAATCCCCAAGCTAGAAAAGATAACTAGTCTATGCTCTGGGTTTCTGTAAGGGTTTATGCAGTGATGGCCAACCTTGGCACTCAAGGTGTCCTGGACTTCAATTACCATAAGCCCAAGTCACCACTCCTGGTGATCAGGGCTTTTGGGAATTGAAGCCCAAGAACATCTGGAGTGCCAAGGTTGGCCGTCACTGGTTTATGGCATGAAATATGTAAACAATTTACATATGCTTTATTTTTATGTTTGATGAGCTTTCATTCTAGAGCAGGACATTTTTGAAAGAATATGGGACAGGAAAGCTGTATTTGACTTAAACCACATAGTTCAATGAGATAACTTGTTTTGCTGTACAGATACCATCATGAAATGATTTGTGGGTGTGGATGGGCAGAATGGAAGATTAGTTTTCCATGTCAAACACATGGAAAGATCAGGATTCAATATAGCCTAGAAAATGATTTCTACATATTATCTGAACCAATTATCCTTGCTATGGCTTTATTTCCTTGTACGCATTGCATCACAATTTGGGATCAAAATTGCTGAAAGAAACATCAACAATTTGAGATATGCAGATGATACCACCCTAATGGCAGAAAGTGAGGAGGACCTAAAGAAGCTCCTGATTAGGTTGAAAGAAGAAAGTGAAAAAGCTGGCTTGAGACTCAATAACAAGAAAACTAAGATCATGGCAACAGGCCCTATCAGTCCCTGGAAAATAGATGGGGAAGAAGTAGAAGCAGTGACAGATTTTACTTTCCTAGGATCAAAGCTCACTGCAGATGGTGATTGCAGCCATGAAATAAAAAGGTGACTGATTCTTGGGAGGCAAGCAATGAGAAACCTGGGGAGCATAGTGAAAAGTAGAGACATCACATTGCAAACAAAAATTTGCATAGTCAAAGCAATGTATGGTTGTGAGAGCTGGACCATAAGGAAAGCTGAGCGCAGAAGAATAGATGCCTTTGAGATGTGGTGTTGGAGGAGAGTTTTGAGAGTTCCCTGGACAGCGAGGAGAACAAATAGGTCAATCTTAGAAGAAATCAACCCTGACTGCTCCTTAGAAGGTCAAACAATAAAGATGAAGCTAAAGTACTTTGGACATCAAATGAGAAGAGAGGATTCACTTGAGAAAGCCTTGATGCTTGGAAGGGTCGAGGGCAAAAGAAGAAGGGGGCGGCCCAAGATGAGATGGCTAGATGGTATTGTAGAGACAATGGGCACAGAGCTGGGCGAGTTGAGGAGGATGGTGGAGGACAGGAGTGCCTGGCGGACAGTGGTCCATGGGGTCGCAGAGGGTAGGAATCGACTGTGTGACTGAACAACAAAAATTGCAAAATTGCTTAGAGAATTTGCAATACAGTATGCAAGGTATGTTCCAAACTTATCCGTCTCGTTGTCTGGTTGTATTATATACTATCAGATTGCTGCCCATTGGCTGGCATTCAGAGTGCACATGTGCACATCTGAGTGCCTTTGCCACCCCCTGCCTGCTCCAAAATGAGGAGACCAGCCACAACCAATCAGGAGGGATTTGGTGTTATGGGGTGGTGTCATGGAGCTTAACACTATGCTTTATATTTACCTGTTATTCATTGAAAGGAGCAGGTGACTCACCCACCCACCCAGTAAGAGGATAGCTGATCTCTTTTGGGCGGGATGGGATTTTTTGGCCCACCTGTCAATTGGCAACTTCAAGTGGGAATTTTTTGCCCATCCCATTCTGGGTCGAGGATGTTTAAACAATAGGCAAAGGTGGGTTGTAATCTCTTAGGTCACTTCAGGCGGGTAGTGCAGAAAAATAATGGGAACAGCGAGTCCAGGCTCGGTTATGATCAGTGGTGGGCAGCCAAAATTTTTACTACCACACTGTGGGTGGAGCCAATGTCATGGGCGGAGCCAACATCATGACATCATGGGCAGAGCCAACATCATGAAGTAATGGGCAGAGCCAATGTCATGTAAAAAAACCCATAAAAATAAGTACACATAAAAATACAAATTAAATAGACATAAAAATATACATAGAAACACATAAAATACAGATTAAAAATAAATACACATTAAATAGACATAAAACACATGAAAATACAAATTAAATACACATAAAATACACATTAAAATAAATACTCATTAAATACACATTAAAATACACCCACCCGCCCCACACCCAAAGGCGAGTCACTTGCCCTGGGGAGCAGGCTGTAGGGAGCTTCAGGTTAGCAGCTGCTCTTCCTTCTCCCCACTTGGAAAGACAGCAAGGAGGCTGCCAAGGGCCTCAGCAGCAGCCACCAGTTCTTCCGTGGCTGTGTGTGGCTGCCCGACACTCTGCGCTCCCACACTCCAAGCAGCAAATCGCTGCTTGGCTCAGCAGGCAGAGCACTGTAGGTGCGCATGCATGCCAAGCGCTGTGGGTGTACCAAGCGCTGTAGGTGTGTATGTGCACCAAGCACTTGGTGTGCATGCACAGTGGGGGAACCGGTGAAAAGGTAAGCCCCCAAGGTTGTTCCCCCCAAAAGCCACTACTGGTTCTCCAGGATGCTGGGAAAAGCTACTACCGGTTCTGGCGAACTGGTGCAAACCGGCTGCTGCCCATCACTGGTTATGGTTACATCTATAACAGGCAGTAAAAGATAATTGAATTCCAATTGGGCAGGGGAGCATCAAAAATTAAAGATACAATCCATGGTGGTAGCCACGAGTACAACACTCCAGAAGAAAGTGTGGCTGACCAATGGTGCAAAATGGAAGGTGTCATTCCCTGGGGCCTTGGAAAGCAAAGCAAGCACACTTATATACTGCTCATAGTCTTGCCTGTACCAAGTATGAACCTCTGGCCTCAGTTACTTGTCTATCTGTACTACTTGAGTCACCTCTGTAGATCAGGGAGGAAAAGTTATGGTTCAAGTTCAAGTTTGGTGTGCATATTTGAATAGATAATTAAGAGTTAATAAAAGTGGCCCTAGTTTACACCAGCTACATCTCTGTGTATCAAAGACACCTGACTTATTCAGTAACATAGAAATATGACTCACAAAATGTGAAATGACATCCAAGTGAAACATCTGCTAAGTATGTGTTGACTTCAATAGTGTGAAAGCTCAATCAATACCTTTGAAAAGGATACCTTTAACAAAGTAAACAACATATCACTTAACTGTTGGTGTCTGTTTCCTGATGTGTTCAAACATTGTGTGGCTATTTGTTAGAACAACACAAGATTGTAAATCTTTGAGCATGACACCAAATTTCAAATAGTATGTGCTGCATGATGCCACACTAAATAGCAAGCAATTCTGCTGAGGAAGATAAATTGAGGTTTTTATTAATAATAATAATAATAATAATAATAATAATAATAATAATAATAATTATAATAATAATAATAATAATAATAATTATAATAATAATAATAATAATAATAATAATTATTATTATTATTATTATTATTATTATTATTATTATTATTATTATTATTATTATTATTATTATTATTATTATTATTATTATTATTATTATTTAAAAAAATTGCCTCATGCCTTTTTCTAACCAACGGAACTGCTGATACTGGCAGTGTCTTCTTCCAGTGTAACACAAGGCTGAAGCCACAGCCATAATAATGCCCAGTAGAAAACACCATGGTAGGTCGACACTTAGATTGAAACTCTTGGTTGAAATTTTTTACTGAAGATTAAGTCCCACTGAAATCACCAAGATATACTTCACAGGAATCAGAAATAAGTAAATATCAATTCCACTCTAATTAAAAAGGGCATTAAAATAGAATTCAGAATAGTAGAAGCAGTCAAATGTTGACATCAATAGAAATAATCAGATGCTGACATCTGTAATTGTGTTGAGGGTTTAGATTATTATTTCAGGAAAGGGTTTAGATTATTATTTCAGGAAAGATTTCTTTTGACATATAATTTCAATAAAAGTTTATTTTGACATGGTAAGTGTTTTGGTTAACGCTAATTTTATTATAGATGAAATAGTTTGCTAAATAATACAGGAAACAGGGGGGGAGGAGTGAGTAAAAGAGGTAGTTCTAAATATAAAATATGGCCTTGCACAAACAGACTAAGCAAGGGGTGAGAATCTATTATTTATTTTGAGTCTTTATGGATAACCTTTGTTAACATGCACATGGTTTCCATTTCCTCCATTGCTTATGGGTAACAGCTGATCACCAATCACTCTTGTCAATAAATAATGCATCCCCCCCTTCTTTTGGCATGGCCCTCTGATGGAAAAGTTAAGAAACAGAGATCTTAAAATATGGTGCTCTCTCCAGAGAATGGGTACCTGGCTGTAAGCAGCTATTTAAAAACTGTATTCCAAACAAGTGGAAATGCCATCAGCTTCAAGGGGTGGTAATTGTTATTGAATTAATCCATTCACCTGCTCTATAGTTTCCTGCTGTACTTTGTACATTTCCTTGCTTTTTTCTTGGAGTGACACGGATGTTACATAGCAGGAAACTGATAACATAAAAGGATTTTCAGAAGTAGAAAATGACTATAAATAATCACCCTTACATTATAAACAGTATTATAAGCAATAAAAGAGAGAGAGCCATTCCTTCATATTGTCCATAAGAGATTGGTACTTTGTTGATTGAAACATCCACTGGGAAGCATTGCTTCATGTTATTCATTAAGAGGACTACAATAAGATAATTCTAAACCTTTTAACTCCCACCCCATTTTAACAGCAGTATATATTTTGTATATTAAGATGTATTTTTAAAAAAATTCTGGAAATAATTTAGTTTCTTAGAAAAGTACTCTGTCTGTGTATGTGTGAGAAAATGGAAGAAATCCAGTAATAACTCACAACTGGAGTAAGCCCATCAAATCAGTGGGAATTTAAACTGTTCTGTAAATTTCATTGATTCAATAGGCCTACTCTAGTTGAGACTTACTAGTGGATTTCAGCTAGTGTTATATGGTGGTTAATGTTTTGAATTATGGCTCAGAAGACCTGGGTTGGAATCCTTAGTCATAAAATTAATGGGATGGCCTTGGACCAGTTACAGTCTCTCAGCCTAACCTAACAGAGTTCTTGTGAGAATAAAGAGTATGGGAAAGATAGCAGTTCAAAAGCAAGAAATTGAAAGTAGATAAATAGGGACCACTTTGGTGGGAAAAGATCTTTGGGACATGAAAAGGTATCACCTTCCTCCTGCATTTTTTTTAAAAAAATTCATGGGACTTTTTGCTGATTTCTGCTTATTGGGACGTGAAAGGAGCCTCATTCGGGTGTCCCCTGAGTGGAATTCTTCCAGCAAAAATCCGCTCAACCCAGAAAGTACCTTTGTGTGCTTCTGACATGATAAAATAAAACCCTTAACAACATATTTAATTGTATGTTCTATGTTCACCACCCTGGGTAGACTTTAAGCCAGAAGGGTGGTATAGAAATTTAATAAATAAATAAATAAATCTGCTTTAGCAGTGAATTTTTTGGTATCTGTATTCATCTTATTGTTCTGCCATATCCAAATCTGAATATTGGTGATCCTCATGGCAATCAGCCATGAAGGCTATCCTGAGAATATAATGCAGTGAACTTTCATCTTCCTTCTGCATTGCAGCATGACACCCATACCACTGAACCAGTTTTGTGAGTCACTTTCAAATCTTGAGCCCTTTTGGCACACAAAGTCCTCATCAGCCCCAGGCCAGTATTGATGAAGTTGCTGCCCTCCATCAAGATGGATTCAAGTGGTATTTAATACACTTGGAGACCATCAACCTTCCTTGTGGACTTCAGCACCCAAGCTGTTAGTCCTCAGGGTTGTCAGGTTAGTTATCTGCTGCCTGACACTTGCTGTTGAGTCACTGGCAGTATGGTCTAGCCCAGTTGTGGTGAACCTATGGCATGCGTGCCAGAGGTGTCACTCGAAGCCCTCACCTGTGCAGTCACCCCAGCACAGAGTTTGCCCCTCCCCTGTCCAGCAGCCCAATGGAAGCACTTCTTCCCTTCCCAGCACAGAATTTGCTCCTCCCCTCTGCCCAGCAGCCCAATGGGAGTGCTTCCTCCCTCCCCCCGCACATTCACCCCACCCCCTCTGCCCAACGAGAGCACTTCCCCCCCCAACACAGAGTTTATTCTGCCCCTATGCCAACAGCCCAATGGGAGCATTTCTTTCCTTCCTTGATGCTGTGTTAGCACTTTGCGATAAAAAAGTGGGTTTTGGGTTGCAGTTTGGGCAGTTGGTCTCTAAAAGGTTCACCATCACTGACCTAGCCAAACTGCTTTAGCAATGTATTATCTACAGTAGCCAGGTACTGAAGTGGCTCACCTGAGGTCCCTTCCCTAATCTACAGTTCTATGATTCTGTGATCAGTCATCAATGGATGCATAACCATTTCTGCATATTCAAGTGAAGAATTCTGTGCCTGTTCATTGATGTCACTTCTATGCAGCATAGCAATGCTTCAGGGGATTTGTTTGGATCCCTATGCAGTCCTTATCCTTCTTGTCTGTTGTCAAGATGGATGGAAAAGATAGGTCTGCACCACACACCTTCCATTGGTTTCTCCACATGTACCAGTAGAGATCTGGATTTAAAAGGTTCCTGCCCTTTGCAAAGAAAAGCACTGAAAAAAATCTGACTTCTTGCTCACATGTTAAGCCTACATGCAAAGAGGTAGTTCTCTTCAGATGTTGACTTAGCCTTCCATCCTTCCAAGGTCAGTAAAATGAGTACCCAGTACCTTGTGGGCAAAAATACTAATTATCTTGTGAACCTCCAAGTGAGTGCTCTAAATGCTATGGCACCTTCTTTAAGTGTAATTGCTTATTGCTATTGCTAGTGCTGAAATTATGAAGAATGTGATGATGGAGGAGAAAGATAAAATGTTCCTCCTAAGCATGTATATAGTGCAGACCTTTATAATGTTTAAATAGAGCTCATTACAGAAACCTTCCTCTGTTTTTGTGTTATTTCAGAAATTTTGTATCTAAACTAATTGTGAAATATTTTAATTATGATAGATGTTGCTGTTAAAACCCAGTGTATTTAGTTATTCCTGAGAAGGCTATAATTGTGTATTTATTTATTTGGCACTAGCAACAGGCATACCTGCTTTATTTCCATATCTTCCTCAGTTAATTGACAACAAAGCAAACATGTGAATTAGATTTATATCTTCTACTTGCACTGAAACCAATTGGCTTGCAAATCCAATTTAAAACCAAAATGACCTATGCAAACTGAAATTGTAAACTGCTTGAATTCACAACCCATTCATAGCAACCAGACAAATGTGATGTGTGTGAAGTTTAATTGGAATCCGGAAGTGATGTCATAGCCATGTGCTTTTGTTTACCCACGTGACCAGAAGTGATGTCATTGCCACCATGTTTGTTTACCCACGCCTCCCCGTTCCCGGTCTGGGGTATACCTGAGGATGGCCATCTCTGCTTCTGGATGTCCTTTCCTACCCTGTAGCACTTGCCATACTGCTTCCGCTCATGGAGGCTACCGATGAATGTCATTTCCGATCACGTGGGTAAACAGGGAGCATTGCTACTACATCATTTCCAGTGCACATGGCCCTGACACCATTTCAAACCATGTGGGTAAATAAACATGACAGTGATGATGTCACTTCCGGTCACATGGGTAAACAAAAGCACATGGTATGACATCACTTCCAGTCATGTGGGTAAACCAAAGCACATGGTGATGACGTCTGACAGAGTATTTCCAGAGTGGATTTGCCCCTGCCACACGCTTGCCTGCAGTGTTGATGATTTGTGGCTTGGGAGCCCAGAAAACACAGGCAAACAGTTCTTTGTGAGGCAACAGAAATTTTACTCATAAGGTGAAGTACAGGAAAAAATATTTACAGTGGTGACAAAAGAACAAGCTTAGCTTCAGCATACAGGAATGGCATATATACAAGAAGTTCACTTAGGGAGTATCAGCTCTCACTCTCTTTGCTTACCCAGTAAGCGGTATCACAGTCCTTGTTGGTTCCTTGTAGACACTTGCAGACCTTGATTATGTTACCCAATTCTGGGTGATTGGATTCACTCTCTGGCAGAGGTACTAGAAAGACCCAAGAACTTACAATGAGGCAGGTTTTTCAGTCAAAACAAAATATGGTTTATTGGGAGCAAAAGCAAAGGGAAGCCTATTCAGGCATATAGTCTGGCCAGACCTATAATTCTAAATAGCTAACCTTCCCGCAACCGTTCTGAGGAAAAGACCCCCTCGTGATCCCTGCTCACAAAATTTGGTGAACAGAAGATGGCCCCCACCCACCTGGAAGGGGTATTTAACTATTCTATCTAAACTAACTCTGCATGCAAGGGGAGGGGGCTGAAACCGGGAAGGAGGAAAGGCAATTAACATATTTTAATTACATGCAAACATAAAACAAAGGCAGCTCTGAGGTCAGAGACTTTAGTTACACAAAAGCGGCAGATTACAGCTATTGCTGAAAAAACCGGTTATAGAGAGTTTACATTAGGTCAAAGGAGCATATTTGTGGTTGACAGGAATATTTCTTTGTTCTCTGCTGAATGAAACAGAGGCTGGTACGTCTTCTCCAATGGGAGACGATCTAGCAGTATTGACAGCCAATGCAGAAATTGCAGATCCAACGTGGGTTAATGTTCCGGACATGAATGAATCACAGCGTTTGAGTCACTCTTAAGTAGAAACACAAAGAAAGGAGTTAGAATCATTATGTCTTGTTTGTTTAATTAAATGGAGATCTCTGGATGAGGGAAACCAACCTTAAGCTATGATTGTGCTTGAGTCAGTGTTCTAAAAATGTTGAATTGAACTTTGATCAAACCAGAGATATGAGTCATTCAGCTTCCTTTGTGAAGGAATAAAAAAAAGGAATTTCTGCTTATCAGAACACCGGACAAACCAGTTTTAAGAACAATGGAGGCAATCAGGGACATGTTTACATTCCTTGCCAGAGTCTATTGACTATCGGGTAATCCCCCTTTCCTTCTGGAGAGCATTCCAATCCTATGATTTTAACTTTTGGTTTCTCCTTATTTTCCATGTGTGTGTGTGTTGTGATATGTGGCATTTAATAAACGTTTTGATTAATTATAATGCTTTATTCAAAATTTTAGGTATCAATATGAACAGCTGTTAGGCAAGTTCTTGGTAGAAGCAAGCTCCAGGGCAAAGCACCAACAATCCAAGCTGCATGTATCCACTGACACAAAAATTACTACCACGAAGTGGCAAAGGTTCCACAATCACTGGCCCATAAAGTTACCTCCAAGATGAGCACTTCCAGCAAGATGACCACTCCATTAAGGCGAGGCTTGAGGCAAGGCGAGGGGAGATAAGGCAACTTGGCTTTTGGGCATGCTACATTTTTATGCACAAGAGGCTTCTCTAATTAGCTGCTGACCCTGAGCAGCTGGCAGTTCTCTAGAATAGTCCTTAAAGATATACACAACCATTTATCCATGATGCAACATGTGCCACGCCCAGGCACTGCTACTTACAGCGTCACTTCCGGAATCCGATTTTGACAGGAAGTAGGTCCATTAAACTATTGAAGTTCATAACTTTGTTTTTATCAAAGTAACAGGAGTCACTGCTTTCTTGTAATTATACTGTAGTTGGTCAAAGGCTCAGAACAATTTTGGTCTCAAGATTTTTCATTTCCTGTGAAAACATGCTGTGAACAGCTGCCTTTCAAAGAATTCAGTCTGGTTTTATCACCAGATTCTGAAATATATATTGTGCTTTTTGCATGTGTGTGTGTGTGCACGTGTCTGTGTGTGAGTGAGAGAGACTTACAATTGATACCAAATGTCTTGTTTTTTAACATGCAATCTTTTCATTGCATTACATCGACTTTTCCCATTATGCTGCTGCCAAAGCAACATGACGAATATAAACCATCAAACATGGCAAAAGGTTCTTTTCATTAGGACACATTTCAATTGTATCTGGATGTTGTTTCTTAATCTTCTTACGTACAACCTCTAGGAGTTGTAGGGTAATAAGAAACAGTCAGATTGCCTGGTTGTTTTGGATTTCCTCTCCTGAGATTTTTTTTCCTCAGCTGCTTTTAGATAGCTTAAAATAATCTTCACACAAGCACATCTATTCCTTTGTCTTACTTAGCCCTATTTATCATGTCCACCTCAAGAGTTGGGATATGAACAAAATGACAATCTGGATTCTGTAGTGTTGGAAGCTACTGAAAAGACCAGCCTACAAATGCAGTTGATGTATTAGGAAATGGAAAATAGACTACAGCCTGCAACCGTGTTGTTAGTCTTTCTCATGACACTGCAAGAATAGACTGCAGCATCTTCAAGTATTGATATATAATTTACAAATAATCTACAGTAATGATACCTGGCAGTAGTTACATTCTATCTCATTCTGCTCCAGCATTGCTCTTTCCTCACCAATGAATGACCAATGACCGCTAACAGTCTTTTAAATCCAAAGTTCTTTATAATTATGGATGAAATTAAGAATGTACAGTAAAACCCCTACTTACAAAAAAGTTCGTTCTGTAGGCTTTTGCTTAAATCGCTTTTTGATGTAACCCGAAGCAAACCCATAGGAAAAATTAGTTTTTTACGTAACTCAAAGCAAAAAATGAAATTTTTATGTAAACCAAAGCAAACCCATAGGGAAATGAATTTTTACTTAACTCGAAGCAAACCCATAGGGGAAATATCTTTATGTAACTCGAAGCAAATGCATAGGAAATTGTGTAAATTGGGACATGGTTTTAGCACAAAATCATTATGCAAGTTGAATTTTATGTAACTCGAGGCATATGTAAGTCAGGGTTTTACTGTCTACAACATCTGCATACCAAAAGGTAAGGCTATGGAAATATTTTGACTAGTAATATTTAAGAGTTTTAGAACTGGGACTAACCATAAACAAAATATGTCATTTAAGAACTACTTCTTTTTCTTTTTCAAAATTCCAGACCCAATTCATTCAACAAAGAGTCTTAGGTAAACTTTGAAGTCTATTTACATTATTCTTTGTAGCATAATTCTTTGTAACATAATTCTTTGTAATATATATGTAGCAAAGAACCATACTGTATCTGTGCCAGTACAGTATTTTTATTGTGCTCACTCTCTTTAGAGGCTTAGGTGACTTTAGTGCTTAGGAAAATGAGAGATTTACTCTCCTGACTTGTTTTGTACCCAGTGCTGAGAGTTGCAATATTCTACTTAATCTTTACACCTTTGCAAAGGAATATGTTTCCTGACAATGACATCATGACTATTTTCGTTCAGCTGCCTATGCCTCCCTTGAGCAGAAGCTACCAAGTTGATCTTAGATTGTATGGTGATTTGGGGAACCAAACAGTAATGAGACCACCAAGCTGGGGACTCTTAATTTGACCATCAAAATAAATCTGTTTTTCTAATATTCTAAAAGGTGAAACCAATATTCCCTTGTGCAAGGCATATACATGTACTTACTGGAATCTATAGCATTCTTCTCAGTACAATAATGTACTAAAGAAAATGTATGTTTGCAAATGGAGGATTTCTATGGTTGCTGCCTGCAAACTATGTATTTCCATCTTGTGATAGGTGGAATTTCTTGCAGGTAGTAGAAAAAGAAAAAAGTCAAAAGAAAGATCATGCACTCTGTTCTTGCAGCCTTGTGAAAAAGACCAGCAACATGGTTCCAGGCTGTTGCCTCTCCCAGGTGCATTAAGAAAAAACATAGAGACAATTATTTACTATGTATGCTTAGAAAAGACTGTGATTTTGAAACAAGAGAAAAAGTCTTGGTTTATATCCATTTTTATCTCAACTACCTAAGACTTATTGGGTGGAATCCTATTGCCTTACACAATCAAGTAATGGCATTCAAGCTTCCCTAATTTGGAGACCATAAGTCATAGCTACTAGCTGAGCAAACAGTGATAGGGGAAAGAGCTTGCCCTTATGGTTGTGGATTTCTTCAATAGGCTTTTCACAAATGAATCAAAGGGAATGATTAATCGATGGGATTCATTTCCACAAGTGTAGACTTGCCATTCAGTAGCTGACTTACTGAGTCTTCTTTAGTTGAGACTGGCTACTGGGTTAATTAATTTAATTTAATTTATATACCACCTATCTGGGAGATATTCCAACTCTGGATGGTTAACAAAATTAAAAAACACAATTGTTTGTTTGATTGAACAAATTCTAATTTTCCCTAATTTGACAGATCTCAGAGTGGGTAAAACAAATCAATAAAATCACATTCAAATATGCCAATGTGGTTTATATACCTTAAAATAATGAAATTATTTTAAAATGGTTGAAAACATGGACCCAAAATAAAGGTAGTATTGCCATCAATTACACTTCCAAGGGAAGGGATTTTACAGGCAGAGTGCTAGAGCCTAGAAAGATCTTTTTTGCATCTCTACTTAATGGATAACCATCAATGATGGGACTCAGAGGAGATCCTTACAGGAGATGTTAATGATCAAACAGGTATATATGGAGGGAGATATTCTTTAGAACTTTAACAATCCTCACTGATACCATAAACTCAGATTGGAAATGTATTGACCACTTTACGTTCCTTCTACTATAGATTTCTTATGTATGTGTGTTAGAGTCAGGGGTGTAGCTACCATCGTATCTGCAGTATCAATTATACGGGGGCCCCAACGTGCATAAGCAAAAATTAATAAAAACTTCCCAAAAAAAATTTATTTCACAAATGACAAAAGTCAAAAAAAGAAATTTCTTTTTTTTTCTCGCATAAAGCGTGCGTTCAAAAGTTGGCAACACCCTACATCGGTTATCACGGGCTGCAGGATTTCCCCGTTTGAGTCATTTACTTCAACGGGGGAATCCCACAATAATCGATGTACATACGATACGATGATACGATGATAAACCACGGACGGAGAGCTGTGTTTATTGATAGATAATTATGATGAATAAATATTTCTTTTAATTTTATGAATTTTTTTTTCTTTTGTGAGAAATCTTTACCCTTCCTAAGGGCCCCCAAACAAATTTTTATACGGGGCCCCGCCAAGCACGCTACGCTTCTGGTTAGAGTAGATAATTACTCACATGCCACAAGCATTAACAGCAATATTCTTTTTTTTTTTAATATACAATGATAGAAAATCTATAGTTAAATTCCTGCCTTACATTACGATGATTTTCACTTAATTAGTTGAAGAGAAAGCTATCTTCTTTTCAGTTTTTAAGAATACAATATATGTATTTATGTAGCATTATACTAATTATAGAAATAAATATGCACTACAGCTAAAACAGAATAATTTCCAACAAATGCTTCATAACAGTACACAAGCAAAAACTCAGTTGTATTCTAAGACATTTGGATTAATTAACCAAGCAAACCCAAAAGCAACCTACTACATGACTGACTCAGAAGAGAAAACTATCAAACATTATTATTTTCTGTGCATAACTGAGAAAAGTCTCTCTCTCTCTCTCTCTCTCTCACACACACACACACACACACACACACAAGAAATGATCATCCCAAGGACATCTGTCCATCCCATCAGGGCAGACCAGAGGTGCTCCTTAAAGGTGCCATTGGCTAGAGATTCTCACCTCTCTAGCACTATAAAGAGTGCCTTTTTGGCATCTACTCCAGCACTGTGGAACCTCCTGCTGACTGAGCTGAGTCTCCAGACAGAGCTATTGCCCTTCAGGAAAGATGTAAAAACCTGGCTGGTGAAGCAGGTGTGGAGCACTGGTGATTCTATACACCTCCCCCCCCCGGGGCTCGCTTATATAATGAAGGCTGTTTGTGCTTTTAGTTATAATTTTAATTGGGGGGGGGGGGTAGCAGTTTTTAATGGTTTCTAATGTTTTAAGATTCTTGTAACTTTATGTTTATGTGATGTTTTATATTGTGATGTTTTTATATTTGCCGCCCAGAGTCACTTTGGTGAATGGGCGGCAATATAAATTCAAATAAATAAATAAATATCCAAGTTTGGTCCTAGGGCATTGGTAGGTTATGGAGACCTTGGAGACATCCTGCTGCTTCAGCATCCCTTGCTTAGCTCAGTTCTGGTTCAAGTGCTGAAATGTCACTTATATCCTGGAACTTAGTGGGTAGTGCCAGTATTGTATTGGTTCCAGGTTGTGTACATGGGGTTAAACTATAGATATGTATTTCTCTCCTCTAGATATGGGATATAATTCAGTGCTGGTGAAGACACTCATTTTTAGTGACCACTTTTCCTTTGCACATATGAAAAATATCTAGAAGGAAAACTATATTGGCACATGTACTGAGACACTAAAGAGTGAGGCAAAGATAAAGGAGATGATAGGGATAACCAGTACTTTCAATGAAGGAAGCTGGACTACATATGACACAATCTGCTCCCAGGCTTTTCTCATCTATGTAGGGGTGCTGGTATAGGCTTAGCCATGGAAGGTATTGGCTCTGTTCCAGTATACACAGTGATCTACAAGACATATGTTGATTTGTAATTTTCGGCTGCCTGCTAAATGAAGAGTCACTCAGATTGGGTGCAGTCATCAATTGAGTGTGACAGCAGGATAGGTAGCATCCACATTTATAGCTGCCACTTACAATACCTGAATGGGGGAGGGATTAGACATGGGGTGTCCAAACTATGGCCCAGGGGCCATATCCAACCTCTGATGCCAATTCATCTGGCCTGCAATGCCCTCGTCGCTCCTGGAAAAAACTGAGGAAACTATAGGGACTAGTAGATCACCTTAACTTAACTTATGCCCTAAGGTTTGGGATAGGGTCCTTTTAGAATTCACTGGGATGCCTTTTTCCCAGAAGAGATTTGGTTAGAATCAGCTTCCCTGATATCTTGGTTTGTCAAGTGTAATCTTTGTCAGAAAGCCTTTGAGAAAATGATGTGCCAAAGAAGGAGAGACAACAGGCCTCATTGGGGGAAAATGTAATCAGTGGTGGTGGTTTGTATATGGACTGAGCTCCTCTAAACATGGCTGATGTAACAACATGGAAGTAGTCCATGTCTTCAGTCACTTTATGTCCAAATTTGAGTGAGAAATGCAGCTTGGTTCAAGTCTTCACATTGTGTTGCTACAATGACATGTGCTCTTGATGACATATTACAGCTCCAGCCTGAGAAATGACAGTGCTGGAGTTTTGTTCCATTCATATTCAGACAGCTTGTACCCATGTTCAAAGGAAAAGTAGAGATGCCTCTGACTAAGTTGTGGCTGCTTTTGTGAACTGAAGTTCCAGTATGCCATAAAAAAGACTTTCACCCCATTTAGTATATAAGACAAAAAAAAAAAAGAAACTTTCATTAACACAAATCATTTGTGTTTTAGAGGATCTCTTTGGGCAAATGACAAAAGGACATGCAAAGGGCACCCATCTCTTGTGGTACTTTCAAAATACCAACCTGACATTCTATTGTAATAGTTTTCAAGATTTCATCTAGTCATCCTGATTTCCTGTGACAAGGCAGAAATGATAACAAGTGACACAACAGTATTGTTGGATTCCTTTTCAGAAGGAGCACTTAGTCTTAGCAGTGGTATTCACTTGATACCAAATAGACATTTTTATTTCACCAAGTTATAAATGCATTTTAATGTCCACAATCTACTGATATGTATTATCTATTTTATCTTAATTTTGTAAGCTACTCAGGAAGCACTTGTGGAATGTGATAATAAAGCAGACTAGCAGGAACTTCTAAGTAATTCTTCTTCTTTCATTTCCTGATCAAATTTTGAACTGCCAAAATGAAGCCACCTTCTTGGCTTTCTTGTTAAACAAACTTAAATCCTCATTAGTACATGTTTTCTGTAGCAACCAGCAGATCTGCAAACTATCTGGATTCTGCATCTCTCCTCATTCACACAGCATTTTGTTATCCACTACCAGCATCCACTTGAGCATGTTGTTCTTAGGGACTATTCAGGATCCTCCAAGTGACATAGGAGAGGTTGAGTTCCTCTTCCATACCATCCTTTAATGTAATTCCTTGTTCATTGAGCTCATGCCTCCATCTTCTAATTTGATTTTGGTCTTGTGTACCCTGAAGAAGGTTTGTTTTTGCCATAAAGCTCTTCTTGTATCTGAGTTGGCAGACTTGAGGCTTGTATCAGTTGTAAGCAATGACATTTATATAAATAATCATGAGATATTAGAACAATGAAAAAGGTCAGATAGTGAATGCTTTGTTTCTATTACTTCAAAAGAGAACAACACAGATACTTAATGATTACTGGTGTAAGCAGGTGACTAAATTCTTTGCTGTCATTGATCTGATGAAAATATATTGCTCCACATCACTTTAAGTGGACTTAAATTTAAAAAGGAAAGTGTTGGAGGTGAAGTTACATGGTGCCATGCACAAGACAAGAATCTAAATACTCTCACACTTCTGACCCATTACTGAAATTGATTGCAATAAAGATGGATGCATATTGCAAAACTGACAGCTGCATTTCACCACATCAATCAATACTGAATAACCTATCACTAAGCACTTAACACAACAGAAAATATCAGGGCTACATTATGTCCACAAAACCTCACCAACGATTATTTCCTTCATGAATTTTAATGCTTCAAAGGATATTGAATATCATTGATGGAAGCCAAGATGGTTCTGTACCCCGGTCACATTTAATAATTCTAATAATATTTTTGATTCACCCCTGAAATAAAATTAGTGTTGTGCCAAAATTTGATTTCCAACTTTCTGAAAGTTGTCTTCTGTTCTAAAAGAAGCTGATGTTTCTCTCTGCCACATTCTCAGATTGCTTTAGAATTTATGTTGCTGGTGCTTCTGAACATACGTTATTGTTGGGAGACATATCAGGGTGTTCTGATTTCATGTTCCTCTTTCATGCATCTCTTGGTCATATTGCACAATCTTACCTGACTACAAATAAGATTTAACTGGAACAACAACAGCAAGAACAACAAAGAAGTGCAGACCACTCAAAAGATGAGTGTATAAAGATTGAACATTCTACATTCTTAAATCACTTCAATGGGAAACTCATTAGAATGCACTGTTTCCTCTTGTACATGCTTGAAAACTGGAAGAATCGGGGATCAGAATCTTAGCAGAGATGGGTTAACATATTCTAATAATTTCCGGTTTAAAAAAAGGAACTAATTTGTTCACAGCTAAGTAAATCGGGGCATGACATTGGAATTCCCCTCTGAAACCAAGTATACCTGCTTAGTTTCTTACCAGGTGTAAAATTCAAGTTTTTGCTTTCTCTTTTTAGTGATGTTTTGTCTTTAAACCAGTTTTAGATTGAATAGCCCTTCAAGGTTCCATCTGAGAACTGTCCTCTAACACGGTGGTCCCCAACCTTTGTGTTTTGGACTTCAGTTCCCAGAAGCCTAAGTCAGTACATTGGCTGAGCAGTGATTTGAGGAATTGACTTAGGCTTCTGGGAACTGAAGTCCAAAACCCAAAGGCTGGGGACCACAGCTCTAACAGCTCTTCACACAAAGGTCTGTTCTCTGTAAACACCAGTCAAACAAATACCTTGCCAGAGATGTGATTAGTCATTTAGTCACATGGGCCAAATAGCACCATCTCCTACCTGCTCTGCCATACAGGATGGGTATCAGCTCTCCCCACAAAAAAGAAGGAAAACGGGATGTCTCTCCAAAAGAAAAGGTAAGTTTATGCTGGGGCTGGGGAGAAAGTAAATAGAGCAGGAGGTGTGGCCACTTATTTCCCCAATATTCGTCAAGACATTTACTTTTAGATTTTGATGCCTACTGAATGTTGTTATCGTAGGGCAAAACCCCAGTTGCTTCATCCTTGTTGCAGCCCTGTTCCTGCACACCTTCATTGTTAAGATGTAGAGTCCAGTCAGAATTACAGTCAGACTGAAATGCCCATCACTAGCTTTTCATTTCTTTGGACTGTGCTTATTTGTTCAGCCTAAATAACGCTGATACTCTGTTCACCCAGATTTTCTGTATATGGCAAGAGTTTATTATTTCTAAAACTATGGGATGCCTTCATCTGGCAAGCTGGATTTTTGAGACATAATAAGCTGTCATTTATAACTCATTATAAAAAGAAGAAAAATGATTGTGTTAGTAAGAGCCTGCTTCTGTGTAACGTCCAGTGGGTGTTTAATCCAATCCAATTAATGAGAGCTCATGCCACATTTCTAAGCAAAAGAATGGTGTTTTTGAAAGCTAACAATGGCCAATTGTTATGATGAGTAGTTAATTACAATTTACTGTTCTTACAAACATAAGCAACATAGGCTATTTTCTACCTTGTTTAATTAACAGACAAGGCAAAATAAATGTTCAGCATGTTGCTATTATATGCCCTAGGCATATCTGACACTACCAATTAGCTGAACATTTTTAACATCAACAGTATCAGAGAACTAGCATTTCTGTGTATATGTTTGGGGAATTATGGAGTCAAAAGACAATTTTCTGATCTACTTGCCCTTTATCCTTTTTGTCATACATACAGTTATATACTTCCCAACATTTATTTTATTCCTCCAAAACATTCAAACATTCTCCATGTATGTACCTCAATTTTATTCTTATACAAGCCTTCCTTTAAAAGAAACATGGACATGCTTTATGAGGTACAGTATATCAGATTGAAACAAAGTGGCTAATGACCTAAAGTCATATTTGTGGACACAGAGCTGTAAAGGTAAAGGTCTCCATTGTTCAAAAGCCAGTTGTGTCTGACTCTAGGGGTCAGCACTCATCTCTGTTCATAGCCAAAGAGCCAGCACTTTGATCATGTATTATTTTGATAAAGGTTTTTTTTAACCTGTATAAACTGCACAGAGTAGTTATCATGATAGATAGATAGATAGATAGATAGATAGATAGATAGATAGATAGATAGATAGAATGGTGGGATGTCAAAATTTTTACTACCTCACTGTGATGTCATCACAGTGTGGGCGGAGCTAAGATCATGATATCATGATGTCATGGGCGGAGCCAAAATAAATAAATAAATAAATAAAAATAAGCACACACACCTCAACCCACCCACCCACCCCAAACACAAACCCATCACTTACCTATTAGTATAAGTGCCTGGGCAGCACTATGTTGCAAGATGGATATGGTCATTGTGCCAGTTCTCTGAGATAATATGCCTTAATGTAAATGTAAAACAGCTGTACAGCCTTAAGGATTCTCCAATTGGAACAGCAATTGGAACAGCACAGGTGTAGCTTATTGATGAGGCAACTCCAAGACTTTGCTTAAAAACCCCAAGACAGGCCGCTAGGCCTGCCAGCCACCAGGCCTTTTTAGGAACTGTGGTAGTATATCAATATAGGTAAAGGTATTAAATACACATTAATATATACACAAACACACCACATCCAAAGGTGAGTCACTCACCCTGGGGAGCAGGCTATAGGGAGCTACAGGCTAGCAGCTTATCTTCCTCCCCGCTTGGGAGGACAGCAAGGAGGCCGTGCATACACGCCAAGCACTGTAGGTATGCATGCACACCAAGTGCTTGGCGTGCATGCGCAGTGGGGGATCCAGTGAAAAGGTAAGCCCCGAAGGTGGTCCCCCCCAAAAAAAAAAAAAAACTGCTACCGGTTCTCCAGGACACTGGGGAAAGTTACTACCGGTTCTGGCAAACTGGTGCGAACCTGTTGCATCCAATCACTGGATACACAGACAGACAGACAGATAGATAACACAATCCTGTCGCTTTGCCATTCTTACATCTTCTTATTGCTTTCTTCAGTTCCACCAATAAAAGATTGATGGAATTTGTTCTCAATATCCTTTTTATGTTTTATTATGTGTTCATTGGTCTTCCCTGACAAAAACAGTTGTTGTATATCTGGTTTGGGGTTATATTTGCATACAGTGTCCTTTTGCTTTGGTCATTATTCAGTCTTTTCAGTAGTCTCCAAACTTTCTGGCTGCTTCTTGCCATCTTAAGGTCTGTTACAGTGCTTATGTTGAACTTATATTGAGTTCTCTTTGTTACTGAAAATTTTAAGTTCAAACCTTTCTCAGCATTTATTGTACGTTCTCTAAAACAATTTTCTTCAAATTGTGAAATATAATCTATGTATGTTTATGAACTAGGACCTGGGATGTAGTTAGTCAGACACCCTCTTGAAATGTATGCATGAGAATGTGTCAAAATGAAAGTTACACATTGATCATTGTTCTCTGGTTGAGAGGGTAATATGGAGCACTAAAATAATAGAATAATTATCCTAATTATAATCTTCATTAGGATACGAGAATCATATTATATAATATCTTAAAATAATAATTATCTGAAAATGCATCTAGAAATTCTGCTTTATACAGCCCATTGCAAATCTATGTCCAAATTTTTACTTTAAAAAGCTAGAAGGCTGGAAAATACAAATGGATGTAAGTTAATAAAGGCAGAACATAAGGTAATTCTGGAATGATATTATTTGGCTATTTTCAATCACTAGACTATGTTCATTAGACCACAATGGGTAATGAAAGCTATAGCAACTAGCATAAAATTTTGAAAACCATTTATTAATCATATCCATGTTATTATGGTTGGGGATGTCATTCCCCTCATAAGAGTTTGTGCATGCATTTTGATGAGAACTGCAACAGCATTAGCCTTACTGGTTAATTAGGAGAGGATTTCCTTATACAACATACCCAACATACCTGAGCAGCCTGGATACCTCAGTAGAGCATAAAATGAAAAGCAGGTGACAGAGAACATGGCCTAACAGGTTGCCAAGGGAGGCTGGTTCTTTAAAAACCCAAGGAGCCAATTTATGTTAGTTGGACTGCCAGTGAATCACATTGGCAAAGCTATTTTTCTCTGGCTTTGTAAGCAACTTTCATTTGGGGGTGGGGGGGCGACTGGAGAGAGAAAATATTGAATTACACAATGGCTAAAATTCTGTTCCTCACTGTAAAATGTAAAGCTACAGCTGGGTAAGCGTGCCAAGTGTAGAATAACAACATCTGCATGGAGAGAAAAGAAGGAAATAGAAGGCTGCTGGTGTGGAAGGAAGTTTGTGATATGAAATCTTAATTGCACCATCATCTCATATGCCATCCAACTGTTGGAAGAGAGAAATATACCCAGGTGGTTCTTCAGACCTAGCATTTATTTCTTTGTGTCTGGTACCAAAACTACAATTAACATTCTCTTTCTTCCCTACCACCCACTCTTTTTCTGGTGAAAGAATCTTTTCTGTTGCTCTGCCCCATCCCCAAAAGACAGATTTATCTAAATTGCCCAATTCACCCCAGTAGAATCATCATATTATCTTTACAAACTCATATTCAGACAGAGGTAATTAATTAAGCTCTCAATGTTCTTGTAATTTTTATTATGTTTTTAATGCTTCCTCAAGGGGAGGGAAAGTATTATGTCCTTGTGCTTCCATAATTACAGTTTTTTAAAAATTACACACCAGTTTCCCCTCTAATTACTGCAGTGCATCAAAAGTTTTAGGCAGATAAATGGATAGCTGTAAAAAAAAGGTGCTACGTTCCCGTTCTTTTTATTTATCAAAGGGACGCCACACATGGGCATATGCCTGTGGGTGGCACTTTGCACCCCTCCCCCAGGTAGAGGACCGCATAAGGTGTGTGGCAGTATTTTTTTTTTTTGGGGGGGGCAGACTGTTTGGTTGCCCTTATAAGGGATGGCTCCTCTCTTCCTGTCTCTCTCAAAACTTTGCTGTAGGAAGAACATCACCCCACCCCACCCCACACCCCCTGCTGTCAGTCTGAGATTAGCTGGTCATGCTTGGGCCAGTTGGGAATTTTTTGTTCCTATCCCTGATTGACTGGGGGATTGGTGTTTTGTTTTTTTTCCCAGCCCACACTCTTCATGTATTCCAAAATCCTTCAGCAGCTTCTATACCTATTGGGGTTCTTTGCATGCTTTTGCTGTGGCAATGAATTCTGATTCTGTAGAAGTGAAAGGTACTACATTTTTTTAACTAAACCATGTACTGTATAGGCCATTACCATACATGAGAAGGAACTCACTAGTGAACTTAGAGTCTCTACTATCTTCTGTCCATTCTACATCTGTGTACTCTACAAGCTTGGTGTTTCTACTGGTTGGCGGTCTTATCTTAAAGTCCATAGTTCCTTTCAAGTATTTTGCTACCCTTTTGACATATGTCCAATCTCTCCATGTTGGCAAAACTTTTCTTCAGTAGCTATGTCTGGTTTCATAGTAGGTATAAAAGCTTTCCTATAGCTATTCTGTGCTTGCCATTGTTTGACAGAAGTTCTCTCTCCCGTCTGACTTTCATAAAATCTGTTGGCATGAGTGTTGTAGCAATGTGGGCCTCTTGGAGGATTCTTGTCTCCACAAGGTCAATTATGTTTTGTTTTCTGGTTCAGCAAATATGAGACATCTGCCTCCCTTTCAATTTGAATGCCCAAATAGTATGTTGCTTTCTCTAATTCTTTTATTTCAGCTTGTTTGTTAAGATTGCATGCAACGTCATTGTACTCTGGGTCCCTTTGAGTGGCTACAATTAGGTCACTCACATGTGCCAAGGGAAAAAAGTTAAAAGTCAATTTCTGCTCCTGGTATATAAGCACTGATCTGCATCACCTTGCTTGAAACTCTGCTGCAGCAATATCTTTTTCAGTTTCTTATTCAGTCCATACAGACCCTTTTTAGTTGATGAAGCCTAGTGGCCATTGCATTTGAAATCTCTCCATGTAGATATGCAGTTTTGGCATCTAGGTACTTGCCTTGCATCTGTTTGGAGGTAGCTACACCAAGGAGTGGTAATATTTTCTGGAGAAAATCCCTCCCATGTATACTCAGAGTTGGTAAGCAAGCAAGGTTGTTATTATCCCAACAGAAACAACCTGGAGGATTAAAGAACTCATATGAACAATGAACTGATTTATTTTTTATACAAACCCAATTAAAAGGTGCCTTAATTACTTTTCTGCTCAACCTCTGTCCAAGTTGTTTGTTATTACTGCGGTGTCCTCTATCTCCTGCCTCATCTCCCATTAAAACCTGATATGTACAACTGTAAAAGTAATCAATGTATATGTGCGTACATCTATTTCTTCTATTGTTATCATTCCTGTATTGTCTGCTCTTTTGTGCTAGGCCTTTTCAAACCTGCTTTTTGGTACATGAGACCCACACATGTTAATGGAAGCAAGCTTGCCTCATCCTCCATATTATCTTTAAACATGGACTGTTTGAAGAGGGGCAGGACTACAGTATCCAGACAGCTTCTCCATAAAGCCAGAAGCTCAGTTTGTAGTGGGTTTTGGCTCACCTGAGGATGTGTTTTGGGTACAGTAGCATTCCCTCCTTCACATAGTCACATTTCCATGAGAGGAGGGGTGTGAGTCTGTAAATAAATAAAGACTGAAGTAAGAGTGCTTTTCTCCCCCTCAACACATATACAGGCCTAATTTCACTTACTAGGGATCTGAAAACAGGCCAGGTTCTTTTTATTGCATTCCTCAGAAAGCTTTCAGTTGGCTGTTCTCTTGGGAGACACAGTGGAGAATTGAACTCCCAACCCAATTTCCATGTCTACTCTTGTCCTAAATGATTACAAAAGAGGGAAAATGTTCCAACAGGCCTTGTTCAGACTTCTGGGGATTGCTGAAGCAGCCAAGGCATCACAAGATCTCACTATCACTCTCTTGCTGCCTCAGTATATTTGCTCTGGTTATGTTGGACAGGTAAGAAGACTTTTCATCCCAGTAGATCTGCTCAGTTATTGCCTAATGTATGCAGCCTACACACTTTGAGCAGACCATGGTAGAAACTCTCTTGGCCCTTTCAACACGTGAAAGTGACAGTCTGTAAAGGATGAGGCCACAGTATACGCATAGCTCCCGCTTATGAGCCATATAGTGTTCTGGTTTGGATATAAATGCTTCTTTATTTGTGCCAGACACGCCACCAGCATATAGTAACATACAAAGCTAAAATTAATACATCTAAAACAAAATAGAATTAAAAGGGCTAGATGACATTTGCCCAATATCATGACACAACAACAGTAATTCCCTTTTGACAACATAAGGTCTTCCTAAGTGCACATTGAGGGGCATTGTGTGCATTGTATCATATGGGAGATAGTTTGTTCTTCTCTCCATTCACACAGGCAGTCATCTACCTAAAGCAGCCCTTCTCTCTTTAGGTTGTCACTTTTTTTAGGTAAAAAATGATGGCAGAGGAATGCTTCCCTTAATATGTAAACCTAACATTGAATGTGGGTTCTACACAATCACATAGCAACTGAATAGGACTCATAAGTTTCCCCTACAACATTTCTAGCTGGCATGATCAGTTGGGCTGTAAGAAGAAAAGGTGGCTAGTTTTGTGGATAGTTTTAAATCAAGCATCCTTTTAAAATCACACACCTAACAAATATATGCTGGCTGGAATACTATTACATATTCATGTGGGCATAACTCAAATGGCATAAAGCTGAGCAGAAAATTGCCACAAGTGATGAAGTCCACATAGGCATGCATTGTGTGTACAAAGTCACACAACTCAGTGTGTGATAGGACATGCATTGGTTTATTAACTTACAGGAATTAATTACTGAGATTTATGCCGATTGAGCTGTATTGACAGAATAACTGGTAGTTTTATGGCCACTGTGACTGAAGAAAGGAGGCTGGAACCCACAAAGGTTTATACTGAAATAAATTTCTTAGAGTGAAAAGTGTAACCACACATTTTGGTTTGTTTTTCTTTTGCTGGACATGAAAAGGCCAATGCTCTAATAGTGTATCATTAGCTACATGAAGTGTTTCAATTATCCTCAACCATTTTCACTCCCATATTGAACAGGGGTTAGTATAATGGTACAGTAGTGTAATTATTTGATTAGTACAACTGTACTGCATCAAAAGCCAAACTAGTTGCAGTTTATTACCTTGCAATACATTTCTTGTACAATGGAACTTTATTTTAAGCAAGTATATGCCCCTCTCTTCTGTTTCTCCCACTACCTAATGTAAAAAAAGTCTGTACCCATATTTCTCCTCCTTGACAATGCATTCCAGAGCTTGCAAAACCCAGCTATCACAACAGAAACCTCAATAGACAGCCTTGCCTCAGAGTCCCTAATGAGTGAAAGTGCAATTTTTTTCTGGGGCTTTGGTGTGAATTTTGAGCCATTTGAGCTGCGCTGCCTGAGTTTCCTTAAGCTCTAAGGATGCAGAAAGAGACAGCAAATCCTACAGATATTGGGACCAGTGTTGGATAGACTGGAAGAATAATTGGATCTCTAAAACTAGAGGTGCCTTATGTGAGTGAGTACATTCTGAACACACAGTGGCTGCTGGTTTGTTTCCCTTTCCTTTTGAGACAGATGTTTCTCTTAAAGCTATGAGATGAAAACAGAACCAAATATGGTTGTGAAGAATGTGAGGAAGAGAGGAAGCACAACCACTCTCTGCTCTGTGCTTCACATACAGTAAATAATGCCACAAAGGCAAGCACCACAATACCCTGTTGCTTTTTTAATCTTGCTGACCAGTACACAGCACAAAACCCAAAACAAGATAGTGACCTCCCTATAATGGAATTAATTTTAACACCCCCACTCCCCACTATAATTTATGCATATGTGTACACTTTATTTAATTTATTTCAACATCTAATGTTTTACTTTTCACCTAAAATGTGGCATAAGAGTTAAAAACGGAACAGCCAAAAATGCCAGTTTGTCCTGTTACCTGCACAGAATAGGCATACTTCCTATATGGGTGGAGTATAAATTTAATAATGATGATGATGATGATGATGATGATGATGATGATCATCATCATCATCATCATCATCATCATCATCATCATCATCATCAAAAAATAAATTCAAAATTTTAACTCAAAGTTAAAATCATCAATACACAAATCCACTCTGAAAATAAGCCTGGTTTTCTGAAGTTTATTCTATGAGCTATTAAAATCTCTACTAATAGCTCACTGTTTACAACTTTTTCATCCACAGAACGTATTAGATTGCTGAAAGTTAAATGTTTTATAACAGTGGGGTTCTAACCCCCCCCCCCAGTAACAGGCTTACTTCAAAGCCTACTTTCATCATCTTGAAAAAAATGGCTGTTTAAATGGGTAGCTGGAGCAAAGTACATGGAGTTGGAAGCAGGCTGCTGTTGCTGAACCACAGGTGAAGTGAAACAACTGCTGCCCTCCTTTCCTTTCCGCTTCAATCTCAAGGAGAATGTAAAAACTTTATTGCCTGAAAGCTCATAAATACCTGCTCCAAATCAGCTATTAATTTTAGCACACTGGCAAATATCACCAAGGTTAGCAATTTGTTTTAGTTCTACCTTGTTCACCAGTCCCCTTTCTTTTTCTCTCAGGTAGCAAAATGACTCAGAACCAGTCCAGATCACTATTTGGATCACTTTTGGCACTGATCTGTTTGGTTTGAACCTAATTACAGCATCCAGACATGTTTTGACTTATAGCACTTTGCCTTGTTCCTTTTTTGAAGGTGTCCTGCTCCTTTAGGAACAGAGTAGGGCTACAGATGTTGGGTTTTTTTTTGGGGGGGGGTGTTTGG
Source organism: Furcifer pardalis (assembly GCA_030440675.1). NCBI lineage: Eukaryota > Metazoa > Chordata > Lepidosauria > Squamata > Chamaeleonidae > Furcifer > Furcifer pardalis. Next base: position 75,030,053 of record CP126890.1, on the reverse strand, counting down.
CCCAAAATACATTTATCAGTGTGAACAGAAAGACTGCTGATAAAAAAGATCACACCAAGGGTAAGAACCTTTTAAGCATGAACCAGTCCAAATTATCCTTTCTTGGCAAGTTCTTGCTTAAAGAAAATACCAAAGTGGTGAAAAAGCTTTTCTAGAACAACAATGAAATCATGGTTATTTTCTTCACCCATTAGATTTCCTTGCCGAAGCTTGCCTTTCAGTTGCAAAATCCATTTGTCATACATAATGCTTTTAAAATACAATTATTAAATCCTTATATAACATATCTCCCGGTTTCTATGGAAAAGACAGATTTTCAATAGCAAATGTCACAAAAATCTTTCTTATTCTTGAGAGGTTCCTCTGGAACACTTTCTTGCAATTATGTGCTCAAATTTGTTTCTTTCATCATATTAGAGCTATTTCAGCTTCATTTCTTGCTTTTTTCCTGTTAAAGTGAACATCTTAGTACTGCTGTTTTACTTTTTTCCAATAGATTTTGTTATGCTACAATAAAATGTGGAGAAAGGGAGGGGAGTTTGGGTACTGGTTAGGGTTACTATATTTTATGGGAGTTTTCTGAAAAGCAAAAGGTAGGAATTTTGAATTGAGGTGGCCAGAGTAAAATGAGGCTGACCAGAATAATCAAACTATGAAAAACTAAGGCAGATTATTGGAAATGTAGGATGGCCAGAATCCTGTTTAGGGAATGTATTGTGGGTGGAGGGTAGATCTAAGCATTCCCTGCTATGCTGTGTTGCATTGGGTTGTATCATCCAGTTGCACAATGAGGGAGCTTTCTTGAGGTGAAAGCTTGACAGTGCTTCCACACACAGCTTCTCTTAATAAATTTATAGCCAATATAAAATTTATTTATCTAACTGGCATAATAAGTTTCAGGCCTTTCTCTGGAAAACAAGTGTGTGCCTAGGCAAGACAAGTGAATCCTAGTGAGATTAATGGTCAATCTGTCCATTAATGAGACTACATGGCAATCATTTATACATGATCTCAGCCACTGTTTCTTTATCTTAGGGTGATGTGTAAATAATAGAAATCTCAATCTTATGTCTGAAAAAGTGGATTTCATCAAGAAAAGCTCATATTAAAGTATTGTATATACTTGAGTATAAGTCTAGATTTTTAGTCCCCAAAATGAGATTCAAAAAGGGCACTTTACGTATACTCAGGTCAATGATCCAGAGGGCCCCAAAACTTCAGTGGTGCAAATTCAAACATACAGTAAAAAAAAGCAGTAACACTACCGTAAAAACTCAAAAATATACCCACACAAATGTCTAAATTAATTAATTTTAACATATTTTCATGTATTTTAATTACTGAAACTCACTAGCAGGTGCTGTATTTACCCCCAAGTTATACTCAGGTCAATCTATTTCCCTAGTTTTAGAGGTCCAAATTAGGTACCTCGACTTATATTCGGGACAACTTATAGTTGAGTATATATGGTATAAGTTATTCTTTAAAATGACACATTTTCTTCTCCTTTTTGTTTCTTGTCTGATATTAATATAAGGGACTACACAATGTAATCAGAAATATTTGGACATCTTCTCAGAGATGTTTGGGAATCTTTAGCCTCTCTTCACTCTCCTAATTGACCAGCTCACAGTATGTAGGTTGGTTTACCACAGGAGTTCTCAACCTTTTAAAGGTCACACTCCTTCAGACAGCTTCAGTGGCCAGAAGGCCATTTTGTCCTTCTTCCACCACACAGCACTTCCTGGTGTGGTGGAGGCAGGAGGCCCACATGAAATGGTCCCATGGGCCACATCTGGTCCATGGGCTGCAGGTTGAGAATCCCTGCTTTACTAGCTCCTCCCTCCTAGAACCCTGTTTAGATTCTCCTTTGTTTGAATGAGGAAGATTCCTATGAGATCTCCTGCCCAATGGCTACCAACAACCAAGGTGTATGGAGGGATGTTATAGCTGCTTCTAAGTTTTGGGGTTCCACTCTCCCTCTTGCAATATCTTTCAATGGTTTTCTTGAAACAATAAATCCAGATTTTTCTTTTTACCTTAATATGAATTAGGGAGAAATAATTTAATAACCATAAGTTGAATATTAGGCCAAAAAAATGTATGCTTGTATGAATGTGGTTGAACTGTTGCATGTGCAAAATATATTTGCATGCTGCACCATTGTACTATCTCAATTTCCTTGCAAAAAAATTTCTATATATCTATCATATACCAGTCTTGATTTACTATATTTATTATAAGGCACATTACAGGACCTTAGTGGTACAAAAGTACTGTACAACTAGGGTTACCATATCTCAGGATTTGTCCTGAGATTTCCTGCTCTTAGAGCAGGAAATCTCAGGACAAATCCTGAGATATGGTAACCCTATGTACAACCTACTTTAGAAAAGAATCTACCCCTCATCACATCTAGCACTTAATATTTAAGAATTATTCTAAACAGGCATCTTGATCAGGGGGCGGAATAACATTTTGCTGACAGATTACTTGTAATTTCATTGGAAAGATAAATAAGAAAATAGATGATCTCATTTATTTCTGAAGGCAGAGTTGTGCATGTATGCAGCATGCTCAAGATTAGAAAAGAATTGAAGAAACAGAGGTCAGGAAATACATGAAGCAAGGAGAGGAAGAAGAGGAGCTTGTCTCAAATCCTAGAGGTAGGGAAAGAAAAAGATCAGTACAAAAAGGATAATTGGGAATGGAGAAGAAAAGACATAACACTGGTGTGATGGTGGGGTTCAGACAAGACTATGTATGTTTGCTAGCACTTTTTTAAAAAAAATATGCTTATTAAAACCAATGGGCATGCTGGGTAACAGACAGTGGTCACTCTCACATGCCTCATAATGTGCCACTGTTTACCCACATCTCCATTTCATTCCAACAAGGACTCTTAGATTAACAATTATTTGATGCATCATAATGCAGTAGCTGAGTTAACCCCTGGCTCTGGAAGTATTATTCTGTTAACTGGGTAAAATACCAAGCAGATATTAGTTGTTGATGCTGACATGGGAGAAAAGGAAAATTTTATATAGGAAACAAAATTGCCCCAGTAATTATAATACTTCAGATCTTTTGTTAGTTAATAATAATGCCTCCCTTTCAGTAAGAATTTAAAATAAAGCCTTGGTGAGTTGATTGGAAAATAAAAATTGTTGCACTCCCCATCTTAGAAATTTGGTTTCTGCTCAGATCCCTCTATATTTTCTTTTGAGATAAATTTCTTCTTTTCAGAGAGTGTTCTCTGTGAATTATCTTCAACAATTTTAGAACATTTGGAGGAGCTCAGATGTAAATGAAGTTCTGCGTGGAAAAATAACAACACCTAACTGTTTATGGGTGGCTTTGTCAAAAATGTGTTAAATGCATGTAAAATTGTGTACATTACAGCCCTTCGGTGCCTTAGGCTTTGTTCATTCCACATATGTATTCTAGTGTATATAAGAAAAAGGTATGTATTTCTTCTTTCCTTCATTAGCAGCAGTGACTAATATTTTCATGCTATTTTGTGTTAAGGGAGGACACACAACCATATGAATAAAGAAATACACCCCTGGGTTCTGCATTTTAGGGAAACTCCCTGTGTACATTGGTTCTTCATTGAAAAGAGGAACTTCATGTGTGCATGACCATAAGTATTTGCTCCACCAGTGTTGAACTAGATGTCAGACTATTAACTTTGGAGTTCTTGATTCAAATTTTGCTCCTGCTGCCTTTCAACTGTTGGCCTACAGCTGAGCAGCCTTGTCTTCAAGCACAAGAACTTACACCATGCTATTTTTTTTAAAGGAAAGGATTGCAATATTATGGGTTAGAGCAACACCTTCCCTAGCACCACAGTGGGAATGGACCCAGAACACTGAAAGAACTGAATATCCCCCCTTCCCATGCCAGCCACAATCTCCCCACTCCAGTCAGCAGAGACATTATTCAGGAGTGGCTGAGCATAGAATACCACATGGGTGTACATCACTCCATGACTCCCTGCCACCTAGAACCATAGCCAGGCTCATGGCCCCTGAGCTAGGTCATACCATGGCCTTTTCCTCAGCTCCCTTAAGAGAATTTCTTTATGCTGCCCCCATAACACCAATGTTCCCAAACCACCAACAAAGCTGGGCAGGAAGGAAAAGGATCACAAGCACAAACGCATGCAGAGTCTTCTCCCCCACTCAAGGTGAATTTGTTCCAAGATATCAGTTTTTATGCAATTATGCCTATGCATGGCAACTTTAGGGATACCCTGTTACTTGCGGGGATGAAAAATAACAATTCTTTTCTAGAGAGGGGCATAAGAAGTTTCTTTAGTATATTTTGGAGGTTTGATTTCCTCCCAAAACCAGATGTGAAATTTGTCCACTTCTCATGTTGGAGGGAAATAATAATAATAATAAAATAATAAAGTCTGGAGTGGCATCATTGGTGTGCTTGTCTACAGGGATACATGGACTCATCCTGGTGCACCCCATGACTGGTGCCCCCAGGAGGCTGGCAGAGGCAATGGGAAGGTATGGGATTTCTCTCCCCCCCCCCACTACCCCAACAGGCACCCTCCTCACTTTCTGTCCAACACCCTCCCAAGGTGCCCAGCACACCCTGAGTGGCATCACACATAGCAGGCTTCTTGACTACAATCTTAGACCTACACAATCACCTTATTCTACTTACAGACTTCTTGTACAGGTTATCAAGTCCTGGCTTTCATGTTTAATGGAATGAGGAATGAATACATTCTCAGTGGAACTATACTAAATTGCCGTGCATGAGTGGTATACTTTGCTGTTATTATTATTGCTGTTTGTGGTTGATAAATCATTTAGTTCTTTTTAGATATATTATCCATTTTGCATTCATGACACAGGCCTGCTATTATTTCCTGTCTTTAATACTATATGTGTAATTTAGAAGAAGGTTAATGTCCTCAGTACAGTGATATTCTAGCACAAAAAGGCATAGTTTCTAGGGACACATAGAACTCTAGTAAGTTAATCAGACATTCAAACAAATTAGTCAAGTGCCTGGTGCAGAGAACAGTTCAGCTCAAACAATTATTGCAAAAGGCAAGAGATGAAAAGACCCATGAAAAGGCCAAGCTATCAATCCATTTCCCCCACTAACGTACATACAAATAACAATTTGACTGTGGGCTAACAGTGAGTAAGATGGTCTCCGGAGTTTATATTACCAGTCAGTCCATTATAGCTGACATCCTCAGGTTTATACATAGGTCAAGCATGAAAGGTCACTACCCACTAAAGGCTATTAACTGCATTCTGTGTTTGACATAATCTCTCTTTGGCTTTTTTAAAAAGAAAACATCCCATCTAAAAGGGATGTTCATGAAGTGCAAAAATCCTTTTGCAATTGTTATTTCTTCTTTACACTTTATCAACCTGTGGGTGGTATTCAAGAGGATAATAAGCCGTCCAGTATGGCCAGTAGACGCTGGGACAGTCATAGGCTTGCCATGCTGGCTGTGGGTTTTGGAGAGTGATGATTTCAAAAAGTAACTTCTGAATAGAGGAGGTATTAATTCAAGTAAGTTTGAGGAGATACAAAAATTACTCATAGAAACGCTAGTGCTATCTTCACTATCTAATATTTAAAAGCATTGAGGACAGCATTATGATGATTACTATAACCTGTTTTTGGAATAGATTGATTCTCTATTGCCTTGCCTCTCTCTCTCTCTCTTGAATAATTTTTGTGGGCTCTTCGGGATGTTTAGGTTGGTGCCAGAAATACAAATGGGAATACAAAACGAGATGACACAAAATAAGCAGTCCTTCAACTGAATTGGAAGATGTTTTCTATAATGTGAGTGTTGCTATGATCTAACCATGTTGCAGATCATTCTATTACTCCAGCCATCTCTTTTCCCTCACTTGACCAAGGTTGGATTGAGAAATGGTCTTCTCTGATGCCCACCAATGTGCAGTGAGTAAGAGGATACTATGTCATCCACCTGAGCTACTTCCTGAGTCTGTTGTGTAGTGCATGGTCCCACAGGTTTGGTCCATTTTTTCTTCACTGGATCCCTGGCTCCATGATACAGAGCTAGCACAACTCACTGACTTGACTTATTGTAGACTTAGATGACACCTGGTAGCAGGTGAAGGGAAAGTTTTGGGCACCTGCTTAAGCAATGAGAGAAAAGCACCATTGAAGATGGTAATCTAGTTGATCAGATCAGTGGCATTTCCAAGACAACAGTCTCTGCCCAACCACAGTGTAGAATGACTTCTACCCTGTCTAGATCTCTGCAAGGTCAAAAGGTTTGTCACCTTCACCACCGCCATGCCTCCTCACTTGTTACCTGACTATCAGACTCAGCCATTGCCTGACTGCTGCTTTGTGATGCAAATGACATGCTACCCTCAGCCTCCTCTAACCCCTGTGCTGTGCTATGGCTATGCTTGCAGTGCCAGTTCTGGCCTGCATTGATGAGGTGTAACACATCCTTCCTTCTGCTAGCCTTGGCACACAGCAAATCAGTAATCTGCCTCATCCATGTAGAGGTGTTTTCAGATGTCATGAGATCTTTTCAGCCCATGGGTGGCTCCGACAACTGACATATTGGGATCAGATGTTTTACTGGAATTGCCAGGAGCAAGTGAAGGCAGACTTTCCTACACTGGGGGCACTGGAGGTTTGCATCTCAGTAATGCCACAGAAGTAGAGGGAGTTCTCCAGCGTTATCTCTTGTTTTCTTCTTTTTCCTTCTAAAGCAAAATAGGGTCAGGGCAGAAGAGGGACCAGGCACTGTTGTCTGACCCAGCTGAAGGCCAGAGATGATGTTCTGCTCCTCTGCAGCTCCTTGGGTCAACACCCTACATGTTAACTCACCCAAATCCAGGAAGGTTCACTCCCCTTGAAGCTCAGTGGAGCCAAACCTGCATCCTGGTTTTGCTGCCTTGGAAAACCCTACAAGCAAAAGGAGCATGTAATGACTATTCAGGTGGAAACAGCAAAAGCTAATGTCAATTTATTCAAATCTAGATGATACCATTAAAACTATAGTAGCCAGTATTTTGAAAGCAATGGATTTATGGCAGGCCTTGAAATATAGATGGCAACAGCATTTGTTTCTACAAGAAATAAAATGTTAATTAAATCATCAACAGAGATATGATCTCTGGGAAACAAAGTAACACTAGAAATAAAGGCTTCAAACTTTGCAGGGCTTTTTCACTCCAGCAAATGATGAAATAGCTTTTACCCAATACATTGCTTGTATTTTGCTATACTATATTTTGTTCTTATCTTGATGATGTTTAAAGAGTGAAATAAATATCAGGAATAAGAAAACTATTTTTTTTTTGGGGGGGGGGGTTCTTTACACCCTTATAGCTACCACAAATTTGCAACAGGGTCATTTCATGAATCAACACGGACAAAACAGTTTTTGGGAATAACTTACTCCATAGCTATGAACCAGAAGTTCTGTTGGGAAGACAGACTCACCAGTATACATAGTCTCTCCTTCCTTTCTTGTGAAGAAATCAAACAGCATAACCCAGTGGGAGAATTCTGCTTATACACATTATTTTCATCTTATACGAAAGACCAAGAAACAACTGTCTCCAGACTATCAATCGGTTGATTCCTTTGATCCAGATTTTCTTGAAACATTACCAGTTCCTAAAACTTCTTTTTCCTTTCCATTCCCAAATGAATGGAATTTTAATTAATTTTTATTTTCACGGCAAAGTCTGCTTTTTCATGAGGGATTGGGGGAAAGTGGTATATTTTGCTGAACTGACATGGAAATGAAATAACAAACTGTGTCCTTCTGTAGAGTGAATTTATTTCAGAATGATCAGTCACAAAACAAAAGTTAGCTAACTTGCAACCTGTGAAGTGAGAAAATATCTTGATTAGATTTTCATTTGATTAGATGTCTTGGTTCAAACTTGTTTATCTGCCCAAGTAAATTGTGAACAGTATTCAGAGAAATAATAATTTAGATTCTAGGTCAATGGGAATCTAATTGTCTGTCTAAAGGTTAGTGCTATCAGTTATCATGTAATTTTAACTGACATAAAACTATATCACTAGGTGCTGGATTTTAAAGAGTTTTAACAAAATATGACATTTCCAAACAATTGGTGTTTTATATACAAGCAGTTCCCCCTCTATTATCAGTCATGTAAAGACACAATGTTTAGCTGGAGTAGAAACTGATATTTCAGATGCTTAAGATATCAATGTACAGTATTCATGAATTCTATACACTCATACCTATGCAGCTACTTTAAACACATAGCCCATATCTTTTCTCCACATTTCTAATGCAAAGATAGATATAATATTTATCTTCATATGTCTGTGGTTTCCCTTTTCATCTTCCTTTTGAAGGCAGGGAGAATCCTAGAAATTTGCCAGAAGCAATGAAGAGAGATTCCAATATATCTAGGAATCTGGTTTCAGCCCTTATACCGACATAAAAGAATTGGCTGGGAGTTTAGTTTTGATTTTTAGTTCTCTAGTTTCGTAAATTATTGATTTACCTTAATGTCTGGGATACACAGCATGTTTAGACCTTTCACACATCTAAAGATTTAATAGGCATTTTAGCCTGCAGAATTTTTCTTGAATAGACCAAAGTTCACTTGCAAGATTCCACTGAGATTTATTGACTTGTACTGCTCAATAAAACAACCTGCTACATGCCAAGAAAAGCAATGTAATATACAGGCACTTGTTCTTGTGTCTATGTGAATCGAAACTGGTACATGAATCAGAACGTAGTCATCCTCTCACTAATTAGGTCACATGATCTGAATATAAAGTTAAACATAACCATAATAAACCAATGTCCTTAGCAAAACATCCATATCATCTTGTCCTAGGCATGAACCCTCTGGGTGTGGGGGTGGGGGTGGGATGGCAACTATGTTGGCTGTTTACCATTTGCAATGGATTAGGTACACATTAGTCTGAATTAAAATCAAGTGAAAACACAATATAAAGGGAAGACCATTGTGAATTTGTTCTTGCTTTTGTTTTTTTAGAGGAGGGTCATCCCTTTTTGTTCAGCAGGCAGGAATGGTTTAAAGTTGTTCCTGTCAGTTTGTCCTTGCTTTTGTCCACTTTCTGCCCAGTGTGATCACCTGATCTAATGGCAAAGTAATACTTTCAGAGGTGCCAGTTCCCCTCAACTGAGGACCTTTAATCTGCACATAATTTTTATGGCTTTCTAGGTAGCACAATAGGGACTGGGGTGGCTTAGTGGTTAAGATGCTGAACATGATGACTGGAAGGTCAGCAGGTCAAGCCCCGAGTGCTGCATGATGGAGTGAGCTCCTGCCTCTGTTCCAGCTCCTGCCAACCTACTGGTTTGAAAGCAAGAAATTGCAAATAGATACAAAGGGACCACTTTGTTTGGAAGGTAAACAGCATTCCGTGCACTCCAGTGTCTAGTCATACCTGCCCACATGTCCATTGAAACATCTGTAGACACAGACGGTACTGGCTCTTTGGCTATAAACAGAAATGAGCACTGAACCATAGAGTCAGATATGACTTGCTTTTGAGCAAGGGCAACCTTTACCTTTACCTAGGTAGCACTGGAATATTATATTGCTGGATCACTTCAGGACAAGTAAAATTTTAAAAAGAGTGAGATGAAAAATGGTAATTACTTTGTCAAAGGCAACTTCTGCTATGTAAGCAGAGATCTTGTCTCTCATTCTACCGGTACTGATACCTGCAGATTTGTTTGCTGTCTGGATGACTACATAATTCAGTTGGGGGGGGGGAGATGTAGATTACAGATCCAAATGTATTTTCCCTGCTTGTGTAGTTGCACCTTTGGGAAAGTATCACTTTATGGCACTGAAATTTCCAGTGGAGAGTAGCACAATTGTTTTACATAGCTGCTTAGGCAGGTCTAATTTTTACATTTCTGTTTCCACAGTCCTCTCCCATGTCAGCATGTATATAAACAGTCTCATAATATCTAATGCAAGTGGAATATGACCCATAAAAGCATATGCCAAATGAAATGCATTGATCTGTAAGGTGCTGTTGTTTTTTCAGTCACTGTAATGTTAAAAGAAATCTATCCCACCCTCTGTATAATGTTTCATTTTGTGCAATGTGATGTGCCTGGATTCAATGGCACATTCAAGAAGTAAATCCCAGGACTTGAAAGTATTCTTTGATCAGCCACATCCCTTCTGTAGCTGAACACAGCTTTATGCCACTATTTTTGATGTTTCAACTGCCACCCTATGATCTCACCATGAGAAAGAAAAGGGGGGGGCATATTTTGGTTCATTGAGAGTTAATTAGCCATGTTGTGTATACAATGGATTATGCTTTCTCTTTTTTAAACAAAGATGAAATGAAACCAGCAATAAAAATAATTATTTGCAAATTGAATGTAAAAATCTTTTTAAATACAAATTTCTGTATCCACCCACTCTACCCTATTGTTTCCAGCAGGTTTATTATGTATTTATTATTTAATGATTACTTTTCTTTACACATTTTTTAGAAATAAGACATGGAGAACAGCAAAATTGCTAACAAACCAGCATTTCCCACATTTATGTGAGACATTCATGTTTTCTAAATATTGTAATATGAAAAATTAGGCAGATTGTTAAAAGGACTTCTTTCTTTTACTCATGTTAATGGGAAAACCACCAATCAACAAGTGTTATGTTACTGTTCCTTACACACTGATCTTGTATAAACAGTATGAAATACAGGGGCCAATACCCAGTTGTTATGCTCAAACTAGGCAAGATATTTAGCACATTGTTTAGAAAAGGAACATTTTAAAAGACTTCAATTTGCCACGATGGCTACTGGCCGACAACAACATGCTGTGTGAATGTGGAGAGATACAGAATCCAGCTCATTTTACTGTTCAGCCAATTACTGCCAAAAATATGCACCAATGAGGACTTAAGTTTGGCCAATGACAAAGCCAAGAAATTGGCTTCATTTTGGCAATCCAGGGTTTGATCGAGACATGAAAGAGAAGAATTTGTCATGTTTTCTTTCTTTCCTGATTGATCAATCTGCACATGAGGGACCCAAGGTGGCTCACAACAATTGAAATCATACACTCATCACCAGTTAAAGTATCATAAAATATATATAAAACAATTAAATATAGATAAAAATGTAAAATAATTAAAGAGACCTAAATGTAAAAGATGGTATTTCCTAGACCTCCACTTATTGTTTAAAAGCCTATCTGATGAGGAAAGAGGGAGGGGTCCAACCTGGCTTCTTGTAACAATGCACTACAAACCCCAAGAGCCACCACTGAGGACCTTCACCACACAAGCTTGGGAAGGGGATGGAAATGAGAGAAGGATCCTTCAAACAGCCTGGATCCAAGTTTTATAGGGCTTTATAGGGGTCGCCTCGACAACCGGCCCCAGGACATTTTCCCACTTTCTTGCAGCCTGTGAAGCTGCTGTAGTAAGGCAGATACATGCTCCTTGTAATCATGGCCAATCAGAAGTCTGTCTGCAGCATTTTAAGTCAGGTGAAGTTCGTATCTTGCCTTCAGCGTACTTTGTGGAAGGTAAATGCAAGCTTACTTTGCAAATATGATTGGTGAGGGACACATCTCTTTAAAAATCCTGCTGCAGGAGAGGAAATGGCTCATTTGGGTGTAGAAGTGTTGCACTGGTTGGATAAAGAACAAGAACTGTTTAAGACAATTAAACAAAGTAAGTTCCAATCCTTTGGGCACATCATGAGGAATGACATGAAATATAGAATACTCCAACTTGCTATGCAAGGGAAAGCCCTAGGAAGAGAGGCCTTGGACATAGATGGATTTGGTGGCTGAAGAACCTGAGAGACTGGTGTTGAATGTCCTTAGAAGAACTGTTCTGAGGAGTTAAGAACAGGAAGACTAATTGCCATGATGATAGCCAACATCTGGAACAGATATGGCACTTGAAGAAGAAGAAAGGTGTTTACCATTTAGTTTGACCCAAATTCAAAATGCATTTCAGCCTTGCACAGGAAAGGGAGTTCAAATGAGGCAGCTGGATGTTGGAATTAGAAATTTTTCTTTCTTTCTTTGACTTTCTGCTTTTTAGGCAATTGCCAAAATGTGCTTTGCACAAGGCTAGCAAGAGTGAGACATGCATACTTTTAGTGACACTTCTCCTCCCAACCTTGATGGAGAAATCATACAAAGGCACTGGTAAGACCATCATTTTAATGTGGCTACAGAATACTGCCCTGCCTTATTAGAGTTCTCGGTCTCATGGAGTCATAGGAGAATTGTGTTCAGGGATGGAAAAGGTAAGCCAACATGGAGAAACATACTCTATTCTTTCCACACTTACATTAAAACCTTCCTTGGTAAATGGAATGTTTGTTACTGTGTTCCTCCATCCCTTCCTTCTGCCTGTTTTTCCGAAATGTAACACCAGTTTTCAGCCAGGTTTGTTAAAGCCTGCAAATCCACATTTGCATTCTTCTTGTATACAAAGCAGGAGGAATAATTATATTTTTTGTCCTTTCTTACAAGATGGCAGGGAGATTCCCCTCTGCCCCATGGCATGAAAAGAAGGTTCTCATGTTTGTGAGAACATTTTAGTACAACTGCATAAATCGTGCAAATCATGTAAATTGTGCAATACTACAAATGCAGAAGAGAATAAGAAAAGATGGAAAGAGTACACAGAGAAACTCTACAAAAAGGACCTCAACACTCCTGATAATAATAATGATGAGGAAATTGAACTTGAGCCAGACATCCTAGAGAGTGAAGTCAAAAAGGCCCTAAAAAGCACTGGAAACAACAAAGCTAGTGGAGATGACGGTATACCAGTTGAATTTTTCAAAGCCCTAAAAGCTGATGGAATCAAATTATTGCATTCTATATGTTAACAGATTTGGAAAACAAAATAATGGCCACAGGATTGGAAAAGATCAGTATATGTACCAATCCCAAAAAAGGATAATGCCAAAGAATGTTCAAATTATCGAACAATTGTGCTCATCCCACATGCTAGCAAGGTGATGCTAAAGATAATACCGGATAGACTGCTGCAGCATGTGGAGAGAGAATTACCAGAAGTGCAGGCAGGGTTCAGAAGGGGCAAGTGAACTAGAGACCACATTGCCAACATATATTGGATCATGGAGAAAACAAAGGAATATTGGAAACAAGTCTATTTCTGTTCATTGACTACACCAAGGCCTTTGACTGTGTGGACCACAACAAAATGTGGCAAATAATTAAAGCAATAGGAATACCAGAACAAGTTACGTGCCTCATGAGAAATCTGTACATGAGTCAAGAAGCAACAGTTAGTACAGAATAAAGAATGAAGGAGTGTTTTGGAATAGAAAAAGGAGTAAGACAAGGCTGTATTTTGTCACCCTGCTTATTCAACTTATACACATAGCACATAATGTGCAATTCAGGGATGGAGGAATCACAATATGGGATCAGAATTGCTGGGAGAAAATTCAACAATCTGAGATATGCAGATGATACTACCCTAATGGGAGAAAGTGAGGAAGACCTAAAGAAGCTCCTGATTAGGTTGAAAGAAGAAAGTGCAAAAGACTCACTTGAGAAAGCCTTGATTCTGGGAAAGGGGGAGGGCAAAAGAAGAAGGGGTGGCCGAAGATGAGATGGCTAGATGGTATTGTAGACACAATGGGCACAGAGCTGGGCAGGTTGAGGAGGATGGTGGAGGACAGAAGTGTCTGAAGGACAATGGTCCACAGAGTCTCAAAGGGTCAGAATCAACTGTGCGACTGAACTACAAAAACAACAATATGTGTATTGTTGCATGGACTTTTGCAAGTTAGAAGTATTTGATAGTTGTTTGTAACTCTTTGAGTTGTCATCCAATCACTGTGTGTGTGCTTTTAAAGGAGGAAAAAGATGAGCTTTCTGCAAAGCGAATTGGTGCAAACTGCAGAACTCTTAATGAAAAATGTCCCATGTCATGTTCTATAATTGAATGTGAGAAATCGCATATATTTTCTCAACAGCCTCTCTCACCATGCTGAGACAGTGTGTTGTGTTGAGAGTGATACCTTTGTGAAGATTATAACTTACAAGAGGTTCACCTAAAATTATTAAAATAGTAGGTTAATTTATCCATAGGTAGAACAGGGTGCAGAATCATATTGGTCCTCCCAATAGGTTTTCATAACTTGTTGCAACTAATTTATAAGGTACTGAGATGCATCATGATCACATGCCTCATTATATGCCTAGTTGCAATTAGTTCCAATTGATTATAGCACTCTATACAAATCTTATACAAATAACATAGGCTTACAAACCCTGCTATTTTCATCATGCAATTCTAATTCAGTCCATTCCTTCTGACATCTCATATGATTTGGACTTGTATTGAGATAAAGTCTCATCAGGTGTACAGCTTTACATGTGAGAAACCTGTGTTCTCAGGAACACTGATGGTGAAGGGATCCAGATCACATGAATAACCTTCCCTGCATGTCTACATGTGTGAAAGTTTTTTGTTTCTTTTCAGATAATTATAGGGTATGCACTGATGGATTGTCAAAAGTGATGTGAGTCAAATAGCAGAATATCACATCTATGCTCATCAGCACAAACCCCTTTTGTTGCTCATGGACTGACAGTGTGTGAACCTATATTCTGAGCAGTGCCTTTGTATAATTCTTTTCCATTCTCATGTGGCTGTTGGTTGACAGATAGCATTTTTGTACAAATGACATGAGAATAATAATCATCTTGATAGCTTTTGCAAGTATTTCAGATAACATCCTGCCAGGTATAAATTTTGATTGCAGTTGTGTTGGCTTTTCTTAAAGCAACCCTTCTAATAAGTAATAGTAGCTTATAAGCTTTCCCATACATTCCTGCCATTTACTTTCTGCTTCAAAAGTTATTTTATGCAGAAACATTAATTAATGGTAATTATAACAAAAATCAAAATACCACTTTATTTCTATTCATGTTAGCCGAGTTTAACATTTGGAATGGGAGTGTGGTGATTAGGCATTAAAAGTGATCCCTTTAAGGATATGAATGATTGGAACAAAAAGGATTGCTTCATGGGGTGTTTCAACACACACACACACACACACACACACACACACACACACACACACACACATATAGCTCGCACTGTACAAAACACAATCATATGATAGCTTCTGGGGGTGCTCCTGGAGCATGAAGTTTGTCCAAGACCATGTAGGCTAGCTTTTCTCCTAAAAGGCACAGTAGGCAATCAAACATCCAACCTCTACTCTGTAGCCAGACACCTAACTCACAGACCAATCAAGTCACCCAGTAATGGTCAAGAAATTAAAGAGAGAAAGTGCACCAGATAAATCAGTGTGTATTCCAGTCATCAAAAGAACATTCACACACAGGTGAAAATTTTAGTAAAGGTTTCCCTTGCTCGTAAGCCAGTAGTATCTGACTCTAGTGTTCAGTGCTCTTCTCTGTTTCAAAAACAAAGAGCCAGCACTGTCTGCATCTGGGCTCATGTGGCAGGCATGACTAGACACCAGAGCACACAGAACGCTGTTTACCTTCCCACCAATGTGGTCCCTAATTGCAATTTCTTGCTTTTGAACTGCTAGGTTGGCAGGAGCAGGGACAAAGACGGGAGCTCATTCTATCCTGCAGTACTTGGGAATTGAATTTATGACCTCCTGCCTTCCAGTTAGCATCTTAGCCACTTGAGCCACTGCAGTCCCCATGAAAATTTTAGGTCAAAGCAAAATGCCATCATGAATGGCAAGTAGTTCTACCAAGCAGATCGGCTACACAGCCATTTAAACCAGGGGTTCCCAAACTTTTTATGCCATGGGCCTGACATGTCCCCCAGACAGCTGAGCGGGCTAGATTATGCCTCCAGAAGTGGAAGTAAATCAGCCCACTTCCATGTTTACAACAGCCACAGGCACATTTATGGCTGATGTAATCACATTTAACACATGCGTAGGCACATTTTACAGCTGTTGTAAATGTGCCTGCTTCCACTTCTGGGTGCAGCCACATGAACTGGTGCATGGGATGGGTCTGGCCTATGGGCCATAGCTTGGGAACCCCTGCTTTAAACCTTGCAGCAGAAGAACAATTATGTGCAACAGAAATCCCAAGCAAAATAACCTCAATGTGGGCTTCATGAAGGGCAATGGAACAGAGAGGAAATGAAAATCTGGTAAGCCTCTACAGACCTCAATCTGAAAAGAGATCTGGTTAGGCAGTGGCAAATATTTGTTCACCCTTAAGGCAGCTAAAAGATATGGAGAAAGGACTCAATTTCAGTGATGGGATGTAACAGGTTCGCACCAGTTCACAAGAGCCGGTAGTAACTTTTCCCAGTGTCCCGGTAGCAGCTTTTGGGGGGAACCACCTTCGGGGATTACCTTTTCACTGGTTCCCTCACTGCGCATGAGCGCCAAGCACTTGGTGTGCATGCACGCCTACAGTGCTTGGTGCGTATACACAGCGTACTTATTGTCCTCCCAAATGGGGAGGAGGAAGAGAAGCTGCTAGCCTGATGCTCCCTATAGCCTTTGGATGTGGTGTGTCTGTGTGTCTGTGTGTATTTTAATGTGTATTTAATACCTTTACCTATATTGACGTACTAACACAGTTTATAAAAAGGCCTGGTGGCCGGCAGGCCTGGCGGACTGGCTTGGGGTTTTAAGCAAAGTCTTGGATTTACCTCATCAATAAGCTACACCTGTGCTGTTCCAATTGCTGTTCCGATTGGAGAACCCTTAAGGAAGTACAGCAGTTTTACATTTACATTAAGGCATATTATCCTAGAGAACTGGTACAATGACCATATCCATCTTGCAACATGGTGCTGCCCAGGCCCTTATACTAACAGGTAAGTGACGGTTTTGTGTTTGGGGTGGGTGGATGAGTGTTTGGGTGGGTGGGTGTATTTTAATGTAATTTTTATTTTTTTATTTTTTTTTATTTACAGGTGTGTGGTGTGGGTGGGTGGGTGAGTTGAGGGTGTGTGTGTGTGCTTATTTTTATGTTGTTATTTATTATTATTTTTTCTTTGGCCCTGCCCATGACATCATGACATCATGACGTTAGCTCCGCCCATACTGTGATGACATCACGGTGGGGTGGTAAAAATTTGATACCCCACCACTGCTCCATTTAGCCCTTGATGTGCAACCACATCCTTAGAAAAATGTACTATCTTAACATTTGTTTTTGTTTTCTCTTCTTCTCTCTCTTCCTCCTCCTCCAAGTAAAAGTGGTAATGACTTTCCAGACATTACTCTACACTAATAGTTCTTTTGTTGAGGTCAAAATCCATTTAAAAACATTGCTGGAAACAAAGCACTACTAAAGTGATGGCACACAATCATATTCTTCTTCTGAGCACTGTCTTTTGCAATAGCGCCTCATACGGTGGGAAATTAACTTGGGTGCATCTCCTTTTTCTCTTTTTGTAATGCTTTTTGATATTGTAATACTGATACTTTTTGATACTGTGATTGTAATGATTTGTGATGATGATATGATTTTGTTTGTGATCAGTGATGATAATATGTATTGTGATTATTGTTAGCCGCCTTGAGTCGCATAGCTGAGTGGGCGGCATGCAAATAGAAGAAATGTAATGAAATCTATAATTTGCAACCGTTAAACCATTGCAAAAAATGAGGGGATCTCTCCCCCCTCCCCCCAGGTTTTACATTTCTTATCCCAGTGTTCTTCCAGTGATACAATAATAATAATAATAATGAAAATATCAAGCCCCATCAAATTTTATTTTCACAAAAAACTATGAAATAGATTTGACTGAAAATTACGGCCTGTGCAAAGTCAACTCAGTGAGTTTCATAAATGAATGAAGATTTTAATCTCACTATCCTGTTCTAATATTCTTACCACTAAACCACACCAGGTCTTTTTTATATTGATGATTTGTTGCTCAGTCACACAGTTGAGTCTGACCCTTTGCAACCCCATGGGCCACAGCACACCAGGCTGCCATCCTCCATAGTCCACACAGATCTATGCCCACTGTGTCAAGGTTGCTGTCTAGTCATTGTATCCTCTGCTGCCCCCTTCTCCTTTTTCCTGCAATCTTTCCCAGCATCAGGGCGTTCTCCAGTGAGTCCTCTCTTCTCATTTGGTGACCAAAATACTTGAGCTTCAGCTTCAGTATTTGTCCTTCTAAGGAACAGTCAGGGTTGATTTCCTTTAGAATTGACTGATTTGACCTCCTTGTAGTCCAGGGGACCCTCTTCTCCAGCACCACAATTCAAAGGCATCTACTCTTCTGTGCTCAGCCTTCCTTATGGTCCAGCTCTCACAGCCATACATTGATGATAGGTGCTATTTATTATGTTTTTTGCTACTGGAAAATAATTGATGAAGATGAATTCATGGATTTTAAGTTTTATTCATCTTATTTTCAAAAGCTACTGGTGTAAAGAATACCTTTTTATATCTGTTTTCTTGGAATGAGTTTAAAATGTGTCTTATATGAAACTTATCAGCCTCAACAATTGAACATTCAGCAGAGCATTGGTTTCCCCCATTGAATACCAGAAGAAATTCCAAGGTAAATATGAAACTAAGATTTTCAATAAAGAGGAAAGGGAAAAATAGAGCTTTAAAATTGTCTTTGAATTTGTTACAAAAACTTTGGGTTTCTTAAGTTAAAAAAATTGCACTTATTTTTAAAATAATTGTGTTAGTTTGAACCTATTTTTTATTTTAAATTATGCTTTTGTTGAAAGAAGCTAAATTATGAAGGAAAGTGGTGTAAACGTTTCTCAAAAATCAAAAAGCGACATGATAACAAAAAGGCAGGAAACTCCTGCAGCAGTAATTCTAAATTAAATATTTCTCTGTGTTGTGAGCCATATGCAGACTTATATTATCTGCTGATTAGAGTGTAATCCTCCAGTGCTGTGGCTCAGGGCCAACATTTCTTCAAGCTTAGGGGTACTGGCAATTAAGCAATAACATCATCAGTTAGAGAACAGCCACTACATCCCTTGTAGCAAGTTGACATAGGCTTTCTCCATGCAACAAGACAACTCAGTGAGCAATTTGAAAATCCCCTGAGATTCTTCTGCCCCAGTCAAGGAGGAGACAAGTATTTCCCCCTACTTCCAATTTCTCTGTAATTTGCATTAAATGTCTACAGAGCAAGCACAAAATGACTGGTGCAAAATGGGCATTTTCACATATAAAAGATGGACAAAGTGTCCCCCTTCCCAGAAAGTGTCAATTTAGGGCAAAACATGGCATCTTCTATGTATGGTATTGTTCTTCCCAATGCAGTATCTCTGTTGAGACCAGTGTAACATTTCTCACGATTTCCACTGGCAAGAAGAAAAATGTTCCAGTTTTCATTCTCAGGGTTGTTGGGGTCCAGCCCCGTTGGTGGTGAAGGGAAAAGAGGGGGGTGAGAAAAGAATAGACTGCAGTCTGAGATCTGGTGCAAAAGAAAAGGAGGGTCTGGAATACCCCCACTCAGGTCAGCATGTATTTATTAGGTTCAGGGTACCACCCCTTTTGGGGAGGGGTTACAGGTAAAAGGCGGGGTTACAGGTAACAGGAAACAATTCACAGGTAACAGGAAATAACCTTATAAGGGCAGGTAAGGGGTCAGAGGTTGCACAGGTTGGGTCAAGGGCTACAGGTCATATGCTAAACTTGCCTCATGGTCAGAGCACATGGCCAGACATGCCCAGGCATGTCCTATATTGCTGACTCACCGCTGACTAATTTAGGCAGGCTCACTCTTTGCAGTAAACAAGGCCTCAATATAGGCAGGCTTGCTCTCTGCAGTAAACAGACAAGGCCTCAAATTACTAACTAGAATAATACTTCAATGGCTAACTAAAACAAGGCTAATACTACTGATATACACAAGGTATAATTAAACTTCCACATCTCAACCTTTTTAATTTTTATTTGCTTAACGCATAAGGGTTAACGTATCTTCGCCAGTCAGTTCCTCTGCTTCAGGGCCAAGTGGGTGATATCGTAGTTGATAAATTTGCTTACCAGATGTTGGTTTAACAGCAGAGCAACAATGATGGAGTGTGGATATGAGAATGGGAGAACAACATAGCATGACACATATGAATGCAATAGCAACAATGATTATATTCTTAAGCAAACCTAATCCTGGCAGCCAAGGCAAGAATCCATCAAGGGAGACAGATAGTATTCAGCAAGTGTAAAAAGGAAGCCTGTAAACATATTGGGTGTCAACAATCAGGTTAAATGGAGTATCAGGAAAAGTATGAAAAGCAAGAATTACAGCAGCAATTTCAGATCGCTGGGCAGAGGTCTGCCTATCAGTGAAAAGGATTTTCCACTCGCCTTCAGGGTCCTTCCATGTTAGGGCCCCACGTTCAGGTGATCCATCTGTGAAAAAAGTCACTGCATTATGCAAGGGAAGGGGAGAGAGACAGAGGAGGGTTATGACAGATAGATCCCCAAAAATCAGCAATGGCAACCTGGAAAGTCTCAGAATGCTGGTACAAAACAACCACCTGCTCCTGTGAAAGACGAAAGCAAACAGAGTCAATGTCATATTCTGTAAACTGCACAAAAGATCAGACACCACCTCTGGAAGGGAATAAATGTTTTTGCGTGGTGTGTGTGAGAAAGATGTCCACGATGGCTATGCTGTGCCAAGTAGCTGTTGCAATTGCACCAAAGTGAAGGCTTCAGGGGTCTTGATGGCTGGCATGACTGGAATAGCAGCAGAAAGTTTGTGTCCCAGGTCTTGGTAGGGCGGCATCCGCTGAACCTTTTCTGGTGTGACGATTAGCCCATGGGCCAGTAGCCCTCACCCATGAGTATCTCCATGGGTACTGAAGGATTGGTCCTCTGGTATGCAGCGGCGAGATCATGGCACCCATTTACCTCTGCCAGGGGGAGCAAGTCCTTGATTAGCATATGCCAGTCCTCTGGAATCATCTTAAAAGTGAGCAGGCCTTCCATCACTGCCCTAGTAAAAGGCGTGTACGTTCTGGACTCAGTAACAGCATTTTTAAGTTCCTTTGCTAGCGGAACCCATTGATCAGGGACCGCGGCTGCTCCAGCCACCACTGGAGTGCCCTGGATGACAGGAGATGCCATAGCATCAGCACCGGAACTTTCCAGCATGACTTGAGCTAGAGCAGATGAAAAGGCTGAACGTTGCTCAGGCTGCCCTCCAAGCTGAGGGGGCTGTGAGCCAGCAGGCTCAACCTGGGGTGAGGTGGTAAGGTCTGGATACAGTCTTTTAACCTCCTGCCCTGGGGGGTCTGGGGGCTTCCATTCCCTGTTGTTGTAAGGCGGAGGCGCGGTGGGCAAGGCAACCGGAAGTTCTGCAGGGGGCAGGGGCAGAAGAATTTGAGGCAAGTCTTCTGGAAGCATTTGGTCTAGGAGGATGTTCTTCGGGGTGAGACTTTGCAAACACACACGGACCTTACACCAGGCGTGCAATGCAGGCGCAGTGATTCTGAGGTGGCCTTGGAAGACTGTGCCTATCTTGTCCCAAGTCTTTAGGTCTAGGGTGCTGGGACCCACTTGGAACCAAGGGCACACATTGCTAATGGTACGAATTAGATCTTCCACTTCCCTTGGAGTGGCACTGTAACCATTCTTGGAGAGCAGAAAGAGAAGGTCTTTTTGAAATTTCAGTTGCGGAGAAGAGAGGGAACTACCCATGATTTCAGCCTACATGTGTCTAACTTGACCTTGTTTTACTCACTGTTGGGATCCTGAAAAGGATGAATTAGGCGCCTTGGACCTTCCTCTGGTCGAAGTGAGTAAGCAGACCTTTCCGGTCGTGAGTAGGCAGACCTTCCTGGTCATAGATGGGCGATGAAGCAGCGTCGTTGTTCCCCTTTCCGGTTCTGTGCCTCCAATTCTTCACCCGCGTTGCCTTGCTGTGGTTTCAAAATGTGATCTGCGTTGTTGTTTCCAAAAGAATCCGAGCTCACGGCACCAGATGTTGGGGTCCAGCCCCGTTGGTGCGAAGGAAAAAGAGGGGGGTGAGAAAAGAATAGACTGCAGTCTGAGATCTGGTGCAAAAGAAAAGGAGGGTCTGGAATACCCCCACTCAGGTCAGCATGTATTTATTAGGTTCAGGGTACCACCCCTTTTGGGGAGGGGTTACAGGTAAAAGGTGGGGTTACAGGTAACAGGAAACAATTCACAGGTAACAGGAAATAACCTTATAAGGGCAGGTAAGGGGTCAGAGGTTGCACAGGTTGGGTCAAGGGCTACAGGTCATATGCTAAACTTGCCTCATGGTCAGAGCACATGGCCAGACATGCCCAGGCATGTCCTATATTGCTGACTCACCGCTGACTAATTTAGGCAGGCTCACTCTTTGCAGTAAACAAGGCCTCAATATAGGCAGGCTTGCTCTCTGCAGTAAACAGACAAGGCCTCAAATTACTAACTAGAATAATACTTCAATGGCTAACTAAAACAAGGCTAATACTACTGATATACACAAGGTATAATTAAACTTCCACACAGGGTAAAATAAACAAACAATTTACATCATTTTACATTTTTTTAACACGATTGCCCTCACCTTTTGTGCCAGTACTGTGAAAATGGCTTTGGGAAGCAAGAAATTGCAAGTAGATAAATAGGTATTGTATTGCTTCACAGTGAAAGGTAACAGCATTCGGTGTGTTCTGGTGTTTAGCCATGCCTGCCACATGTCCACATAAATGTTTGCAGACTGGGACAGTGCTGGTTCTTCTGCTATAAACAGAGATGAGCACCGTACTTTAGAGTTAGATATGACTGGCTTTTGAGCAAGAGCGACCTTTACCTTTACTATTTCTATGTTTAATGTTCATTACATTATAAGTGACTGCCCTATACAGTATGTATATTTCTTCATCCAAATAGACTGCTGCCTTATGACTCTTACAGAGAAGCTTTGGATCCAGTTCAATGAAGTTTAGCAGAACTTTTTTTCAGTTCTGTCAGGCCTGGATTAAAAAAGAAGAAGGGAGTAAACTGAAGTGATTTGAATGTAACAGGAACGATGAATGAATTAATTCAACTCTGTGACTTTTGCTGCAGATGGTGGGTGGGCAAGGGTCATATACTCATGACAACAAGAGTATGAAGAATTATTTTCTCTCTAACAGCTTGGTAACAGCATGGAGTTGATGAGCAGAGACAAAATGTTAAATGTAAATGGACTGTTATTATCAGATTATTCTTATATTTTGTTCAAATAAAGAACCTGATGTCTGAATTGAACATAGAATTAATAAAAGTAAATGGCTTCTCAATAATGCTAATTCTCAATGAATTAAATACATTTCCCCCTAAAAGATGTTACAACTATAGTGAGACATCTATACTGAAAACAAGGATAAGCACAATAGAAGCAGGCAGAATATGATCAAACCAAGAAAATTAAATAGCTATATATTTTAATGGCTGTGTTAAAACCTGTTGCCTGTAGCTGTGATTACGTCCAGGCTAAGCAACCAAATGCATATTAATTGAGGGGGGAAGTGCCATAGACAGCTAATAATAGAATTTTCCACTAAAATATATTTTTTCATCTTGTGCTCAGAATCATCTCCTGTGGCATCATGATTATATGAGAGTCATTGTGTCAGGTAGCAAGGTCCAAAACGTTGCAGAGCTTTGTAAACCAGTACAAGAAACTTGAATCTGCCATGGAATTCAATTGGTAACCAATGGAAGCACATCAGAACTGGGGCTCGATGATCATATTTCAGTGTATCTATATAAATCTGGCAGCTGCATGTTGGAAACATTGGAATTTCTGTACCATTCTCAAGGGCAGCCCCAAACAGGGAGCATTACAGTAATTAAGAGATTACCAATGTGTAGACCAAGGTAGTCAAGGATCTCCTGTTCAGGTAAGGGTATTGCTGGGCAATTTGCTTCAACTGATAAAAAAGCAGCTCTGGCCAAAGCAGACACCTGATTGTCCAAGGTAAGAGCTGGCTCAAGGATAATACTCAGTTTGCAACAGGTAATGCCATCAAGCCTAGGGAGGTTTCCAAACAACTGGTTGGAGTCAGCCCTAACCAACCAGACCACCATCTTGAAAGAATTTAACCTCAGCTTGTTCTCCCTCATCTGGTTTCTGATCACCTCCTGACATTGTCCCAGAACCTGGACAGCCACCACTGCTGAGGTGGAAAAGGAGAGATACAGCTGTGTATCATCAGCATACTGATGACAGTAAACTCTAGATCTCTGGATGACCTGATCCAGCAGCTTCACATAATTGTTAAACAGCATAGGGGACATTGACTAAAGAATCTGAAAAGATAATCAAAGCTTTTGAAATGCGGATCTACAGACGGTTGCTAAGGATGTCATGGGTTGACCATGTGCCTAACGTAGAAGTATTGCGCTGAATGGACAAAGAACAAGAACTCTTTAAGACCATTAAGCAAAAAAAGCTCCAATACCTTGTCTATATCATGAGGAATGACATAAAATATAGAATACTCCAACTCACTCTGCAAGGAAAGATCCCTGGGAAGAGAGACCTTGGACACAGATGGACTTCATGGCTGAAGAACCTGAGAGACTGATGTGGCATGTCCTCAGAAGAACTGTTCTGAGGAGTTAAGAACAGGAATACTATTGCCATGATGATAGACAATATCCAGAATGGAAAAGGCACCCAAAGAAGAAGAATTGGGGAGATGGCCAATCCTGTTGGACCAAAGGACAAGGTCATAGCCAGAGGGGGCCAGGGGGTCCCCAAAAATCCTCCTGAGCTAACAGCCTGTCCCCCAAACCCACATGGGATGCTAATGTTAGTGTGTGTGTGTGTTACATTGTTGCCCCTCCTGAACCCCCCCCCCCCTACAAAGATCTAGAATCCTGGCTACAACCCTGCCAAAGGATCTAACTCTGTTTCCCACAGCTGACCATCTACACACAGTCACTGAGAAAGGCCTTGGAACCAGGCCAAAGTTGAACTGGCATTCCTATGTCCTGACAACTCTTTGAAGAGAAGACTATGGTTGACAGTGTCAAAGACTCATGAGAGATCCAAGAGCACCAATAGAGTAGCATTATCCCGTCAGAGTCTCTTAGGGGGTCATCAATCAGTTTGATCATAGCTGTTTCACTGCTATGACATGGCTGGAAAGGAGAGTTGGGATCTGTTTCTTCCAGGAACACCTGCAGCTGGTCCACCTCCACTCTGTTAACTTCCTTGCCTAAAATGGGTATTGGTGGCCAGTCTATATTTTTTAAAAAAATGTGCTTAATGATTGTGTCCAAATGAGGGGGTAAATAACCCTCTAGCATAGAGGAGTTAATGATCTGGGTGGCCCATTAAGCTGTTGTCTCAATGACTGCTTTAACCAGCCAGGAGGGTGAAGAGTTAAGGCAGAAAGTGGTTGCTTTACAGACTGCAAGTGTCTTGGTGACAGTTTCTGATGTTACAAGCTGATAATTGGTCACATAAAACAGGACAAAGCAGTGCATTGGACACCTCATGTCAATTAATAACAGTAACATGGAAGTCAAGGTCCCTACAGATGGCCTCAACCTTAGATATAAAGTGTGCCATGAATTGATTACATGTCATGACATCAGGCTGAGGCACATCTGTCTGCTCAGCATTTACAAGAGTGCAAAAATATGAAAAAGCTTCACTTGGCTGTTAAAGGATTTTATTATCCCTTTAGAATTCTATGCCTTTCTAGCAGATCTTATTGCATGGGTATACCTGATGGAGCAGCCAGATTAACATCCGTGGGAACTCTCCTCCACTTGCTTTTTAGTCTTTTCCTACATTGTTTCAAGTCTGAAGTTCATCAGTGATGGGTTGGGTCTGAAATGGAGAAGGCATTTAGGAATTATCAGCATGGGTTACTGCTGTATGCCATTTGTTGACTAGAGCTTCAACAGGATTACCAACTACTCAGCAGAAAACATCCCAAGGTCATCTGGAAGCTAATTGGATTCACAAACAATGAGGACACACCATCTTAATCTATCCTATCTCTCCTTGGAAGGTAAACTTCACCAGATAATGTTTCGACTATGACATGGGAGTGGGAGACTAGTTTACCACTCTTGGATCATCTCCCTACCCAAAAGATAACACCAGGTCAAGAGTGTGACCTGCTAGGTGTGCAGATCCACTGGAATGCTGGGACAGGCCCAGGGAGGTTATGGACTCCATGAACTTTGCAGATGCACCAGACAAATTTGTCTTAGCATGGATGCTGAAGTGCCTCAAAAGCAACAGTCACTGCCAAGACAAAGACTGCTGCAGAAGGGAGAGCACTGACTCACAGGGAAAGAAATGCATATGTTCCTTGAACCTACCACTACATGAAGACACTCCAGATCTAGGCCTGACAAAGTATAGTCTGCTAATGTTGATGGAATCCCTAAAGATATGGATGACACTTTTCCCTTTGCCCCTCAGACCTAGAGTGGAACCTCGGTTAACAAACGGCTTGGTTAACATAAAAACTGCATAAAAAAAGGACATCCATAGAAAATAGCGGCTTGGTTTACAGAATTTTTTTTGAATGGATAATTGGTTTTCAATGCATTCCTATGGGAAACAACATTTTGGTTAATGCATTCTGGTTTCCTATGGGAAATTGCATTCAATGCATTCCTATGGGAAATTCAGTTTAAGTAATTTTCATTGTAAGAAATGTCTCAGAAAATGCATTAATTACGCTAACCGAGGTACCATTGTAGTCTGATGCAAGATGGAATAACCAGGTGGGCAAGTCGAGAGAATCCCCTCCTTCCCAGGTCTCTGTTATACTTGCCCAGTTGAGCCTTTCATCCAGGACAATATCCTGGATAAGATGATGTATATTTTGGATCAACCTTGTATTCAAAAGCAAAATGAAAAGGTCTGAAAGTAAAATGCTAGGTAGGTTATCTTGCACATGATGAATGGCAAAAGAATGGGAGTGCAGGATAGATATCAAACAACTAGCTGAACTCTTCTGAAGTGGGCAGATAATACATCAGCAACATACCTTCCTTTACCTGTTATAACTGAGATCCCAATGTTATTAAGTTTGCCCAAAGCTCAAAACTCTTTAGGCAGGCCATAGATCTCTTCCACAGTAGTCAGTAATGGAACAAACAACAAAGAAGCCCCTAATACAGTCGACAGATAAGGTAGACAATAGAAAAATTCCAGCAAAGATAATAAGAAAACTAAATAAGACTAAAAGATTAGGGCTACAACCAATTATAACGGAAGAAAAGGAGGAGGAGGAGGAGCAGGGACAGATAAAGATAAGACCAAGAAGTGTTGATCATGCCACAAGATTATTAAATCATAAAACCAAAATTTAGCCTACTGTATGGTACATGGCATCTTTCACGTTACTTTCTCATATTTTATTTTGTTTGGAAATTAATAGTAAGACCACGCTGAAAAAAGGAAACCTGAGTCTTATCTAATGTATTTTAGGTTTTGTTGCTGAAGCTAGGAGATTTGATTTAGAAGATAAAATTAGAAATAAATAATATTATATGATATAGTATGATTATTTGATTAACTGCCACACAACATGACCTCATCCCAATGGAGGCCAAAACCTCACTGTATTTGTTTGATAAAATGCAAGGCAGTACCATGGAAATTAATGTTGCTTGAAATTTTCATGATGAAAAAAATTGAGCATTCCATATTGAATTTATCTTTGAAAATATGCTACAGCTGCTTGGGAAAGGTCTCTAAATTAACAATTTCAGCTTTAAAATTAATAGCTTCATGCTGTTGCACAAAAGCAGAGCTTGACAATTTACTACAGCTGTTTTATACATGAAGATAGAACGCTCAAAAACCCTTGCAGAAATCCCACTGAGCTTTGAGCTAAATTTAAAAAGCTTTATCTTAAAAGCTTACAGGTCCCATTTGGGCTATGGTACTTCAGCGCTCTTTTCACCCCTCTCTTCTCCTACGTTGCTGTAAGAACAAACTACTTCTGAAACTTGCTTGCTGTTTAATATATACCATCTCAGAAAATAAACAAATTGGCAAAATCTACTTGAAACTAAAACAGAGATCAGCCCAGCATCTATCATTATTGGCACATGGTCCTCCTTCACCTGTAGTTCCCAAAAAGGAAATTGTTGCATCTGACAATCAGACAATGCTAGTGAAGACAATCAGACAATAAATAGGGGAAAGTAGAGAGGAGACCAGGAATGACTCCAACTGTAGTCCAAGATTTAATTCATAGAGCAAAGAAATTGTGCTCCATTCAGCTTTTTCAGCACAACAGTTGTGAATGTCTAGATCCTCTTGGTCCACGAAACAGTAATGAAGACCATTAAATATCCTATCATGTCAAGTATGAAATATCTGCCAGGATTGAGCAAGCCCTGGAGAAGCTGCTTTCCAACCCCATCCATGTCCTCTCTGTTTGCCACTCTTCCAATTTGAATATTTTATTATAACTTTCTTCTTCATTCTGTTTGACTTCCATCCTTCTCTGCCTGCCTTGCTGCTGTTGTCCTTTCCTATTAGGCTTGCAGCAGCCACAGTACCTTCTTTTGCTCTTTTGCCTCAGAAAGAACAAGAAATTTGTTCTGTTTATCACCTGAAATGACCAACATTTTAAAATTTCAAATGTAGGAGAAAGAAAAACTGTCAAATTTGTCTATTCTCAATTTGGCTAGTAGGCCAATGTATAGTTTGCTTATTTGGGGAAATATAATTCTAAAGCACAGCTAAAATTATGAAGTACATTTTTTAAATGTCAAGGCTTCACTGTATTTGCACACTAAAATAAATCTTTACTTCTTACTGGTGAAGAACATAAATTTTTCCCAAGTGAATAAATATGCCAGGTGATGTCACTATTAACAAAATGATGAAGTAAAGCATGATTAGAACATGACCACGGAAACCCCTGCAGAAGCAGACAGCGCTGGCTCTTTGGCTTTGAAACAGAGATGAGCACTGAACCCTAAAGCGGATACGACTGGCTTTTGAGCAAGGGAAACTTTTACCTTTTCCTTTACTAAGAACTGCTTAAAGACTTTGCTTTAATCATGTCTGAAACCAGGGACAAATAAAATATAAATTGAACCATGCTTGCGCCTCAATTCTACAGTAACTCTGTTTCAACACCAGTAACCAAATACTGTGTCACAGTTATGCTGATTTGGGAAAGAGATAAATTTGCTGTTCGGGCTGTCTAACCAGACCAAAAGCCCAAAGAACTGAGTGTGAACCTAACACAGCAAATGAGTAAAAATTCTTTATTTTCCATGGTAACTCAGAATCTGGAGCAAACTCTGTCTTTAAATAATACTTCTATCTCTGCACCAATATCAGAGGATGCATATTCTAGCGATAATTTACAGTACTACAACAGATTTTCAACAGTCCCAGGTAGTATGTACTCGAGTATGTCTAGTTTTTTAGCCCCCAAAATAAGTTCCACAAAGGGGACTTGGCTTTTACTTGGGTCAACTACCTCAAGGGTCCCAAAATGAGGTGGTGCAAATTCAAACATACATTTTTAAAAAGCACTAACACAACCATAAAAACTCAAAAGCATATCCACATAAATGTCTAAATTAATTATTTTTACCATATTTTCATGTATTTTAATTACTGAAACTCACTAGCACACCTGACTTATACTTGGGTCAATCTATTTTCCTAGTATTAGAGGTCCAAATTAGATGCCTTGACTTATATTCGGGATGACTTATAGTTGAGTATATACGGTATATGAATCCAGAGTCAATCTGAAAAACTTTGAACTCAGTGGACCATACACCATAGCAGACATTTATAGGATTGCAGTGCTGATCTATTTTAATTCAATAACCAAGACAGGGGGAGCATTATCCTCTTTAAAGGAAATATTAAAAGCAGAAAAGAGGAGATAATATTTACTTTTTAAATTGTCCATGCAGATATCTAATATTTGGTACCTAAATACAAGCAGGGAAGTAAATTGCTAATGTTTGCCTACTTTAATAG
Organism: Furcifer pardalis; assembly: GCA_030440675.1. Taxonomy (NCBI): domain Eukaryota; kingdom Metazoa; phylum Chordata; class Lepidosauria; order Squamata; family Chamaeleonidae; genus Furcifer; species Furcifer pardalis. Next base: position 75,000,081 of record CP126890.1, on the reverse strand, counting down.
GCACACTGATTTCATAGCCCTCTAATGCTTCTGAAAATGTTCTGATCTGTTAACAACTCTTTGGAAAAAACAGGGCCATATGGAACATCCCCACATCTGGGAAATGCTGAACTTGCAGGGCAGTGAATCCACAACAACTTTTCATCTGGACTCATTACACTACCTTGGATAGAGGTGCTGACATTGTTGTGGTGATATAATTCACCACATTGGATATCTCTTGTCATCGTATTTAGCTGTTACTTGTATCTGAGCGTACATTTTTCCTGGAAGTCATTTTCTCAGTTGATGGATGTGTCTCTGGTGACTAAATAAACTGATCCTGGCATGGAACATGCAACCACACACATTACACTGAATAGATGGCGGAGGGCGTGGTTGAGTTTGATGAAGCTTTCGTGTTTGTTGCTTAGCCTCTTCATGTCTGCGGCATTCCCCTTCAAAGTGATTGGTAGCAGAAGAGATGGTTTGGCACCAAAGTGTGCTATCTATGGTTGCTGCTTCCCATGTTTGTGGGTTTATACCTGACACCTTCATGGTTTGTTTCAGCTGGTCCTTATAATATTTCAAAGGAGCTCTGCAAGTTCTTGTACTGGAGCTAAGTTCCCCATAAATAATTTGATGAAAAAAACTGAAACCATCTATACAGCAGACATGCCCTATCCATCTAGGACATTTCAACATTTTAAAGCCAGGGGCTGGGTTACGCTCCCTCAGACAGCTTATGGGGTTGGACAGCCATTTTGCCCTTCCTCCACCCTATGGCACTTCCTGGTGTGGTGGAGGTGTTGGGGGGCCACATGAAATGATGCCACAGGCTGCATCCAGCATACAGGCTGCAAGTTGAGAATCCCTGATCAAAGATTATTGCCTATAATGGAAGCTTCAGTGCTATTTACATTTGCCTTCTCGAGGACTGTGATGTTGGTGGCATAGTCATCCCACTTGATGTTTGTAACGCGCTCTACATGTAACTTGATTATTGTAACGCGCTCTACATGGGGCTGCCCCTGATGACCATCCGGAGACTCCAGCTGGTCCAGAATGCGGCGGCCCGGGTAGTGGTGGGGTGTGGGCGCTATGCTCATGCCTCGCCGCTGCTCCGGGAGCTGCATTGGCTGCCAGTATGTCTCCGGGTGCAATTCAAGGTGCTGGTTATTACCTTTAAAGCCCTATATGGTAGTGGGCCAGGATACCTAAGAGACCGCGTCACCCCAAGATTATCTGCCCGGCCCACCAGGGCGGATCGGAGAGGCTCCCTTGTTATTCCCTCGGCGAGGAAGGCGCACCTCGCCTGTACTAGGAGGAGAGCCTTCTCCGTGTTCGCCCCGACCCTCTGGAACCTCCTGCCCACCGAATTGCGCCTTCAAACGGAGCTCCTCCCCTTCCGAAAGGGCTTGAAAACCTGGCTGGCGGGACAGATTTGGGGACCCGGGACCATGGGCTCCCATACCAAGTGGCTCATTTAAGGACTGCCCCCCTGGGTTGGATCATGGGATTTACTGTTATCTATCCCTGTGTTGTTTTTAATCTTTCGATTGTTTTAACTTTGACGTTTTAGTGATAGTTTTATTCTTGTTTTATTCTTTTTATTCTGATTGTGGGCCGCCCAGAGTCGGGTCCTCCCGATTGGGGCGGGGTATTAAATTTAATAAATAATAATAATAATAATAATGTTCAAGATGGATCTTAGCTTCTGTTGGTGAAAGCACTCAAGCTTTTTGATATCTTGGCGATAGAGGGTTTCACAGCCATACAGTAACAATGAGATAAGAACAGCTTGGTATACCATGAGCTTTGTCTGGATTGTTAAATCTTTGTTCATGAAAAGTTTGTAAAGTTCAGGTTAAAAAAATAGAGGGAATTCACCATTCCAGTCACCAGATGTCCCTTTCCAAATCCCAGAGTATGGAAACAATGTTTCCCTTGCTACCACACTTCTTGTCTTTGAGTTCTGAATATAAGAAATGTATTTTATTCTGGATCCTGAAAGATGATTTCAATGCTCTTTTCAGGCTTCTGTATTAAGATTAAAAATGACTAATAGCTTTTACTTTCCAGAAAGAAGAAATGACACAACAATATTCCAAAAGGGAAAAATTGAACCAGTGAAAAATGTAAATAAATTCAGCAATGTAGTAGATTAAAATGTTAGACAACTAAATTTTGAAAAAGTCTGAAATGTTGATGATGGAGAAAGCTCCATTTTATATATCCAACAAATGACATTTTATCTGTTTGGCCAAGAGGTACCAGATTAACAGACAGAAAAGGTATTTTGGTTTTCTCAATTTTTTAGGATTCTTGCTATTCTTGCTCAGATAAAATTCCTCTTGCCTGGAGAAGCTATTGGCACAACCATCCAGGTAAAATGGAAACAGGAAGATGTAGGCTGAAGACAACAGACACCCACCATAATTTAATAATGAGGAGGAAGAAAAGGTGATGTAGACGAAGTCCAGGAGTAATATAATTCTGTTTCAATGGATCAAAATACTTATATGCTATAAAGAGCATGATGTTGAAATGATGCTATCATTGTGTCTGAGCAATCAAACTTGTGAAAGAAGAACATGCTTACCTCTTGCTTACCAGTTATGAAACAAAGCAAGCTAATTTGCAGAGTATGAGATGTGAAGTTCTTGCTGTGATCTGCAGGTACCTTTCAGCATACAAGAGATTCCCTTTTCTGACAAGCTTTGCTTTGAACATGTTTGAATAGCACTTTGCTTTGATACACTTCAGGCAAAGTGATGCATTTTGTAACATACTTGGTGCACAGTTTCTGGGAAGATGTTCTCCAAGAGGTGTAAACATCCAAGCTGTGGCTGTTTTGCAGAACACAGAGAAATGAAAAGACAGAGGCTGTGAATGCTATCACATTGTCAAGCCTGCTTAACATATTTGCATCTCTGAAAGTGTCATGGCAGAAAGATCTGGCATGGAGATAGAAGACTGGTATCAGCAACAACCCTTTTGAAGCTGAGACCCCATGGAAAGGACGGTGACCCAGATTGCAAGTTAAACATCATTAAAATAATTCTGTTTGTGGCTTCGAAGCACTTTGGTTCTCTGATGGCACACCATTCAAAACCCCCAAACATTCCAATATATATTATATTTAAGCATTAGTTACTGTCACTAAATTTACTTATTTTATTGCTGCCTTCCTCTTTTTCAGTTCAGGAACCCAAAGCATACAAATGTTTGAGAAATAAATATGACTAAAAATAACAAACTGTAATTATAAATGCCGATTAAGTGTACTTTTTTTAAAAACGGAGGATGAAAACATTAAATAATTGTGGCGGTGGCAGCGGATGACATGGCATGATGTATGATGATCCTCTCTAAAGTTTTTTAGGTAGCGAAGACACAAAAGTGGTTTACTATTCCCTTCTTCTGTGGTGATATGGGGACTGTGCAGCTTGTCCATTATTACATAGACTGGCTCTTCTCCCTGAAGTCACAATGGGAACTGATCCCTCAATTTCTAACTCTGCAGTCATATATCTAAACCACTGACCTGTCCATCCAGGAAACAATTACAAAGTTCATCATTAAAAAGTAAAGATAGAAAATTCAGCATTGTGCATTGAAAGGACCTCTTCTTTCAAACATTTGACTGTGTAGCTCAGTGAACCAGAGGTTGGGAGTTCTGTTCCCCATTGTGCCTGTTTTGCCATGGGCAATCTGCTTTGTCCCAGGTTATCCCCCAAAAAAGGGAATGAAAAAACATTTTTGAGTACTGGACACCTAGAACATCTTGGAAAGGGATGCATTAGGTTGGAATTGACTTAGTGGCATACATTTATTATTACTTATAACTCTTCTGAAGCAGTTGGAAGAGAAAGGTATTGCCCACTGAAGGAAGCACAACAATGAGATCCCAAACTATCTCTTTTGGTCGAGTGCTCAACAGCCTGGGAACAGCCACCATAAATGACCTTTCCCACACCCTCATATGATGGGTTTCTGAAGGTGGCCAAACCAAAAGAATGGTCTCCTTGCAAATCTTAAAATCTGAAGAGACTCATATGGGAAGATACAGGCCTCCAGATAGCCTCAGGAAAGTTTAATTTATACTTTTCCACTTGGTGTTTCCATGATTTCTTAAAAGATGAAATAACCTGTTCACCGATGTCATTCTTGGCCTGTTGAACTTTGCATTCCAACCAGCATCTATTACAGAATATCTGGAATTCAGCTGTATCTCCTTGACAAGTTGTTTCTATTTAGCAGCTGTAGCTGCTGTTGTATAAACATTGAGTATTTGTATGTTTTCAAATATTAGCTGCACAAACTAAAGAAGGTTTTGTCACACTGCACAGTTGCCTAATATTCCAGAAAGTGTAAGATAGTAATCACACCACAGTTTCATCAGTATGCATATCAGCTTTGTAATTAAAGTCAATAATATCCTTCTGTGAATGTCCAAATGATATGTGCAATTATAAGAATTACATTAATTTTGTGAACATCTGTGCAAAGTAAAATCATTCCAGAGATGCAGCATATTGGCAGATTCCTCCTCCCAATTCTAAGGAGTACTAAAAAGCTTTTCCATTATAGTAAATACCTTATTTCTTCAAAAATATGAAAAGGAAGTTATGTAATTCAGCCATCATAATTTACATAAAAGTTCAAGTCATTGTCAGTTCTCAGAGGTCAGTGAAAAGTCCATTAGTTTATAGCCACTGAGTATTTGGCCAATTGGTCTTTGGGAATGTATTAAGGTTCCCTCCCCCATGACATTTACTCAGGCTACAATCAATCCCCATGTATGAAGCTTAAATCTGAATAACCAGAGCATTGGCTGTCTGGGGAGAAGGGGAAATGGTGATCCACAATTGATGTGCTAGCACGATAAGGCTCTCATGTAGAAGATAGAAGCATTTCATTATATCTTTTATGTTTTATGGACCCATTCCCACACAGATGGTTGTGAAAACCCAGGATTGGCCCCATCGTTAGCCAGAATGGGATGTCTGTTGTCAGTGGTGGGTACTGGCATGCAAGGTGCAGTAGCTGGGAGCTGGATGGACACAGTTATGTGCACCAACCCATTTCCTGCACATACTTTAAATTATACTCCAACCTGGAGCTATTAGAGAATGATGCTATTCAACTGGTTATACAACATGGAAATGGGGTGTGGTGTGGGGAAGTGATGTACAACATCATTTTGTCTTGTGTCTCAGATATGAAAAGCTCCCTGTAGCCTCTACTTAAAATGGGAAAACAATTGTCTTTCTGTGCCAAAATATTTTGACTGGCTGCTTAGGATTTAATACAACAGTGAAACAAAAGTGTCAGTATGTGTAAAACATACAACAGAGAATCATACATACCCTTTAACCTCTTGGGTAAACTAATGTTGCCATAACTACTCTACAGAATGTGGACTAACTAGACCATTATATTCCAATGTCCAAATCATTTCCTTGAGGTGGGCAACTTGAGGAAGAAAATCTATATCAGACTAAAAGCTCTGCAAATATGTTGTGTGCATGTTTTCCAGAAGATGACCCCCTGCCTTTTGTAATTAAAAAAAGGAGAATTGGGAGTTATCAAACATAGTCACAAATACAGGAAATAAAAACAAAGGCAAAATCAATTCATCTGAAATGTAGTGTTAGAAGAGAGCTTTACAGACTCCATATACAGCAAGAAAGGCAGAAAAGTGGATGCTCAATCTCTCGTTAGAACAAAAATGTAGGCTATTTTACAGTGCACATATGAAAATACAGAACTTAGATAAAAACCACACATTTTTGCTGAGGAAGGGGGTTGGCAGTAGGAAAAGAGAAAGATGTAAAATGAGACAGGTTGCCTCAGTGAAGGAACCCACCACTGTTAGTTACAAAGGCCTAAGTGGAACATGCCAGAAAAGACTATATTGCTAGGAAGTTGGGGCAGTAGGAAGAGAGAAAATCTTATCCTGAAATGCTGTCAATTTGCAAAATCTGAGCAGGGCTGTTAAAGATAACTGTAGGCAATTAAGTCATAGAATCACCATACATCAGAAATTATTTGATGCCAGATAACATATTTGGAGCATTTTTCTTAATTATCAAACAATTGTTTAGTGACAAGAGAAATGGAATAGTTGTGACTATGACAGTAAATAGGCACCAAAGCTCTAGTAATGTCAAGTAAGACAATCCCTTGTCTCTCTCTCTCTCTCTCTCTCTCTCTCTCACACACACACACACAATAACTTTACATCTTAAATAAGAGAGCTTCTGAATATTGTTTTCTCTATTCTCCTTTAAATATCTTTAAAATTACTTTTACAAATCGGGCACAGAAGCCCTTCCTAAGCATAAGTCCTGTTTGGCCAGGAAGGAATAAAAAATTCAATTTGATGCTGATTGACAGGGACAAAAGTTCATATTGCCCCAGATGTGGAGCTGATTTCCCCTTTGAAAACCTGTGTCAGGAGTCTTGTCTCAGAAATCAGGAAAGTTTCCTGAAAGCACTGAGGATTGACAGACACAGCTGCTCTGTGCTTTTGAAATGCAGAAAATACTTTGAATGTGTCTTTAAAAATGGTATGCTAATTTCCTGGAGGTACATGACAAAATGTCCCTCTTTTTTGGAGATTTGTGGTTCCATTACTTTCTTTAAAGCAAATCTGATTTTTGACTCTTTTAAAAAAACCAGACTTTTTATTCTGTTTCTTTGACTTTTCATTGCTCTATAGCAGGGATCCCTAACCTGCAGCCTATGGGTGCATGTGGCCCTCCAACCTGTTTGTTGTCAGGATCTGAGTCTGCTCATGTATTTGCAGAATGAGTTCCCCAGTGGTAACTTGATGTGTGTAGGATTTGACCCCAAGCCTGAATGGCAATTCTAATGCTTGCAGGATTGGACCCTCACCCTGCTATAGCTGCTAAGCCCCATCTGAGAGCCCTACAAAAAGGTTCTGGACCATCACAAGTTCCACCTGGAGATCCTGGGTGGCTCAGCTATGTAAGAACTGGCTCTTCTCTCCAGAGTCTCCTCAGCAATAAAGATAATTGGACTTGCTGTTGTTTGGCTCCTGTATCTCTTGCATAGTTCCTGTTTAGGATATCTGACTTGTTCATGGTTCTTGCTTCTAAAGACTTTCTGCCTGGGTACACAGAAAGAGCCTCCTCAAAGATTGTGGCATTTTTGAACCACAGCTGGGCATAACCTGGTAACAGCAACCTTCTGTTGTTGGCTAATCTTTCTCACACTAGGGCAGACTAAAGGTACTGCAAAATGAACTGACCGAAAGATGCCTTCATTTTAGAATTTTTGTATCTGACCGAGACATGGAAAAAGAAGAAAACTTTCTGCCTGGTTCTTGTGAACTGTTGTTGTGTCTCATCTGGATTCATGTTCCTTGGGCTATGCTTTTGTTGTCTGGTCTAATCCTGTACCTCTGGCTTGATTTGGATTGTGGAATGTTGCTGTTTGGCCTGTTACCTGGCTGCCTTGGGTCCTGGTGGTTGTGTTACCTGCCAACTGCCCATGCCCTGGACTCTGATACTTGTTTACTGCTATCACTGCAAAGCATTTCTCCTTAGACCCCACACTGTTTTTCCTGCCTCAAGTGTGGTACCATCTACTGCTGTTTCTCCTGCTCATTTCTTACAAAAACCACCATAGCAAACTTTTTTCTTCTGGTCTCCATGGCTCCTTTTGACTAATAATCAATTCTAGCATGTTGGCCATGTTGTGTACTTAGCTAGCCAGCAGAGCTCAGGTACCCATAACATTATCAATTTTTCATTTACTTTCATTGACTTTTTTTCAAAAGTCTTAACCGATATGTTAATAACTTAATTACATTTTGACGTCAGATGTGGCCATCTTTAAGCTTTGAACATTCTAATGCAGCCTCCATGCACGAGAAGATTGGGGGGGTGGGGAATTGTTCTACCATCTTCCCCTCCCATGAAGCCACAGCAATGTATCTACTTTGCAACACTCTTGCTAGTAAGCCTGTTCCACTCATGGTCAGCTTATAACAAAATAACTGTTCTTCCATTTTGAAAGGCCTTTAAGAAAGTGGCTGGGGTCAACATTTCCCTCTCAAGATAAATTGGTAAACAAACTTTAAGGAAAAGCTTCAGTTTTCCTGAGTGATCCCTGCTGGCATAGTGCTATACTGAAGCCCAAATTGCTGTTGTTATGAGTTCAATCCTGATGTGGATCAAGATTTACTCGGCCTTCAATTCTTCCAAGGTGAGTAAAATGAGTACCCAGAATGTTGGGCACAAACTGCTAATTGCCTTGTGAATTGCCTACTAAGTAATGGGGAAGTATCTAGGTGTTTTTGGTATTTTTAAGAGAGCAAAAACTTGAAAACCCTTTGCCCAAACTTCCCCAAGTTTGGCTCAATGCAAAAGTAGATTGTCTGATACACCTGGGCCATATTTGGTACCGATAGTGAAAATTTCCACTGTTCAGTGCTGTGGATTGAACTGTGGACTTTAACACAGGCAATTATAATAAGACAGAAGTTTTTGACTAGTGGATTTAGAGTAAAATTTTCATAATTCATTCAATTTCTACACAGTCTATCCAGCCAATAATTACTCTGAGAAGTTAACACAACAAAAGAACATATGTATAATAAAAACATAAATGAAAAAATAGCCAGAATATACTTTAGATGGCTTTTCTGTGTCATTGAGATTTTTCCAGATTTCCACAAAAATCACCCTTTCTTCCATCATGTTTCTCTTGTCCTAACCCAGGGGTGACTAATTTTGGTGCCCCAGGTGTTCTTGGACTTCAATTCCCAGAAGCCATGATCAGCAGATGTATTTACTTGGACTTCTGGGAATTGAAGTCTAAGAACACTTGTGTTACCATGGTTGGCCACACTTGCCCGAATCTCTTCCTATTCATTTGTGCATAAATTTGCCATGTTCTGCACAGTTTAAGCCCTATCTGTTGGGGTGGTTGTTGTTGTTGGGTGTTTTTTTTTTTTTTTTGCAGAGAAAACACATCATTTAGTGCAAGAACTGTAATAACCCTATGCAGATTGATATTTCTTCTCAAAGGATTAAAAGAGGTGGGTTTGCTATTAAACATCTGAAAAATCTCACAGTTTCCTGCCAGGTTTCTCAGGAGAATATTTCCACAGTAAGGAGAAAAGAAAGGTTTTACCCTCTTCATTTCTCACTGATCCTGAAAGGTTGCAAGATTCAGATCTTTAGTCTAAGATCTTGTAAGTGAAGATGAGAAAGGAGGGGGGGAGGGCAGATTGAATGTTCTCACTGTTGACAGCTTGTATAGTGCTACACAGATGCTCTTCCAAAGCTGGCCAAATGCAAGTTAATTATCCTAGAAATTTTGCTTTGACAATTCTTAATCTTCATGTGGCAAGTTTTATTAAAAAATAACTGGTGTTAATTATGATCTGCTTTCCTTTGCCCTCATCCCCACCCCGAATAAAGAGCTGGGCAAAAGGTTGGAGATAACTAGGGCCACATTTTATTAACTGTGCAATGTGAACCAGACTGTGGGCTTGCAGATCTTCAGAGAGGTCTCATGTAGTGTGAACTGAGGAAGGGGACCAGATGGTTGAACTGAACCTCTTCCCTTCTAATACAGATGAGTCCAAGGTCCCAGGGAATATCACCATCAGGCTTCCACCCGTGGTCAGTTATCTCACAGATTGCAACATCACCTGGCTGATGCATGGTCCAGAGTAAGATGTAGTTGCCAATTGAAAAACAATCCATCTATTCCAAGCCATGGATTTAGCTCTACTATAAGGTGAGAGGAATGCCACTACACCATAGACTCACTGTAAGGCAGATCACTCTGCACTACCTGATAATGCAGGAGGGTGAGATGCTGCCCAACCGGATGCCCCCACCCCTCTGGAGGAGAAAGCCCTGAAGCCCCTCCAAAGATCATGGTTAAACAGGTCATGACGCTGAGCCATGAGATTAACCCCTTCAGAGAGAAACAGCTCAGGCCAGGAATGGACAATGCCTGAGTGAGAGATGATAGAATCCAGACCAGACAGAACTTTCTCACAGAGGACTCTGTTGACAACTAGACAGGAATGCTTCTTACTTCCAAAGAAACTGTTACTATCAGTGATGGGATGTCAAAAATTCTACTACCACGCCATGACGTCATGGACGTCATGGGCGTGGCCAATGTCATGACATCATGACGTCATGGGCGGAGCCAACGTCATGACATCATGACGTTGTGGGCAAGGCCAAAAATAAAATAAAAATAAAAAAAAATAAACACGCACACAGACCCGTAAATAACTTAAAGAAATAAAATAAAGAAATAAAAAAATAAAAATTAAATAAAAGTACAACCACCCACCCAAAACACAAATAAATCACCCACCCACCCTAAATATAAAAGCCTCACTTACCTTCCTTGGCGCCGACGAACCTCCATGTGGCCCGGGGCCACCCAGCAAGGCACGCTGCCCCCGACTGCGGCCGTTTCCTCCTATGAAGGCCGCGGCCAGCCCTGCAGCCACCGGCCACAGCCGCCACAGCCGCCTGCAGCCCCTGGCCGGCCACCGAGCTCCCACGGGCACGTTGGTGCCTGCCCGGGCCGTCCGCCCGCGCCGCGCCCTCCTAGGGACTTGGGCCCGACAAACCCCCATGCCCTGGGTAAGCCTGGCAGGGCTCGCCACTCCCGCATCCTCCTCCGTCGGGCGCCTGCAGCTTCCTCGGGCCAGCTCTGGATGCGGCCACGGGTGGCCAGGGCCTGCGGGCAGCAGTGGGTATGGTGGTGGCTCCAGCCGTGGCCAGGGGCTGGACCCACTGGTGCCCGCAGGCCCTGGCCGCAGCCTGAGCCGGGCCGAAAAGGAACCGGCCCGAGGAAGCTGCAGGCGCCCGGCGGAGGAGGATGCGGCGGTGGCGAGCCCCACCGGGCTTACCCAGGGCATGGGGGTTTGTCGGGCCCAAGTCCCTAGGAGGGCGCGGTGTGGGTGGACGGCCTGGGCAGGCACCAACGTGCCCGTGGGAGCTCGGTGGCCGGCCAGGGGAGGTGCCCTTCTCTTAGGGCTGCCGCCGCTGCTGCCGGAGCCACTCTAAAAAGGGGCGGCTCCAGCTTCGGAAGAATTTTTTTTAAAAAATTGGAGCCATTTGGCTCCAATTTAGTGCGCATGACCAGAAACTCAATTTGACGCATGTGCAATGCGTCAGATTGAGTTTCTGCGCATGCGCAGTCAATTGGAGCCATTTTTGCTTCAATTTTTTTAAAAAAAATTCTTTCGGTGAGGCGTCCGGAACCGGATGCCTCAAAAGTGGACTCCCCTCCCGGAGAACCCTCCGGGATTGGTCCTACCGGTTCCAGGGAACCGTCTGGAACCGGGGACATCCCATCACTGGTTACTATGCCAATTCATCAGGGAAGCATCTTTGACCAAATTATTTGGAACAGTAGCCATATTAGTCTGTGTTTCAAGCATATCAGAGACAAAACAAAACAAAGAAGCAAAAATGTGTGGCACTAACTGCTGTATTTTAATGTTAGGTTCTGTGGATCAAGTCCACTTCATCAGACATAGGAATGAGACTTTATGGTATCAATTTATATAGATCAGGTAGAGAGGTAACAAATAAGTATACAAATCAATATGGCTTTTTACAACTGATAATAGCAGAAGATCTCTGGTTGTTATTTGGATTAGTTGTGATGTCTGATTTATGTTGATTAACACTTTTGCGTAGAGATTGTCTTGTCAACAGGGGCAAAGTTCACAACTAATCCAAAAAACTGCAGAACGTGGGTAAGAGGTCTTGACTTGAACTCAGGATCTGCCATGGAAAAAATTGAAGAGCAGAGAAGAGCAAAGAAGTGGGTCAGGGCCACAGCCAAACCAGTTTAGATGCATCAGTGAATAAAGCAAAGCAATCACACTTATATACTGCCCCATAGCGCTTAGTGAATTAGCATTTTCCCCACAACAAGCTAGGTACTCATTTTACCTACCTTGGAAGGACTGAAGGCTGAGTCAACCTTGATCCCTGAACAGGATCAAACTCACAACCTTTTGGTTGCAGGACAGCAGTTTAATCACTGTGCCACCAGGGCTCCTTAAGCTGTTATGAACATGGGCTATTAAATCTTAATCACAGGAGTTAATGTACAACAGCAAATGTTGCACCAACTTCTGTTGCTGTTGCTCAGTTGCATAGTCAAGTCCGACCCTTTGCGACCCCATAGACCATTGCACTCCAGGCACCCCTGTCCTTCACCATCCTCCGCAGGCCGCTCAACTCTACACCCATTGCATCAACAATGCCAGACGCCGACGCCGACGCTGCACCCTCCCGGCCCCCGTCACCGGCCGGGAGGAAGATAAAAGGGGCCTCCCTCGGCCAGGGGAGGCCCGAAGAAACGCCGCCGCCACCGCGCCAGATGCCGCCGCTCCATCCTCCCGGCCCTTGTCACCGGCCGGGAGGAAGATAAAAGGGGCCTCCCTCGGCCAGAGGAGGCCCAAAGAAACGCCGCCGCCACCACGCCAGACGCCGCCGCCGCTGCACCCTCTTGGCCCCCGTCACCGGCCGGGAGGAAGATAAAAGGGGCCTCTCTCGGCCAGGGGAGGCCTGAAGAAACGCCGCTGCGCTAGATGCCGCCGCCGCCGCTGCACCCTCCCGGCCTCCATCACCAGCCGGGAGGAAGATAAAAGGGGCCTCCCTCGGCCAGGGGAGGCCCGAAGAAACGCCGCCGCCGCCGCCGCGCCAGACGCCGCCGCCGCTGCACCCTCCCGGCCCCCGTCACCGGCCGGGAGGAAGATAAAAGGGGCCTCCCTCGGCCAGGGGAGACCCGAAGAAACGCCGACGCGCTAGACGCCGCCGACGCCGCTGCACCCTCCCGGCCCCCGTCACCGGCCGGGAGGAAGATAAAAGGGGCCTCCCTCAGCCAGGGGAGGCCCGAAGAAACGCCACCGCCGCCGCCGCGCCAGACACCGACGCCGATGCTGCACCCTCCCGGCCCCCGTCACCGGCTGGGAGGAAGATAAAAGGGACCTCCCTCGGCCAGGGGAGGCCCGAATAAACGCCGCCGCCACGCTAGATGCCGCCGCCACCACTGCACCCTCCCGGCCCCTGTCACCGGCTGGGAGGAAGATAAAAGGGGCCTCCCTCAGCCAGGGGAGGCCTGAAGAAACGCCACCGCCACTGCCATGCCAGACGCCGCCGCCGCCGCCGCCGCTGCACCATCCCGGCCCCCGTCACCGGCCAGGAGGAAGATAAAAGGGGCCTCCTTGGCCAGGGGAGGCCCGAAGAAACGCCGCCGCTGCGCCAGATGCCGCTGCCGACGCTGCACCCTCCCAGCACCCGTCACCGGCCGGGAGGAAGATAAAAGGGGCCTCCCTCGGCCAGGGGAGGCCCAAAGAAACGCCGCCGCCACTGCCGTGCCAGACGCCGCCACTGCTGCACCATCCCGGCCCCCGTCACCGGCCGGGAGGAAGATAAAAGGGGCCTCCCTCGGCCAGGGGAGGCCTGAAGAAACGCCGCCGCCGCTGCTGCACCAGACGCCGCCGCCGCCGCCGCACCCTCCCGGCCCCCGTCACCGGCCGGGAGGAAGATAAAAGGGGCCTCCCTCAGCCAGGGGAGGCCTGAAGAAACAACGCCGCCGCCGCGCCAGACGCCGCCGCCGTCGCTGCACCCTCCCGGCCCCTGTCACTGGCCGGGAGGAAGATAAAAGGGGCCTCCCTCGGCCACCCGGCATCGAAGGGAGAGAACTTGGGGGTCTTGGGCGGCTATGGAGGACTCAATGGGGGGGTTTGGTGGGATATTGTTTTGTTTGTATGGAAGCCGCCTAGAGTCAGATTCGCCTGAGTGAGGCGGGGTATACATTTGAAGAATAAATAAATAAATAAATAAATAATGCCATCTAGTCATCTCATCCTCTGCTGCCCCATCTTCCTTTTTCCCTCAATCTTTCCCAGGATCAAGGCCTTCTGAATAGATGCCAGAGCACATGAAACACTGTAACCTCCCCTCCTCAAAAAAAGTGGTACCTATTTTTCTACTTGCAGTTTCTTACTTTTGAACTGCTAGATTGTCAGGAATTGGGACAGACAGGAGCTCACTCCATCACACAGTACTTGGGTCTCGAACTGCTGACCTGCTGATCATCCATTCATCAAGCTCAGCTTCTTAACCACTAAGCCACTGCGGCCCTTTGGAGCTACATCTGTGTAAATATGAAATATGATTCTGCACTACCGCATAAGAGCAATATAGGACAAATTCAAAATTAATGCCTTTTGCTGGTACTCATATGCCTGTATCCTGACTGAACATTTATAAATAGAATGATGGTACAGCCAGAAGGAAGGTGATATGAGATATAATAAAGCAGAAAGAGAAGTGCTACCAGAGGGGGGGGGGATATACAACCCCTATTAATGCCTCTGGGCATCCCAATTATTGTGGTGAAATAAGGCTAGATTTACAATAAATGGGATCATATATTTCCCCTTTACACCATTGCAAGAAGAACTGGAAAGACATGTTTGCAGGGGCTGCTTTGTAATATCTCCTCAAATTTCTCTCTTGTGTGCCCTCTGCTGAATAGTGAAGATAAGGAATCTAGAGTTCACATGTGTTTGTAACTGCCAGTGAGACAGATTTATCACCAAAAACTCCACAGAGACCAATTAATATCACCAAGCTTGTCAAAACATGTGTACCATGAAAAATACAGGCAGACATTCCACATTCTAAAGAATTCAAGGTCATATGAGAAAAGGACACAAGGGGAACAAACACAATCACAGCAGAGGATCAGTAATCATGTCCACCTATGGATTTATCAAGTACAGACAGAAGACCCTCACAATTGCCAAACCACTCTAATCTCTAGCTGAGGATTTCAGAGTTGTCCCCTAGAGCTAGTTATATTGGAAGGATTCTGCTGCACTGTTATTTTTAATATATGCCTTATACAACATTCTAGAACCTGTCTCTATTTTGCTCCAGTAGTTGGGCTAAGCAAGGACTTAAGGTTAGCAAAGTTGGAACATTATCACTCAGACATAGTTCTAGCTTAATGTAATTAATTGAAATGACCTTTGCTGTCTTACAAAGCATAGGATCTCCTTCCAAATGTTCCTCTGATTGCCAAAGATTTCAATGTTGGGCTAGAAAAGATTCAGACCTGAATTTCTTGATTAAGGATAGGACTTTCAGGTTAACCTGAATAGGATTTTTTTAAAAAACAAAAAACAAAAACACAGCAACATTAAAAAATGCTCTAGCTTTTCTTTTAATTATAAAAATGTCAAGGCTTCCTTGTGGATGAGATGTGTGTGCTGCTGAATTCCATGGTTGTTCTCCACCTGTCTGTCCATGGATTATTTTCACATTTTTTTCTGGATTTTTGGTGGATCACTTAATTTCTCTTTTACCTCTTTCCTACCCTGGATTACTTTTACTACCTGCTATGCATGCTGGTTGTGGATTCAAGGAAGAGAAGATGAAGCACCAAGAGGTAAGAGAGGGGACTCAGTGTGGGAAGGTTGTTGTTATTTTTTGCACACACCCCATCCATGCATTTAGTGTGCAATGAGGGTATTTTGCCTTGTAGGATAATTTTTAAAAATGAAGTTATTTGTTAATTTACTGTTAGAACAGATTTTTCTCAAGGTGAAATTGGACCTAGACAGGAGCTAGCATTCCCTATGCAAAAATGAACAACAGACACTTTACCCTTATAAATCAGCTTCTAGGTTCTTTGCCAAAATCCAGAATTCTCAAAGAAAATTTGTGTCCCCAGCATCTTTCCATTTATATGCCCTATTTACAATTATTGAGGAGGAATAGATCTCTCTATTTGACTATTTTTAGAAAGAGAAATATCATGATAACCACTGTAAATGTGATGCTTAACACTTGTATATCATAGTAAGGATAGATGGATTAACAGCAGGGATTCCCAACCTATGACCTGTGGGCCTAATCTGGCCCATGGAGCTCATTAATATGGCCCAAGGTGGGTACCCAGGCACCTCCAGAAGCTAGCACTACCACTGGAAGTCACAGTATGTCACTTACCCCGGCAATGACGATGATTGCACCATATATATATATATATTGCAGCTTCTTGCACAGCCTCTGCCACTTCCCAGGGTGGTGGGAGGTTTTTTGGAGCATGTTCGC
The DNA here is from genome assembly GCA_030440675.1 of Furcifer pardalis. Classification (NCBI taxonomy): domain Eukaryota; kingdom Metazoa; phylum Chordata; class Lepidosauria; order Squamata; family Chamaeleonidae; genus Furcifer; species Furcifer pardalis. The sequence continues at coordinate 74,983,945 of CP126890.1, read as the reverse complement.
TCCATTTTGTTTTGTTTTTTCTCACCACTTCTCTGCTGCATTTTGGCAACCAAACTGTGGTGGATGGGGACTTCTGGTGCCAAGTGGAGCTTATGTCAGTGCCTTGGTTCCCAACATGGAACCAGGAAGTTCCCAACCACCATGGTTTGGCTGCTGAAATGCAGCAGAGAAGCAGCAAAAAAAATCCTAAAATGGAGTGAACATGCTCTGAAAAGCCTCTTGCTGCCTTGGGAAGTGGCAGAGGCTGTGCAAGAACCCGCAAAATGGTGAGATTGATGCCACCATAACAAAAAAAAATTTAGCTGTGGGTGCAGCTATGCCTCTGGCCTGCACAGCTGAGCATCAGTGATGGGAATTGGCCCCTGACAGGAAAACTTTGGGAACCCCTGATTTATAGTGTAGTGACTAAATTCATAACAGTGTAACAGAATGGCTTAACATATCTATGGCATTAGCAGAATGCAAAGTAATTAATATACTTTGTAATTTCATCAATGAAATGTGTTAAGGCAAACTTTAAAGTTATAAGATTAATCCGAAGGAAAAATAAAAACGTTCTCTACAATGGACAGCAACCTCCCTAACATACTACTTATGTTAATAACAGAGAGAGAAATAACACATCACTTAAGGTAAATATGACATATCAGCATCATCAATACATCCGTATTGAGGCACATTTGATTTTTAATGTTAATAAATGAGAGAGAAAAAAACAGGAAAACAATATGATGTTTCAGAAACAATATTTTCAACACTTAAATCAAATGCCTTCTGTAGTTTATTTTACTGAATTCTGTTTTACAGAATTCATCAATATTTTAAAATACAGTAATACCCCGGATAACGTTATGACTTGGTTCCACAAGTCATGACATTATCTGATTTTTAGCGTTGTCCGATGCTTTTTTTTTTTAAAGCCCTGACTTCAGGGACAAACCGAGCAGGCAGTGGGGTGCCTTTGAATCCACCCCCACTGCTGTGACTGCACACCCACCCCACTGCCTGCTTGGGAGAATCCAGCCCAGCTCTGGCCGTTTACCTTCAAGCCACCAGCAAGCTTCTCTTGCTGAACTGCATGCTCCGACGATCGCTGGAGGCTTGCTTTTTTTCTGTTCCCTTTGTTCCCTTCCCTCCCTTCCCTCCCTGTATTTAAACTAAAGGGAAGGGGAAAAGAGAGAAATGTGATTGGTTCTCTAGAGAACCAATCACCTCTCTCTCTTTCCCCCTCCCTGTATTGTCAATACAGGAAGTGAAAGAGAAAAACAAGCCTCCAGCGATCGTCGGAGCATGCAGCTCAGCAAGAGAAGCTTGCTGGTGGCTTGAAGGTAAATGGCCAGGGCTGGGCTGGATTCTCCCGAGCAGGCAGTGGGGTGGGTGTGGGGATTCCCCAAACTGCTGGGGATGGGGTGGGCGAAAGGAGGGAAGTGGCAGGGAGAGGAGCTTTGGCCTCCTTTACTTCTTTAACACGATGGATCGGATAACGTTAAAATGAACGTTCTCCAGTGCAAATCTTCCCCCCAAATTTGTCGTTATTATGCGGTTTTAGCGTCATCCAGTGCAATCATTATCCGGGGTATTACTGTATAAGGGAAAACTAAACCATAGAACAATTAGTGAATTAAATGTAGTGACCTATCTTATTATTGTTTTGGAATACATAATGTAAACATACCCTTTCTTAATGGAGTGCCCAGACAATTTGTGTCTGTATACAGCAGGTCAGGTCTTCAAGCGAAGCTGGCAGAAACTAGTTGCTGGGTTTAAACCATGCGTGGTCAACATTTTTATGGCATGAGCCTGACCACATTTACAGCTGTCGTTAATGTGCCCACTTCCACATTTATGAAATCCATGGGTGTGTTTTATGGCTGACGTAAATGCTCCCACTTCTACTTTCAGGTACGGAGGAGGTGGTGATGGGCTGGATAGAATAGTATCATGGGCCATATTTCACCCCACTCCTTACCAGGCTACATGGCCGGGTATAGCTTAGTCAGTTAAGCTTCACTTGGCAGGGCTAACTTTGGCTGACATGGGCTGTTTCTGCCTCTCCCTTCATCTAAAATCTCTGTTTTTTTCTAACTGCTTGTTGAGCAGTTTTCTGCTTTGGATGACTCATGTAAGTCCATAAAACGTCAAGCATTGCTTTTAAAGAGTAAATGCTTTCATGCCACTTTTTATTAATATATGCACTCTGACAGATTGCCTGCCATGTTCAACTTTTCCAATTTTTAAAGTATTCTTTAAGGTTTTTAAATTGATTGTTGCCTGCTTTGCCCCTGTTCTCTTGGAGCAGTTTAAGAAGAGTTGTTTAGTAAGGTTATTTATTTTGACTGTGTGCCACCCTGAATCCAAATAGGGAAACCCAAGGTGAAAGGGGGGGAAAAAAAGCCAGGAGAGCTGCTCTGTTTCTTGCTTAATGACAAGACCAGGTCTTTTACATGAAAGACCCAATAACAAATGAGGTACTTACTTCTTCTGCATCTAGGTCAGATGTGAAACTGCCAAATGAAGGCACCTTTTGGTGAGTTCATTCTGCAGTTCCTTTAGTCTGATATGGAAGAAAGATTATTCAGTAACACAAGGTGGCCGTTACCAGGGTACGCCCAACTGTGGTTCAAAAATACCACAATCTTCGAGGAGGTTTTCTGTGTGAGATAAACCAAAATCAATGAAATCTGAAAGTTTTCTCCATGCCGGTTAGAGTTGACAATACTTGAGCCAAGATAAGCGGCTTTACATCAGTGTATGTGTGTGGTGGGAGGTCATCTGGCTCTACCCCACAAGCCCAGGAGATGATGAGCCCCTAGCCAGCAGGGAGGTGCTACTGCAGGTGGCGGAGGGGTAGCTGTTGGATGAAGGATAGCTGGAGAAAAGCATGATTGCAGGAATAAGAGGGCGAGAATTACAGCATTCAGGATCATCACCTCTCACATTGGATGAGGAAAAGATGCAGAGAGAGGTAGTCAATAACTTCTGTGCAAAGGAATGGTCCCCTACGTAGCCCATTTGGCTACAGAAAGTGTTAGGGACCTGAAGCTCTGGTAACACAGCCACCTTTGCATCTGTGTTGTCCCAGGTGCCACAGAGCTGACCTACACTCAAATTCAATACTGGAGACACAAGCAGCAGTTTGCACAGCAAGGAATGCTCTGAAGAGAACATGGAGCTCAATCCCTGTAACTCATCTTTACTAGCCATGTCTAAAGGGGCCACCTTTGGACCTGGACTCTTGGGGACCCCAGTAAAGTCAACTGGTGGACCCAATTTATTGGATTGAGTCCAAAACATTTAATACAGGAAAGTGTATTATTATCCTACTTATAAATCAGATATCAGGGGTACACAGAAAGAGCCTCCTTGAAGACTGTGATATTTTTGAACCATAATTTGGCACACTCTGGTAACAGCCAACTTGTGTTGCCAGCTAATCTTTCTCACACTGTGGAATGAACTCACCAAAAGGTGGCTTCATTTGGGCAGTTTCATGTCTGACCTAGACATGGAAGGAGAATCAGATATCACAAAGAGTATATCGATCAAACCTGCAAAATTATTTTGCAAATTCACAAGATATCATTGACAGTTGCTACTAATATCTGAGAATGCATTTTTTCCTGTTTCATGAAAAATGCTATTGCTGTGAATTTGTTTAAGTTGCATCCCAACTTGCCATGAAGTGACCTACACACTATGATTGCGGAGCCATCTCCTACAACACCTATGAATCAGGCATGCAAGATTTAATACCGGGACTGCACTGGACTGCCGCAAAACCTGTATCTGTCATGGCCTCTTCTACCTCAATGACAGTTGGGAATCAGAGTTCCTCCTCCACTCATTTTACCATTGGGCCCAATATGATGGTTGCCAGTGGTGTTTCCTCCACTAAGGGGATCATCACCCCACCTAAAGGGGCTCATTCACCCATAGCCATTGACTCCTTTAGGGAGTCAGGTTCTTTGTTGGGCATCAGCAGGTTTGCACTAGTTCGCCAGAACCAGTAGCAGAAATTCTGGCTGGGCCCACCCATCCAAATTTTGAAATAAAGTAGTCCTAATTCAGGTGCAATGCAGGGCTTTCTCCTTGACCATGCCCACCATACCAATCCCACAGTATGGTAGCAATTTTTTGGAGCCCCCAATGGTCAGGTTATTTATCCCCGCCCAACACTCAGCATTGAGTTGCTGGCAGTATGGTCTACTCCATTACCATAGTGGGATGTCTAGTCAGACAAGTTCGTAAGTCATAACGCAGGGTCATCCTAACCTTGCACTTTGGCATTCCTACATTGGGAATGGATTGAACAGCTAGACTTAAGGCAAACATCTAGAAGATACAGCTTGGTTCAGTGCTTCACAAGGGAGATCTACTTTTCTAATATCTAAGAGCAGGTGATTATGTTGCATACCAGATGGATTTTGTTGCCTTTAGGCATTATTTTCCCTGTGTTGCTCATTTTGAATCCAGATGATGCAAAATCAGATTTAAATTAAGCCACTTTCCACCCTTGATTGCTTAATTAACCAAGGCTTTCCATATGTCCATTACCCAGAAAGACTGAATGACTCTTTCAATATCATTGAAACTGCAAAATGGCCTGGCTGATGCTCTCTTGTCTTTCTTGGGTAGATCTACTGGAAAGAAAAATAGTATATAATCTCAATTCCCTCCTGCTGGATAAAATAATAAGTATCTCTAGGAGTTCTATCTTTTAACAGCATGAACCAAATCAGATCACTATTTTGTAAGCCAGAGGTTGAATAGTTTGGTCAGAAATGTTGAGGATATGCATCTTTCTTTCCTTTAAAGCCATTTTTATGATGTAAAGAATATTAGAAGAGAAATAATGGGTACTTTTTACCCCTCTCCTCACCTGTGACAGCAATCTTCACTTGACATTCAAATTCCAAATCCATGCAGATAATGTTTTCCCCAAAGCACCTCAAAATAGTATTGTATGTGTGGGGCATTATCATGTACTGTACACATGAAAAGGAAGGTAATAGGCAAGCAATGGTTCTTAGAGCCTCTACAGTGTGGGTCAGCAACCTATGGCCCATGGACTGAATATGCCCCACAGCACCAAATAATCCAGCCCCTACCCTCACTCCAGCTGCTGCAGCAAACAGCCAAGGACACATTTACAGCGACTGCGGACAGGTTCATGGCAGCAGTAAATGCATTTATAGCAGCTGTGGATGTGTTTATGGCAGTGTTTTGTGGAGCCACCAGTATGACCCCCTCAATTGTCTGAGGGAGCATGACCCAGCCCCCAACTTAAAAAGGTTGCCAACCCCTTCTCTACAGGACCATGCACACAGTATGCCCACCTGCATGTTGAATTATTAACTGCCAAGCAGGTGGCAATTAACACTGAAAAAGATTGTAAATGGGACATACCAAACCAGTCATTGCTATTTTTCTAGCAAAGCAAAAGCATTAATTTACATTGGCTTATGGGCAGCTTAACCTTTTCTTGGCAAGCCATCACAAAAAGAGAGAGACCAAATTACCTGCCCTAATTCTTTGACATCAGCACTCTTCCCTGACTTCCAACTCTCTTCTTAATATGGCAATGTGTACATGTTGAGAGAGAGAGAGATTGTGAAAATCTGAACACTGCAATGTAAAAATGCAACAATATAGTAATTGGCAATCACTGGCAATTAATGCTACTTCTCAATTTGCTATATAAATCACATTTTCCTAGGATTTATTTCCAAAGGGCTATGTTGCTCTTTCTCAGACTGATTTCACACACCCTTTAATTTGTTGTTTCACTTTGTCTACTTTTTAGGAGGGATAACGATGTGGAGAGGATGAAATCTCATGCCACCGTTGTCTTCCTCCCAGGGTTTTGTACAAAGAAAATGGCAGCCTCTAGAAATTGTTCTATGCAACAGAACTACCCTCAATGTTTGCAATAGGTTTTTGTTATATGTCTAAGTCCTCAAAATGAATAAGATTTTGGCCCAGCTTTAATGATTATATAGTCTGCAGTGGTTTCTACATTATTTTAAGAATAATACATGATCGATGTTGTAATGACCCTACTCATAATATTAAGCTGAAATAAACCACATCAGCCTATCAACATGGAACATCTCTTCAAACAGCTTTGCTCTGGTTTGAAACTACCCTGAGCATTTTCTATCTATTCACTTATACAGCTTTACTTCTGTGGAAGAAAGGAACCTACCGGTACAACCCTCAGCATTTCCCCTCACTCTTGAAAACTCCCAGGAGCAGATATAGAGATTAGAAAAGGGAGAGATTTTTATTCTTTCCTAAGGACATCACCACCAAACGAGCAGCAGGTACAATAAGGCTAGTATAAAGATGAATGAGAAAAGTAGAGTATGTATTTACAGACTGGTGAATATGGGCAACTCTGAACAATTTCTTACCTCTCTTGCATTCAGTTTTATCTCCATCAGAGGATCCAATCAAAGGATGCCTAGCATTCACACTAAATATTTTTATTTTTCTGTACCAAAGGTCCAGACATGTTTTCAAATCACTTTTCCTTGTCCCCTTGTTTGGATAATGACACTCTATGTCCTGCCCACCTCCCACTGCAATCACCAATGAGAAGTGAAATGTAAGTGTAATGCACCTCCTTTTTCTAAATTTATTTATTCATTCACATATTGTATTTGTTATTTATCTCTTGCCCCTTTCCATCTCTTTCTCTCACACACACTCATAACCTCAAATTCCTGCTTTATTTTCTCCTCCTTTCCATCTTCTCTCTTTCCAGCCTCTCTGCTTCATTTAAACCAAGGTTTCCCAACCTTGGTCCTCCAAGTGTTCTTGGACTTCAATTCCCAGAAACCCTCGTCATTTGTACTAACTTTGGATTCTGGAGGGTAAAGTCCAAGAACAACTAGAGGCCCAAGGTTGAAAAACCATGATTTAAACCATTCTTTACATTCCCCCCCCCCTCCAAAATCCCTCCTCCTTACAGTTACCTGCAGAAGCATAGATTCATGTTTGAACTGGAACCCTCTATATGTGAGGGACAGCAGATCATTTGCTTGGATTAAAAATTGAGTGGTTAGAAAGTAAGGGGGAATTTGTGTATGTATATGAGACAGAAAAGTGAATGGGTGGGAGAAAATTAGAAACTTAGTAAGTGAAAACTTAAAACTACGTTATTTTATTTAAATGGCTTTTTGTCCTGTTCAATAAAAACAGTAAATTGAGACTTTCCATGTTAGGTTTACACAAGCTTTATATCTGACAGTATGTATTTCCACAGGAATAACAACTCAGAATGTGTGTGCTTCACCAAGTCACAGGACTTTTCAGAGAAGGACACAAATGGAGAAAGTTAACTTTATTTCTTATATATAATATATTTTTTTAAAAAAATAAAAACCAAAGGACAATGAGGTTGTAGAGGGAGATACAAAGTGCTCAGTTTGTGAATGGGAAGAAAGATGTAGGGTTGGAGTGGGAGAGGGAATCCCAAATCCGTATGTTGAGTGTGTGTGTGCATGTCTGCATTCAAAAGGTCTAACTGGTTTCCCTCTACCCAGGGGTCACCACATTTTTAACATTGGGGGCTGGGTCATGCTCCAACAGACAGTTGAGGGGGGCAGACTGGTGGTCACCCTCCCCATTTATGGCTGCTGTAAATGCATCAGCAGCTGTCATATACACATCCATGGCTGTTTTAAACACATTTATGGCAGCTGTAAACAAGTCTTCAGCCAATTCCAGTGGGGGCTGGAGTGAGGGTGGGGGCTGGATTCAGCCCATGGGCCATATGTTGCCTACCCCTGTTCTACCCTGTCTACTCCATCCATAGCATCATTTGTGGATGAACTAGCAATCTGAACAGGCTGCAGAGCAAAATGTTTTGCCACATTGCAAAAAGAATACTGCTTAAATGCAGAGTTTTAAAAAAGATCACAAAGTAGGGGGAGGGGAGCTTGGATTGATCTATGCTACGTTGAATCTGGATGCAATGAACAAAGCTCTAAAAGTGGATAAAATGCTTGTCTGGACATGCTCATAGTTTTGATGGCCAGGCATTCAGATTCTATCATGCTTTGATGCACTCATGTGAAGAATATTTACTAAAATCCTTATTTTGGCAATTTTGGATTTTTCACTATGGTGGAAGGCCCTGGAATCCCCTGACTCCTGTGAGAGTCCATGCAGGCATTGTGACACATGGAATGCTATTAATATTTATAGAGGCTTCTGTGGTTTGCATGAAAAGGTCTCTGCCCAAAGTATGGAAAGCTTCTTCGATCAAAAACAAAGCACACAAACACACACATGCTCAGCTAAAACAGAAAGACTGGCTTTTTTTTCCAAAGATGTAAAAAACTCATCTGATGTCTGTGAGCATTTCACTGCCACATAATAAACAGTGATCTTTGAGTTTTGATGTCAAATAGACAAAGTTGCACAAGATAGCCAAACTTTCTGCGAAATCTGTGTGTGTAAGTAAAAGAGAGAGAGAGAGAGAGAATTTTTAGAGTTTTCACCCATTAAAGGACTGTGGAAAAGATTGATGGAAATTTCTTGAGATCCTCATTGACAAAAAGAGAAATGTTTCTATTCCTCATCCTTGCCTGTGAAGATGGGACAAGCAATGATTTACATTCCTAATCCAATGTCATGAGGAGAAAGAATGTGACAAATACCCATAATTTCTCTTATCCATGACAAAAAAAAAGCATGTCAGTAGAATCTGCTTTTTAAAAATCGTCAATCATGACAACACTGTTTGTTCCACATGAGAGTGAAACAACCAGTGCTATTTCTTAGCAGCAGCCAGTAGCTTTGTATTTTCCAAAATTGTTTTCCCTATTTTCTTTAGTCTAAGCCTGAATTTTGCGATCAATAGGTTCCTGGTCTTGTTTTGCTGACTGTATGGAGGTTCTCCATGTTTGGCTGCAGAGTATGCAATCAATCTGTTTTGATGTTGGCCATCTGGTGATGTCCATGTGCAAAGTCTCCTTTTGTGTTCCTGGAAGAGAGTGTTTTCTATGACCAGTGCATTATCTTAGCAGAACTCTATCAGTTTTTGACCTGCAGGAAACACATTTATTTCAAACTGATTTTATTGCATGCCCATCACTGATGGCCTTCATGTGGGGGCTATTGCACTGTTTCAGAATCAAGTTCTATCCCCTAGGTAAGGGCCACCCAAACTTCCAAGTTGCGCACCAGCTTTTGATGTCCTTATTGAAAATGTGATTATAATGCATTGACTTACCATACCAGGATACTACTGGAAATGTATTCTAGTATTGTGTGTCTCTGAAGCAGCAAACATATTGTACATTGATCTAGGAACTTTCTTCCCCAGAATGGATAACTTCTCTCACTGTGCTTCTGCTACCTACTCTGACTAGAGGGTTTTTCACTGGTAGCTGATTGATATTTGATTGTCACAGATCAAGTCTGCTACCTCCCTTGGTTTCTGAAAAAGGTGTGCTACTTTGTAAACTGTCCTGCCCACACAATTTCCCCATTTACTTGGACATGCAAAGTTAAAACTAATCAACATGTCTTTGGAGTACCCAGATCCAATGCCATGTTACTGACCTTGTTGCTGTGTTCTGATTTTCACAAAACTTCTGGAAGTACAATCCAAGCTGAGCCAACATGAAATCACCTGAAACTGTGCTTAATCAAACACTCTCCCAGCTTAGGGATGCTGAAAACTCCTTAGGACTATCTCAAACATACTACCGGTGGAGCTGTGCCAGGCCCCATCACTGGCTACCTTTAAAAAATAATTTAAAATGACAAATTAGCAAGTTAGGTTTAGTCCTGGTGTCCTCTGACACCAATTATTTTTATTTTATTTTAGTCTATGATGTATTTGGGGTGGGTGGGTTTTGATTTGTTGTGGGTATTGTTATTTATTTTTTGTTTGTTCTCTGCTCAGAGTGGGATAACACCCAGATGTGCAGTATAGAAATCCAATAAATAAATAAACATCATTACAGTTGTACAGTTGTGCTGGGTGAGATTTGGATCTGGTGTACCTAGGCTCCTCTCCTGCAACACCTATTTTTGATGGCTCTGCTGCTGGAAGACCTTAGCCAATAGAGCTGTCAGAAGATATTTCAAATCAATTGGCAGAAGCAGATGCTGCCTCCCCAGGGGCTTGTGACAAATCCTAAATCCCTACAGCCTACATATCTTTCTGTTAAAATGACAGGGTTAATCTGCAGCAGCAGCACTGTTTATCCCACCCCACCCCACCCCCATGTAGTCCTTGAGAAAGCACTGTCACACTATTCACACACTGAAAAAAATATGATGAATTTGAAAGCATGAACAGGGAGAGAATTTTCACCCTGCCCTCTCTGTCCTTGTCTCCAGAGAAAGAGCAATGGACTAAAGAGAGGAGGATATTGTCTTTTACACATAGAGATTCCCTAGGCAACCAGAAGCCATAATTTTGTTATGATCCCCAATGTTGTATAAAGATTCCATGTGCAGCTGAATCTTTCCTCTTCAAAGAAGTTTAATATATATAAAGCAAGAAATAGACCCATGGTATCCAGTGTTTGGACTAGAAAATTATACATGAAGGTTGAAGTCAAGGATGAGCTTCCTAAAAACAACAACAAGGGCACCAATTCCATCCTCCGTTGAAGCTCATCCAGCTGAACTATGGAGAAGAATATCACCTGAAAGGTTATGGACAATGAAGGAGAAGTCAGCAGCAGGTTATCATGGAAAATGCTGAGTAGGCTGAGAACTGGGGTGACAAGATGCAAAACAAAACTAAGCAGATTGGGCCACATTGACAACGGTGAACAATGTGAACATGGCAAGAGACAAGATTTTGAACATCTGCTGATCTGTGGCAACTTGCCTGAACTGTGTGATATTAAGGATTTGTTTGAGTCAAATGATAGGGTTCTTCAACAACTGAATATTGGAAAAGTAGAGTATAAATATGTAATTTATGTATTGATATATCTTAGCTGATTAGTATTTTTAAAATTATGTTGTTTTAAATTTAGTGGAATAAAATGGATGTATGGATAAATGAATGAATGAATGAATGAATGAATGAATGAATGAATGAATGAAGTTAATCCTGAAAGCTCAAGTGTGATCAAAGGAATGTTATAGCACACTTATTCTACAATCATTTAAATATAACAGTCACCATACAGAAGGCATTGTCTGTTTTTTTTTATAAAAAAGTTATAACAAATTGGTTGTTAGATTGCTTGGTGCTTTAATATCCAGTTTATGATTGCATGAACATGCTTTTCTCACCCTCCACTCCATGTCCAGAGCTTAATGAACATTGGGCTGCTCGCCCAGGTCTCTGCAAGGCTGCTCTGTGAATTTAATTATTTGTTTAATTCTACCAATAACATTCAGCCATCTGCCCTCAACTGTCCTACTGCAAGAAGAACCAGCCATAAAGACAGCTCATCTTTTTTGATGTGAGTTTGACCATCCTGACAAAGTGGGCTGATAGGTAGAAAAGAAGCTCTTCACCATCTTTGGCAAAGCTGAGGCAGACATACTGTGCACAGTTTACTGACAGGTTGTAGCCTTGGAAACACAAGAGATATTAGTATTCTATGAAGAATGATGCATAAAACATCTTGATAAGAAGCGTAGAACCAGATCAACTAAAATGTGATCACCAGAATCCTTGGGATACTTTTGCTTGATGACACCATGGTCAAGGTGGAAGGTAATTTGTCTCAATAAATATCTGCTGCTTTGAGAAATAGTTTCTGAGAACTGATTTACATGTCAGTGCATTGATTTCTTGCTGTTCTGATGAGAAAAATGGCTCTTACAAAGCTGAGTCTGTGTGTGGAAATTACACAGGTACATTCCTATGGAAACATCAGTTAGCTTATGCAAGGTATATTAATGTACACTACAATTGTATGCTTTAATCAGGCTTATGAAGGAAGAATTGCAGTGAACCATTCCCACCCTGTTAAGGACAACATACACAATGGACCTCAGAAACTATTGAGCAAGCAGTATATTTGATCCACCTCATAATTCACAAGCTGCCATTTGTTAGCCCTACATAGAGCAATATGGAGCAGATTTTCATTTTGGCAATTATTTCCTTTCTGAAAGTGGTATAATTGCTGATTTGGTTCATCCTAAATTGATAGAGGAAAATTTCAGTTCCTCTCAATAGAAGAAAATGGATTTATTTTTTGCCAATCTGTCAGAGATTTTGCATATATTCTGCACTGCTTTTTGTGTAATTCTATTAAATAAACAATGGTAGAAAATGCTTAGTTACAAGAGCTAGTAAAAGTGGTAGCGCTAGATAGACTGTTTTCTGTCTTTTTGATCAGTACATTTGTCCTGAGTGACTAAGCTTAGCTTTGCAAAGTAAAAGGACAGTATGTTTACAGCAGAAATGTGGGACCAATTAAGAAAACCACCACCTGAGTATTTGTTTTAGTCTTATGCTGGAGCTAATATCTATTTCTGGGAGTGGCAGATTTCCTGATGGGATGGATCACTGTGCCAAAAATGGACAGGTTTATTTCATTGAAGAGAACTGTTGGTGAATCCCAGCTACTTGGATCATCACTGCTGATCCATTACTGTTTTTATCCTCAAAGATGGTGGCACATCAGAAAAAGAAACACAATAAGAGAATGTTGCCATACTGGCTTCTGCTTCAAGGCTAATATCTTTTGGCAGCCAAGCATTTGGCAATTGGTGCAGAGGAGATTTTTGCTTTTGACATTTCTCAGCATGTTAACCTATAACCAGTGATGGGATGTCCCTGGTTCCATATGGTTCCCTGGAACCGGTAGGAACAATCCCGGAGGGTTCTCCGGGAGGGTAGTCAACTTTTGAGGCGTCCGGTTCCGGACGCCTCACCGAAAGAATTTTTTTAAAATGAGAGCAAAAATGGCTCCAATTGACTGCGCATGGGCAGAAACTCAATCTGACGCATTGCGCATGCGTCAGATTGAGTTTCTGCACATGCACAGTCAATTGGAGCCATTTTTGCTCCAATTTTATTTTTTTTTATTTTGGAGCTGGAACCGCACCTTTCAGGGCGGCGGCAGCACCAGCCCTCAGAGGAGGGCACCTCCCCCGGGGCACGTTGAGGCCTGCCTGGGCTGTCCACTGTTGCCGAGCCTCCCTGGGCTGTCCGCTGCCGACAAGCCCCCATACCCTGGGGATGCCCGGCGGGGTGTACCGCTGCCGCCTGCAGCCTCCTCCTCCACCGTGCACCTGTGGCCTCCTCCTCCTCCTTGGGCTGGTGCCTTTTTGGCCTGGCTCTGGCTGTGGCACCCGGTGGAGGAGGAGGCTTCAGGCAGCAGCGGTGCGCCCAGCCGGGCGTCCCCTGGGCATGGGGGCTTGTAGGCCGCGGATGGCCCAGGGAGGCTCGGTGGCCACGGCCAGAGCCACCGCCAGAGCCACTGCTGCCTGCAGCCCCTGGCCACCCATGGCCATGGCCGCAGCTGGAGCCGGGCCAAAAAGGCACCGGCCCAAGGAGGAGGAGGAGGCCGCAGTCGGGGGCCTTGCCGGGTGGTCCTAGGCCATGGGGGTTCGTCATCCCAAGGAAGATAAGCAAGTGAGGGTTTTTTATTTGGGGTGAGTGGGTAATTTATATGTGTTTTGGGTGGGTGGTTGTATTTTTATTTAATTTTTATTTTATTTATTTCTTTATTTTGTTTATTTAAGTTATTTACGGGTTTGTGTTGTAGCTGTCTGGGTGGGTGGGTGGGCTGAGGGGTGTGTGTGTTTATTTTCATTTTATTTATTTATTTATATTTTTGGCCCCGCACAACATCATGACATCATGACATCGGCTCCGCCCATGACGTCATTACATTGGCCACGCCCATGATGTCCGTGACGTCATGGTGTGGTAGTAGAATTTTTGTCACCCCATCACTGCCTATAACTGTTTAGATAACCTTGCTTGCTTGGTGCACATCCACACAGGACCTTACCACAACACTCCAATGTAAGCAATTGTCTAAATATAAACACAGAAGACAATCCCTAATATCTCTGATGTGTCTTGGGATGCATGAGCCATTAGGGGAATCTGGAAGAAGCAGATCTGCCTTGAGCAGCAGATAATAAGAGTAAGGGGCAAGCCAAGTCTTTTGGTCAAATGCAACTGGTAGTCAGAATTAGATTCATTGACTCAACAGTTGCATGGTGATTCAAAACTTATATAGGTCTCATTGATTCAGTGGATTTATTTTATTTGGAAGTGCCAGCTGCAGTCAGGCTACATTATCCACTGAAAGAGTGAAAACTGAAAGGAACAAGAAAGCAAGAATGAAGAGAGCTAGATCCTGGGCTTTTTAAAACATGTGGTTGGGTACAAAATGTGCATTTGGAAAGGGACAGAAAAACTTTGATGCCAAGTTATTAGAAACATCTCATTTCTTTTGCGTTGATCTCTATCACTTCTCAACTGCACTTTTCCCATCATTTTGTACCCAACTGCACTTTATTTTTCAAAAAAGGACAAAAACAAACAACAGACTCATGTGGAAGAAAACATTTTTTCCATCTCATGCTTGACCTAAACAGATCTTTTATGTACTTCCTATTGAGTTCAACTTGTGACTAACCCTAACTTCTTGCTAAAGGATGACAAGCTATAAAAAGAACCTGACGTATTAGAAAAGCTGAATGCAGAAGAATAGATGCCTTTGAAATGTGGTGTTGGAGGAGAGTTTTGAGAGTCCCCTGGACAGTGAGGAGAACAAATAGGTCACTCTTAGAAGAAATCAGCCCTGACTGCTTCTTGGAAGGTCAAATAGTAAAGATGTAGCTAAAGTACTTTGGACATCAAATGAGAAGAGTGGATTCACTTGAGAAAGCCTTGATTCTGGGAAGGGTGGAGGGCAAAAGAAGAAGGGGGTGGCCAAAAATGAGATGACTAGATGGTATTGTAGATGCAGTGGGCACAGAGCGGGGTGGGTTGAGGAGGATGGTGGAGGACAGAGGTGCCTTGCAGGCAATGGTCCATGGGGTTGCAAAGGGTCAGAATCAATTGTGAGACTGAACAACAACATTACCGGGAGTGTTGATGGTGTCCCGGGGTGTAAAATAGACTGTAGTTTGTTGAGCAGTCTGGTGGAATCTATTCACCACTGGCCACATGATATACAAGGACATGTGCTCCAACCTGACCCTGATCCATGGCCAAGCTGGACCTTTTTGATCCAACTGTAAGCTGTTATTTGGTGGTGGGTGGGTGGGGGAACCTAGCTGGAACAATTTCCTTGAAGATGGAAGGGTTGCTTTAAGGCAGATCATTTTCATTACAACAACCCTTTTCATGTGAACAGAGACTTTGTAGTCATCTGATCACACCTAAGATAAATATAGCATGCAGCAACTAAGATAAAGGCAAACTATCCACTTGTGATATCATGCTTGTAGCTGGCTCCAAAGGAGAAGTCTCACTTTATGAGGTCTGTGGCAGGTATCAAACTGTGCTCTGTTTTTGGGCCTTAATTAAGAGAGCCGGTGTTCCTGTCTCAGATGACATTTCTCTTTCTATGAAGATGTCCACTGTTTAAAAGTATATATCATCTATCTCCCATCTGATTGTGTCTGTCACTGTAGGTAGCTTGAATATAATAAATAGGAGATAAAACATTAAACAGAAGATAGGACATACAAATATATAGCATAACTGATGATATTGTAGACACAATGGGCACAGAGCTGAGCAAGTTGAGGAGGATGGTGGAGGATAGAAGTGCCTGGCGGACAGTGGACCATGGGGTCGCAAAGGGTCAGAATCGACTGTGTGACTGAACAACAACAAAACAAAATAGCATAGCATAATGTAGTATCCAAATAAATGTTAGCAGCAATGGCATTTAAGCAAAGTAAAAAGAAGAAAATTAATTTAATTTTGGGGCAGCAGATGTTTAAATGATTTTGTTGGGGTGGGGGTGGGTTTTTCAGCCTGTTTACAAAAGACAAAGATGAAACACAAGTGGTAGAGCATTCCATACTGTCCAAGCCACTGTTGAAAAGGACCATTTTCTAGTAGATATTTTTCTGACTTTCTTTTGGGGTGGTTATCCTGAGTCCCCCTGGCTGCTTAGTTTGGACATGATTCGGCTAGGAGAGGTGCACCAGCTGGTACTGTGGCCATAAGCCATTTAGATTAATACCAAAACCATGAACTAGGCATGGAAGTGTAAAGGTAGTCAATGCAGGTGAACCAGCATTGGGGAAACGTGGTCCAAATTATGCAGCCCCATCACTACGCTCAAGGCTGCAATTTGTATCTGCATATTACTTTTTGGTTTACAGTTCCCAGAATCCCCAAGTATCACATCTTATATAATATAAAGGAAATGAGATATGTTGTTTTTCCTTACCAATGAAATGCAGGACTGTTGCTGTCCCCAATGATATTACCTCTGGATGGGTCCCAATTTACAAGCTGCCAATTGGCTAGTCATGAAATAATTTATAACAGTCACCATCTGTGGTACAGACTAAACACCAGCAAGTATGCATATTCAATAGAAACTCTTGTTTAACTAGAATCTCAGAAATCTTCTCCACAGCTAAAATGAATAGCCCAAGAGATACAGCTATACCATGTTAATATCTCTTAGACCACCACAAGGGACGAGACAAAGTGCTGAGGTTTGCCGTCATTTGCATTGTAATTAAAACTTTCAGTTGTTTGGGGAAAGGCTGAATATTTTGAGAAAAAATTAATCTGGGGAGGTCAATAATTCACTCTCCAAAGGTTAGGATTGTGAAAAGTGATTCGCTGTGAACATCTTTCACCAGAGCTTTTGGAAGAGGAGGAGGAGAAGAGAACAAATGAACAGGGGAGAGGGGATTAAGTTTTGCAGCAAGGTCTTCAAGCTGTAAAATCTAGCAAATGGCACAAACTAAGCCACTAAAAAACTTGGAAGATTGTGTCTGATTTACTACTAGAGTTGAAATGTAAGGCTGCACTGAAAGCTTCTGTCATGTTAAGGAAAAAACTGTTTTTCTGCTTAATAAATGAAAAAAAACCCTTCTCTTTTTTGTTCTTTGAAAATCCATCCTTATCCAGGGTATAAAAGTGAAGAAGTTCATGGGAATTTGTGGATTTTTCTCATGTTTTTCAGCAGCTCAGAAACTCCTGCTCAAGAAGAGCAGCATAATATGATTCATTTGTAATTCTAACCTTGTTTCAAAGTGCAAGAAAATCTCCCTTCAAGGTTTTGATTAGATTCTGCACTTCACAAATGTCTTGCAAACCTCTTCACTTCCACAGGCTCATCATCTCATTTAGCTGTAAATGAAAAGAAAAGGATCAAACATGCCTTGCTATACTTCAGCTCTTCTTGATGTTTATCATATTAATCAGAAGCTTGTCACATGGAGGTGATTGCTCAGGAATGCAAATCTTACATTGCAAGGCACACTTACTTATGAGTTCTGCCAAGCAAAGTGGAATTTATTTTCGACTAAAATTGATAGGGTTGTGCTGTAATTCTTTCAATTTTGCATCACTGTAGTATTATGTAACATTGGTTGGGCTGAGGCCATTCCCCCCCCCCCCTTATTGTCAGGCAACTCCAAAGGAACATGTGCAAAGGGTGGAGCTAAGACAGAGCAATCCAGCCACATAGGCTCAATTGCACGTCAAAGTATTAAAATATTGCCCATGTATTACCCTTTTAAAACATTTTAAATATTTTTCCATCAGTAATATATCGTAATCCCCCTCAATAAAATAATTGAAATGTATAACTCAACTCAACACATAATTAAATAGGAGGAGTACACAGAAAGAGCCTCTATGAAGATTGTGGTATTTCTGAACCACAATTGCATACCCTGGTAACGGCAACCTTGTGTTGCCAGATAATCTTTCACACACTTGGTCAGGCCAAAGGAAATGCCGAATAAACTCACCAAAAGGTGCCTTCATTTTGGCAGTTTCACCTCTGGCCTAGACATGGAAGAAGAAGAAGAATTTAAATAAGATACTAGCAAATACAAGCTGTAAAACTAATTTCTGTATCATTTTATTCTACATTTGGACAGCCTCTGCTGCTTCCCAGGGTGGCAGGAGGTCTTTCGGAGCATGATCGGTCTGTTTTGAAAATTTTCTGCTGTTTCCTCACTTGGTCACAGCAGCTAATCCATGGGGCTTGGAGACTTCTGTTGGCACACAGTGCTGACATCAGTGCCTAGTTTCCCAGTGCTGAACTAGGAAGTATCCAAGCACCATGGATTAGCTGCTGGGACCAAGCGGGGAAGCAGGTGAAAATTATCAAAACAGACTGATTGTGCTCTGAAAAGCCTCCTGCCTTTGATTAGAAGTGGTGGAGGCTGTCCAAAACCCCTGAAGAAATGTGTGATCGCCACCACTGCACATGCTGCCGCTGCCGTGCATGCCACCACCACACGTGCCGGTGATGATGACAAAAACGTATATCCAGGGAGCAAACACGCTTCTGTCCCTGGTGGGAAGTGTCAGGGGCAGGTCTGGCACCTGGTGGGAAAACATTGTGAACGTCTGCTCTAGTGCCCCAAGAGACAGAATCAGTGAGACTAGGATAAGAGAAGTGAACCAGTTGTATCCAATTAAGTAGGAAGAAGATTTCAGTCAATGGAGATGGAAGAGTTCATTGGATTTGAAAGTTGATATTCATGGGTTTAATTATACGATATAATAGCTAAGAGTAACAAATAGCTAACAAACCATATTGCAAATCATATGTCTTGGCAAACTCTTAATACTTAACCATCTTCATTCTTTCAGCTGGGTCAGAAAAAGAAAATAGGTTTGTTCAGTCTTTCAGACAGAAATCTCCATGGTGTGACTCCACGATCTTTGTTTAAGGCAATGATAATATTATAAAGAGATGCACCATTGAATCCACAAATCTGCAAAGTGGAACTCTGAATCCTTGTGTACCTTAGTTATCAAGCTACTTCACACCAAATTGATTCATTTTCTATCTTTTGTGTTTTCAGATCAGTTCTCTTACAGAAGATTAAAACAGAATATACGGAAAAACAGTCCAACCTGGGATACATTGTCTCAAAAATGGTGGTGTTCTAAGAAAGTTAACGCTGAGATTTTCTCACCTATTTGCATAGGCATTCTGGGACTAGATTTTTACTCCTTTCATGATAGGGAGCTGTTGACCATTTTCTTAGGATATATCATTTTCTATCTTGCTTCTACTGTGGGGTTTTTTTTTGTTCAAGTGAATTTTTAAAATAATCTATTCACCTATCCATCTGTCATCCATATCTTTCTCTTTTCTGCTGTGATTTCTCTCCCCACCCCAAAGACAAACAATTTCAGTTTCATAGCTAGTCGATAATTACTCTTTGATATGTTAGCTAAATAATGGAAGCAATCATACCATAATAAGAATATTTTTTATTATCATCATTGCATTGCACTTGGTTTATAATGATGCTATAGACAGTAAGTTCAGTTTTTATGCAGCATCCATCATACTATCAACTCTATGATGCATTAGGAGTTTCAGTTCCCAGAAATAGGAATGGAGATACTGAACTCATTGGAAGTTGCTGGCAGAAGAACACTTTTGGATGCAGTTATGAAGAAGGAAAGACAAATAAATTGGGGGTGTGATGCAGAACAAAGGGAATTAGTTTAAAATAAATAAACCACATGCTTCTCATTATGGATTGTCAAAAGTCAGCTCAGTTGAAGAAACAAAAGGAAGACTGATAAAAGTATAATGTATTTCCTTCCTGATACATAATTTACCTGTAAAGCTCATTATGTCAAAACATTGGTGACTGCAGAAGTCAAGTAAAATGTGGGAAAGTTTTTGAAATATGTACCAAACTATCCCAAGATCAATAAGAAAAGCACAGTGAGGGATTGTGAGAAGAGGGAAGAGTGTGGAGGTGCTGAGGCCTACAAGGACCAAGCTTCCCATCTGAAACTGGTAAATCAAAGGTAAATGAGAAAGACCAGGGAGACAGATATAAAATAACAAATGTAGAAGGGAGGGGGGAAATGCTCAACATCAGTTAAAAAGGAACTTGAGCTGTGGAAAGATGTGCATAATAATTGGGACCTAAGTTGTGCCAAGAAAGATAAACTGCCAGTCATTTCTCTCTCTCTCTCTCTCTCTCTCTGTGTGTGTCCAGTTGGCCTGCTGGCAAAGAAGCCTCAGTGGTCATGAATTCAAGTGTATAGAGGAGATCTTGAGTTTTATCAGAGAACTCAGCTAGCTCACCTTTTCTACTTTGGCACTCATTGCTTGGTCTTCTTTACTTACATTTCTGTTCAAACTGCTGGCTGTCTTTAGTTCTTCTTCTTCCGTGTCTAGATGTGAAACTGCCAAAATGAAGGCACATTTAGGTGAGTCCATTCTGCAGTTCCTTTGGCCTAACCTAGTGTGAGAAAGATTAGCTGGCAACACAAGGTTACCATTGCCAGGGTATACCCAATTATGGTTCAAAAATGACACAATTTTTGAGGAGGCTCTTTCAATATATAAGAAGATTGCTATAAGAAGATTGTCCTAGGGACAGCATAATGCAGTGGCCCTTCATCTGCCTTCTGCATTGCAGCATGACACCCATATCACTGCTCCAGTTTGACGGGTCACTTCTGGTCCTGAGCCCTTTTAGCACACAAAGCCCTCATCAACCCCAGGCCAAAGCCCTCATCAACCCCAGAAGCTGCTGCTCTTCATCAGGATGAATACAAATGGGATTTTATCCACTTGAGGACTATCAGCCTTCCTTGTGGATTTCAGCACCCAAGGCCATTAGTCTTCAGGGTTGTCATTAGTTAACCACCACCTGATACTCTGCATTGAATCACTGCCAGTCTTTAGTTTAAAATGCATTAACCCCATGAAAGCCAAAGTAAACACAAAGAATGTGTGGAGTGTTGCCTCACCTTGTACTTGTGTAGTGGCTCTTTGCTTTGTTCACAGTCTTCCTTGAATTGCAGAAGTAGTATTGATTTAATCTCTCTCTCCCCCCCCTTTATCTACAGGCTTTGTGCCTTCCTAGTTCTGAGTAAACAAGCACAGGATCAAATTAAAAGAATGTTCACCTAAATATAATTGAACATATTATAGTGGATAGAATAAGATTACATTATACATTACTTAAATCGCAAAACAGCTGAAACATGCCTGTATTTCAGAATGATAGCCTGTCTATTCATTTTGCCAACCTTTACCTTAGATATTTTAAAGACCTACAGATTCCAGTTGCAGCAATGCTGTCTTTGTCTTTTGATGTAAAACAAGGTCAGGATTTTTGTATGTTTAACAGTTCATAGGAGAGAAAGTTTCAGCAAATTTCAACAAATGGAACTTGCATAGAAATTTGGTCTTTACAAAAATAACAAAGGTAGTTCTCTCTCTCTCTCTCTCTCTCTGTGTGTGTGTGTGTGTGTGTGTGTGTGTGTGTGTGTGTGTGTGTGTGTGTGTGTGTGTGTGTGTGTGTTGCATCTGACCACTCCATATTTTTGTTGCAACTTTATTTACCTGAAAAGATATGGACAATGCTAAAATAAAGATTCACACCAACTTGCTGTAGTAGGTTTAGTTGGCCTTCTTCATGTTATGCGCAAAGATTTAGTAAAAGGTTTTTCCATGAATTTCAAAAGTAGTAATTGTGTTATGTTTCTCATTTGTGTTTGCTCAAGGTATCCCAGTTCTTGTTAATGCACTTGTCAAAAACAGCCCATGGTTCTTTAGCCTGCCCAGCAAGAAACCATAGCAACGTTTGGATAGGCATAGGCAGAGTTGAAGCAATATTTGATAGTTTTGCATTTCTTCTGCCTGCTAAACTGGAACTGATATGTTTTAATTGGAAATTTATATGACAGCTTGCATCACCCTTTCTGGTAGATTAGGAAACATCAGAAGCCATCAAGATGCAGGACTGTGAAAAGAGATGAATCAAATGTGATGAGGTGTGACTTCAAACATAGTTGTCACACCTGTGTTCTCGTCATTTACAAGAATGCAGGGGGCAGAATATAGGATTTGTCTTTCTCTCTGTGTTAATATAAAAATAGTTTTCAATCAGTGACTTAAAGCTGAGAGGAGAAAAAAGCGTATTTGAAATGATTACCTGTCACTTTAAAAAGGAAGCCAATTACCAATTCAAGCACACCTGTAAAAACATTGACAACTCTAATCAAAGGCAATCATCTTGATTTCATAATACAAGATTCATGGCAGTACTGAGTCCTTTGAATTGCTTTCCAAAAGAGATCCTTCTGTGGGCCAAAGAACTGGAAAAAGTTTAATAGAATGGGTCAATAGGAGGAGTTTTGTTCCAATATCAGGTCATACATAATTTTCACTAGTTTGTTTAGTAACAAAAGACCAAAGGTTTACATGTGTTAAGTATCCTTCCTTATTTATGACTGTTTGGCTAGTTTGGTGACCTTGAACACCGTGCAATGTTGCTGTGGAAAATAGGACAATTCACCTCAATGGTACAGCATTTCCTTTGAACTAAAGGGTTTATTTTAATTGTCAAGCCTCTCTTTAAAAAAAATGTACACGGAAGACAGGCAGATAGCTAGATAGAAAGACGCTAGATGAGGGATTCTCAACCTGCGGTCCATGGGCCAGATGCGGCCCATAGTATCATTTCATGTGGGCCCCTACAATCTCCACCACACTAGAAAGTGCCTTGTGGTGGAGGAAAAGCAAAATGGCTGTCTGGCTCCTGAAGCTCTCTGAGGGAGCATGACCCAGCCCACAGCTTGAGCAGGGAATTCCACCAATGCGTAGCCACCATAGAAAGTCCCTGTTACTCATGATCTGACATTTCTTATTGCCTTCCCTTAGAAGACAGGCTCGGCTCAGTTTAAAAGGTGCTGTAAATAAACTTTAGGCATAAAAAAGTCCAAACTTGAAATGTAAATTTGGCAAGGAAATAGTCAGATAAACCAATACAATACATATAGAACTGGTCTAACACTCCAGCTGCATCAAGGGTGGAGACATCGATACTTAGATGGACCATGGCAGCATTCGTCCAGCAGTCTCTTGTTCCAGCATCTGGCACAGGTCAGTCCATGTTTATACTGAATACAAACAGCAATAGCTTTGATGGGGCTTTTGGACCTAGGGGTGTCCATCCTTCCCCAGCTCAGCCTTTGCTACCAGGGACTTCCTGGCAACAGACTGCCTAGTGGGGATGCCCCCTACAAGGACTTGGGTGTATCCTTAAGGATATTCCCCACTGCAAGTTCAGGCAGTGTTTGATCAACCATGTATGAGACACGGTGCAGTAGCAGGGCTGGGGCAGGTCTTAGCGGCATCACATGCAGTGGGATTGCAGGCACCACCAGCTCTCATTTCAGTTCATGGCTCGAGTGCAGTTGCTGCTGGAGACCTCACTATTAGTGGGCATTTAGTTCATCATGCACCAGTGAGTAAGGGCACCTGTGCCTCACTGGGGCAGGCAATTTAACCATGCTTGATCTGTAGATACACAGGGTATCTGTAGTAGGAAACCCTGTTGATTTGAACATGGATATTTGGTCTGTGATGGGACACAGATATTCACTGCCTGCCAGAAGTGACATAGGACCAGGAATTCTCCAATCCCCAAGAAGCTTCCAGAGAGAATGTTCCTGGTAAAGGGTCCCTGCCCAATTAGAATGGATAGAGTACAGTCTTTAATGCAAGTGTATCTCAGTGAAGTCGAGACACCTACTTGCTAGTGGGTTTTCTGTACAGTTTTAGAATCTCCTATGTCTGAACATAGGGTGTTTTTTTAAAGCAAAATACAATTTCATTCCAAAAAGAGATAGATTGGATTATATTGAAGAAAACTGGATGATTAATTTCAACCAAACAACAAGCTGAAATTGGGGATTCTGAAAATGACTCATCCTTGAAAGTGGATCTAGATGTGTCGGGGCTCTGCTGAAAATAGTGTTGCCATGTTGACTTCACTTCTGCAGTGTATCATAGCTCTGAACTGGTCCTGCTGAGTAGTTACCTTGAACATAAATTTTGTTTATTTTTTTTCCTTGACATTTGGTGGAAGCAGTAAGAATATTTCAGTAGTGGAATCTCTTTCATATATTGCACATTATTGTTCAAAGCTTCTACTCTTTGGATCTGCTGCTGCTTCAAGAGGAAAGACAACCTGTAGACAATCTTTGTCTTGGTTCAGCTTCCTGGCACTTTCATTGCTGAAAGTACTACACAGCAACACTTTTGCCCAGTGTGAATCTTAGTGACCTTCTGCAACAGAGGAATATTGGAACAGAATGTTCATGGAGACAGGATTGGACATGTACCTGGAAGAAAAATCTGTTCAGCAACACAGGGTTTGCTGCTCATGAATCTTAATCAAGCTTATCTCAATTATATTGTTTTTCTTATCCTTGCTTTGTCACAATTTTATGGTGATAATCCAATGGGGAAGAGCTTGCATGCTTGTGCAGTTCTCCTAGTGGGGTTCCTCCTAAGGGATCATTGGAAGGTAGTTTGCAAAGTGCATGCTAGCTCAGAAGCAATGGCACACACTTATTCACCTCCAAATAACAGAACAGGCCACATGGTAACTTCATTGTCTCCTTTCATTCCTCTCTTCCTATGTTCCACCAAGAAGCAGACCAGAGGAGGAGGAGGAGGATTGTTCACTCAGCAGCCTGATCAGCCAGTATTGGAAGTTTGCTCTCTATGCTAGGACCAAGACTGCCTGCAAATGTAAACTTAATGACTTTGTGACCAATTTTCTCCTGAGTTGAAGAGGAGGGACAAAACAATGCTTTCAATGGCTAGTGATAACATCACCCAACTGTTGACAGACAGATGAACATATTGCATGCTCCACATCACTCAATACGAGAGCAAAGGGTGTGGACCATACCTCAAACATACAAAGAAAATTTAAATAAAAGTCTAAGAAGTCTCCATTTTTAATTTAGTTAAATGTAGTTTAAATTTGAGGAGGAAGGAAAAGAAAAATCTCTGGAAATGTCTTCTGGAAATTTTGGACTAGCACTTGTCATTATTCAAGGTTTAGCTTTTGCCCCAGAGGTCACACAAGACCAATTTCTACTGAAGAGTAATTATGGATATATACCACTTCTAATTCAAAATGTACATTCCAGTTTTGTGAAGTCATCATCACCACCACCACCACCAACAACAACATCACCTCACCTTCCATGAAAGGAACTCCAGAGTTGATGTCTCAGTATCAGTCTTTTCATTTTCTCTTATCACTGCCAAAAACCTTCAAATTCTTTCTATTTTGGTTTTCCATTAGTAAAGATCACCCTTGTTTGAAAGCCAGTCATATCTGACTCTATGGTTCATTGCTCATCTCTGTTTATAGCCAAAGAGCGAGTTCTGTCTGCTTTTGCAGACATTTCCATGGACATGTGGCAGGCATGCCTAGACACCAGAGTGCAAAGAACACTGTTTACCTTCCCACTGAAGTGGTACCTATTTATCAACTTTCAATTTCTTGCTTTCAAACTGCTAGGTTGGCAGGAGCTGGGACAGAGACAGGAGCTCACTCCATCATACAATACTCAGGTATCGAACTCTGACCTTCCAGTCTTCAAGTTCAGCATCTTTACATATATACATATATCACCCTCAATTTTTCAGCCTGTGTGGCTGCTCATATTACCTGCTTTGAAAAAGGCATGTGAGGTAAGAGCTACCTCATCACGTTGTTCCCTGAGCTTTAACTGAAGAATGAGAAGCTGGAGAAGCCACTAGCTGCTAGAGAAAGTCTTGGACAATGGAGGGCAGGACACTTAGATACAGCCTTCAACCACCATATAAATCAGAATCCTGAACCACATTTGTAAGAATTTATTTAACATTTTCTTGTTCTGTAAAAATTTTTGAAACAATTTCTCTTCAAAATGAAAGAGTTGTTGACTTAGCAATGTCCAAAACTATTTCTCTCCATCAGCAATTCTAATTGAAAAATTTGGACCAAAAATGTAAAGAACTGTACACTGGAAAATACCTTTTGGAACTTTTCATTTAAATTTGACATTTATCAGCCTCTTCTATGCTAAATTATACCAAATGTCTGGATTTCAACATGATGAGATAGTGCCAGCACTTACTATTATCTGATTGACCCTTACATCTATCGTCTCTAAATAGACATTTCTTTTCATTGTGCTAGGATCTTTAATATGCAACTTTGCATAATGACTTTTATTTGGTTTCCCTTTGTAAGTTCATAATACCTTATTATAGTCTAGGGTGATATAATGCCCTTTGTGTGTTGAATTATTTAGTACAGGATCTTAGTCATTTAAACAGCAATCATTTTACTTGAAATGAGTGCTGATGGAATTCTAATGCTTATTCCTGATCAGAATTAATTTATTACCCCACAGAATAAAAGCTTTTTAAAATAAATTTTAATCAAATCTACTTATTTACATAAATAATTGGATAAACAAAGGATAAATCCCTTTCTCAGCTGTGCTTAAGAAGTTCATTGCTCTTATATCTTTTCCTATGAAAATCTTTGAAGAAAGTATTGCAAAAACTTTCTTATAATTATAGCATACTTCAGATGCATACTTTTATGTCCTTGATAACACCACCTCAGGTCTGGTGTATACAGCACCTTTCTAATTCTGGTTGATTCACATCTAAGTGGCAATGATCTGGAGAGCTAGCCTTCCTTTAACTAGTACCAAAATGTTTACAACAGAAAAAAGGAAGAATCCATCACTATTGGCAATGGAACATCTGCCAATGTCTCCCCAAGGCCAAGGCAAACATCAGATAAGGAATGAGAAGGAGTGAATAACAACAATTAATAACTGGAATACTCATTTTAAAAATCACTACTGTTAAGCAGGTAGAACAAAGGCATCTAACAAATCTCTCTGATCTACACTTTGGTTGGTGTTGTTTTACAATAGCATATTCATCTTCATTGTAACAAAATTGCAAGTAATGTCAAAATCATTTGTTTTAAGAAAAACTAGGAACTTTGGTAGAATAAGTAAGATACTGTACCTTGTAGACATACAATGTCCCCTCCAACTCTTGGAGTGGCTAAAAGGAAATCAATCACATTTTATTATGGAACACCTAGTTCTACAAACTAAATAACACAAACGAAAAAAGTCTTCAAACCAAATTTTTCAGAACCTTGGCAAGAATGATCTCCTGTTATGGAGTGACTTTTCCTGAAAATTACATCTAGTTCTGTCATCTCCTTTCCCCTCAAATTCCACTGATAATCAGTAGAAGATTTAGATTTCCAAATTAAAGTTTTGGCTCAAGACCTGAATAAATTTGGGCAATCTTCAAAACAATCCAGGCTGAATTCAGATGGCTATCCAAAATTAAATCTTGTCATCTCTGCTTAACACTATAGGTATTCTTCAACTGGAGTTGCCTGACATCACACTGGTCCAAATAAATTCTGACCTAAAAGGCTGATAGGGATGGCTAGAGGACTGCTCAGTGGTTGGGAATTCAGTTCCCCACTGTACATCCCAAGGAGCCAGCTTATATGGCTTTGGGCAAGTTGTACACTCTCAGAGTGCCTCCCAGAAGAAGGGAACGGCTGAACCACTTATGTAACTTTTCTACCTAGAAAACCCTGGAAAGGGTCACCGTAAGTCAGAATTGATTTGATGACACACAACTATTATAAAAGTCTACTAGAATCACCTTTTCCTATGAGTGGGTTTTATTTATGCAAGTTTTTGCAGAATTCTAAATGCATAACAGAACTCAATATACTTCTTGCATTCTGCAAGCATAGGAGACATTTTTCTACCTATTATTAGAAATCGACCACTTGATTGATTCAAGAGTGTGGCGGAAAAGGTCAGGTCACCCTTGCTCGACAAACAGGCATATCTGACTCTAGGGTTCAGTGCTCATCTCTGTTTATAGCTAAAGAGCCAGCGCTATCTGTGTTTGCGTACGTTTCTGTGGACATGTGGCAGGCAAAATGCATGGAACACTGTTTACCTTCCCACCGAAGTGGTACCTATATATCTGCTTGCAATTTCTGGCTTTCAGACAGCTAGGTTGTTAGGAGCTGGGACAGAGACCAGTGCTCCTTCCATCATGCAGTATTCAGGTTTTGAACTGCTGACCTTCCACCTCTCGGTCAACGTGTTAACCACTTGAGCCACTGCAGTTTCAAAAACCCAATTTTCCATTCCATCCCTGGCTTGTTTTTTCTGTGCTGAAATGCTGCCTTAAAGCAAGAAATTGCAAGTAGATAAATAGGAACAAAATAAAACTACTGAACAATACAAAGTAGTATTTTCAGCCTTTGCTTTATATAGTTTTTTTAAAAAAAGTTCTGATAAAAGAGAAGAACGTAACTGCATTGCATGCTGTGTAAAATGTCTTAATCATCTGAACCTCAGAAGGTATTTGGAGAATGCAGTTTAGCCCCTTACCTGTCACATAAAGAGGCAGGACATGTATATCTGAGGTATAAGGCTTGGGCCACGTTTATTAAATAATTTGAATCCTTCACCTGAGGAGGGGCTGGTAGTGCAATTCCTGACACCAGAATAGGAGACACCTTGTCCCCTCTCCTGACTAGATAGGGAAATCCCTTGTCTCTGGGCTGTGCTAGACCTTCAACAGCTACTGTCCAGGCCAGCTAAATTGGGGAGGTATCCAATTTCCAACACTATTTTCATGAAAAGATATTGGGTGTATCATAGAGCTGGCTTACGGTGTCCCCTCAGTGCCCAACTGCTTCTGTCAAATCATGCCAGGCACCCATGTTTCACCTCATCCAGTGACACCCTGAGGAATTCACTGCTACCACCCTAATCCAGCACTACCTGCCTAAATTTGACCTATTTAACTGACCATGCCCTAAGCCACAATTGTCCTGTGAGTAGAATAGGCAAAAAATACCCTTCTTTCAGGTGCCAATCCAGAAGATGGGCTAAAAAATTCATATCCATCCCCCGAAGGCAACCCTAACACTCTTGGAACAGGGAAGAAAGGAAGGCCATTGCAAAGAGGCTAGTC
The DNA here is from genome assembly GCA_030440675.1 of Furcifer pardalis. Classification (NCBI taxonomy): domain Eukaryota; kingdom Metazoa; phylum Chordata; class Lepidosauria; order Squamata; family Chamaeleonidae; genus Furcifer; species Furcifer pardalis. The sequence goes on along the minus strand of CP126890.1, from coordinate 74,954,957 downwards.
AGGTCTCAAAACAAGCATCTCACGCCACTCACAGACATCTGAAGAAGAATGCTAGAGCATCTCAGGCTACTTCTTGCTTCTTCAGCTGGAAGAGGTTCAAGTCCCTACTTCATCTAGGCTGCATTGCAGCTGAGTGTACAGAGGGAACATTTTGGGCAACCTTGGGTCCTCTAACAGGGAAAAAAGGGACCTACAGATAATACTATGCCACTCAGTCAGTCAATATAATTGCAACCTGCTTTTGAAACTGCACATCTGGAGGGATGCGAAATATTGGCCTGCTGGACTGCTCATTGGACACACAAGCCCAGAGTTTCCCTATCAGAGCTCCTGGCAAGGTATTTTCTGATCCCACTTATGGTGAGTGTATGTGTGTGTGTGCATGCCACATACATGCCATAGCCATATCTTCTGACCTCAATCCAGTGCTGTCTACTCAGAAAGAAATTCCATTATTTCCTAAGGAAGCAAGAATCTTCATTTCAGCTTGGTTGTATTTCTCTAGATGCTACTTGTCTTCTCATCTTATCTTTGTTTTGTACTGAGTTGAGACATTCTAATGGGGTTACTTTACCCATAGATATTTACACACATTTTTAAAATGCCTTTCCTAGTATGTGGATTTGCTTATACTGTACATTTTACCCAACTTTCAGTTTTCTCCTTCGATGAAAATTGCCTACGAGTATTATTTTCAATGATGCACATTTTATTTGTTTCATCCACACTTTTCTCCATAAAGACCTGTAACCCTCACTTTTATGTGCATTCCATAACTAAGGTACTTCATTAAACATTCTGATGTGCAAAAAAGACTATAAGTCTAGACTGCTGGATCCAGCAAGGTTCTTGTCCAGCCATATCACTTTCTCTGCCTGAAATCCTATATAACTGAACTGAGTCCTATATTTATTTCCCAATGAACTCAATATCCTAAATCTAATAGGCAGTCCCAGCTGGAGTAGAGTCATTGAATCAAGTTCTGAGCAGGCAGACAATACTTATACAGTATTCATATTTTTGAGTCAGTGATTCTATTATTAGTAAGCATTCATTGGTTTACATTGCAAGTCAGTTCTGACAGACTTTCATTGCAGTCAATCAAACAGAAATACAGTACTGACCTTGTGAAAGTGGACAGAACAAGTCAGGAATGAGGATTAACTTCAGTGCCTTGTGATTGTCAAAGTGCTATACCATGACTAATCTCTCTCTGTATGGAGTAGCTATGTGTGAAACACATATGTACAGAATAGTAGCTGAATAAATGTAGACTTTCTGTATGCTTCCCAGTGTTTTGCCACCTTTTGGCAAAAAGTGTCTCTAAGACTGCGGAGGCTTTCATTACACTGCATCACACACAAAAATTGTCTGCTACTTGGTCTAATCCTTGTGTTATGTGTGCTAAATCCAAATTTGAAGTCTTATTCTGCCTAGGATATGAGGATCTTAAGTTAGCAAATCTCACCCTCTTGGTTAGGTTCCTGCATTGATCACACACAGGAATATTTGCCACAAATGTAGCAAAAAATGCCCAGTTTATTAACACAGCTGCACCTACTCATCTTTAGCTCAAAACAGACTCACTATGGCCTAGCTGTACTATCCAATAAGATAGTTTCACACTAGAGACAAGCCCTTGCTCCATTTTGCCCTATATACCTATTTCTGAAAATAGCTCACTGAATTGCCCAGATATGACCAACCACTGCTGGAACATGTAGGCCACCAGGGGATGTGATTCAGCTGAGGTGGCAGCATGCATAGTGGTAGCTGCAACTGTTATAATGTTCCCATGTAAAAATACATTACCCAATTACAGACCATTTGAATAGCTATAACATGCCTTAAAATCTGTATGTGATAGGCAAATTCTAAGTTCAGATTTTAAATCAGCACATTCAGTATCATGTAAATCACATGTGTCATTCCCAGTAGCAAAATTGTTGTTGTGCAGTGTTATTGGAGAGATCAATGAGCATATCACAGAGCTGTCACTGATCAGGTTCATGCATTTTTTATTCCTCATAAACTTTTAAGTGCCTGACATTGCATCACCTGCCCATCACAACAAAAAACACTGATCATTAATATTACAAAATATTTGGGATATGTTGAGCCCAGAATCTTAACATCTTGAGGAAACACATCATATATATTTCCATTATGTCATGTACAATATTTCAGAAGCTGGACAACTTTTTGTGCATGTTTTATCTTGAGGGTGTTAAAAAAAACTTTTATACCACTAAAGTTTGTATTATGTGGGTTTTACAAAAAAACAAAAACCCTAAAAATATCCAACAATAATGAATGGAAATCAAGATAGACTGTGGCAGCCTTTCTCTTCCTCATGCATACAAATGCTATGGGTTACAAATCCCACTGATCTCAGCTGACTTGATGTTTATTTTCTTGGGTGAGAAAGCCAAAAATGCATAATTAAAACAATCAAGCAAGAAACTGGTTAAAAACCCAATTAAAAACTTTTCCACGAGAGAAAGAATAGCATCCTCTGTATTAAAAGCCTCTAATAGAGGAATCCATCTCAGTTGCTGGTCTGAATGAAATGGCTTTTGTCTGTTGCTCGACTGATAACACTGAGGTCAGTAATGGGATGTAACAGGTTCTCACCAGTTCGCCAGAACCAGTAGTAACTTTTCCCAGTGTCCTGAAGAACCGGTAGCAGCTTTTGGGGGCAACCACCTTTGGGGCTTGCCTTTCCACTGGTGTGCATGCACACCTACAGTGCTTGGCAAGTATGCATGGTCTCCTTGCTGCTGCTTCTTCTTCCCCATCTATATTAGAGGGACTGATAGGGCCTGTTGCCATTATCTTGGTTTTCTTGATACTGAGTCTCAATCCAGCTTATGATCTCTCTTCTTTCAACCTAACCAGGAGCTTCTTTAAGCAAAGTCTTGGAGTTACCTCATCAATGAGCTACACCTGTGCTGTTCCAATTGCTGTTCCAATTGGAGAACCCTTAAGGAGATACAGCTATTTTACATTTACATGAAGGCATATTATCCTAGAGAACTGGTTAGACAAAAACTAAGTACCTAACTTCTTTAACTGTTGAAAAGTTGAAAAGTGCCAAAATGAAGCCATCTAGTGGTGAGTTCATTCTGTAGTTCCTTCCATGTAACCTAGTGTGAGAAAGATTAGCCAGAATAAGCGTTAAGCTCTGGTTTAAAAGCTCTGGTTGATTTGTGTTTGGGGTGGGTGGGTGTGTGCTCATTTTTATTTTATTTTTAAATTATTTTTTATTTTATTTTTTTGGCCCCACCCACAACATCATGTTGTCATGATGTTGGCTCTGCCCATGACATCATGACGTTAGCTCCCTCACACTGTGATGACATCACGATGGGGTAGTAAAATTTTTGACATCCCATCGCTGAGTGAGGTGCTCAAGAAGGTTCTTTGATAGCAAGGAATCTGCTACTAGACAGGTGAGAATCTCCCAGGAAGATGAAACTGGTCCTGAAGTTTTCAAAGTACCTTATAGATCCTGGCTGTACCATATATCTAAGACTGAAATCCTGTTGTATAGCTCTGTATGCATAAGGAGGAGGAGGAAGATGTCATTGCCAGTGGTAATTCACTGCTGATTAAAGGCAAAATATTGCTAATTAAGTTATTTTGGAGCCCACAAAACTTGTAAAAATGCAATGAAGTTGCTTACCTGGACAAGTTGAGGAGAAGGGCTCAGACGAATGCCTTTTGATGTGGATAATGATATTAATTGACCATACTGATAGGGTTGTAAGGTCTGAGGATGTTGGAAGATGTCACAAGGTATTGCTAGGCTTTTCATTATTCTCTAAAGCAGGGGTTTGCAACCTATTACCCATGGGCCAGATTCACCCCATGGAACCAAATAATCCATCCCCAACCTCACTCCAGCTGCTAGAATCAGCCATGGACTCATTTATGGTCATTGTAAATAAGTCCGCAGCCATCATAAATGCATTTATGACAGCCGGGATGCATTTTATGGCCAGCTGTCTGAGAGGGCATGGTCCAGCCCACACCTGAAAAACGTTGAGAACCCCTACTCTACGGAGGCAAATCTCAGGGCGAGCAGCACTGGAGTTCAGTTTTATTAAATGTGCCAGCCTTAACACTGAGTGTTAAGGATGCTTCCCATTGACGTCACCCCTTCCTACTACCCATTTATGCCAAGGCTTCTATCTGCATGAACATATAAAATGGTTCCATGTTTTCAGGAGCCATTTGCATTACACCTGACCAAAAGGTGATGGAGTTTACTGGAGCTCTATAAACCATCTGCAGGCTTTCTTTTGTAAGAGTTAGAATACATATGCAAAAAGAAAGGGCAGCATTTGTGGATTTATCATTCACAAAGCAAATCAGTACAAATCAACGCAAACAGGGATCAATTAAGGATATGTGAAAGAGAAAGCTACAAATTAGATATATTTAAGTAGAAATCAGGTTCATCCATGTGAATCATCAGTGTGCTCAGTTTTGACTGAGCTAATTTACAAAATAGAATCTCCTTCAAAATCCTTGAGTGAGAAGCTTATTATTCTTTGTTTTGAGTCATGTTCCTTTCTGTGTAGTCATTTCACTGTAAGTCCAGTTGCTTCCTCAGTCAAAGGAAAACTAATCAACCAGTAAATGGATTCCTGCAGCTAGGCCAGACATCTCCATATCAGACTTTTAAGCAGATGGAGCAATGTCAACAGCAATTAGGGGGGGGGGGAATGAGAGATAAGAGAGCAAACAGGAGGGGAAAAATAAATTTTGATTTAATTTGAATACTAAATCAAAGAGAGAACAAGAAAATGAAAGATAAACAGGGAGGAGTGTTGTGATCCGGCCCTCCTCTGATTCTAAAGATGAGGTGGATCAGGAGGCGCTCCCTATGCCCAGTCCAGTTCTGCCTGCATGAGCCTAAAGATGCCCTGAGCCAGGGATCTCAGCCTGTGCCTGGCCCAAGTCTGTTTTGCCCAGCAGCTGACCGGTCAAATCAGGAGTCTCGGATCTCACAGTGATCAGCCCTCAGTCAGGGAGAGGAAAGGTTGGGTTTTTCTTTTGATGATGGTGACCACTTAGTTGACCTGTGGGGGTAGACAGAAAGAGACTCCATGAAGATTGAGGTATTTTTGAACTACAATCAGTCACATCCGGGTAACAGCAACCTTGTGTTACCAACTAATCTTTCTCACACTAGGTCAGGCGAAAGGAACTGCAGAATGAACTCACCAAAAGGTGCCTTAATTTTGGCAGTTCCACATCTGGCCAAGTCATGGAAGAAGAACATTTTGTTCCTTGCAGTGTAGCTTCAATTGATACTAACTACTACCAACACCCAAAAAAAGAAGCAAAGGAGAATCATATCCAAACTGACCATGTCATTCAATGAAGAAGAATCTCACAAGACATGTCCCTTCTCATTTGGCAGTAGAATTGTCGTGAAGAAGAGAATTTGCTGATCTTGCATGAAACCTGATATCAGTTGCCTGAGCCAGCCCACTCATTCTGAAAAAAAATTGGGCTGTCCCTGGCACTGTATCTCTATATCACACTAGGAAGTAAGTGCCAAATGCCAAATAGGTGTGTGGGCTGGCCAGCTTCTTTAATTTCCAGTAACTTGCACATGAGTCGATAGTGCACCTTCTGAATCTCCTGCAACAATTGCAGTGCCTCAAAATGAAAATAAAAATGGTAAGCACTGCTTACTTAGTCCTGTGCTAAATGAATTTTACAATATATAACGTGGGATTTTGTCTCCTTTCTCTTTCTAACTGAAAAGACTATGAGGCAGATGTTTGTTTTTTAATATACTGTGCAAAAATGAACAAGAAGACAAGATATTTCCCTTAGGGCTCTTGGAAATGCTGAGTGTATTGTCTTTGTTTTAACAAAAACATATTCTGTATCAGTCTACCATATACTGACATAGCAGATCTAAAATAACATCTGCCATGTCCCCCCCCCCCACTCCATTTGAATATTTGTTTCAAGACTGCATAGAAAAGAAACATTGTTTCCCAAAGTTATTACCCTTACAGCTAAATGCTAGTTGTATTAGTTATCTTTACTCTGTGTTGTATGTAGGCTAGCCAGAGAGGCAGAGTTTGGTGAGCTACAGAAGTGTGGGAAATATAGGGGCATTTTTGGTTTAGATGCTAGCAGTCTTACATGCATGGTTATCAGTTGGAGAAGGGGGTACACAAAAAGCCTCCTTTAAGATTGTGGTGTTTTTGAATGACAATTGGGTGTATCTGGGGCAGCGGCAACCTTGTACTGGCTAATCATACTAGCTCAGGAGAAACAAGCTGTGGAATGAATTCACCAAATTCACCAAGCATGCATGAGCCAAAGACTACCTTTTCTATCCTTTCCCCCCTTCTGACTGTAATTACAAATGACAATTGCAAGAAAAGAAATGTTCTACTTTAAATCATTCTTGAGTGTTTTTATTATACAAAGTGCAAGTTTGTGTGCTAAAAAAAGGAGGGAACAACCAGAAAGAAAGAAAAATCCCCAATATTTTCTGACTCTAGGACTCTCCAGGAATTGCATTGACCCTGACAAAGTAAGTGGAAGTATTGGGTAAAGAGGCAATTTCTAGTTTTGTTAAAAGACTGTAGTTTTAAATGTAGGGACTGTGGTGGTTTATTGGTTAAGACACTGAATGTGATGACTGGAAGATCAGCAGGTCAGGACTTTGTGACCTGATTGCTGCATGACGGAGTGAGCTTCCATCTCTGTCCCAGCTCCTCCCAACCTAGCAGTTTGAAAGCAAGAAATTGCAAGTAGATAAATAGCTACAACTTTGATGGGAAGGTAAACAGCATTCTGTGCACTCCGGTGTCTAGTCACCTCTGCCACATGTCCACAGAAACATCTGCAGTTGCAGACAGCCCTGGCTCTTAGGCTATAAACAGAGATGAGCACTGAACCCTAGAGTTGGATATGAAGGCTTTCAAACAAGAATTACCTAGTTTTAAATGTAAAACAGTAAAAAAAAAAAGACATGAGAACTGCATCACTTTGAAAATGTGAGAGGACCTGTGGAAACCAAAGTAATAGTCCTGGAAACTGCAGCTGGGCTGCAGGTCATATGATCTCCATCCCTGTACCAAAAGGTTTCCATAAGTCTTTGTACAGATTGGCAGAAATGAGCCATGTGAACTGTGTGCAGAAATGGACCCAAAAAAGGATTTGATTTTTGGTTGTCTTCAAGGTGGAACAAAGCCACTTTTTACCAAGCAATAACCCAACAGATACTACTTATTCCATTTAGCTTAAATAGATGGTCTGTGTTTTAAACAGAGAAAGAGGGAAATTGAAATAATACGCAGAATCAATACATCAATTACTAGACACCAAAGGAATAGGCAGATGGAAGCTGATCCATAATGAAGCCCAAGAGATTCCTTGGAAAATCCAGCCTCAGAAGTGGTAGGGAGGGCTTGGATGAGTTTACCATATATTCTCTTGCAGTTGGAGTGTCATCCATTTTGTAGAGCTGCAGAGCAAAGTGAAGGACTTGTGTCATTGCTTAGATACCCTTGTTGAATTCTACAACCTTCTTCTTTTTTTTTTTTTGCTATCTCAGTTTAGTTTCCTAACTTCACTGAAATATTATTACGCTAACATAATCAAGTGAATGTGTGGCTGTGGAAGGATATAATATGAGTGTTGAGAGAGTAAGTTAAGGCACAAAGTATAGTGCTCCAGGTGAAAGTCATTTGCATTCCCCCCCCCCCAATTTGCTATAATATTTTAAAATTGTTAATTATTTTGATAGAGAACCAGAAATGGACAGATAATGTCAAGGACTCTAGATGGAATAATCTGCAATGTCAGATAATGGCCTCAAGGTGGGTCAGTCCCAATCTATATATGCAACAGTTGAATACAGAACAGATCTGGGAACTTTCACACATGTCTAGTGCAGATATTAACATACAGCAGTGGCAGTTATTTATTTAGTTTCAGTTCCACTTGTATCTCTTGTTATCTCTCATGAGTGCTGCCTTATCACTGGAAATTAAATTAAATGAAAACTAAGAAAAATAAGTACTATTTATCAGACTATATCATAAATCTATATCATAAAATTGCTGTTTCAACCCTTGCTAATGCAACACTATATATAAGTGTTCTGGCTTCTGTGTAGAGTAAACAGAACCACATGTGGATGTACCTCACCTGATATACAAGTGTATATGTGTGTGTATGCAATACTCTCTTTCTCTATAAGTGCATGTGTACAAAACTTCAAAAGGACTGGGAGAGGACAATTTTTTATAGGAGTAGAGATAGCAACCCAGTTCTCACTATTAAGTAAACAACTCTACTGAAGGTGTTTATATACTTTTTAGAAAACTACACAAATCCTGCCAGAGACTGTCCCTGGATAAACAAAACATTCTAACAGTGGCGATTGGCAACATGGCAGATTATATACAAATGGACCATGGATAATCCTGCTTGCTGTTTCTGATCTGATGTCATTTGAAATGAACTTCCTACCAAAGAAAGAAAAAAGAAAAGAAGGATTTCATAAACAAGATAAAGCCAAGGGCACAGAAATGCAGCATGTATACTGTTGTTGTCGCAGACATTAAATAACTTTAAGAGATATTCTAGGACTGGACTTGCCACTGGCTAATATTCCTTTGTGAAGACTCCATTTTGTAATTGTGGGGATACAAAATACAAGGCCAGGTGGTAGATAGAATAGTGCAGATGCTGACACCTTCCTGTTCCCTGGATTTGTAGCCATAGACTTTGATAATTTAACCAATGGCATTGCACTGGGAGAGAGAAGAAAATATGGATTCTAAGTTAAAGAGTGTACTTTCCTTTTCCATTAACATTCAAATCAGTGTTTACTTTTGTTTTTCTTCCCCTTTCCTCACTTCTCATCTCAGCACATACATGCTTCATTTAATATGAGGCAACTCTGGGAGTGCGATTTTGCCTCAATCCTGTGGTCACCTCAGAAATCCCCAAATGGACTGGGTAGATCAACATTTGTCCAATTTTAATACATATTACTAGTTAAAAGCAATAATAAAACCATGAGTGATTAGTATTCAGGAGAGTATTTGTGATTAGATGTAAGTGCAGAATGTTTTCTTTTTGTACGATGGAGGAAATACACATGCAGATTGAGATTCAAAATTATTTTAAAAAATTAAAAATTCCTTTCCCCCCCCCCCCCCCCCATATTTGCATATGGAAAATGTGGCTGAGGGACTGAAGGAGTAGAGAACGAGAGCGAGGAAGAAAGAGCAAACAGATGGAGTGAGGGATGAAAAGATATTCTTTTCATAGAGTGCTAGTTGGCCTATGACTAGCACATGTTTGGAAAGGGCGCTCTTAGGCCTATGGGCATCACAGCCCTGAATCATTCTTTGTAAAACTGTTTTTATAATATGGCTTATGATGTTTTGGTTTGGCACAGTGAACTCCGGAGATGTGTAGACTTTTGAACACTATTTCATTGGTGTTGCTTTCATATATTGGACAGCTCTTTTTTTCTCAAATGTGGGATTATGGGAGAAAGGGAGGAGCCCCACAGAATCTTAGATGTTTAAAGAAATGGCAGAGTAATAACACTTGAGCAAATTTCTCACAACATATTTTGATGACAATGTTTGTGATTCCTTACGCACCATGAGTAATTAGATACTATACAGTTTTCCCTGATTATCTGCATTCTGATGGTTAAGCTAAGATACAGAGATCTGCTAAAGAGATTTATCATATTCCTATATTTAAGTTTTTACTCATAATGTCTCTTAAAATTTACATCTTCATAGTAAAGCAGTGCAGGCTACTTTGTTCAAGTTACTTGTTTTGAAAAGTAAACCGTCTTAAGCATATTTCTGAAAGCGAACCATAACATCAGGTAGGGTGGGGCTTTGACTTTCCTAGACTGAGCTGTGACAGTAAAATAAAACATGTACAATAGAAAAAAATTGTAATCTATGGGAACCTAAATTGCAACACACACACACACACACATACACACACAAATCTTTTTCCTACCTCTTGCCAAGGGATAAATTGCAAGTATGTTTGAGAAAGAGTTTTGAGGTAATTTCCAGCTCCCATGCTTCTTGGGTGTAATTTAAACTGCCTTCCTGCTGCTTTTTTTAATAGTAAATTTTTGTAAGGCATAGTAGCCAAGATTGGCTATCCAATTTAAATAAAAGGCTTAATTGCCCTTGTTGCTGTTTTCTAAATCCCTTCTAGATTTGTTGTTAAACTTCTTAATCCATGGCAGCCATGAGTGGGCCCATGGGAGGCTTTTCAAACACTGCCAGACAGAGCAAGAGTATGATTGCCTCCCATGTTGTGCTCAGGCAGACTTTGGCAGCAGATATTCTTACTTGGCACTTACACCATGCTAGCTTTTTTTTCTGGGAGAAAAACTGTTATGCCTCTTTTAATGCCCTAGCAGTCCATTCTTGGATTGCTATTTAAGCGAGTTTGCTCTTTAAGCGAAACACCATTGTAAATTACCAATTTGGGTGTGTGTGTGTGTGGGTGTGTGATTACGAACCCTGATTTATTTGTTAAGTGAGTTTTTGGTTGGTTTTATTTGTTAAGCGAAGCAAACATTCAGAGAAAATTCTGCTCTTTAAGCGAGTTACTCTTTAACCGAGGCACTCTTTATGCAAGGTTTGACTGTACATGACATGTGGCAAGACACATTTATCCACATTAATCTTGTGTTAGACCTGTCTGAGATTCACACCTCCTTGTGTAGTGTAGTGCAAACATCCTTTTGACTGCATTCCCCCAGTCCCACAATCCCTGCTTCAATTCTTTGCCTAATGTGGTTACACTAATCCTATTATCTCTGAATATAGTAATAAGAATTTAGAAAAAAAATTACTGTACATTATTTAAAAAACTTCATGGTCCCAGAACTTGGAGGTTCCACAGCTGGAGTCATTTTTCTCTCTGTATAAAAGACAGTCCCATTTTAGATCTAAGCTCTCAGCAGGATTGAAGAGAAGGGGTGAATACTTAGATGTAAGCATTGAATAGGTTGCCGAGATTGTAATTTTTCTGCTGCCCCCTTGCATCTTTAAAGAGTACAGAAACATTTCATTTTCATAATTAGAAATTAGATTCCAAGCCAAAGCTAGGACAGATTAACAAAAAGCCACACAGGGTGGGAGAGAGAGGAGAATAAAGTCCCATGGTGCAATAGAGAACTAAAATCTTAAAACCACAAATAAAACATGTGGGATTGAAAAAGTAGAAGCCTAGAAAAAAAGTAGGTGGTAAAACATAACAGTAGATTATCCGTAGGTGGTAAAACACATTAAAAAAACAGAGGTAAAATGTTGCAGAATTGATTTTAAAATGTTTTCTTTCACTTAAATCCAACTGTTAAGTATATTTTATGTATCCTTAAATGGCATCACTTTGTTTTTACACTTAATATATGCATAATGCCATTTTTACTCCATTAAAAACTCTAATAGACAGATGAGAATCACACCTGGAAAGATCCCATCTTCTGTTCAAAACATGGGCACGAAACATTTGTGAGTGGTATAACCAAGTGATTTCATGGTGGTGTGCTCTGTTTGCTGGATGTCAGCTCATCCAAAAGCCAGGAAACAGAGAGGATGTGCAGATGTGTGGAGAGAAATTGTGAATGGCAAATGGAGCCATTGTTTCTCAGCTGCCATGTGCAGTGATGGGATGTAACAGGTAATCACCAGTTCTCCAGAACCGGTAGTAACTTTTCCCAGTCTCCCAGAGAACCGGTAGCAGCTTTTGGGGAGAACCACCCTTGAGGCTTACCTTTTCACTGGTTCCCCCACTGGCTGGCTTGGGGTTTTTAAGTAAAGTCTTGGAGTTACCTCATCAATAAGCTACATCTGTGCTGTTCCAATTGCTGTTCCAATTGGAGAACTCTTAAGGAGGTACAGCTGTTTTACATTTACATTAAGGCATATTATCCTAGAGAACTGGTTAGGCAAAGACTTAGTACCTAACTTCTTTAACTGTTGAAAAGTTGAAAAGTGCCAAAATGAAGCCATCTTGTGGTGAGTTCATTCTGTAGTTCCTTCCATCTGACCTAGTGTGAGAAAGATTAGCCAGAATAAGCTTTAAGCTCTGGTTTAAAAGCTCTGGTTGATTTGTGTTTGGGGTGGGTGGGTGTTTGGGTGGGTGGGTGTATTTTAATGTATTTTTTATTTTATTCATTCATTTATTTAATTTATTTACAGGTTTGTGCTGTGGTTGGGTGGTTGGGTTGAGGACTGTGTGTGTGTGTGTGTGTGTGTGTGTGTGTGTGTGTGTGTGTGTGTGCTTATTTTTGTTTTATTTTATTTTTTATTTTATTCTTTGGCCCCACCCACAACATCATGATGTTGGCTCCGCCCATGATGTCATGATGTCAGCTCCACCCACTGTGATGATGTCACAGTGGGGTAGTAAAAAATTTGACATCCCACCACTGCTCATGGGGAGGAAAGTGGCTTATGAAACTAAATAATAAGTATTCTTTAGAGCAAGTCCTGCCAACCTAGCAGTTTGAAAGCAAGAAATTGCAAGTAGATAAATAGGGACCACTTTGGTGGGAAGATAAACAGCATTCCATGCACTCTGGTGTCTAGGCATGCCTGCCACATGTCCACAAAAATGTTTGTAGATGCAGACAGTGCTGGCTCTTCGGCTATGAAACAGAGGTGAGCACTGAACCCTAGAGTTGGATAAGACTGGCTTTCGAGCAAGGGTGTCCTTTACCTTTACTAGAGCAAGTCAGGGAGAGAAGTTCATGTGTCATGACCCAGGAAGCTCCTTGTTCTATATGCTGTAGTAGCAATAGCCTAGGCCCATGATTGTGAACCTTGACATTCCAGGTGTTCTTGGGCTTCAATTCCCAGAAACCCAAGTCAGCATTCCTACTGATCAGGGCTTCTGGGACTTGAGGTTCAAGAACAGTTGCAGTGCCAAGGTTCACCATCACTGGCCTAGGCTCTAGAGGTAAAGCCTTCCATAGATCCTCATATCAACATAGGACCTGGAAACAACTACTCCCCCCCCCCTCAGATGAACTGTAGGTAAGAGATGGGACACCTATTAGGAATGGCACTGGTCACTGCAGCTTCTGTGCATATTATGCTGCCCAATAGTAACCACCCACATCTGAGTCATTTTAATATCTGGTCACCTATGTTTTGCCCCAATGTTAGATCCGTTCACCTGGATTGTTCTTGTATCTATTATCACAGTCAGCTGTGGGGAAGCATTTCCAAATTCTTTCCCAGCCTTGGCCTACTAAATCTATGACATCATAGTGTTCAACCCCGAGGTCTCAGGTTTCAGCCATGAAATTTCAGGTAAGAAGATGATACCTTCCACCATCAGTTGCTGCTCAAAAAGGCCTACCACCTTACTAAAAATCATGGGCTAAAAATGGTCACTGTTCTGCTTCAAAACTGAAGAGTCATTGTTGAATTATAAAGGAAGCAAGAAAAGAATGGTCTGTCACAGAGCAATGTTATTTTTTCAACATTTACACAAATTATCAACCAATGTTCTCGTATGCTTGGAATTTCATCTATGCTGATAATCATGCCTTAACAGCCTAAGGGATACCTTGAGTCCATCAAGCAAAGCTAAACCCTTCCTTAGATTATCTTTACTTATATTATAAAAACAACTAGTGCACATCCACAAACAATAAGAACAACAGCTTTTCCCCTGTCTTACTTCACCTCAGATTATACTATTATCATGTGGCATAAAACAGCAAATGATAAATGTAGCTCTTCTTGTATCATGCCTGAAACAGATCGCCCACTGAAAAAGTCTATTATTTGTTTGGCATTGCTCCTCTGGAAGTATATTGAGAGTCACTAGCAAATAATAAATGAAATAAGGTAATACAGCACCAAACCCATCCACTTATTGAACCCCAACCTCCTAGATCCATGATGGTAAACCTTGGCACTGCAGGTGTTCTTGGACTTAATATCCCAGGAGCCTCAAGTCTCTGTGAATCAACATGAGTGGTTTTATTGTATGTACCTGAGGATTCACAGAGACTTGGGCTTTTGGGAATTGAAGTTCAAGAACAGCTGGAGTGCTGAGGTTCGCCATCACCACCCTAGACAATGGCTAAAATTGAGGTAATGTTATTTACACACCTTTCAAGTACTAAATATGAAACCAGAAGAGGCTATGGGTTGAAATTGAAATGGGTAAAGATGAGGGCCTAGACATTAAACTTACCATATGTGCTCAAATCAAACATTCTCTTTCTCCAGGACCACTCACCCTAAGATTTTCCTCTTGCACCTTGAGTTCCCACAGAGCAATTTCCTAAGACATTAGGTGGTCTCCTGAGATCAGGTAGCTTTATTTGCTATCTTTTATAAATATTGACTTCTTACGCATTTGCTTTCATGAGCATAACATGAGGCTAGCAAGTCCTTTTTTTTACTTATGAAAACTCAAAATAGATATAGAAATTAGATTGCTGCCATATGCTGATAATCACACATAATTAACACAATATGACAGAAACAATGTTAATAGATGAAACTTTCACCATTAATTGCCCTATTAAAAATACCTTAGCTGTTCATATTACATACATCTGGCTCTCTTCCAATACCAATCCTAAACCATTGATTAAAAGTTCTTTTTAAAGAAAGTAATTAGTCACTGGAAAGGAGGAACATTTTTCTGTTCCTCATTTGAAAAGGGCATCTTGACATAGAACACATCTTGTCAAAGCAAAAAAGCAAGATTTTCTACTTCTGCCCAATAGGGAGAAAAGCCAAGATTTTTCATCTCAGACAAGAAACAAAGAAAAAATAAATAAAAGAAAAACAGAACAAGAATGTTGTGATACCTTTAAAGGCTAGTTTAAATGTGAGTTTTGGTGTATCATGTCCACTTGTTTAAATGTATAAATGGGACTAAATGGCAGTCATCTATCCATGGTATCATGATAAGGAGATAATGTTTGGTTGGATGAGGATTGCAAATTGTGTTCGACAATGGGTAATCTAGCTGATCTTCAATCCTTTTTCCAATGGAGATTAGTTCAGTAACAATGGTGACAAGGTGTAGGACCCTCAGCCCATCGATAACAAAATAGTTGCAAATTATATGAGTTAATGTGGCATTTCCCACCTAGTGAAAGCTCACATTTGAATATAACCATTTGTCCTTAAGATACAACAATATTGCATCTCATTTTTGTTTTTACTTTTGTCTTGTTTTGTTTTTTGTATGATGTAGAATTTTCACATATACCATATTGAAAAGATTTTATCTGCATTTGTAGAAGAACCAATTTTCCATAAAAATGTATTTTGAATTTTTTGTATTTTGTATATAAAAAGTTTTCTGTATAAAATACAAGGGTTTTTATTTAAAACACAAAGTTTGACATAAGCATAAAGATGCAGGCACAGACAGATGGACACAGACACACAGACAAAACCCTCCTGTGAATTTTATGTAAAGAAGTGCCAGAATTTGGGGGGGGGGGGAGAGACATAAATAAAACCACCCTGTCCTCATTTTGCCCAGTGGGAGAAAATATAAAATTTTCACACTAGAATTGAATAAAGGAAGATTGGCATCTTTAGTCAGAGAGGCTTATAACTTTATATGTCTGGTACAAGGGGCACATTTCTAGATACAGGCCTATGGCCAGGAGGCTTATCTGGTACCCTGGATTATGTCTGTAGATATTAAGCTCATGATTCAGCTGTCTCCTTTCTTGGAGATGTCTGATTTGGTCATGGTGATGCATGAGTGAATTACACCCTGCTTTGGATTACAAAAAAATGTCATTTCTCCTTGTTTGTTTATTCTCTATATTTGATTTGTTGTAAAGATGTTTTAATGTGTTGTAAGGCTGTGAGAGCTGGACCATGAGGAAGGCTGAGTGCAGAAGAATAGATGCCTTTGAACTGTGGTGCTGGAGGAGATTCTTGAGACCCCTGGACTTGCAAGGAGATCAAATCAGTCAATTCTGAAGGAAATCAACCCTGACTGCTCACTGGAGGGACAAATACAGTTGTACCTCACTTAAAGAGCATAATGTGTTCCACAGGATTGCTCTTTAAGTGAGTTTGCTCTTTAAGCAAAATACCATTGTAAGTGACTAATTGTGACTTCTGGCAGGCGGGATTGTGAACCCTGATTTATTTGTTAAGTGAATTTTTGGTTGGTTTTATTTGTTAAGCAAAGTGACCATTCACAGAAAATTCTGCTCTTTAAGCGAGTTACTCTCTAAGTGAGGCACTTTTTATGTGAGGTTTTACTGTACTAAAGATGAAGCTCAAGTATTTGGTCACCAAATGAGAAGAGAGGACTCACTGGAGAAGGCCTTGATGCTGGGAAAGATAAAGGCAAAAGGAGAAAGGGGTAGCAGAGGATGAAGTGGCTAGATGGCATTGTTGATGTAGATGGGCTGTAGATCTGTGTGAGCTGCGTAGAATGGCAGAGGACAGAGGAGCTTGGTGTGCAGTGGTCCATGGGGTTGCAAAGGATCAGACTCGACTGTGCAGCTGAACAACAACATCAACAACAAGCCACCCAAAGTGGGAAAATATCCCAGATGGCCATGATAGATGATGATGATATTATTGTTGTTGTTGTTGTTGTTGTTGTTGTTGTTGTTGTTGTTGTTGTTCCACCTATTTGACAATGCGACTCCAGGTGGCTCACAACAATACCACATCTAATACACATTGTACATATAATATCAGAAAATATACATATCACAATACAATGAATTAGGATACAAATAGAATACAACAAACAACAACAACAGCAGCAGCAGCAGCAGCAGCAACAGCAACAGCAACAGCAACAGCAACAGCAACAGCAACAACAACAACAACAACAACAACAATAATAATAATAATAATAATAATAATAATAATAATAATAATAATAATAATAATAATAATAATAATAATAAATAATAATAATAATAATATTTCATTTGTACCCTGCCCTCCTATGAAGACTCAGGGTGGCTTTACAACTAAAAACAATTAAAACACATACATAAAAATTAAAGTTAAAGTTAAAAACACCGATGAGAGAGGTGGGATATTTAAATGAGCCAGGCGACCGAGTTGGCCATCTGGCCCACTCCCCACACATGTCCCGTTAGCCAGGTCTTTACTCCTTTCCTAAAGGGCAGCAACTCTGTCTGGAGACGTAACTCTCCATAATAAAAATAAAATAAAATTAAAATAAATTAAAATATCATATAAATCACAACATCATATAAGTCACAGGATCATACATCACAACCATAATAAAACATTAAGAAAAAAGAAAAAAGTCATTCATTAAAAAAAAAGTCCAACAAATCGTCCACAAAAGAGTACTAGGCCAAGGCTGGGGGGTGGGGGCTATGTCCGGCCTCCAGTTCTTAATGCCAGATCTTTACAGATAGAGAGATAATAATTAATAAATGAGGAAAAGCTTCATTTATCATCTTAACTATCTGTCATGCAATTGACCTAGATTTGTTAAAACAAGCCCTGTCCAATGAGCTACAAAACCTTTCCAAATGAGCCTGGTTTCTAAAATTCAAAACATTTAATTTAGAAACCTGGAGAAATATGGAACTATTTCCAAAATTGCTTAAGCGTAAGCCTTAACAGAATTGCATCTCTATAGCAATATATTCAACCTTTTTCAAGGTTCGGTAAAAATGTAACATGATCTTTTACGTATCATCTTTGTTGTTGTCCTTTTAGTTATTAAGTTGGTATTTTTATACTATTGTATTGTGGACGATGATTGCCTAATACTCATACCATTCTAAACACACACACACACACACACACACACACACACACACACACACACACACACACACACACACACACACACACACACACACACACACCTCAGAAGGTCATGGCTAATAAATCAACCCTTATTAAGTGGTTATTATGCTTGAATGACAGTACAGTGACTTGGAAAATAGATGTCACAACGACCTACTCAACTTTGTATCAATTGGCAATTAATTGATTGAAGTGATATGCTGTGATAGACAAGATCAAATTCAATATAACTTGAGACTCAAGAGAACTAAACAACTTGTGACATTTCCTTTCTCTTTGCTTCATGCTTATGATTTTTTTATCAAGACAATAGATGAGAGTACTGATAATAAACTAAAAATCTTTGCAGAATAGTTAATATCGTTACAACTATTTTCCAAAAGTTAACTAATAATCTCCAAGGTGCGGTAGGAACATCATGGGATTTCTTTCCCCCATGTCTAGGCCAGATGTGAAACTGCAAAAATGAAGCCACCTTCTGGTGAGTTCATTCTGCAGTTCTTTTTGCCTTACCTAGTGTGAGAAAGATTAGCCAGCACAAGGTGACCATTGCTCCTGGTACCACAGTCTTTGAGGAGGCTCTTTCTGTGTACTCCATCAAGGGATGAAATACAGAAACACTAGGTGGCCTGTGAAAATCTCATGCCCAAATCTTAAGAAATGCGATCTGTATATCCTACTACATTTCAAACTGTTGGCTCTAGTCATCTTATAGTGACTACCTCATCCTATGCTGAATTTTTGAATGTGATCAGAAAAAAACATGTCCCTGAACAATGGAAACAATCTCCCTTATAGTACCCATTCCTTGCTCCAGCCCAGCACACCCTCCCCCGCAAACTGAAAGACCTACAGCTTGGGGACAGATTAAGGATGGACTGGAATCCATTTCTCTATGGAAAAATATCTCATCGGGCAGCTTCACAAGCAGTCCAGATTGTGATCTACTTCCTCATGGGACCACACCCTTTGTATCATACATTCTACCATTCTTTTTAAATTTCTGAGGAGTAGAAGTCAGTTTTGAAAATATTTTCAAAAGAGAAGAATTATTTCTAAAAACATTATACCTGAGGCCTGTCTTCACTGAGACATATTTCTGGTGGTCTTCAGTTTCTCCAGTTGTATATGCTTCATTAAGGTTCAAATGAAATCATCCTATGATGTGATCTTTTTCCACATCAGAACATGTGGGCTACTAAGAACACAGAAGACCAATGGAGAGATACATATAGGAAAGTGATGCACTGCACCACCGAAAGAAATTCTGGAGCATTCTGTGACATTCACAGAGAAGAGAGAAACCTCAATGTCTTCACAGTACTCGTTGTAACATCTTTTAAAGAAAGCATTCAATAAATGTTATTAGAGCATATCAAAGGAAAGGAGTGTGCGCACGAAAGGATTGCTTTCCTGAGTACTATAGTACCATGAAATTAAAATTGATATATGATATAGTTAATCAATTCAGTATGTCTGTTGATGAGGGATTATCTATGTATTATGAGGAACTTTAATGAGTTTATCCATGCAATTAATAATTGTTAGTTTATGGTAGATTTCAGCTGCAACCCTTTATACACCTAAGAGTAAACCATAAAATCACAGGGCAAAATCTTATTACATAAAGTTATGCCAGTGGAAAAAACTTCCAGCATTGGAAGTAATTAATTCAAACCAATTGAAAGCCTCTTATCCTCTTTCAGGTTCTGATATTCCCTGGAGCTTCTTTTTGCCTTAGGAAAACCTTTTATGGATTAGGACTGAACAGGCAGGTTTTAACAGTCAAAAACTGTCCCCAGTTTGCTGGTGGTGGCAATCTGATGCCCATGGGAACAATCTGGCAGTGAATTTTGACTATTAAAGCCTTCCCACTCTTCCATCTTAAGTTATCCAAATGCTTCCAAAGGGCAGAAGGGAGCTCTAGGGATTCTAAGAACATTGAAGTGGGCATCAGAAGCTTTCAGTTAATATAAATTAAGTATTTCCAGTATTAGCTTACCTTTATGCAACAGGGTTCTGGTCATAGATTTCTGGAGTTGGCAAGTCTCCAGTGGTCATCTAATCTACCTCCCAACCAACGTAGAAAATTGCTAACGGACCTTTGGACTCTTACTCAAGTCATCTGAGTGGACCATTGTAGGAATGTCCTGTAAATTTCTCCATTTATAACCAGAATCTACATGTTTAGCTGTGCATACACCGGAAAAGGAAAGAATTTTGGCAAGAATGGTATGTTGCTCTCCGTATTTGATCAGCTGACTGGAAAAGTCAGAACACAAATACTGTACAAAAACAAGTCTGAGGGCTTTGTCAAAATATGGAGCAGCGAGGACACTGATTTATAACCTCTGTGAAAGGAGAACAATGATATATAGTGTCTCATATAATATATATCCTAATGCAAATTCATACGAAAAAAGACAACATGCCCTCAACATGTATTGTACCATGAAAGTCTTGATGTTAGCTGTCCCAAACATTCTTGATATTTCCTGTTAAAAATCTGATCTATTTCTTAATTGTAATGTGGTGCCTCTGACAAGAAGGAAAACCTATTAGTGACAATACATTTTAAAAGGGATCGCTCAGCTTGAATATATGCATGTTTCTGTAGGCATAGTGAGTGTTTATGTTTATATGGGAGGTTTATTTTTGTAATATTGAATAAATTCTGACTTTCCTTCCAGTTATCAGTTCTTGCTACTACAGATTTAATAGGCCAAACTCTTTTATTAAATTGCTAATTTGACACTGCTTGCTGTGGTGTATTGTAGTGCAACACACTAACCTAAGAAACGATAAGTGTACACTAAAAGCATTGCTTTTAGGTTCGAGCTGTTGAGGCTGATGCTTTCCCAGCCTGCATGTTGAAGCCAATTGTGGAATTCTTTTCAAGGGGGACTTTTGAGCCACTTATACACTCAGCTCTCCTGCCAGTTTGCTTGTTATGATTACTTCTAGTTCTGAAGTGTATGAAAACTTTTCAGGATGTGATTTGCCAGCAGGTCTTCTGTTGGCTGCACATATAGTTTTGTAAAGTGTTGAAGAGAATGCTTTTTCTGCTTTTTGCACTTAAGGGGAAAAAATCATTCCTATGATAAGATATTGATCTACCTTTATACATGTATTTGTGCTATGCAACTTGGCTAGCTATGACATTTATAATCAGCAATTGCTGTTTAAAACAAGTTTCAGATGTTTCTAAATCTAGAGCCTCTAAAACAGGGGTGCCCAAACTATGGCCCATGGGCCAGATCCAACCCCCAATTCCAATTCATCCAGCCCATGAAGCCCTTGTTGCTCCCAGAATGCGAGGGCATGTTTTACTTCCGCTTCCAGGAGCAACGAGGGCTTTGTGGGCCAAATGAATTGGCATCAGGACTGGCCCCATGAAACACACGACCAGCCCATGGCCTGAAAAGTTTTGGCATCCCTGCTCTAGAATGATGCCATTAGTGGACAACAGACTTTTTAAAATCCAGCAAACCTTTATATCCATAGAACATTTTTAGATAGTTATTAATTTCTAGACTGGGCATTTGCTAAGAAAAGCCCAGACTGGTCATGACGCCATGCCTTACTCTGCTATGAAAGGGGAGATAGCAACCAGTACTGAAAGGGGAGAGGCACCACAACTGCCCGGATCCAGTGGGAAAGTGTTATTGCTCGGTGGATAAAACCTTTGCTTGTGCTTTATTCTCCATTCCTTCCTGGGGTCACAGGCAGAAGTCCAAAGTTCATTATCCAAAGGTCCAGGTACTCACTGTCAGGTCCATGATGGATTGGTCCAACAAGAGCTTGCCAGCATGCCCCTCATTTAAGGAGACTCAGGCCCCACAGCTGAAGGCTAGTTCAGGAGGCATGTCCTAGCACTCCTTTGCCTCAGCTGCAGGTTTTGTCTCAAAGAGGCTCTGCAACTTTCAGATGTGCTGCTTTGCTCTTGATCCTCCTGAGTGCTGACACCTGGCCTTCCTGTCAAGCCCTAATTGTCTTGCCTGGACTGGCCATATGAAGCTAGCTCCAAGCTGACAGCCAGCTGCAGGGATGATGCAAGGTCCATATCCTCCTGCTTGGAATCATGATCTGGGCCGGCAGCGGGCTGAGGGACTGGTAACAGGTCCTCTTCAGGCTCCAACTCCAGATCAGAGCTGGCAGCAGGCAACTGGGCCAGATGACTGTCCTCCTCCTCTTCACACCCAGGACCCCAGGCCACAACAGATGCAGAGCTGGACTTTGAAGCCTTCTGTCTGAATAAAATATTATTTCCTTCTTCATTTAAAAAATAAATCTCACATTTTTCCCAATCCCTTTGATGAAGAATTTGTGGATTCCGGTGGGTGTTGATCAAGAAGTGAAGTTTCAGGATTAACTTAATGGTAACCAAGGCCACAACTCAGATATAGAAACACAGGTGGCAACATTCCTGGATTCCTCAATTGATCAGACTATGAGAGGGTGAGTTCCTGCTGATCACAACTAGCTTTCCATTCCTTTCACTACCATACTCTTCTCCTCCAGGTTCTTCTCCAGGTCTTCCCATCTTTTTGGGGAGCCTGCCAAGCAGAAGCGTAGCATGCCTTAACGGGGCCCCGTATAAAAATTTGTTTGGGGGGCCCTTGTGAAATAAAAAAAATTGGGAAGTTTTTATTATTTTTTGCTGTAGGGGGCCCCCGTGGCCCGGGGGCCCCGTATAATTGATACGGCAGATACGGCGGTAGCTACGCCCCTGCTGCCAAGGGGTCTATTTACTCCTCTGGGATTCCACTTGGTAACTGCTGCTGTCCCACACCCACCTGTTATTTGAGAAATGTGTTCAGCCCAGCACAATTTCCATTTATGATATTTGACAACAGCTTCATTGATTTCACTTTGTTTTCTTATCTGGATATTGGGGATATGGTTGCGAAGAGATACCTTTAGCAATGATCTTTCCATGGCTCTTGATAGTTCCTCTTCCTTGGCCTTTTATATAGGTAGCATAATTGGAATTAAAATAGACTGCAGCTTTATTGGTTAGAGCTGCTGACAGACCCTTGTAGTATAATAGAGAATGGATCCCAAACATCTGAATCTGCTCTTACACCTCAAACAACCAATAGAGTTGGAAAGGGTTAGCAAAAATCCTCCCCCTCCTTCCTCACAGTTTACCCAGTATGTCATGTAACCAAATGTCCTGCCTGGATTAAGAAAGACACAATCCCAACAAAACAATTTAGGGTGCGTGTCTGACTGTCAAATAAATCTGATTTCCAATTGGGTGTTTGTGAAATCAATATAAGGACATATAGTCTTTGAGTTGGTGAGTGCATCTATTGTGAAACCTTTGCTGAAAGTGCCCCCCCCCCTCCGGGTGTATTATATTGATATACTGTATTGGACTATACTGGCTTGTCAATTGTTTCTTTTAAAATTAAGATGGAAATTTTGTTTTGTGCTTCGTGTTTTGATATTGTGTACAGAAGTCTTTGCTCCTAGTTTAAAGTATAAATCTCAGATCTTTTTAAAAAAACATTACTCTGCTATAGTGATATAATGGTATTATATCAAGTATACTTTTGTTGTTCAGTCGCATAGTCAAGTCTGACCCTTTGCAACTCCATGGACCAAAAGAATATTATACCAAAGGAATTCTGCAGCTCAAAGTCTGTTATCTTTATGGAGAAAAACCAAGAGACACAATATACACTGTCACATATGTTCACATGCCTTTAATAAAAGAATACAGTAGTTCAGGAATTTATACAAAGTATACAGTCCCTAGTAGATGGTTTAAAATAACAAGCATTTCAGCTAGATAATTCACACTGTAGTTGTGTGTCTTGAATTCTTCAATCTTTGGAATCAATTTCAAGCCTGGCAAAACCAATGCAAATATCTGACCTTTTATTAATGTAGATATGCCCTATTCAAAAGGATAACTCTGGCTGGAATATTATCCTCCCATTGAAACCCAAGACAAAATAGCCCAGTTTTTGTGTTACTTTTCTTCTTGCAACACAAATCCTAATTTAGTCTGAGCCCCACCCCCACGCTGCTGCCTCCTCTTGAACCAGTCCAACCACAAAATTACAGTGCTAGAGAACAGTTCCTTCAACTCTTTCTAATTCTCTCCAGTCCAGCAAAACCTGATGTACCAACAGATTCAATCTGCCTTAACTCCAGCAGATAAACCTCCAATACCTTCTTAATGGTTTTACAGGACAGGAGTCCCTATCCCCAGGGAGAGTGATAGAGCATGTCCTTTAAAGCCAGCCCTTTGCAGGAAATACTGAAGGCTGCACGTGACATTTCACTGCCTATAAGTACAGCCATGTTGCAATACTATGCCCAGTTGAATTTATATTCTAATATACAAAAGTCCCTAGGAGATATAGAAAGGAGGCTGAACACACACCATTGGCCATTTGTTCTCCCATGTTACAAGAACTAACCAACCTAACTGCACAGTTGAGGGAGGTGTAATACATTGCAAAGAACTTTGCTGGAATTGCCTCATTGACCAATACACTCTTGGAGTGTGACAAGTAGTGAATTAATATGAACTCATTAAGGAGAGAGAATACATTATTTGAAAAAATATGGAAAACACAAGCGGCCCACAGCCCTGTCTACCATGTGCTCTTTTTTGACGTTGGCCTAATGCAATATTTCAAAGTACCTAATTTGATATCCTGTTAAGGCATGTCAGGCTACCTGCACTGGGAAGGCCACTTCAATACCCTAGCACCCATGTCATTCTTTTGCCTGGGGAGTTGAGTTTGGCCCATTTTTAGTGGAAGGGCTTGCATTGGATCATGCTGATTGAAAATGTTCTTGTGTGCTTTTATTCCTTGTACAGGACAATCGGACATGTGACCCAAATCAGATTATCACAGCTGAACAAAGTTCTGCTCAAATTTACATTAGGTTGACTGGCACTTGACTGCACTCTCAGCACATTGCATGGATGTTTCCTCCTGCTATCTCACTCATCTGGCAGCTTCGTTTCCCCCTTTTATCAGCAGGCTAACAGAGACCACTCATTAATCATTAATCACATCCATCTAGTTCTGTTATTGTGAAACATTTTTTAAAAAATACTTTTTTGTACCCTCTGACAATTGCATCCTCAGTGACAGAACAGAGCATATTGGTTGTTAAGGTACCAATCCCTTTCTGGGAATGATGATGGAACCACCCCATGAAGGCCATTTACCATGGCAACCAACTAGAAAAGGAATGTATCACTTTCTTCTCTCTTTCTTTTTTGTTGTTTCCTTCCTGCTGCAATGTTATTGATCTCTTGCCTAGAGTTCTATTCATTCTTTCCTGCCACACTTCACTCTCTGCCTCCTTACCATCCATGTCTGCCACCACCCTGTGGAGCAGCTCAACCCTTAAGTGCTCCCCTTGTGACTTCACATGGCCTTGGCTGGTGAATATGCAGGGCTTAAATTACTCAAATTAGGTAGCAAAATGTGGCCTTAGCTTAGCATGGTCCAGTCAACCCCTTTTATTCCAATTCAATAGACACAAAAGATCTATATTTTATGAAGTTTATTTAAGTATGTTAAAGAAATGAATATAGCATAGAATATCAAACTTGCAACTTAGTCATTCATAGAATACACACAAAATAAAGAAACCTTAGCTGATTATTCAGGCCCTTCTGGCCTTTCTGGCTCACAAGTTGATCCTGTGAGGCTTCCCCATGGCTTCCTCAAAGAAAGAGGAAGTAAAAAGCCTCCCCCATCAGTTTTTATTCTTTTGATATCAATCCCCAAAAGTGAGGAACCACATCCAATTGGAGTGAGTTTATAATAGGCTGGTGAGAAAGTGGCAGGCTCCCTTTCTCACACGGGGAAGGAATCCACAGTCAAATTTATCACACAGCTAGCTGTTTATCTGTCTCTCTAACATGGGTTTCTAGTAAGTTTCTAGCAAGCCAGTCTAAACATACTAGGTCCTATCCTTGTATAGTGAACAAAATATCATGAAAAAACATAGCTCTAAGCTAGGATTTTCATGACACCTTCATGGTAGTAGACCTGGATACCTCAGGGACTGCATCATCCCTAGGACATCGAACCATCCCACAAGAGCAAACTGAGAGGGCACCCTCCATATACCATCTGTTGGGGAGGCATGCCTCTCCAGCATGAGGAAAAGGGCCTTCTCAGTCATAACCCCCACGTTATGGAACCTCCTCCCAGTAGAATTACGCCTCCAGGCCCAGTTGGTACTATTTAGGAGATAATTGAAAATGTGTTAGTGGAATGGATCTGGGGCCAGGATGGCCAACAAGGTCTCCTTTTTGGCTCGTCTGAGGTTTCCCCCTTTTGTAATTGGTTTTATTGAAGGGCTTTTAACTGTTTTTATATTGTTTTTAAGTTTTGCTGAGCAGCCAGTGAGGTGTTAACTAGACTGTGTATACTGCCCAGAGTCTATTGATTGGGGAAGTATATACATCTAAATAAATAAATAAATAAATAAATAATGCTGCTGAAATTGTCCCCTCTCCTGTCCCTTGTTTGAAACATTAACACAGCTAACCACTCAGGATTCCCTTTCTGACCTTCCTGGGGAGATGAATTTCCCAGGAAGTTTAATTATCAATGGAAGAAGGTACCTTTGGGAGGTAAACTGTTTCCACAGCCAATATTACTTCCAGACCTGCCTCAGTTTCCTTGCATTTCATTATGCTTATTGTGCCATCCCTGGCACTGGTAAGGGTGCTGGCCCATTCTTGGTAGGGGCCCTAACTCTTGGGATGACACTCTGCATATGGATGATATTGGGCTGTTTAATATGATCATTGTGATCTTCTCAGACATTTTTTGCTGGAACTGACAAATGTATTCTGCAAACTATACCTCAGGTGGAGCTGGAGTGAATTGGCCAGCTTTTTAGGTTGAGCAAAACATTGTTACAGTGACACCTTGAGATATGAATGGTTCAATTTACAAAAAACTTGCAATACAAATGGAAATCTTGGGGGGAAATCAGGTTGAAGATACAAATTTTTAATGTAATCTTTTTTTGAGAGATGACTTTTTTTAGGGGGGTGTGTGTTCCTTCTGACACTTGCCATGGTGGCAGAAGGGTGTTTGGAGCATTTCTGCTCCATTTCTGGAATTTGTATGTTTTGGCACCACAAGAAGCTCCCCTCTCCCCACCCCCACCCTACAATAAGAGTGCTGGAAATTCTCCATCATTACACTAGCCGATAAGTGGTACTTTCCCTGCAAGTACCAGAGGTGGCCACTAGAGGGCACTATAAAAAATGTGCCAAATATGCATTGAAAACAAAGGTGTGTGTGTTGGAGCTCAAGTTTTGGAGTCATTCTTGGATTTTTTTGCAGCAATGTTTTAACTTTTTGGTCCTTTTTTCATCCATTTCTCCAGTAGTGGAAAGGTAGGGAGCTGTGATTTGATATTTGCATTTCTGTTAATGTCTGTTCTACTTTGGTGTGTGTGTGGGAGGGGTGTGTGCATTTCTGGATTATTATTTTTTTGCAGTAGTTTTGGGGCTCTTTCCCACATTTTTGTTCCATTTCTAAAGTAGGGAGATGAGATTGTCTTTTGCATCAGTTTACTGTGGGTTTGCTTGCTTATGAAGATTTTTGAACAGAAAAAAACTTTTTTTTTACTTTTTCTAAGCTCCGGAACCAATTATTTGGTTTTCAACGCATTCCTATGGGAAACCACACTTCAAGATACTAATACAGTTGTACCTCGATTAAAGAGCATAATGCATTCCACAGGATTGCTCTTTAAGCGAGTTTGCTCTTTAAGCAAAACACCATTGTAAGTGACTGATTGTGACTTCTGACAGGGGGGGGGGATTTCGAACCCAGATTTATTTGTTGAGTGAGTTTTTGGTTGGTCTTATTTGTTAAGTGAAGCAAACATTCAGAGAAAATTCTGCTCTTTAAGTGAGTTACTCTTTAAGTTAGGTGCTCTTTATGCAAGGTTTGACTGTATTTCAAGATATGAATAACCTTGTGGAACAGATCAATTTAGTACAGTAATGCCTCGGATAACGATTGCATCGGATAACGCTAAAACCGCATAACGACAACAAATTCGGTGGGAATATTTGCACCGGATAATGTTCTTTTTAGCGTTATCCAATACAGTCGTTCTTAGCAGCAGGGTGGCTGGAAAGCTGAATGGGGTTCTCCGTTCAGCTTCCCAGCCACCCTGCAGCTATGGAGGCAGGGGTGGGGTGGCTGGAAAGCTGATGGGGGGGCCTCCCCCGTTGGCTTCCCCAGCCACCCCACAGCTGCGGAGGCAAGGGCGGGTGGCTAGGGAACAGGGGCGTAGCTACCGCCGTATCAGCCGTATCAATTATACGGGGCCCCCAGGCCACGGGGGCCCCCAACGTGCGTAAGCAAAACAAATGCAGAGTGGGAGGGAGGCGACGGCCAGGGAGCCTTGGGAGAGGGCGCCGGAAGCGGGCTGGGGGCGGGTGCCTTTCTGGGAGGCCTTGGGCTGCCCCCTCCCACCTGCCCAGGACAAAGAAGGGAGGGCAGGGCTCTCCTTTCTCCGCTGCTTCTGTCGCCTCCACTCACGCGAGAGAGCGGGGGTGCGCGCGCGGCCCCTGATGAACCAGGGACACTCGGACCGCCGGACGCTCTGGGACCTTCACTGGGGAGGGGGCGGCACGGGGAGAGGCCGCCGAGTGCTGGCAATGCCTCCGGCGGGACCGCAGCAACAGCAGCGGAGGGCACTCTGGCCCGGGAAGAGGCTGGGAGGGCTTTGACGGTCTCTCCCGCTTCCCCGGCCGTGGACCCGCCCTGCCAATGGTGGCAAAGGCCACGGGCAGCAGCCAGCAGCGCGGGTTGCAGCGGTTCCCACCTCTCCTGTTTCTGCCGAAGCCAACGTCATTGTGGGAAGGCCTGAGAAGGGACGGTCTCCTTTGGTGCCCCCCCAATCCCCAATTCCTCCTGCCCGTTACCCGCAAAAGGGTGGCGCTGCTCTTCTGCGCCTGCCCGCCCGCCCTGGACAGGTTTTCTAACAGGAAGCAAAGAGATAACGCAAAGGGGAGGAAAGTTGGACCAAAGGTGGGAGGAGGGCCACGGGGCCCCCAACGTGCGTAAGCAAAACAAATGTTGTTATTGTTCAGTCGCACAGTCGATTCCGACCCTCTGCGACCCCATGGACCACTGTCCTCCAGGCATTCCTGTCCTCCACCATCCCCCTCAACTCACTCAGCTCTGTGCCCATTATCTCCACAATACCATCTAGCCATCCCATCTTGGGCCGTCCCCTTCTTCTTTTGCCCTCTACCCTTCCAAGCATCAAGGCTTTCTCAAGTGAATCCTCTCTTCTCATTTGATGTCCAAAGTATTTTAGCTTCATCTTTATTATTTGACCTTCTAAGGAGCAGTCAGGCTTGATTTCTTCTAAGATTGACCCATTTGTTCTCCTCGCTGTCCAGGGTACTCTCAAAACTCTCCTCCAACACCACATCTCAAAGGCGTCTATTTTTCTGCGCTCCGCTTTCCTAATGGTCCAGCTCTCACAACCATACATTGCCACAGGGAATACCATTGCCCTGACTATGTGAATCTTTGTTTGCAATTTAATGTCTCTACTTTTCACTATGTTCCCCAGGTTTCTCATCGCTTGCCTCCCGAGAATCAGTCGCCTTTTTATTTCATGGCTGCAATCCCCATCTGCAGTGAGCTTTGATCCTAGGAAAGTAAAATCTGTAACTGCCTCTACTTCTTCCCCATCTATTTTCCAGGGACTGATAGGGCCTGTTGCCATGATCTTGGTTTTCTTGATATTTAGTCTCAAGCCAGCTTTGTAAAGCGTGCGTTAAAAAGTTGGCAACACCCTACATCGGTTATTGCAGGCTGCGGGATTTCCCCGTTTAAGTAATTTTATGCATTTTTTTCTTTTGTGAGAAATCTTTACCCTTCCTAAGGGCCCCCAAACAAATTTTTATACGGGGCCCCGCCAAGGCACGCTACGCTTCTGCTAGGGAAGCCGACAGGGAGTCCCCGTCAGCTTCCCCAGCCACCCTGCAACTGTAGATTGGGTCCACTGATCTCTCTGGAGCAGGCAGGGGACCCGATCTACAGCTGTTACTGGGCTTCCCCGATGTCCCCAGCCAGTGGAGCAAGCCAAAACATCAGAGTTCGAACCCTGACGTTTTGGCTTGCTGCACTTGCTGAGGATGTCAGGGAAGCCCAGAAACAGCTTGGATCGGGTCCTCCCACCTTCTTGGACCCAGCAGGGGGCTCAGGGACCCCAAAATTGGTAAAAAAATGGATGTTTTTTTTTTTACCAATTTTGGGGTCCCTGACCCCCTGCCCGCTCCAGGGAAGTAGGAAGACCCGATCCAAGCTGTTTCTGGGCTTCCTCGACGTCCTCAACAAGTGCAGCAAGCCAAAACGTCAGGGTTCGAACTCTGACGTTCTGGCTTGCTGCAGCCTCCAGGGAAACAGGACTTTTTTTTAACATTGTGTGATCAATGTATCGCACAACGTTAAAAACTGGATAACGACGAGACTTGTGGAACCAAGTCTCATCATTATCCGGGGTACTAGTGTATCTCAAAGTTTTACTATATATTTTAACTATGAAGCATCTCACTTCCCTCCTTGGCATATTGTCATGGCTAGTTTTGTTCTTGTTACTCGAATTCTTTTTTCATTTGCAAGAAGAGCTGGAGCTTGCTAACAGAATAGGGCAGAGGGCAGTCTTCCTTTGTATAAAAGGGATGGTAAAACATAATAATTGCCAGCGACCAGTTTGGACATTTTTTTTGCCAAATGTACAAGACAGAGACTCTTCCCCAGATATTTTTGAACTACAGCTCTTATCAGCACAATTTTGATTGTGCTGATGGGAGCTGCAAAGATGGAAGGCCACAGATGCTCACCTCTGTTATAAGAAAAAGATATGGCTTCACATTTCTCAGGAACATTTAGTCAGAAATATATGGGAAAAGAGTTTACCTGATCCTGATCTACAGTCCCCGTTCTGAAAATCCCATAGTACATGTAGAGTCCTGGCAACATCTGTCACAGAATCAGCTAATGGCACTTTAAGAAACATTGTCATTCTGCATTGCAAGTGAAAGGTCACCTGCTAATGGAGCTTCTCCTTGGTTAGCGTGTGACACCTGCTGTGTTTCCAACAGGGCAGCACATTCCACCAAAGTTGAGCTCATGTTTATGGAAGGGAAGGCTTTCTCTCTCAAGTCCATGTTCTTCCTTTCTGTCTTTATCCCAAAAATTATCACAAAAAGTTGCCCCATGATGTGTCTTTGAGATCTGCCTGTGATAAAATTGTTGCAGAGGATCCAGACATTGTAGAAATGTCTTCATCTGGGACCGTTCCTGTTTCACTATATACATGTCTCCCTCATCCTTATGTGTTTCATTTCCTAGACTGTTTTCTTTGACATGAACATCAGCAGTGTCAAAAAACCTGACTGCACACCTAGGGAAAATGCTAATACTGTCTTATGGCTGACCTTTTGACAGAGAGTTTTTTTAAAAAAGAAGAAGAGGGGAAATGGAAAGATTATAGTCTAGAGATATTAGCAAGACATTCACAAAGAAAAGTAAAAGGAAGAACGATAGATATATGTATATGTAATGAACACAAGCTAAGCTTCTGCCATGGTATATCTAATTATTTTCATTTATCACTGGGTAATAAAGTCATAATAATGGGAATTATGATAAATGTAAATATGGGGCCTGCTTTATTGACTGCAACTGGCATAGGACTAAACTAGGAAAATCTGCATCTTCTATAAGATTGGATTTATTTTTATTCATATTTAGATGCAGAAAGGCCTATCTTCAAAGCTATGAAATCACAAGAAAAAGGTGTAACAGCTTACTTAGCTAGATGAACCAATTGCTTAATATGGTAAAAGGTACTTCAATATATTATGAGCAGAGATAAAGTAAATGACTCAGGTGTTAAAGCTACTAAGAAATTATTTGACTTTTAGAATTTGGCACAGACAGGATTATGGATTTCCATTTCCAGATAATATTATTTCCTTTTCAGTCTTGTACATCAGGTTTTTAGATATATTGGCTGAAATCCAATAATTCAATTTCTTCCATGTAAAGCTGATGACCTAATTAACCATGACATTTTTTTTTTTTTTTGAAACTAACAATTTCTGGTGGTGGGGAAAATCTAAAATGTTTAATTTCCAAAAAAATAATTATGGCTGACAAGATCATAAACTTTACAAATTCTAAAGAAGAATAGGACCTACTATGATGCGTGCAAGTGGAGACTGCCTTGAATAATCCCTGAAAACATCAAATACAAAATCCAAAGAAACATGCATCTTCTTCTTTCATGTCGAAATGAAACCTCCTTCTTAGCTTTGTCATTGTTGTGATTCAGCCAGTGGTGGGATGTCAAAAATTTTACTACCCCATCGTGATGTCATCACGGTATGGGTGGAGCTAATGTCATGATGCCGTGGGCGGGGCGAAAGAAATAATGATAAAATAAAAATAAGCATACACACACACACCTCAACCCACCCACCCACTCACCCACAACACAAACCCGTAAATAAATAAATTATTTAATTAATTAAAAAATTACACAAAAATACACCCACCCTCCCAAACACCCACCCCAAACATAAATCAACCCACCCCAAACACAAACCCGTCACTTACCTGTTAGTATAAGTCTCACCAGACAAGCATCAGCACAATTTTTCTCTGTGCAAAAACCAACACCCTGCTTGACTTCGGATACCTCTTGTGACTGCCTGCCATGCCCCTGACTTCTCTGCCAACTCTGATGATGCCCTGGGACATCCTTTGGACTAGACACTCACTTGAACTACTGGACTTTGCTATTTGGATTATCATTGAATAGACTGCTACCAGGACTCTCTGTGTAGTACCACTAGGCAGCGACTGCCTGCTGGAGTAGGTCAGCACAGTCCATGTTTCCAGTAGTAACTAGCAGGTCAGAAAATGAGCCAGATTCTGTATCTGTCCACATTCACACAGTGTGTTGTCCCCAAATGAACATACTGGTCTTACATTTAGGTATTTCAACCCTCACATTATTCAGGGTTCTCCAAGTGATGTAGGGAGGTTGAGTTCCTCAGCTATATCCTCCTTTAATGTTGTTCCTTGCTCAGCTCCTTTCTCCATTTTCTAATTTGGGTTTGCTCTTGCGTACCCTTAAGAATGTTTGTTCTTTCCATAAAGCCCTTCCTGGATCTGAGCCAGTGAATTTGAGGCTGATATCCATTCAGAAGATGTTGAGGGTTATTCTCTTGCTTAGTTCTCTCAGCATCCGCTGCTATTTCTCTCCTGTTGGTATTGCTCAATGTAAGATAAGGAGAGTTTCTAGTATGGATATGTCAGTGTGAAGACAACTTGTTCCTAAAAATAGCAAGTACTTGCAGTGATGTAGGTGCAGTCAAATGCAAAACAAAATAAAGCAATTTTTTTAAAAAAGATTTTGTTGTATGAGTTGGCAAGGGAAATGGCAAAAGCAATAGCCACACTTTTCTGGGAGACAGAAGTGTCAACTTTATTACTGTCTTAATGCACCTTATGGATGACAGAACAGGTTTTATGCAAATATCGTGCATAATTTAAGAAAACATGCACTTTGCTGCCATTTTGTGAGTATTAAAGTCAGGTACAATTCAACCTTGTAGATCACCAGCAAATAATTATTTTATTTTCAGAAAGTTAAGATTGCCATCAAATTAAAATGTTAAAGTAAATTTTGAAGTAACTGTCTGGATGAAATATCTAAAAAAAATAGAGCTTGTCGGCCTAGCTTGTTGGCCTACCTCAGAGAGTTTATGTATATTCTTAATAGCAATGTGTTTTTGTTACCTCTCATGTAAATTAAATTTTGGGTAGTTCAGGTGTGGTGGTATTGCAACTGGAAAAGCCTCAGGTCACAAAATGGCCTTTAAAATATGGTCATTCATGTAGCACGGTACATATCTGTGTACATATTTACAGACAAAATGTACAAACCAACTACTATTACTACATTCACACCATATATGTCACACATTCTTACAATGGGGCAAAGACAAGTAAAGAGCACCCAATCACTACAGCTGCTCTACAAAATTATGAAGGGATCTAGAATCAGCACTGGAATACAATCTTTACAAGCTATAAAAATTGGAAACCAATAGTGTGGCATCCCTAGGTTAAAATGGGAATTCACAGCCTAGGATAATTTGTTGATAAGAATGACTATTTCAAATTACCTTTTGTTACCTGAAGGCAAAATATAACTTCCCTCACAATTCTTTTGGATAATATCTGCCTGAAGGCTAGGTTTAGCTCAGACATCCTGGGGGCACAAGAAACTCAGGATATGGCAGGTTTCTCAAGATACAGAGGCCCTGATAAGAAAAGGCATCAATACTTGTTTCATTTTTTCTTGGAAGTGATGAATTACCAGGGCATAAAAGTTTCCCACTCAAGTGTCTTTATCCAGACAGCCTAACTCGACAGGAATAACAAATTTAGCAAGCATTTTTCACATTCCTAATGTTAACCCTAACCTAGCACTTACACGGTGAAATGCATTAGGACAGTGGCACTCCTGGTGTTTTTGGACTTCAGTTTCCAGAAGCCCAAGTCAGCATTCCTGCTGATCAGGACTCTGGGAATTGAAATTCCAGAACACCTAGAGTGCCAAGGTTGACTACCACTGCATTAGGACCACTGGCATAGCAAGGGGGTGAGGGGGGCACTCCACCCTGGGTGGCACTTTGTGGGGGGCAGGGGTGGTACCCCAGACTTCCTGGCAGCTGGGGTGGGCACTGGCACCCTCTGCCACTGTCCTGGGCTAGAGGGCACGGGCCCAACGGCGTGGTGGGGACCAGGGGGCAACCCTCCCCATCTGCTGCCTCTGTCCCCCTCCTCTCCAGGTGCTCCTCCTCACGGCCTGCAGGGCTGGCATGGTACGACCCCAGCAGGGAGCCCACTGTTAGGGTCCCAGGAACGCGGCCATCTCGTCTCCAATCTTGGAGGCGGCCCAGGAAGGTGGGAAGCAAGGCCGGCAGTCGCTGCAGGCAGAGCAGCGTCTGCCAGACTGAGGACCCTCTGCAATGCCTGGCTAGTGCTGCTCCAGCTGTGGGGCCACAACAACCACTGACTTCACTTCCTGCCTTCCTGGGCACCGCTGCCACTGCCAGGCTAGGAGGTGGGGCGACCACGTGCATGGGCCCCAAATGGTGCAGGCTAGGCCCAGGGGCTGGCGGAATGCAGTGCGGACCCAGTGGGGAGCCCACCATCAGTGTCCCAGGCACATGGCCACCCTGCCTCTGAGCCTTTCGGTGGCAACTTATCTGCCTTCAGGGGCAGCAGCACCCAGAGGGGCAAGGCCGGTGGTTGTTACAGCCCAGCAATGCCAGCCAGGCCTTGTGGGGGGTCCTAAGCCTGGCCAGCGCTGCTCCGGCTGTGAGCGCTGGGCTGTGGTGACTGTCAGCCTTGCTTCCTGACTTCCTGGGCACCGCTGCCACTGAAGGTGGCCAAGCTGCCACCTCTGGGCTTGGAGGCGGGGCAGCTGCGTGCCTGGGACGCTGACAGTGGCCTCCCCGCTGGCCCCCATGCTGCACCACCCCAGCCCCTGGGCCTCACCCATGCCGTTGGGGTCCCAGGCATGTGGCCGCCCCGCCTCCTAGCCCAGTGAAGCCCAAAGGTAGTACTTTTGTATCTGGGGGGCGGCATGTCAGGGGGGCAGCGAGTTTCACCTCTGGCCCTGGGCAATTGAAACCTGTCCTATGCCACTGACTAGGACAATAAGCCTTCTGTCTGGACAAACTTAGCTGTTTCTGCTTTACTCATATTCTGTTTTTATATCTAAAAATACTCACCTCAATTTTTTCTATCCTTAATATGAAGAGATGAACAAATATTGGCAATGTCCTATTAAAAGCAGGCTGAAGTTAAATGCATGCTCCTCTCATGCTCAAAAAGGGCACCCTTCAAATGAGACTGAAATGCTGAGGTTAATGGAATTTAATCTTTTCAGGACACTAGATTCATCTAGTCACAATGGTCAGATTTAATGCATATCAATACATGGAGTGGGACAGCTTGGATTGGTAAATACCCTGAAATATTCAGTAATGAAAAAAGCTGTCTAACAAAAATCCTCCCTCTTAACTTATTGGCGAGAGATCATCTGGGATACATTCTTAAAAACTGATTGCATCTTTGGACCACCCCCACCCAACCCACCCAACCCAAGCTCATTGGCTGCATGTTATAATACACTACTTGGATCCAGTTCTGATGAGATAGCAATTCCATGTTGCCCTGGGTCTTCATTCAAAATATGAAATACATCAACAGGCTTTCCCAGTCAACAGTTTGCTGTTGTTGTTTCTGCAGGTTTTTAATATGTGTTTAGCAAATGGTGGTTTGTTGCTATTTCATTGCAAACAGTCATAGCTTATTAATGTTTCCAATCAAAATGTAAGGTTTATTGTTGATATGTTTTCAGAAAGGGTGTATATGAAAATATTTCATCACCTACAATCTTCAAAAGTAAAGGGACTTTTTTTTTACCCATGATCTACCAGAGGCTACAAGAATGATCCAAAATACAAAAAGAAAAGAGTATTTCATTCTGGTTTTGAATATTTTTGGATGGAAAAAGTAGCGTAGCGAGGTGCGTGTGCCTCAGATGGCACTTTTTGGGCGTATGGATGTTCTTGGACTACAATTCCCAGAAGCCTTAGCAGGAGCATGCACCAGCATCCTAGGCCCCACCCAGGGGGCAAATTTGGCTCATGGCCTCGGCGGCTGAATCCCATGCTACACTACTAGAGGGAAGGGGAAGGTTGCTGAATGGTGTTGGTCCCTACAAAACTTGAACCACAGTGCCATGTCCCAGTGAGGGATTTAGGTGTTTCTGTCTGGCAAGCCAAAGTCACAGAAATGGCTGTGAGGTTCTGGCACCTCCACTTCAGGCCAAGAACACTTAACCTTGCAGTAATGGTGTCTAGGTAAACTTGGCCCTATATGTTACCCTATCTTCAGACTACAAATTGAACATAACTATTTAGCTTTTAGTTTGGCATTTCTGATTAAATCCTTCTTATGTTTTCTGCAAGGGAATGGATTCAAATGCTCCCTTTATTTTTATTTTTTTCATTTATATTTCTCTTTCTTCTCTTCCTTTTCTCTCTTCCAGGTTTAGAAGTTATGGTGTTTAGAAATAAGAACAGCAACAGCAACAGAGGTGGCAGCTGTGTGAGCATTTCTGCTTCCAGCTGCCTTATTGCTAATAAAGCTAATGGCTTCAAAACACTGGTGAAAAGGAAGGTTTGAGGGGGGTCGAGGTAGAAGGAAGCATCTTTGCTCAACAAACCTTTTGTCTCCCTCCCTACAAATTAATTTAGCCACCACTCAGAATCACAATGCCTTTTCCCTTTCATTTGCTTCAGAACTTTGACTGAAATGACTCTCAAAATTCTACCAATTCCAAATCAAAACAACTAAGCCTAGTTTCACTTGCACTAAGACTGACTATTGGCTTATTGAGTTGTTATGGGGGTGTAACACAATATGTGTAAATATTGTTGATGAATTTCCACTAGATATGAAATTAGCATATGTATTTGCATGAGCAAATATCTGTACTTAACATGCAGACATTGGTTGGCAAGATTTATGTCATGCGTATTATGCCTATGGGCATAACTAATCAGATTTTGGCTGGTGTTTCCAAAGTTGCCGATTGCAGATAGAAATGTCAACTAGAAATGTGTCTAAGTGTCATAATGTTAGGCTCTATTGAAAATCAAATAGTTCTACTGGGATTGTGTCCAAGATTTAAATAAAACCAGATGTCTTTTAATATTTCAGCAATATGAAACATAACAAACATAAAATCCAGTTGGTTTAGAATTCTTTTTTTAAAAAAAGTCATTCATTTCAGTCTTATCTGTTTCTGGCTCATTTTAGACTCTATGTGAGAGGTTGCTATAGACTGAGAGGCAGGCAGATGTATATAAATCTAGCAAAAAGCATTTGGAGAAAACTTGGCAGTGAGCATAAGTGCTCACATAGAATGTATACAACAACAACAACAAAAATTGAGGTTGTTATGTAAAGATTCATCCTCTTTGATTTACAATGACATCAAATAATGGACTTCATTCCTTGAAACAAAAGTATAATTAATCCCCCATCTATTTTTTCTTTTAAATGTTATAAACCTAAAAAGCGCTGCAAACAACAAAGCCGGTGGAGATGATGGTATCCCAGTTGAATTTTCCAAAGTCCTAAAAGATGATAGAATTAAATGATTACATTCTATATGCCAACAGATTTGGAAAATGCAACAATGGCTACAGGATTGGAAAAGATCAGTATATGTTCCAATCACAAAAAAGGGTAATGTCAAAGAATGTTCAAATTATTAAACAATTGCGCTCATCACACATGCTAGCAAGGTGATGCTCAAGATACAGGATAGACTGCAGCAGCATGTGGAGAGAGAATTACCAGAAGTGCAGGCTGGGTTCTGAAGAGGCAGGGGAACTAGAGACCACATTGTTAACATACGTTGGATCATGGTGAAAACAAAGGAATATCAGAAACAAGTTCACTTTTGATTCATTAACTACACCAAGGCCTTTGACTGTGTGGACCACAACAAAATGTGGCAAGTAATTAAAGAGATGGGAATACCAGGACACCTCACGTGCCTCATGAGAAATCTGCACAAGAGTCAAGAAGCAACAGTTAGGACAGAATACGGAATGACAGAGTGGTTTGGAATAGGAAAAGGAGTAAGACAAGGCTGCATTTCATCACCCTGTTTATTCAACTTATATGCAGAGCACATAATGCACAATGCAGACATGGAGGAATCACAATATGGGATCAAAATTGCTGGGAGAAACATCAACAATCTGAGATACACAGATGACACTACCCAGTGGTGGGATGTCAAAAAATTTACTACACCGTGACATCACCACAGTGTGGGTGGAGCTAACCTCACGACATCATGATGTGGGCGGGGCCAAAGAAAATAATAAAAAAATAAATAAAAATAAGCACACACACACCTCAACCCACCCACCCACAACACAAACCCGTAAATAAATTAAATAAATAAAATAAAAAATACATTAAAATACAGCCACCTACCCAAACACTCACCCACCCACCCCAAACACAAATCAACCAGAGGTTGTAAACCAGAGCTTAAAGCTTATTCTGGCTAATCTTTCTCACTCTAGGTCAGATGGAAGGAACTACAGAATGAACTCACCACATGATGGCTTCATTTTGGCACTTTTCAACAGTTAAAGAAGTTAGGTACTAAGTCTTTGCCCAACCAGTTCTCTAGGATAATATGCCTTAATTTAAATGCCAGCCACCAGGCCTTTTTAGGAACTGTGGTAGTACATCAATATAGGTAAAGGTATTAAATACACATTAAAATACACACAGACACACCACATCCAAAGGTGAGTCACTTACCCTGGGGAGCAGGCTATAGGGAGCTTCAGGCTAGCAGCTTCTCTTCCTCCTCGCCACTTGGGAGGACAGCAAGGAGGCTGTGCATATGTGCCAAGCACTGTAGGCATGCATGCACATCAAGTGCTTGGCGCACATGCACAGTGGGGGAACCAGTGAAAAGGTAAGCCCCGAAGGTGGTTCCCCCCAAAAGCTGTTACTGGTTCTCCGTGACACTGGGAAAAGTTACTACCGGTTCTGGAGAACTGCTGAGAACCTGTTACATCCCATCACTGACACTACCCTAATGACTGAAAGTGAGGAAGACGTAAAGAAGCTCCTAGTTAGGTTGAAAGAAGAGAGTACATAAGCTGGCTTGAGACTCAGTATCAAGAAAACCAAGATAATGGCAACAGGCCCTATCAGTCCCTCTAGAATAGATGGGGAAGAAGCAGTGACAGATTTTACTTTCTTAGGATTCAAAATCACTGCAGGTGGAGATTGCAGCCATGAAAAAAAAGGTGACTGATGCTTGGGAGACAAACAATGAGAAACCTGGGGAACATAGTTAAAAGTAGAGACATCACCTTGCAAACTAAAATTTGCATAGTCAAGGCAATGGTATTCCAGTAGTACTGGACCATTAGGAAATCTGAGCACAGAAGAATAGATGCCTTTGAGATGTGGTATTGGAGGAGAATTTTGAGAGTCCCCTGGACAGTGAGGAGAACAAAGAAGTCAACCTGACTGCTCCTTAGAAGGACAAATAGTAAAGATGAAGCTGAAATACTTTGGACATCAAATGAGAAGAGAGGATTCACTTGAGAAGGCCATGATGGTGGGAAATGTGGAGGGCAAAGGAAGAATGGGGCAGCCAAAGATGAGATGGCTAGATGGTATTGTAGACACAATGAGCACAGAGGTGGGCAGCATGAGGAGGATAGTGGAGGACAGAGGTGACTGGAAGACAATGGTCCATAGTGTTGCAAAGGGTTGGGATTGACTGTGCAACTGAACAACAACAACAACAAAAGAAAAAGAAAAGAAGTAACTCTAACATTCATGAAAATCAGCTGATCTCCTAGGGAGATCTGCCAGACAGAGATGCAGTATTAATATTTTCTCCATGGTTTCCAGATATCACAAATGGAAATACACACAACTGAAAAGGCTTCTCATATATTGATTTGTGTCTATCAAAACAATATAATAAGCATACTGTTACTTCACCAACTTGCTGACCTTGGCAAACTACAGTGCAAACAATATATTGGAGAGGAGAGTACTGTATTGTTAAGCTACCTTAACATTTAAACTTCAGAATGTCTTAAGGTGTCAGTCAACAAGTATGCTTCACAAAACTAATGCCTATCTGGGTTTGAAACACCATCACTGTCGGAGGCAGTCTGTCATTTCTGTATATTAAATTTCGGACATTATCTGTTTCTAGATGTGTAAAAGGTGTTCAACAGGAGTTTTACTGGTGGCTAGAGAACTTATGGAATTCTGGAATTCTGGAAATATGCTTAACCTATTACAGCAAGGTAATTTGTATTTTGATAGGTGTGTTCACTCTCTTCAGACACATAAATACAGAGTAAATGTGGAATATTCTTCTGGTTAAACAGTGCCCTCAAAAAATCTTTTATGTGGAATCCATCATTCACATGTTACAATTAGCAGTGGACAAAGATGAAGAAAAATGCCAAGTGTGATGAAAGTGGGCAGCTTTTTACCTTCCTTGCCTTTCCTATTGCAAAGGAGGGGCTTATGCCACCTCTGGTGGAAGTGCATTTTTGGCAATATAAAAAGATTCAACTGGCATTCAATTTGTCTGCCAAAATAGATTTTGAGATGTCAGTCCCCATAAGGGCAAGGGGTAACATGACTATTTTATTACATAATATTACACGATTAATATGTTGTTTTCTTGACATGTCAGTCATATTTATAAAAGGTAAGAAGGAGATTTCTTAAGATTTTCTATGCCCCTCTCTCTCACCTTCATATATGGTCTTTGTCAGATGTATATTAACCTGTGTTGTAGGTGTTATAAAAAGTTATGAGCTCTCAGATTATCTGACCTGTTTCTGATTTTGAATGCAGACCTTTTTGTCTTTTAGCCCCAGATATGAATACTTTACTCAGATTATTTCTCTATCCACTTCATCCCACACAGAGGGATGGTCATCTAAATCAGTCGTCTATTGTTTTCCAATTAAATTTAATCTGTTGAAAATTTTAGTTTGCTTTTAAAATACTGTAATTCCTTTTGCTTCTTCTCCTCACTGTTAAGTAGATGTTTGCCACTTAGGCTACAAGTCTACTTGTCTGTATATATAGCAGGGAGTAAACCCCATTTAATATCATAGGTCTTGCTTCTGAGTATACATGTATAAGATTAAGTAATCTGATATTCCTGCTTTGATGTTTCCTTCTGTGTAAACTTCATTTAATTGGCTAGCTAGTTGCACATGTTTTTGTGTCACATTGTGGAGATATAACCTCTTAAA
Organism: Furcifer pardalis; assembly: GCA_030440675.1. Classification (NCBI taxonomy): domain Eukaryota; kingdom Metazoa; phylum Chordata; class Lepidosauria; order Squamata; family Chamaeleonidae; genus Furcifer; species Furcifer pardalis. The sequence continues at coordinate 74,913,137 of CP126890.1, read as the reverse complement.
AATCTTCGTTTCCTTTTGAGACATTTGTGAAGCCAGTCTAGAGAGATATCAAAGAATTCTATCAGAAAGAAGATTATCATAATGCATTCTACTCCTTTGGCTTGTTCACACTGTGAATAAAACTTGTCCCAAAGAAACTTGCCCATCAAGAAAAATCCTCCCAAAAGACGCTTTTGTCCTGCGGTAGAACCATGCTGAATCCAGGTATTAAGCAAGCAGCTGTAGGTCAAAGAAAGCCAAAGCCAAAGTGAAAGAGTGATTTCCCACTGCTTGAGGCACATGCTGTCTGTGCAAGGTGTTTGTATGCATGCAATTGGAAGCAGAGGGAAAGAAAGCAAATATCAGATTATATGTCATATTACTTGATCAATGTCATATGCCATCAATTAAAATCTACCACATAGATGTCATCAATATCATTGTATTTCAATCTCTGTTAACATCTCTGTTTTATTATTTGGGTTTTTAATACTAGAGATCAGATGTGCTGTTCATTTTGGGTTTCAGTTGAAATTTACAGTAGGAGCATAAGCTGACTGAGGCTAAGAAATATAATTGTCTCAAAACAGCATGAGTTCAGAGTCTTGAGTGGCTGAAACTGTAGGTAGAAGATTATATAAGGAAACTAGTCAGTCGATAATAACACAGCAAGAGATCTCAGTGTAGGGCAAAATGGAGCCTGTTTGAACTGGCCTCCATCTATCCAATCTTTTCCAGCAGTGTGCTTCTTCCTACACTGTTTGGACAGGTCAGAAAGCATCTCACACTTATCAGAAGCAGAAAGACATAGGTCCCATTGTCTCCTTCTTTCCATCAAGAGGCTTGGTGATCTCTCAGCTCACAAGCCTTTATTTTTTTATGATCTTCTATTTCTCCCCAAATGACAGGCTGCTGCAGCATATGGTCAGAAAGACCTCTCCATCCCCTGTTGAAATGAAAGAGACATTTAAGACATCGGGCTCTTGATGCACATACTAAGAAGTGTGCTTTGTGGGTGTTAGATAAGTATTTAAAACAAACTGATTAATTATAGTTAATTTAAATGCATAGGCACTGCTTCTATGCCTCTCTACCAGCCACTCAGAAGTCCATCAGCTTGAAAGCCTGCTAAGGAACTGAACAGTGTCATTTTACTTTACTAGGCGGTAAAGGTGCATGATTTTGTAATCCATACAGTTTGATGCCTGGAGGGATGGTTCATGCTGCTGAATTTTTGGGATGTCCTCCCTCCTTCCATAATGAAAGAGCAAGGACAACCCTCCCTTATTATGAACACAGCTATAGAAATTGACCATGGCAGTTCTATGCTTTGTTTGTATCAGAGCATTGCTTGATTAGATTATTTTACACCATTTAATAGCAATTCTTATGCACCTGCCCGGGTGGTGATGGGGTGAAGGCATTATGTCCATGCCTTGCCACTGCTTCAGGAGCTGTCCTGGTTACCAGTATGCTGGTAATGACCTTTAAATCACTACATAGTAGTGGGCCAGGATACCCAAGAGACTTCATCACTCCAAGAACATCTGTCTGTCCCACCAGAGTGGACCGGAGAGGCTCTCTGAAGACACCTCGGCTAGAGAGCCTCAACTCTCTAGCACTAGGAGGAGGGCCTTTTATGTGTCTGTTCCAGCTCTATGAACCTCTTACCAACTGAATTGTGCCTCTAGACAGAGATGTTGCCCTCCAGGAAATAACTAAAAACCTGGCTGGCAAAGCAGGTATGGGGCACCGGTTACATGGTGACCCAACCCTGCTGGCTTATATAGTGTAGGTCTCTCCGTTCTTTTAGTCAGTCTTTTAACCACAATTTTTAATATAATTGATGGGGAGGGTGAGGGTAATTTTAAGGTATATTAAGGGTTTTAAGGGTTTTTAATGTTTTATGATTGTAATGTTTATATCACTGTTGTGTCCCAGAGTCATTCATTCAAATTGGGCAACAATATATAAATTTGGGTCTTAAATTGCATGCATATAAATATTGCATTGATTTCGCTCCATATTCATAGAAAATGTGTCCTGTGTCCCAGTAGCTCCATTTTACTTTGATTATTTTTAGATCTTCCAACTTCATCTCAAAGACTATTAATTGATCTCCAGATGGTCCATCTACAATCTGGGAGACACTCTTTGGAATTCATTGACTTAGCAAGGTTTATTTTTATTCTCCATAGGTTTACACAACCTCTTCTACTTTAATATTTAGAGCTTGAGCGGAGTACAGAAAACTTTTCTTTGATTTAAATCATTATCTAGGGAATTGGTGTCAATCAAGTGGATGGAGTTGGTGCTGCATTATCTTATTTTGATCATTATTTACTATCATCTCTTGACAGTGCAGGTAGATTTCAGGCATCCAGTATTAATCATGCATGGTTCATTAAGAGCTGCATTCAGTTGTTTGGCATGTGTTCATTTATACCATGCAATACTAACACAATGTGCTGTGGAATAGCACAGGGACAGAACTGTTGTTCTTATTGTTTGTGTGTGTGCACCATTGTTGGAGTCAGCCCATTTCAAAAGTATGTTACTTTGGGTGGCAACTTTCTGTTTGGTGTTTAGAAAAAAAATTGTAGATTATAATTCAATCCAAAGCAATGCTCAGATACTTTGGATTAAGGCAGTGTTCCAAAATCTTGTCTTCCCAGATAACTTCTAGCTTCCTGTGAGCTTTTCTGTTCTGTAATTTGTGTGTTTCCAAAGGTTTGGTTTCAGCTGGTTGTTTTTGTAATACAGTAAAACCTTGGATAACGCTAAAACTTGGTTCCACAAGTCTCGGTGTTATCCGATTTTTGGTGTTATCCGATGCATGTTAAAATCCTATGGGATGCATCGGATAACATTAAAGCTCCATAGAGATACATTGTAACCGCACAGGCTTTAGTGGTTGTTATCTGATCCATCCCATAGGACCTTAACGTTATTCGATGCAATTCTCCCCCCCCCCGATTACTTAACGTTATGCGATTTTAGCATTATCCGAGGTAAACGTTATCGGAGGTCCTAGTGTACAGTCAAACCTCTACATATAAATTTAATTCATTCCTCAAGGTGGGTTGTATCTTGAAAAAATCTTATTTTGAATTTTCCATAGGAATGAATTTAATGCAACTTCCGATAAGAATGCATTGAATTTTTATCTCAAAAAAATCCTATTAAAAATATGTATCTCGGACCAGATTTCCCTCTCCCCCCAAAAAAAGTCTGGATGTATCTCAAGTTTTTCTTAAGTCAAACTGTTCTTATCTCAAGGTTTGACTATACATATAAGGAAAGAGGTTGTAGGGCAGGGTTTAGCTGGTGCTCAATGGATACAAATGTTTCTCCTTGTACTGTCAAGGCAAGATCATCAACATAGATGCAACTCCTGGCACATGAGCACTGTCTTTCCAGTGACATCTCTAGAACAAGACGTTTCTGTAGATTCACCAAGATGAGGGAACACCATGCTTCTACTATGGCGGCTGTGTAACTTTGTTGTAAAGGCTTTGGTGTATCATATTAAGAGCTATACTTTCAAACTATGCAGAGCAGAGTACTTTTTGCTACTTAGACTATACAGCTTCAGAAATAGAAACCTCTCTTTGTGCAAAAACTCCTTGGAACTGTAGTTTTTCTGGTCCCATGCGTCATTAGTAAAGGTGCTAGTATTGTACTCATGAAGTATCTCAGAGGAGATTCTGGGAGATAAAAGTAGCAGTCTATACTTGGCAAGAGGAACACTGCTGATGCCATGACAAAACAGATAGTGGTTGAAAAGAAGGTAAAGGATGGGTTATTTGGTCCCTCCATTCACTCTTCCCGAGTTCCTTAAATGGAGATGAAATTGAGATAGAACCTCAATTAAATTATCATATTTCCCTAACAACTGATTATGGATAAGAGGAATCACATGATGTGCCTTATACCACAGCAGTCTGCCAAACTGGCAAATTTGATCACAAAGCACAGTCCTTGTGGACTGGAGATGAGATGAATTCACATCACATAACTCACCTGACCTATGTAGTTACTAGGAAAGCTATTGGACTAGACCAAAACAAGAGTTGCAATTCATCCCACATTAATTGATTGTCCTATAAAGTCATTTAATGTTTCTGTTTGTTCCAATACTAAAAGGCATATGCAGCGTATTAAACTCTAACCCATAGAAATTAGTGGACCAAAAATCTCTCCTTGATCATGGCTGTTGGTTTTATGAAAGAGAACTGAGTAATAAAATCAGCCAGAGAACAAATTGGTAAATGAATCGTGCTGTAGATGGTTAAACATTAAAAAATTAATTAGCTAGACTTTTTTTCTTCTAAATTATATCTTAGTGAAGAAGATACCTGACACAAAGCTAACTATATTCTTCTGATGATCTGATTATGTCTAAATTTTGTATTACACTGTGTATGGTACAATCTCTTGGTTATTTATTTCCCAGTCTTTCTCATAAGAAACAATGGGGGGGGGGGAATCAGACATAAATCCTGGGTGGTGATGGGGTGTGAGCTGCACTGGTTGCTAGTATGTCTCAGGGTATAGGTCAAGGTGCTGGTAATTACCTTTAAACCCCTACATGGTAGTGGGCCAGGATACTTAAGAGACCGCCCCACCCCAAGGACATCTGTCCGTCCCACCAGAGTGGACCGGAAAGGCTCTCTAGTTGTTCCATCAGCCAGAGAAGCGCATCTCTCTGGCACCAGAAAGAGGGCCTTCTCTGTGTCCGCTCCGGCCCTATGGAACCTCCTGCCAATGGAGCTACGTCTCCAGGCGGAATAGCTGCCTTTTAGGAAGAATTTAAAAACATGGCTGGCAGGGCAGGTATGGGGTATGGATTGCATAATGACCCCTGCTCATTAGCTGGTTTGAGCTCCCTCTCTCCCTCAACTTTTTTAATCGGTCAGATGTAGTTTAACCTGTGATCGTTTATTGTAACCTGGCGATCTTTTAAATCTTTTATATTGTTAAATTTGTGGTTTTTAAGGGAATGTTTTTATTTCTTTGTTGTTGTGATTTTTATAATGTGTAAACCCCCCTGAGTCACCTGGGTGAGGAGGGCAGTGGATAAATATGAATAACTAACTAACTAACTAACTAACTAACTAACTAACTAACTAACTAAATAAATAAATAAATAAATAAATAAATAAATAAATAAATAAAGGAAGTGTAGCTCTTTCCTTTACTTTCAGATAATAACAAAATATTATTCTTTCTATTTTTGACCTGTCCAGTAACAAAAGGTCTCCAGGCAGATTACCAAAATCTAATCTAATATAATTCAATACAATATGATTCAGGGAGAAAAACAGGAAAAGAAACTGTATAAAATGAAGGTTCACATTCTCACTCATTTCATTCTTGCAGGTAGAAATAAGAAATTGCAGACTTTCTCCTCACTCAACAAGAGGATTATCCCTCCATGCAGTTTCATAAATTATGCATGTTGTATCAAAATGCAAACATGTTTGCCTTGTTTAATAGTCTTTAAGAACTCAGAAGCATCAGGTTGCTTGTCTGCATATAGTCCTTCTGTGCTTGCTGCATGAATTTATTCTAGTTTTCTGCAGGCTACTGCAGAGACTGCAGTCTGCAAACTAAACAATCGTACAAGGCTCGGAAACCCCTAATAGATATTTGCAGTGAAATCTGTGAATAGTCTTCATATTTCTAATATGGACAGTGATAAAATTCAAAAATGTGTGTGGAGAAAAAACCATTTGTTATGTTTAGTTAGTTATTTAATCCAGTTTTGTTAATATTTTTATACATGACCTAGTATGGAAACCAAGAAAGGTTTGGAATCAAGCCCCCAAACCCAAGATCCAGAGAGCCTGTTCAGGAGGATATCATGAGTGACAATATTGAAGACCCCTGGGAGATCTTAGAGCACCAACAGGGTAGCATTACCATTTCAGAGTGTGATGAGTGGAAATGCATGCTAGTGTTTTTGCTAAATCATAATGGAGGTTTCTGTGTGTAGTTGACTGAAGGGAGGTAGCAGTGAAGCATTCTGGGTTGTTACTGGGGACGAAGTGTGTTGTACACATAACATAACCTCATGCTCTAGAGAAATGAAACCTAAGATTGGATGAACATTGTGTACTGTGTAAGACTGGCTGAAATCCTTAAGAGGAAGCGTCAAGGGTCAAGATTCTCTAGAGCAATGGTTCCCAATTAGTTTTTTTCTACGTACCACTTCAAGAAAGACCTCAAACATGCGTACCCCTTATTGCAGGAACGTTAAATAAAAAATGAAATCCGGTGTATTTTATATTTATTATCATCAAAAGACATTCTAATGACAGAGAACACATGTTTCATTAATGTGACAAATGTGCACGTTTTTCGTTGCACAACTCTGAAAAATCTGGTTGCATTTTGATCAGCTTCAATCTCAAGTCGTCTTCGAGTTGAAGTCTGTGACAATGTTTAGTTTTTAAGTTTGTCATTGCGGAAAATCTGCTCTTGCAAAGGTACGTCATGCAAAATGGCAGTAAATGTTTTATTGCTACTTTTCTGACATGATAAACGTCTTTAAGACCAACCCCAAAATTAACCAGTGATTGCTCCGCAAAACAACTTTTGAGTCTACTGTTGTATGAGATGTCTATTAATTCCTCTTGATCAGAGATGGATAGGTGATTGGTGGGACAGTTTCCAAAGGGGTTGTTTACCCGGTTCCATTGCGACGATATTTCTGGGGAAAAGTGCATAATGCGGTCAACAAATTTTGCAAAAAATGAATTTGTCCTTCTGTATTCGAAGTAGGTACATAGTAGAAAACAAATAAAACATTATTGCTTTGTATTAAAATTTACAATGAAAATAGTATTAATGTAACTTAAAATCTAGAAAACAGAATCCGCGAACATGCTTACAACTGAAGCAGCTTGAATATTATTTTTATTTTCTAAACATCATTACATTGTATTGCAGTTTATAGTGAAAGTGCAAATTTAAACACAGTTTTAAAACATTATCTTACCGTTTACCAAGGTAGGTATATAAGGCTGATCGACGCGACACGGTGCGACAAATATTTATTAATTCACAATTAAAACAACACAATGAGCACAGCGACACGCTCACGTGACATAAACCGAACTGACTGACTGACAATGACGAGCAAATAGGCGGGAACGGGGGCGGCCGCGATCGGGTGACACGAGATGCGGGAGGCGTGGGGAAAACCGCCGCGGCGGGAGAAAGCACTTGATGCATACGATTGGCTTACCTACTGATCGTTTAATTAAATTGAATAATTTTTGGCAATTGTTATTGCATTATTGTTTTTTTAAGGATTTAATATTTTAGTTAAGAGATTGCTGCGCGTACCCCTTGATGCAATCTCGCATATCCCTGGGGGTACGCATACCACTAATTGGGAACCACTGCTCTAGAGAAATATAAGGGGAGGAGAGGAGAAAGAACACTCTCTTTCACCATGCTTGAGAGTGCTTCACATCCAAGGGATACGTGAGTAGAACTAGTCAACATGTACTACACTAATGGGTACCTAGGGACTACAGTGGCTCAAGTGGCTAAGACACTGAGTGGAAGGGAGGTGGTCAGCACTTTGATTCCCGAGTACTGAAGGATGGAATGAGCTCCCATCTTTCTCCCAGCTCCTGCCAACCTAGCAGTTTGAAAGCAAGAAATTGCAAATAGATAAATAGGGACCACTTCAGTGGAAAGGTAAACAGTGTTTTGTGTGCTCCATTGTATAGTCATGCCTGCCACATGACCATGGAAATGTCTGCTGAAGCAGATAGCACTGGGTCTTCAGCTTTGAAACAGAGATGAGCACTGAACCGTAGAGTTGGATACAACTGGCTTTCGAGCAATGACAACCTTTACCTTTATCTTTACCTTTACCTAGGGATATGCTCAACCCTGAAAAGAGTAGATAATTGTCTTCATAGATTTTGAGCCCACCATGTTATTCACCAATCAAATGAAGTGACCAGGGAATGAGGAACCCAGGACTAAGTGCAGGAAATGTTAGGAGTATAAATGGAACCCAAACCCACTGCTCCATGAAAGAAGCAGTTTTTCTTCTTTCAACCTTTCTTCTAAGCCTTGATTGCTGATCTATTTCCCTTCCCAAGGGAAAAGTACTTTCCTGCCCCTGACTCAATCTTCTCTTGAAAAATCTTCCTACTGAGCATTTTCATCTGGGATCTTAGAGGGGGCTCTTCGTGACCTTCCTTTTTGGAACTATGTAAGCAAATTCCTGAATCCTTGCTTTGGATTAGGTAGATATAATATTTTACTTTCTGTTTTAATTATTTGATTTGCAAGTGCTACTGTTATATAGTTGAGAACTTTTAGTTGAGAATCTTTATTATGTTGGGCATAGAGATTTCATTTAAATGATTAAATTAGGATTTTTTTCAGAATTGTATCTATTTAGAAAACTTTAGTGACAGTAGAATCATAGTCTACTTTATGTGGGGAAATTTCTGTATGTAATGATGGGTTTGATTTTCGTGAATTTTCTTTGGGGAATATGCCACTCCTACAACACCAAAATGAACAATATCAACCATCAAACCATTCAAACACCTGGCCCCTCCTACTCCACACTGACACCAATCAAAACATTCCACACCGATGGGGCAATTACATAACCTGGGAGGCATGGCAAAGACCTCTCGGATCATGTAGGTGTGTTCCTGAAAGCCTTCCTTCTTTTTAAACTATCAAAAGTCATTCACAATTTCTATCTGTTCTTTATGTTAAAATTATTTATATCTTCCAATTAATTGCACCTATCACGTGCCTCATGCCATCAGTGGGATAAAAAGGACCCAATTTTCAAATTCCACAAATGAGGTACCCAAACAAAACACATGTGGATATGTCTGCAGGAGTTGGGAGCTCTCAGTTCAGTCACAGCATTCTCCCAGGGTCAATATGCTACCTACTTAATTTCCTTCAGCAAGGGCAGACAGAAGAAGGCCTCTGAAGATGAACTATGGGACATAAATATGGGAGAAATGTTCCTTGGGCTATCTTCAACACAAGCAACTCAGGGCTGGAAAGGTCAACACCATAACTTCAACTTCAACTAGGCATTATGAGGAAAGAAAAGATTAACTTATTGACTAATACAAAGTAGCTTGGCAATTACTTAACAGGCAAATCTTTTCAAATATTGGGAGTGCTGTAAAGTGTTCCTATATGCTTTGAGCTTTTCTAACTTCCCAATGCTATGAGGCTGCTCAACAGCTTCTAATTAGACCATAGCAATTAACTCTGCCTGACCTCATTATGGTTTGAAGAATTTTTTTTATTTAACATTCATATTGAGTATAGATGAAGGAAAAATAGTTTGAAAGATGCGGGTGGCTTGACTATATTACTATTCATTATCATTATCTTAATGCACATGCTACCATGTTTTTCTTTGAAGGCTGCTTGAGCATTCCTAAAATTAGATGTAGTTCACCAGGCACATGGAGCTGATGTGTGATGTATGAACATCCCTCAGAATGTGAATGATAGATTTCTGTAAGTTACTGTCTGAAGGCCATTTCACACATGACTAAAGAGGCACTATCACCCTCTGACACAGGTAGCTGTATGACTGTTTTCTCCAGATATCTACTTCAGTGGTGGGCATCAGCAGGTCCGCACCAGGTTGCCAGAACCGGTAGCAGAAATTCTGACTGGCCCCTCCCATCCAAGTTTTGAAATAAAGTAGTCCTAATTCAGGTGCAATGCAGGGCTTCCCCCCTGGCCATGCCCACCATACCATGCCCACAGTATGGTAGCAAACGTTTTTGGAGCTCATCACTGATCTACTTTATATTCAGATATCAGATTTTCATAAGTTATATCTACAACTGTAGTGACTGGATGAAGCAGGTGCACTAAACTAAACAGCTGCAAATGTTTTGAGATAATCAAAGCTTAATTAAAAGTACTTGTCAACACCCTTCTCAGGATTCTAGTCAATAGCTTATGTACAGCTACTTCATACAAAGTTGTATGAGTCCTCTGCCATTTGAAAAAGATTTCATGTTCATATTCTAGGCTCACTAAAGGAAGGTATTAATACAACTCTAAGATGCCTTTGGGCATCACCTCCTGCTAGCTTTAATGCACTCTTCTGGGAAGTAGGGAGTAAATCTATCTCACAGCCAAAGAAACAGTGGCCTACCGCCCACAAAAGCAAGCATCAGGGGCAAAAACAGCCCATCAAAATACTCTGACAAATGCCCTACTCATGTCTGAGGCCTAGGCAACCAGGAACAGTGATGCAATGTTGTCTGCTGCTCTGTTCAAGCCCTGAAAGAGGCCAGTCTTAGGGAGGAGCTAGCCTAAACTGGCCAGCTTCCCTCCCTCTCAACCTGATGGCAAGAGCCTATTGGCTCCCCCTGCTTGTGGGAACTGGCCTCTTGACCAGAAAGAGTAGCGACAAAGTCCCCCCCCCCCCCTCAGACCATGATTTGAACACATTTAGGAAAGAAACATTTATGCTTCAAGTGTATAAAATCAGAGATCTTTATTCTATGATTTTCTGCAGAGCTTTGTCAGGACGTTGCATATCTCTGTATGCTTCATTGGAAAATTTGCTCTGCTTGATATGAGAATTAAATATTTAAGTCAACCAAACTTCCCTAAATACTCTTTGTACTGAAATATTGTCCAACAGTTTTGCCTGTTCTTTCATGCTGTTTCTTTATCTTCCTAATTTATGATTCAAAAGCAGATCTCAAATAGAGGTTCATGGTTGTCATGGTTGTGACATAGTAATTGGGGCTATGATTACTATGAATTCACCCACTCTTCAACTCTCATGTCCTCTCACAAGTGTGATGTACCATATTCCACTGATCTTCCTGTTGCAGATCCTCAGTCGCTGGCCCTTGACCTGCTAGTAACAACTTTGGATAGTCATTTTTTCTCCTAGTCTCCCTCCTGTTCCCACCAAGTGTCCATAAAGGCTGAACATAATAACCAGCCCTTCTGTACATATAAATGTGTTTCTTAGAACATGTGGGGCTCACATATGGTGGAGCTTAGTCTCTCTGGCAGAATGTTTGGTGGAATATAGAGTACCCAATATTAAGAATGATTGAGTCCTATTTCTGAACTATTTATTTATTTACATTTTTATACCGCCCTTCTCACCGGACAACCCAGGGTGGTTTACAACATCACAAAAGCATAATAAAACCCAACCCAAACCCATTGTTAAAAACATCAAAATTACAATTATAAAATTAAAAACATTTTTAAAATTTATAAAAATCCACAGGTCTCAATGATAATTTAAAAAGTTAAAACCTTAAAAACAAAAGATTAAAAAGATTAAAAGACCAGGGAGGAGAGGGAGTTCAAACAAGCCAGCGAGCTGGGGTCATGGTACCGCCAGGACCTCATACCTGTCCTGCCAGCCATGTTTTTAAGTTCTTCTAAAAGACAGCAAGTCCATCTGAAGACGTAGCTTAGTTGTTAGGAGGTTCCATAGGGCTGGAGCAGACACAGAGAAGACCCTCCTTCTAGTGCAAGAGAGATGTGCCTCTCTGGCCGATGGAACAACTAGAGAGCCTCTCTGCTCCACTCTGGTAGGACAGACAGATGTTCTTGGGGTGATGTGGTCTCTTAAGTATCCTGGCCCACTACCATATAGGGCTTTAAAGGTGATAACCAGCACCTTGAATTGCACCCAGAGGCAAACTGGCAACCAGTGCAGCTCCCGAAGCAGAGGCGAGGCAGGTGCATACCCCCCACACCCCATCACCACCCGGGCAGCCACATTCTGGACCAGTTGAAGCCTCCGGATGGTCATCAAGGGCAGCCCCATGTAGACTGCATTACAATAATCTAGTCTGGAGGTGACCAGAGCGTGTGTGATGAGCAAGGAGTCCCTATCTAGGAGCGGGCGTAACTGGCATATTACATGAAGTTGTGCAAAAGCCCTCCTGGCCACAACTGCCACCTGCTCTTTGAGCAGTAGTCGTGAGTCCAAGAGGACCCCCAGATTATGCACCGGGTCTGTTTGGGGCAAAACTGCCCCATCCAGAACCAAAGATAGTAGCTCCCGCAATGGCCCAGTACCCCCGACCCACAGCCACTCAATCTTGCCAGGGTTCAGCTGAAGCCCATTGTCCCCCATTCAGCCCCTGACCACCTCCAGGCACTTGGAAAGGACTTCCACTGCATCACTTGGATCACCACGGGCCGAGATGTATCCCTGTATATTGATGATACCTCACCCTGTGGGAATGGATGATCTCACCCAGCGGTTTCATGTAGATGTTAAATATGAGAGGCGAGAGTACTGAGCCCTGAGGCACCCCGCATTGGAGCAGCCTAGGGCTGGATACCTCGTCCTCCAGCCACACCGACTGGGTCCGGCCCCTCAGAAATGAGGAGAACCAGGATCACACAGTGCCCTGGATCCCTAATCCTTGGAGCCTTTCCAGAAGGATACCGTGATTGATGGTATCGAAAGCCGTTGAGAGGTCAAGAAGAGCCAGGACAGACGGATGCCCTCTGTCCTGGTCTTGCCAGAGATCATCCACCAGTGCGACCAGTGCAGTTTCGGTGCCATATCCGGGCATGAATCCTGACTGAAAAGGGTCTATCTCTGAAGGACTTCCAAAACAGTAATGACACATTGATCACAAAGGGCAGTGGGACTTTTTTGCCACACATAGCTATCAATCAGAATATCCAAAGAATCAAATGACTAGATCAACAACAGGTGAACATTTTTCTACTGTTCATGTCTTTGATAAGAACTTCCCACCATTCACATCTTTGCTCAAAATTCAGTAGAAGAGTTTTGAACTTTAAATAATGTAAATGTGGGGGAAAGTGAAATTGAAAGATTCACTCATTTAATCAGAGGGATTTGTGTGCTTAGTTCTTAACCATATGGCTTTGAATCCCAGTGAATTCTGCCATGTTTCTTCCACAGAGTTACACTGCTACCACTGGTTTTTATTTGTTTTGCTTTCTGCTTTCCTACAGCTGATTTGTTCTACTTTGTCTGAAAGGCTTCTTGCCCTTAAAAAACCTACTGTGCAATCAGCTATAAAAATGATACTCTCCATACTGGGAACTGCTATATCTATTGAATTTAGTTTGATAAATATTCAAAACACAACTGTTTTTCTCATAATCTTGGTAGAAAGAACTTCAGATTTTATTTAAAAACATAAAGTAGGTAATAAAATAAGTGACTAAAACAAGTCGACAGATACACCCACCACTGGACTGGATTATGATATGTAGGAATTACTAAATCAAAAACTGCATATATTGCAGTGTCATATCTGAAGACTACCTTTGTCAAACTGAGTAGTAAAAAGTTGATTTGAACTCAATTGCTTCAGTAAGAAATGAAATGTCATTAAACTGTTGGCTTGTAATCTTGAATAAAAACATTTAAAAATACAGAAGGAACAGTATTGTTTGAAATGAATGGCATGTATTATGTATGCATACAATTCTCTACATCTTTGAAAGAAAGTGCAAAATAACTACAAATGGGCTTTGGGCACTTAGCTGTACAATACACCTAAACAGGAGAAAATAGGTCTATTGAATTATTGATTATTCAAGTCCAGGTACCATGATTATTTTTGACCTTTCACAGAAGTGAAAGGTTTTGTGCAAGAATAATATTTTTCATGACAGAATGCAAAAAATAATAATCATGTTCCATTTTTTAAACTATGAGCAGGAACTTGGAGCGGAAGGATAAAATGGTGTAATTCCAACCTTCTTACATAGAAGAAAGGATTTTATGTAACAAAATGAGCTCTTTTGATGATGAAAGATGTAAAAGTCCATTATTCTTTCCTTGTCCAATTACCAGCCTGCAGAATTTCATTTCATTTATTCAATTTATATGCCGCCCTACTTGGTAAACCGACTCAGGGCGGTTAACAGAACAAATATATAATTACAAGTTATATACAATCATAATAAGCATCACAAATCATCACAATTTCAACAAACAAAATATACAACAAATACCCAGTAATGCAGTCAAAATAAAACATCACAAGTTGTGAAATACAAAGTATCACATCAATCCAGAACAAAGGCATTTCAATCCAGAACAAAAGGCATTTCAATCCAGAACAAAAGGCATTTCAAAGACAATACATATATTTTTTTAAAAAAATACATGTTTCAGACTAATATACAGTTCAAAGCAAAACACACTTCCCTCCAGGCTACAAAGTTCAGTGAAAAAAGTCAGTTGGCGGCTGTTCCACCGGGGTGGTGGTGGTGGTGGCACGGAACAGCTAAGGCAGCTGTAACTGCAGCAAGATGGTCCTTTGGCCAGCCAGAGCCCCAGCTGCTTTTCTCTGCTCCCTGGCAAGGGCAGGGCCCGCGATGGAACAGCTGAGGCAGCCGTAACAGTGCCAAGATGGTCCTTGGACCATGTCCTTGATACTTGGCTTCATCTTTGATCATGTTGCATGATCTAAGAAGGTTGGAAACATTATGTATAATTGATGGTTTCTCGCCTGTTATCGATAACTCTTCAGAGCTTCAATTCTGCAATGTAAACATCAAGGACTATACTTGAGATCTTCCACTATACAGTATAACCTTGTATAATGAAAATAATTTGTTCCACAAGGCACTTCGTTATACGATTTTTTTTCATTGTATGATGCATGCATTGTACAATGAAAATCTCTATGGGGGGAAAAATCCAACAAAAATTCCTATGGGAAAAATTGTACAACAAAATCTCTATGGGGAAAATCGTACAAAGAAAAATTTTGTTGTATGATTTTCCCCATAGAGATTTTTGTTGTACAATGCACCCATTTGTTCCAAAATTCTCTTCATTGTAAGATTTTTTTTGTTGTATAATGCATGCATTATACGAGGTTTATAACATATTCCAATGAACTAAATCTCCTCCAATTGAAGATGCTGGTTTACAGCTGCCACTCACCTTCATCCAATACTATTTATAACAAATATTATACTATTCTATTGATACCAAGACACAAATAGTAATTTTTCAACATTATCCATGAAACAATAGATTACATATGAACCTACAACCAACCAAAATAGGCAATATGTAAATTATGTCTTGATCTTTGTTAGCAAAGAGCCAGGTTGCTAATACAAACTATCTAGTAGATCCTCAGTGTGGACAGAACAGAAAATTACAGTAATTATTGATTAGTTAAATTGCACATCTAGTGGACTAGAGTGCTGCAGAGCCAGGAAGCCAAAGTTAGAATGAGGCAGACAATTATAAAAATACCTCTCCCTCCTCCATGGTAATAAGGTTGTGTATAGTAAAATATTAATATTTCTGTCTCAAAATCTTCTACCTCTGTCATCTTTCTCATTCTGCCTTTCAGCAGGGTAGATCCAGGTTGAAATATAACTCTAACAATATTGGTAGAACTTACTTAAGAGGAAATGCACTAAGGAACAAGAACTAATATTAATTATACCATGCTTTAGCCTTCAGAAATATCATTGGTAGGACAAGGCTGGGGAACCCTGTATAACCAATGCATCTTACAACGAAAAAAATCGTACAACGAAGAGGATTTGAAAACACCATTGTGCCTCATATAACAAAAATTTTCGTTGTACGATACAATGCATCCCTATGGGGAAAATCGTACAATGAAAATCTCTATGGGAAAATCATACAAGGAATTTTTTTTTATTTTACAATTTTTCCCATAGAAATTTTCATTGTACGATTTTTCCCACAGGGTTTTTGTTATATGATGCATGCATTGTATAACGAAAAAAATCATATAACGAAGTGCCTCGTAGAATGAATTATTTATGTTGTATGGGGTTTGACTGTATTTGGAATCTCATTGCTTCTAAACTGTGAATTATGAGCAACTCTCCACAAGGTCCTATGGTTAACTTTCTGAGGCTCTGCAACCTGAAGGCCATGTCTTCCATTATTGAGTTAATTGATGCCATGTTAGTTCTTTCTTTTTGCCAAATGCCTTCCAATTTCTTATTGTTATTGTCTTTTCTAATATTGTCTTTTCCAACGTGGAATAAGTGAAAAATTACTGGGAGCACACAAATGTATTTTAAGAGATTGCAAGTTTAACATCACTGTTTTATAAATGAAATAATTTCACTCAAGTTCATATTTTAATGTGAAGTCTTGTAATGATATTGAACACCAGAAGCTGATTAAATGATTTCATTTATAAAAGTGGTGTCAATCACAACATTCATCACTATATATTGTATTTTTATTGTATTTTATCGCACTTTATTGCATTGTACAGATTTTAAACTCTTATATTATTGATAAGGTCGAAAGACTAATCAATTAATAAATATTCATTCATTCATTCATCACTATAACATTAAATTATACATACACTTATTAATGGCCTAGATAATATCTCAGTTAAATCTGTATACTGTACTCAGAAAAATGAGCAGCCAAGTTTCCCTCTGTCACTTCCAAAACTCTGCTAGTCCACAATGATGAAGCTGAGCAATGAGGAAGAGGGATTACCTGTTTTATTTATATTATTAGGAGGCCTTAATAGGGCTTTCAAGGTATGTGAGATATTTTAAGCAGTGGCTTTACTTTTGGCCATACCGTACTGAATTTCCATGGCCAAGCAGGGAATCCTAGTCCTACTCTGTATCCACTATATCACAGAGCCATTCATTTCATTCATTACTGTTTCAAAAGTGCTAAAGCTCTCTTTCTGATGACTTACATTTGCAATGATAATACTGTAATACCTGTACATTTTTGAGTCTTTAAGGGCTATATTCAGGGTATGGGGATTTGATTTCTGTAGATTACAGCCACCAGAGTTTACTGGCCAACATAGCTGGTCTACCTGGGCATTTTGGAAGCTGTAGTCCAGAAGTTGTGTATCCAAGACCTGGGCTTAGAAGTTTAAATCTTAAAACTTTATGTCTTGTGTTTAAACCTTAAACTTCTTCACAATCATATACAATACCTCCACACACGGAGCAGCATGGAGAGTATTTATTATTTTAAAAAACAACCTGAGGTTGTTTCACTCATTTGAACAAAATGTTTGTGAGGCTAGCCATACACACTCAAAGCAATGTCACTGACTGAATAAATGCAAACTACCTATATATACCGTGTGTGTGCGTGTGCGTGTGCATGTGTGCATGTGTGTGTGCGTGTGCGTGTGTGAACAAAGCATGCAACAAAGCAGCAGCTATCAAAACTTACTTGAAAACAAAACACAATCTTATACTTTGCCCCCCAAAATGTTTTCACAAATCTAAAATGCCTCATTAACAACAATTTTTTTATTGCAGACAAAAACTGCTGACATTTCCTGCTCTTGTACTAAATATGTGATAACATGGATATACATCCTTGGAAGAAACATGGTTTGCATATTTGCAGATAATCTTATCATCAAGACCATGAAGTTAGGAGCATGGGAAAAAACACTCTTGCCTAATACTTCATAATAGTTTTAGTGTTTTGTTTTCAAGATGGTACAATTAATTTTGCTTCAAACTTTATATAAAAATTTGTCTCCCCTTTAAAAAAAACCAGAATAATAAAATTTCTTCCCTTTTTGTCTCTTCTTTCTAATTAAAACTAAGCGTACCTCTGTTGGGCTTCACTGCTCATATGTGAAGGGATACTCTGGAACACACAGCAATAATGCCAACCTAAATTGTGTTTGACACTGATGGTATTATTAAAGGTCCCTTTTGTATTGCTAGATAACATTACGATCATGTCAGTTCTAACCATTTAAATACCAGAAGAAACATAAAGAAGTAGTTTTGTTTAAAACCAAATGACATGAATAAATTTCTAGAATTTGCCAAAAAAAATCACTCTCACAAAGTAAATTTTTAAACATTTGTTTTCATTTATTGGACTCTAAGAAAATCTGTTAATACTTTTATCTTCCAGGTATAATAATTAAAAAAAAAGATTTGGGGGATTATTTAAACAAAATTTCTGTCTGGCCTATTGCAAACATCATTACTCTGACCTGTCAAAGAGGCAAGACACACAATTTTTGGTACGAATCGTGGGGCACATTTATTGAATTTGAATTTCCCTGGTAGTACATTTCCTGGTATCATAGCAGAGGAAACTATGTCCCCTCTCTATCCCGGAAAGGAAAATCCCTTGCCCCTTGTGCAGTGCTGTATCTTGACAGCTGCTGCCCAGGTCAGCTAGTTTGGAGAGGGATCTTCATGGACAATTCCAACTCTTTTTCCATGAATGAATGTTGGATGTGCTGCAGAGCTCTGTGCTCAACTGAGTCACTTGAATTGTGCCAGGCACCCAGCTTTTACCTCATCCAAAGACATCTTGAGGGATTCACTGCTACCACCCTAACCTGGCACTATCCACCAACTAATGTGATCTGTTTAAATGGGACTGCCATCTAAAATCCCACAAAGCCCCATGTCCTAGAGTGGGTTAAGCAAAAAACAGCTCAACTCTTCATAGGACCAATCTGGGAATCAAGCTTAAAAAATCCTATCTGGCCCCCAAAGGCAACCCATTAAGCACTTGAGTCAGAGTAGGCAGACAGATCATCACCAAACAATAAAAATGGCCTGTAAGAGGGTGGGGACAACCTTAAAATAGCCTCAGAGCTCCCATCCCCCAAACCAATGAGCAGGTACATGAGAGCATCCCCTGCTCATTTCCTGCATCCTTTGATGCAAAAAATGTAAAGATTCTCATCTGTCCAAGTCCACACAGTGACAAGATTTATAGAGGGGCCACTGCAATAATGTTTTAGATGACCACCTTTTCTGCCAATTACCAGTCATTTAGAAATAAACAGAGTTCAATTTGCTTAATGAAGAATACTTTGGATTTATCTCATAATTTTAGTTATATTCCTGTTTGTTCAGTACTAGTACTTTAATGCAGGCACTTTCATGCATCACATTATGTGTGTTTATAATTCATTTATCCTGTCATATTTGGGATGCAAATCTATTAATAGTCTCATTGCAGTCATTCTTTTGAAACAACTAGAAATATTTTATGTACATGGATGTTGATACAGATATCTATATTTAGCCAGTTGTTTGTGATTTGCTGTAAAAATAGGTGATCACAGATTGTTGTGGTGCTTTTTTTGATGATATAAATTGTTTCAGGAATAGTCAATCATTCATATTTAATTTCTGATAAATTTATAAAGCTATTTCATAATATAGCATAGGGACCTACTTTCCTCTTTCTGCATACTGTATAACTACAGTGTTTCACTAAGTACCGTAATAGATACAGTATCATAAGAGGATGAGAAAAAATCTGAGTTAATATGATCAAGGATTTTGAAATGACTGTTCCTAAATGAGGTTTTGACATTAACTCCTATAAAACACAGAGTTTCTCTCACTATTCAAGAGTGATTGGTGAACAAGAGAAGTATACGTTTCATATGGGAACACATGAGGGAAAAATAGATTTTCAATGGGGATAGCGTTGCTAAATAAAAAAAAGTTTACAATCCAACTTTTCAGTCACTGGCACATATGGGCAAGGTGAACTAGTATAATAATAATTTCAAAATAATAGATGAAAGCACAAAAAATAGATTTGTTCCACAAGATCCAAGAAACTATAGATAAATTTAAACCATGTTATCTGATTGGGATGAATCAAAAGGAGGACAAAAAGAAATTGAAGAACTATACAAATAAGTTAACAGATATTTTGGTGATTCGTCTTCCTAGGAAGCTAGCAATTTTAGAAAGTGAGGTAAAAGTTACACTACAAGCAATTGGAAGGGAACAAAAGCCACCATGAATAGATAGAATATCTTCTTTCTTCTTTGCTTCCTCTTTTACCCCATTGGGGTAGTTTATTGAATGAGAAAGCAGCAAAAGAATAATGTTTTGAATTGATTCTCTGAGTGAAGCAAACAAGAATGCCTGTTGGATCTTACTTCAGCATTTCTTTTGGGACAATGTCAACAAGCAGCAGGCTAGTTTAGGTGGCGGCACACACAAGCTCCTTCATCTGTTTGTGTTCCTTCCAGTCATGTGAGATATCTGCACATTTTGCTTCAGAAGACTATTAGCCTTGTTGGATTCTTTGATCAAATCTCTTGCCATCTGACAGCACTGTGTACCTTTCAGTGTTTATTTGCCTGTGGCCTGAACATTTTGTGGCAGATGAGCTCTGCTGAAGAACAAAAAGAGAATAAAACATGTTTGTGTACTTGAAAAGCTCATTACAGTTTACCTGGCAGTTAATGTATCAGTAGAAATACCCATCTGAATATATACTGATGCAGTGTCAGCTGGTAGTTGGTCTTTTCATTTCTTAGAGCAGCACACCGATTATTACACATCAAGTGCTACCTGACAGCAACTGGCACCAAGTTTAAGAAAGACAATATAATCAAAATGTGATACTTCAGATCTGATGCCTCATATTTTGCTTTTGATGAATATAAAGCTCAGGAGCATTTTGAACTGAAAGACCATTAAAGTGTCAGTTGGACAAACTATTCATGTCTGAAAATTGTAACTGTTGATTTCCACAGTCAGAGGAAGCAGCTGCTTTAGAAAACCAGTTGACATTCCTAACACAATGGCATTTGCTAGTGTTTTGTTACAGCACTTTCTACGACATCAAAGGATTTTAATGCTAACCTTCAGAAATACACAATGAACAGTATAATGATACCGGAAAAGAAATGCCCTTCTGTAGCACTGCTGCTGTCTCCTACTAGGTTGAGTTGGTTGGAGCAAATTTATTACATGGAATTCAGCTAACAATGAGGATATGCAAGACAATGGTACTATAAATCAAAAATACAGTAATGACTTCCTATCCTACATATGATACTGCTTGTCACAAGGTGACTTCTGGTTTAGCAGTAATCATCCTTTATTTTTCCTCCCCAACCCCCACTGTCCCACATACTGAGATAAATATATGAGGAAGCTTACCTCCATACACACAACTAGAAAACTAAAATAACTATGTTATCATTATACAGTGGTGCATCGCTTAAAGAGCATAATGCATTCCACAGGATTGCTCTTTAAGTGAGTTTGCTCTTTAAGCGAAACACCATTGTAAATGACCAATTGTGGGGGGTACTGCAAACCCCAATTTATTTGTTAAGCAAGTTTTATTTGTTTGGTTTTATTTGTTAAGCGAAGCAAACATTCAGAGAAAAGTCTGCTCTTTAAGTGAGTTACTCTTTAAGCGAAACGCTCTTTATGCGAGGTTTGACTGTACTAGATAAGCAGTGAACTGGTCTGGTCCTTAAATGGGTTGACTCAAAACCAGATCCTGAAGGTAGCTTCAGGACAAAGAGTTCAGTCTTTTCTGAACACTCTTCACTATTTGACTTTCATGAAAGTGAAATGACGGGCAATTAGATCCTTTGGGAAAGTCTGTGAGGCCAAGTACTATTCTTTTCTCAGCACAGTAGTAGTGAGCAGTAATGGGTTTTATCCCTTTCTGTTGCTTAGAGGACAGTCAATGAAGATAAGAACTACTATACAGGCAGCAACACAAAATATAATGAGCAGTCTGCAGGAAAGTGTTTATTGTTTCTACATTTCTTTGGTCATAGTGTTTCACTAACATTTGGGGGCAATGTGTATGGAAACATTCAAGGAAAAACAGTAATCTTAACCAATCATAGGTTTGAAGTTATTCTGTTTCCTAGGGGTTTATATGTGCACATTTTACTCAAATAAATGTCTACATACTGTTTAGCTCACGGTCTTTTGTGGAAAAACTAGCAGACAGCATGTTCGAACCTTGAAGAATAGCAGGTTTAATATGACACAGGTTTCCATGGAGTGCAGCTGACTTCTTCCGAACATACCCTCAGTTAAATATCTGTCTCCTGAGATTATCCTTCACGTGCCTGGAGAACAGTGGTGGGATGTCAAAAAATTTACTACCCCACCGAGAAATCATCAGTGTGGGCGGAGCTAACATCATGATGTCATGATGTTGTGGGTGGAGCCAAATAAATTTTTTAAAAAAATACAAAATAATAATAAAATAAAATAAAAATAACCACACACACATATATACACACACACACTTCAACCCACCCATAACACAAACCTGTAAATAAATTAAATAAATAAATACATTAAAATACACCCACCCAGTGGTGGAACCAGTGAAAAGGTAAGCCCCGAAGGTGGTTCCCCACAAAAACTGCTACCGGTTCTCCGGGACACTGGGGAAAGTTACTACCGGTTCTGGCGAACTGGTGAGAACCTGTTACATCCCATCACTGCTGGAGAACATCCAGTAGTCTACAAATGTTTATGCCAAATTTGGTAGGCTTTCAGGTGCTACAAGACTTTGCTGCTTTTGCTGTTTGAAATGATAGCAAATGTAGCTTGATAGATGGAGGACAGTGCTAAGAAAGGGAACGTGAAATTCTGTTATCTCAATGTTGCTGCATTTCACCCAATATGACCTATATTTTCTTCCATTCTTTGTTTTGAATCTGGTTGGTAGAGTGTTTCCATAAAAATCTGGATTTATGTCATTTTTATTAACACACACTCACTTTCCTGAAATGTTTGAAGTGGTAGCCATGTTAGTCTGTGCAAACATATCAGAGAGTAAACAAAACAGAACAGCAACAAAAAAAGACCAAAAAAATGTTGTGGCAACTTAAAGACTTAAAGGTTTCTACTTAGGTCCTACTACAAGATTAAACATTTAAATAAAGTTGTAACCAAGTTACTGGTAAGAAGAACATTGTCCTGACATCTTTTAATGACAATGCTGAGGGATTGCTTGTTCTTTCTTAAAATGTCTTCTTCCTTGAGTGTCAGCCATTTCCATTTCCATCTGTGGGTTACCAAATTTCCCGAATATACCAATCAGCAACACTCTGGTCTACAGGATGAGCAGGCCAGCTGTCCAAACACTGATAATTCAAAGGGGCTGGCTTTGGGACAGGGCCAGCCCAAATAGCCCAGTGCCCAAAATCAGTTTGCAACAATGTCAAGGCATCAATTGCTTGTCCCACTATTTCCTCACTGGAAAGGGGAGACGATTCCCCTTTCTTTCCAGTGACAGGGTAACAGAACCACAGAGATGGTGATCATTTCAATACTCTGTTGTACAAGCCAAGCGTGTGATACAACAGATGTGGTTATTATTCAAAAAATACAAACTGATTAAAACAGCACACAGTAAGTGAACACAGAGAACATCACTTTATAATGTTACTTATACTTAGTGCATTAGCAGGAGGTTTCATTATTTTCATTGTATTGCTACAATGCAAAAACATATAGCAATCACCTTCATTCTTTGACTAAGCCAGTATGTCTCTAATTTTTGAAAGCTAGATCTTGTCGCAATACAGTACAATATTTCAAAAGAATTGGGAGTCTAACACTATAAACAAACCTGACTATTCCTTTCCAGTTACAAATGTATTACAGCATTATTTATACCTGTATCTCTTCTGTTATGCTATGTGCCATCACGTTGCATCTGACTTGTAGTGACCCTAACAGGGGTTTCATGGTAAGTTAGATATTTATGGATATTTTGTCACACTGCTGCATCTGTATGCACATAAACAGAATATGAGTTTCCATGACCAACAGAGGAGTTACACCCAGTCTTCTCTAGTCCTAATTTGTCATTTTATCAATTAGTTGATACTCATATATACTCAACTATAAGTCATCCCGAATATAAGTCGAGGTACCTAATTTAAACTCTAAGACTAAGAAAATAGATTGACCCAAGTATAAGTCGGGGGTGGAAAATACAGCAACTGCTAGTGAGTTTTAATAATTAAAATACATGAAAATATGGTAAAATTAATTAATCTAGACATTTGTGTGGGTATGTTTTTGAGTTTTTACAGTAGTGCTAGTGTTGTTGTTGGTCCCCCCCCCCCGTATGTTTGAATTTGAACTGCTGCAGTTTTGGGACCCTTGGGGTCATTTATCCGAGTATAAGTCAAATCCACTTTTTGGACCTCATTTTGGGGGCTAAAAAACTAGACTTATACTTGAATATATACAGTATTCTGCAGTATTGATTTAAAGGAGCTGAGATAAGATAGACCTTTGAAATGGCATTCTTCAGGGCTTAAACCCTGTGGATTCAAGCTGTCTGGTAAGATTATTTTGGGAGTTTGTAGGACTGGTCCAAAATATTTTGCTGCTTCAGGCAAATACCGATATGAAGCCTCTGGCATTTCAGATACAAAAGCTGCCTGGAATGGCAGCTGAATCTTACTTCAACATTGGCAGTTAGGATTCACTACCACATTTGAAGGGCACAGGACAGACTATGTATGCTACAAAGCTCCAATACTTTGCTGCCAATTCCTTCTTCCTTGCAACTGAAGTGAGTCCCCCACTGTGCCTATTGTTAGGGCCAGTGCTGGGAGGGAAAATGATTTATCTTATAATTGTGTCCCACTGATTCTCAAGAGAGGGAATAGTCTGATGGATCATAGGACTCATGAGATCATAGCCCATTTTCTAATCATTTTGAACAGAAGGGAGAGAACCTGTGATAATTCCTTGGGCTACACTGAAAAAAAGATTATATCTCTCACATGGTGCTCCTTAATTTTTCTTCTGCAAATCATAAAAAGTGCACATAAACAGAAAACAAAGAAAGAAGCTCAATAAATACACAGAAACCTTGTTATTAAAATTGACTGCTTTTAGCTACTTGTCTAAGCAACCAAGAAGAAAAAAATAGCCAAAGTGAAGGCTGATCTGTACACCTTATGCTGTAGGTGCAACCTGAAGCCTTTTAAAAAATAATGGTGGAAATCCAGTAGAGTGTTGTAGCTACAGCAGTTTCATTGAATCAAAGGAACTTATGGAAGAGTTGTCTCACCAAATCCCCAATAATTCAAAGGGTCTACTCCAGATGTGGTCTACTACTGGATTTCAGTCATTGTGTAAGCCATATTTAGAACATACTATATTGTAATGTAATGTAATGTATTGTCTGTAAGCCGCCCTGAGTCGCCACGGCGAGTGGGCGGCAATATAAATTTGAAATAATAATAGCAATAATAACAACTACATACTGTATAGAGTTTCCTTTCAAAGAAGAATAGCAGCCAAGAAAAATAACTGTCTTGACCTCTGCAGTAGACATATGGGCCCAAATGATATTTCCCTTCCTGCTATATCACTACACTTGAGCCAGAAAAGAAATGAGCTAATGCTTCTTTTTTTTTTTAATCTAGTTTAGCTATACATATTTTTCAAGTACTACAAAGGGAAAGTTTTGCTGAACCAGACAAAAGGTCCATCTAACCCATCACCTTGCTCCTCACAGCACCCGTCAAAATATTCTCAAGAAGCCCATACTCAGGACATGAAGGGGAAAAGTGTGCCCTTTGATTCTGCTGAATAACCATACTCTACATTAATTAGACAATCTTGGCAGCCTGACCATCTGCATATTTCCTTAGAAGTAGGCAATTTAAATAAATATGCAAAAGAACTAGTGATACCATACAGGCTACTTTTGAGGCTTCTGATACATTTGGGGGAGAAAAATGTGTACAAACTCAGGCATCAATTTAAAATATTCATGACTAGGAATCCGTATATTTGAAACATCCTCACAAACACACTTTAGTCAAAACGTGTACAAAAATGTGCAGACTTTGAACACAAGGACAGAGTCATATGGATAAATTCCCTAATTGAAAGAGGTTTAAAAAGTCACAAGCAAACATGAAACTGAAGGGAGACTGAAGGGTGGGCAGGATATTGACAAATGCAATGAAAAACAGACCAAGAGAGTTTCACATTCCTAGTTTCTCTGCAAGTTAGTGCATGTTCTTTCCGCCCACCCTTATAAATTACACATTTCTGGTCTTGATGTGAGTATAGAATTTTGACCCTGTGAATTAGCTGGCAGCAACTTCCTATATTGTAGATTCAGTTGCCCTCATCACGGAAGGGTTTCATCTACCAAATGGGACGTGGGCTCTGCCATCTTATTCTGAGTCAATAAATTCCACCATCAACAAATCACATGACTAACCCTTGGGAGACGTATGTTGTTCCCCAACTGTTCAGCATCAAATATAAATTTCAACTGTAATTCTAAACAGCTTTGATACCCTTGCTTTGGTGACTATGTTGTTATAATAAACAGGCAGCCTGCCAAATATCCCTCCAGGGCTGTTATTCCTCTTTCAACTATAACATTTTAATTTACATGGAAATTATCAATACTTTTAAATGGTACTTGTCCATCAAGCTTGTTTATTTACCCATCTCCCTAAAGTGCAGCCAATCCAAATCCAGACTACTGATTGGCCAAGCAACTATAATAGCCTCCTCCACTTTTCATTCACACAGTTGCTATTTTTCTGCTCCAACTGGCCCAAGACCAGCTGTTGTGATTGTTCCTATGTTAAGCCGCATGATAGCATGCTGCATTTTCTCCATTATTTAGCTATGCTACAGCATTTCATTATCCTTTATGTGTTGCTACATGACAACAGTTGTAATGATATTACACAAATATTTATGTACTTGGGCTGTCAGTCAGTGAAGACTTGTAATCTGATGCACAGATAGGCATCCCTACATGTTGTAGGAGACTGACATCAGAGTCAGCACAATACAGCACATGTGGCTGCAAAAACAAAGGCCCCAGCTCTAAGCACATATAACAAAGACCAGTTTCCCCAGGCTGGGGGGGGGGAACACATGCTAACAATGGAACAATGTGGAAGCAGGTGCAGGTGAATCACTTTGCTCCTCAGATGAACCATTCTTTATTTCTCTATTTCCACTTTAATCTGCAATTTTCTTACAACAAATCAATAGGGAAAATATCTAATTTTAATGTAATTACACTTACTCTGAGGAGCGTATTTCTGAGGCAACCCTGGAACTTCAGGATTTTTCAATCTCTTCTTCTCAAGGAAAAGAAGGAGACCCTACCCTCTCCCAGAGTCCCTTAAAAACTTTTGCAGCTGGTTTCCTCCAACTTGGAAGCTCCAATAACAGAAAGGAGGAAAATCAGCAATTTCCAATGAGAGGCTGAGGGTATGCTGGAAGATTGTGGATTCAAACCATCCAGAACTCTTGTGACCCTCTAAGAAAGCCACGGGGTAGCCAAAATGGTGACATCAGCCTTAGAGAAGATATAGATAAATCCTCTCATGGGTTTTAGAGGTAGATAATCTGTTAACAGGCGTTTAAAAAATGGTCAGGGAGAAAAAAAAAGAAACAATACTATCTCTGCTCGTTCCTTATTTCTTGCTGAAATGAGAGTGCTAGATATATTGGAGGCTCTGACATTAGACCTTTCTGAGTTAAGGAGAAAATTGCCTTGGGCACCTCTATTTTTTCAAAATGCTAGTGCAGAAATGTAGTTTGATACCCTTTAAAAAAAACCAAGAGCTATGTCAGGATTTTGTGAAACTTTGAAAGCCAGTGGAATGCCTCCCTACCCCTACCCACCTTTGATACAAAGCTCTGTCGAGTTTTAATAGTGTGTTGCCTCATTTGCTTTAGTGGAAAGACTGCATTGTCCATTACATTCAATTCTCCTGCGCTTCTTCTTCCACATTCACTGTTTTATCACCCAATGGTTTGTGACAATGGCCTTTGTAGCTGCAGTGACTGATAAATTGCCTGTCCAGGTAGCATTTTGTTTGCATCCTATCTCTTTTCTGCAAATAACTAATTGACTATATCAATTCATCATTTGTTTATCAATATGTTTATAGGTATAGAATATGGGAACATATTTGCCTATTATAATTCAGAGCATATAAGAAGGCTTCTCTTGGTTTTTAAAATAACCTATATAGGCTTATTCAAAAAATAAGACTTAATGCAAAATAGATGGGATTTTGTATCACATTACTTTACAACCATATGTGTTTCTCAATATATTTCTGAATATTTCCCCATTCATAAATATTAAATAGTCTTTTGCTACAACTAGACATGAATAGAGGTTGGCTAGTGTCATCAGTATGAAATTAGTGAAGATATTGGGCAGGGTGAACTGATCCTAGCAAATCTTTAGTATTCAAGTCTAGAGAAGCAGACATCATTCCAAAGTAGGAATATGTCTAAAATTGTTCTCTTCCAAATAATTCTTCAGGTTTTCAGATTTTGAACTGATTTTATTTCTTAAGTCAAACAAATGCACAAGGACTTCTCTGTTGTTGCTTTTATTTTAACTGCACTTATTTCCTTTTTGTTCACAGTTTCTGTCTAAGTTGTTTGCTACTGTCTTCATTTCCTTTTGTTCATTTTTGTCTTTTATCTACTGGTACCTTCTATTTCAAGCTACTCTGATTAAACATTATTAAGTCCATGGTTTGCTTTTCTGTGTTGTTTTGTCAAAATGATTTCATGTGCAGTAGAATCAAGAGCTTGTAATGGATGGATCACTGCTTATTCCTTTATTTGGTGATGATCTGGCTGATATCACCAATCAGAACATACAGATACTCAGAAAAAGAGAGCGGTAGCAGCATATGAAAAGGACCCTTAATGTTCAGACAGAAAATATGGGAAGAATCCTAACAAATCTTCTCATGAAGGGGCAAGAAGCATTTAGAAAGTGACCCTATGTGGTTGAGCAAAAAGTAACTTTATTTCTTCTGCCATGGCAAAATTACAGTTTGTGTTATTTGTTTGTTATGCAACAGTGAAAAATGTGCATCCATGAAGGAGCTGTTTCTTTTATCAACATTTTCCAAACATCTGACACAAAAGGCATCTTGTGCCTTCCCCAGGCCATAGTGATAATCCCCATTCACTGCAAATATTTTAAAAAGTCAAGAGATTTATTTAATATTTTTAGAGCTTCAATAGCCTATTGAGGGTGCAAAAGGCCTTCATAGTTTAATAATACTCCATCTATACAAGGGAAAACAGGGGAAATTTGGAATTATAGGGGAAATGGCAGGTGTGAACTTCTGATGTTCAAGAATGGGCACTAGGAATAAGACTATAGCATTTTTTTTGGACTGTACCACTGAAAATCTGCCAAGAATTTCCCCATAAATAATTCTGAGAGATTCAGCCGAAATTCCATAGTTTAAAAACCATGTTTTCTCCCCTACACATTTACCACAGTTGCCGTTAATCAAATTTCAAATAGAAGGAAAGAAGTGTCAAATAGAAGGAAAGAAGGAAACACTGGAAATAGCAGGGTTTCATGAGGGTTGTAAAGCTTGATGAGAGGAATATTATGGGGTGGGGTGAGAGGCAGCCTCTATATAGCCCAGGGGGCATGGAGACCACCCCTCCCACTGAGTTTCCTTCTCTTTGAAAGCTCATTAATCATGACAGAGACACATGCATAGCCGAGAATGACCACTATGTACACTGAGTTCTGGCCTGCTACTTCCACCAACCAGGAGGATAAAGGAATCCCTGTGGCCACGGGAGGCCCAAAGATGCCCTCGCACTGCCACACCCTCCTGGCCTTTCCATCAGCCAGGAAGATAAAGTGGCTTGAAGATGACCTCGTGCCGCAGCAACTTCCTGGCCCTTCCACTAACCAGGAGGATAATGGAGCCCCCATGGCCACGAGAGGCCTGAAAATGCCCTTGTGCCACCATGCCCTCCTGGCTCTTCCACTAGCCAGGAGGATAAAGGATCCCCCATGGCCATGGGAGGCCAAAAGATGCCCTCATGCTGCCACACCCTCCTGGCCCTTCCACCAGCCAGGAAGAGGACAAGAACGGTGACTTTTGACTTTGTTCTTGTTGCTGTTTTTGTTGTTTCTGTTGTTGTCGGACTTTCTGTGGGACTTCTCAAATGAGGGTTTTTTCCCTTCTGTTTTTGTAATGCTTTTGATATTGTGATACTGATACTTTTGATACTGTGATTTGTGATGGTGATATGTTGAAATGTTTTTTTTATTATGATAATGTGGTACCTTGTAATTGTACATGTATATTTTGGATCTTTGTTAGCCGCCCAGAGTCATTTTGTGAGTGGGACAGCATACAAGTCTAATAACAATAACAATAACAATAACAATAACAATAACAATAACAATAACAATAACAATAACAATAACAATAACAATAACAATAACAATAACAATAACAATAACAATAACAATAACAATAACAATAACAATAACAATAAGCTGCTGCTGCTGCTGCTGCTACTCTGCTTAGTGAATTCCAAGTACAGTAATACCTCCGCTAACGCTACGACTTGGTTCCACAAGTTTTGGTGTTATCCGATTTTTAGTGTTATCCAATGCATGTTAAAATCCTATGGGATGTATCGGATAATGTTAAAGCTCCATAGAGATACATTGTAACCACACAGGCTTTAGTGGTTGTTATCCGATCCATCCCATAAGACCTTAACGTTATTCGATCCAATTCTCCTCCCCAGATTACTTAACGTCATGCGATTTTAGTGTTATCCAAGGTAAACGTTATCCGAGGTATTACTGTATTTGGGTCCAAGAAATACCAAAGATATATCTCTAATGGTATGTGTGGCCCACAGACCTTTGGACATTGCCTATTTCTGCTTTAGAGTGGCAGAAGATGAGAAACCTACTCCTAAATTTATTATTTTTTTAAAAAAAATATCTCAAAACCTCTTTCCACAAATCACCTCCTCAGAGAGGACAGCTCAGATCCAGGAAAAGCTTGATGGCAAGAACAAACTTTCTTGAGGGTACACAAGGAGCTCACATTAAAGGAGGATATAGCTGGGGAACTCAGACTCTCCTACATCACTTGGAAGACCCTGAATAGTCTGAGGGTTGGAGTGCCTAAATGTAAGACCAATAGGCTCAAGTGGGGCTGCTGGCAGACAACAACACGCTGTGTTAATGTGGAGAGATACATAATCCAGTTCATTTACTGGTCTGCCAATTATTGCCAGAAGCATGCACCAATGCTTTTTCACAGTTTGGTCTGTGAAAAAGCGAAGAAAATCACTTCATTTTGGCAGTCCAGGGTTTGATCAGGATATGAAAGAAGAACACATTGACTAGGCATACCTATTTCATCCGAGTAGTGGGATAGATTGTCATTTTTGTCAGGGAATTATTCAAAACTCATTTATGGACATTTTCGAGCTGTTAAGATGAGAAGAGTCTCTGTGACAGTGCCAATTAAGCTTGTGCCATTCAGCCAGTCAGGTGGTGGGGGGGATGTCTCATCCTAAAACCTATTCTGTTGCATCCTCATATCACAGATCTATATGGAAGTCAACCTATTTTATAGGAAATTCCCTCTTAGATTATTTATCTAAAATATTTATATTCCATTTATTTCCAGAGTCTGTTTGATCCTGTGTTATCACAAAGCATATTGCTTCTGCATCTCTTTTTTACAAAGAGAGCAGAGGAAGATGATTCCACTCAAAATAATCTAACTGTGATTTTAAAATCTTCTTGGCAATTTATACATGTCGGTCAATCCAAAAATGATCAACACTAACAAATACATAATTCTTATCATCATCATCCTTGTTTAATGATTATTTAGATTAGCAAGAACACTCTAACTCTAATTTAAAGTTTCTATCCTAAAACAGTCATCTCCTTGTGGTAAACCTCTTTTAATGATTGATGATCTATATTACCTTGACGTTTATTTATATATGTACCATACATAGTTAATGATCTGACAATACATTGTCCAAGGATACAGGGAAACAGTATAGTAAGAAGGAAATCATATCAGCTACTCTTTAATGAGAGCTACTCATATCCTTAAAAAGAAATAACGTCTTTGAAATGAATGTAGAAGGGAAGAGTTTATAAGAAAGGTCCCTCTATCTTTGAAGAAGAAATATTTGAAGGTCCTCAGACACAAATTCTGCTTTTTTACCTCTGATGCCTATATTTCCATTATTCTGACGGGAAATTCTCTATTCATAATAGTAGTTGAAGGGCAATCTTTTCATGACAGTAAGCCCCAAGTACACACAAAATCATATTCTTCAACTTTGATATTCTGATTGAGTAGGTTTCACAGTTTCAACATGATCAGTGCAGTGCAGCTGGAAAGATAAGTGGACCACCATTCATTTATTTATTTTGATAATAATTCTTTCTAGAAGTATATTTTTGGCCACCTGATTCAAAGAAATAGGAAAATAAACTTACTGAAGTCTCTATCACTCTGATAAAGTGAATAGCATTATTGGCTGGAGATATTGCAACAGCACTTTAACACAGATTATTCCTTTTGGGGTATGTAAGAGAGGGTTGTTAATACAATGGGAGTTTTGATTAAGTTAATGTTCCCTTTACAATGGTGTTGCGCGCTAGGAGAGACTGCTCCAGGTGTGCGCTTTGCGTCTCTCCTCAAGAGACGAAGCTTGTGCATACTTGAAAGCACATGGGCTGGACGAGAAAAGCCTGAGCTCTATATAATGAGCATGCTCCTTCCCTCTGCACCCTTTCAAAAAGTTTTTTCCTTGCAGGGGCAACCTAAGCACTAGTGTGACTTTGTTAGTCACTTTTAAGTGCCGGATGGGAATTTTTGTGTTAATCCCTGATTGGCTTTTGAGAATTGCAGTGTTTTCACCCATCCCACACTCGTGTAGACAGTTGAGATATGAAGGAAATGTTATTGGTCACTTGGCAGGTAACACAGGTATGGCTATTTAAGGTGACCCAATGAATATCAGGCAGGGGAAGCATTTGGTCAACAGCCTGGCAGCGTGACAAGGTTATTAATCATAAGATCTTGGGAAATGCAGACCGTGAGCAAGGGAGTACCAAAATTTGACAGCTTGGTAGTCTCTGGTTTATGTTCACCTGATTTTAACCAGAAGTAGATTGGCACTTCTGTACTGGGTATTTAAAACTGAAAGCAAAGGCAAATTAGAGAGTTAAATTTTGCAATTGGTATAGTGTCTTACCCATGTTACATTGGCCCCATTGCAGAGCATTTTTTTTGCCACAGTTGAGTTGTTATTAATAAAGTGGCTCATTGTTTTAACCAAAGCAAAGTTGTCAGTCTCATTATTGGGGGAATGGAGGGGCAAATAGATTTTGTGGCATATGGATAGCAGCATACTGTAAGAATCTGAAGCAAGATCTCTGAGAAGCTGAAGTGCTGGCATCAACTTACATAGTGGATGTTGCTTTGATTCATTATCAGACATGTCTGTGATGTAAGGAGCGGCTCTATTGACTCTTCCAGACAAGAGTCTTTGCTGGTGAATATTGGATAAGATCTGCCTTTTCTTATATTCCAGGAATGTGAACTGACAGGACAAGTTGAATTGAATTTATGCATCTACCTAGTTTCAAAAAAATAAAATAAAATTGAATCCAAGATTTGAGAGCCTGGCTTAGTCTACTCTTTTTAGTTAGCCTCAGGGCAAAATGGACTCCACATTGGTATATGGCTGTGCATGAACTTTAAAAAAATGGAACTTTTAAAAAATGCACAAATGCTAACTGTGCACACACATGAGCATACCCATACATAAACACACTCAGCTGAAGTATGAGAGTCATTGATTTTTTAAAAAGGTACTTTATTGCTTCAAATTGTATTTGTTTTTTATAATTATTTGTGGATTTTTAAAAAAATGTATGTCATCTTGGGTATCCACTAGGTCAGAAAGTTGGGATAAAATATAATAAATAAAATGCATGACTCTCATACTTCAGCTGAGTGTGTTTATAAATTATAAATCAGATGTTAAAAGACTTCACCATCTTAATTTCCTGATGACTCCTGTACAGAATTTATTGAAAGTTACCATTAAATAATTTATGCCCAATGCAATGCAATGCAATGCAATGCAATGCAATGCAATGCAATGCAATGCAATGCAATGCAATGCAATGCAATACAATGCAATGCAATACAATACAATACAATACAATACAATACAATACAATTTTAGTGTAATATTCCCTGCCAGAGGACAATTTCTAGTGAAGTATTCTTTCATGTGTAATATAGCTGAGAACTGAAAGTTGGACATATTCATATGCGGAACCAGATAACCTAATGATAACTTTCTGCTATTGCTTGTATGGCAGAACTTTTTTTGAACTGACGGCAAATCAAAAAGTTCATTTCTGGGCAAATCCTATCTGAAGAATTGCTTTGAGGTTAGAGATCCAACATATTAACAGCCCTGTCAGGAAGCAGAAGCAATATTTGCTACCCTTCTCAAGTTGTTGTTATTGTTGTTTTCAAAAATGTATTCCTATTGCAGCTCCAGGGCTGGCAGAAAACCACCCCCTCTATATTGGTGATATAGCTGGAGACTGCAAATCCCAAGCCTATGTCAATTAACACCGTTTCCTCTTCTTCCAGAAATGGAAGGTCTGAAAGATCAGATCCCTAAGAAGGAGAGACCAGCTCAGAGGCCATTCCAGGGATCAAATGATTGTAAAATTCATGCATGTTCTCTTTTTAGTATCTTTGAGATCAGACATGAGTCTTCAGGAAAGTGACATCTTCCAATCCACAACCGCCTGAAGTAGGAAAATGATAAAAACCCGAATGTGTGTAATTTAGTGGCTAAGAAAGTAAGCTTCCAAATATGGAAGCTCTATCTGGAGTCTTGCTGCTGTCATAAACTCATTAGTTAGCATTAGATGCTGTCTACATGCCTACTTTTGGGGATGTTTTGGGGCAGGCTGGGGTGGGTTGGCCAAATCACATACCCTTCTGTTTTGTGCTGCAGAGTGTAAATCAGCTCCAACTATAACATTTTGCAACCTCATCAGGGGGTTCTCCTAAATTGCAGCATTTTATTTGAACCCATTCTCATTGTACGTGCATTCTGGGGAGAGAATAAAATAGAGTGAAGCAGCCGTAACCCCTTATTTTCAGAGGCTTCTGGAATCATCAGCTGATTGGTGGCAGCACTGCTGCTGACCAGCTGATAATAATTTCATGTTAGAAATTATTCTGGATTGAAAGGGTTTTTTTCTGGGGAAACTCTGCTCAGAGGATGCCCAAATGAGGCTCCTTTCATGTCCCCAAGATATTTTTCCACTGAAGTGGCCCCTATTTATCTCCTTGCAATTTCTTGCTTTCGAACTGCTAGCTTGGCAGGAGCTGGGACAGAGACGGGTGCTCAATCCATCATGCAGTACCCGGGTCTCAAACTGCTGACTTGTCAGTCTTCCAGCTAATAAGGTGAGCTTCTTAACCATTGAGCAACCACAGCTCCACAGCTGCTCCACTGATTCTGTAGTTATAACTGTGCTGCTGCTGATCTTCTGGGAAGCAGCTGTTACAACCAGATTGGTGGCTCATGGTTTCCAGGATCGCCAGCTGATCAGCGGCAGTGTGGCTGA
The DNA here is from genome assembly GCA_030440675.1 of Furcifer pardalis. Classification (NCBI taxonomy): domain Eukaryota; kingdom Metazoa; phylum Chordata; class Lepidosauria; order Squamata; family Chamaeleonidae; genus Furcifer; species Furcifer pardalis. The sequence continues at coordinate 74,877,874 of CP126890.1, read as the reverse complement.
AGCCACTTTGCAGCTGATGTGCAGCAGCTGATTGCCAGTGCATGGATGTGTAGGGGAAAAGTAGTTCAGACAATGCCTGAAACCCAATAATGTAAAGTTACAGTAGGATGAGAACAGAAATGTCCTAAATTATCACACTGCAGGACCTGTGGCAGCAATTTCTGGACATTTAATGCTCCTAAGGAGCCTAGGAACCAGAGGAGAGAGAGAAAACATTTACCACAATACAGCCATGCTTGAGGTAGCCATCAGATATATACAGTGGTGGACAGCCAACATTTTTACTACCATACTGTGGGCAGAGCTGATGTCGTGGGCGGAGCCAATGTCATGATGTCATGACATCATGATGTCATGGGTGGAGCTAAAGTAAAATAAAAATAAAATAATGAAAAAACTCAGTACACATAAAAATAACATAAACACACACTACATAAAATACTCCCCCACCCAAAAGACAAAGAAAACAAACCCTAGTTCATTACCTTTGCTGGGGTCGGGCTGTCAGGGACTCGGGGAGCAGCAGGTAGGTGGTGGCGGTGTGGCGGTGCGGTGGTGCGGCAACGTGGCCAAGCCTGGCCTGGCCTGGCCAGGCCCAGCAGCAAAATCAGGCCTGGCAGCACAGCCAGGCCTAGCCTGGCCCAGACCGGCGGTGCCACCATGGCAGCAGTATTAGCGGTCAGCGGTGAAGGAAAGACCACCACCATTGCCACTGCTCCAAGGATGCCACTGCATCCTTTCCGGGCAGCCTAAAATGGCTGCTCGGAAGTGCGCATGCGTCAAAATACCATTTGACGCATGCACACTTCTATTTTTCAGTGTGCATGCATCAAATGGACTTTTGACACATGCGCACTTCCAAGCAGCCATTTTAGGCTGCCCGGAAAAGAAATCTGGAGGGCGGCCAGAGAAGCGACCCCCCCCTCAGCGACCCCATCTGGATTTCTGCTACCGGTTCGGCCAAACCGGTTGGAACTGGCAGCAGCCCACCACTGGATATATACAGTGTAACTTTACATGCCTAGATTTTTCCCAATATTTGCAGTGCCACTAACAATTTTCCCTTCTCCAGTCATTTTTTAAAATTATAGTACAAATAATTACATAATAAGGTAAGGGTTGTTCTTTGTCTTACTGTTTACTGCTGGTGATTTTGCAGAATTCTAATAGCCGCAAATGAGAATGGCTACTAATTCTCCTGCCAAACTAGCAGTTCAAAAAGCAAGAAATTGGGTAAAAGTAAAAGTCGCTCCTGCCAACCTAGCAGTTCGAAAGCAAGAAATTGCAAGTAGATAAATAGGGACCACTTTGGTGGGAAGGTAAACAGCGTTCCATGCGCTGTCTAGTCATGCCTGCCACATGACCATGGAAACGTCTGCAGAAGCAGACAGCGCTGGCTCTTCGGCTTAGAAACAGAGATGAGCACTGACCCCTAGAGTCGGATATGACTGGCTTTCGAGCAAGGGAAACCTTTACCTTTTTAAAAGTCGCTCTTGCTTAAAAGCATGTGGAGAGAGAATTACCAGAAGTGCAGACGGGGTTCAGAAGAGGCAGGGGGACCAGAGACCACATCGCCAACATAAGATGGATCATGGAAAAAACAAAGGAATATCAGAAACAAGTCTACTTCTGTTTCATTGATTACACTAAGGCCTTTGATTGTGTAGACCACAACAAAATGTGGCAAGTAATTAAAGAGATGGGAATCCCAGAACACCTTATATGCCTCATGAGAAATTTGTACATGAAGCAAGAAGCAACAGTTAGGACAGAAAATGGAATGACGGAGTGGTTTGGAATAGGAAAAGGAAAAGGACAACGCTGCATTTTGTCACCCTGCTTATTCAACTTATACATAGAACACATAATGCGCAATGCAGGGATGGAGGAATCACAATTTGGGATCAAAATTGCTGGGAGAAACATCAACAATTTGAGATATGCAGATGATACCACCCTAAAGGCTGAAAGTGAGGAGGACCTAAAGAAGCTCCTGATGAGGTTGAAAGAAGAAAGTGGAAAAGCTGGCTTGAGACTCAATATAAAGAAAACAAAGATCATGGCTACAGGCCCTATCAGTACCTGGAAAATAGATGGGGAAGAAGTAGAAGCAGTGACAGATTTTACTTTCTTAGGATCAAAACTCACTGCAGATGGGGATTGCAGCCATGAAATAAAAAGGCAATTGATTCTTGGCAGGCAAGCAATGAGAAACCTGGGGAGCATAATGAAAAGGAGAGACATCATATTGAAAACAAAAATTCGTATTGTCAAAGCAATGGTATTCCCTGTGGCAATGTATGTTTGTGAGAGCTGGACCATTAGGAAAGCTGAGCGCAGAAGAATAGATGCCTTTGAGATGTGGTTTTGGAGGAGAGTTTTGAGAGTCCCTTGGACAGCAAGGAGAACAAATAGGTCAATCTTAGAAGAAATCAACCCAGAATGCTCCTTGGAAAGTCAAATTGTAAAGATGAAGCTAAGGTACTTTGGACATCAAATGAGAAGAGAGGATTCCACCTGGCTGGGAGGGATAAAGGGCCGTCAACAGGAGCCCAGCCGAAGAAGCAGCCCCAGTCGTGCGGGCGTTTGCCCCGTCGTCTTGACCGTGCGGGCAGGTGAGGATGCCTCCACCTCGCCCTCCTCCCCCCCAGACTCATTCCACCTGGCTGGGAGGGATAAAGGGCCGTCAACAGGAGCCCGGCCGGAGAAGCAGCCCCAGTCGTGCGGGCGTTTGCCCCGTCGCCTCGACCGTACGGGCAGGTGAGGATGCCTCCACCTCGCCCTCCTCCCCCCCCGGACTCATTCCACCTGGCTGGGAGGGATAAAGGGCCGTCAACAGGAGCCCGGCCGGAGAAGCAGCCCCAGTCGTGCGGGCGTTTGCCCCATCGCCTCGACCGTGCGGGCAATTCCACTGGGAATAGACTGCAACTTGGCAATAAGAAGGTGTTATAGTATCTCTGATGTATTTTTTAGGATGTCCTGATGTTTTATAATTGTTACTGGAGATTTTTGGGATGTATTTGGATATGTTTTGTGATGCTATTCTTGCTATGTGATATTTGTAATTTGCTATGTGATATATGTAATTGTTTTTTATGCTATGGAATTTTGCTATGTAATTGTAACTGTTTCCTCTGTGAGCCGCCCAGAGTCGCTGTGCGAATGGGGCGGCATATAAGTCGAAATATACAATACAATACAATACAATTTGCTTGAGAAGGCCATGATGCTGGGAAAGGTGGAGGGCAAAAGAAAAAGGGGGCGGTCAAAAATGAGATGGTTAGATGGTATTGTGGAGACAATGGGCACAGAGCTCAGTGAGTTGAGGGGGATGGTGGAGAACAGGAGTGCCTGGCGGGCAATGGTCCATGGGGTCACAGAGGGTTGGAATCGACTGTGCGACTGAACAACAAAATCTGACTCTAGAGTTCAGTGCTCATCTCTGTTTATAGGCAAAGAGCCAGAGTTGTCTGTGTCTGCAGACATTTCCATGGACATGTGACAGGCATGACTAAACTTTGTTCACGTTCCCACCGAAGTGGTACCTTTGATGGGAAGTTAAACAGGATTCTGTGACTGCCACATGTCCACGGAAATTTCTGCAGATGCAGACATAATTGGCTCTTTGGCTATAAACAGAGATGAGCATTGACCCCTAGAGTCAGATACAACTGGCTTTTGAGGAAGGGTGACCTTTAACTTACTAATAATTATTTCAGTATAATTTTATCAAAAAGTATTTCCTCAGGCAAAATGTCTACATAAATTTTTTTAAAGCCCTAGATCCCTACAAGGTGGTTTAGGATGAGTGACAGAGATTTCCAGGACTGCTCAATGAATTTGAAGGATGTGTAGGTGGAAACCACTGTAGTCAGCAAGCAGGCATCATTTTTACTGGATATTGTACAATGGCAATCTGCCTGAAAAATAAGATACTGGCAGCTAGAACCAGAGACTTCTTCATCTTCTCCTCTCTGCCTCCAGATAAAGCCTTACGGTCACAATCTATTGGCCAGGGCCTTCGTGCCCTCTTTGATGTCTTCAAATAAGAAAGGTTGATGTACAACAAGTGTCATGATCAATAGGAAGTCACCTGGTGATATATAAAGTCTTTCCTAGCTTATGATCTTAACTCACACTTCAGGGAAGTCAACATTATTAAGGTTGTGTTCTGTCATGTGCCTATAATGTTCTCAATTATTTGATATGTCCATTTTATTTTCATTTGCCTATTTCCATTAAAAAAAATCAGGCTTACAAACAATTACATTTTGAGCCCGAAATCTCTTAGCAATGGAGATATACAATAAGATCTGGAATGCTGGAAGGAAATATGCCATTAAAAATGTCAGAATATAATGGAATAATAGTTATAATTATATTATATAAAAATAATTTTATCTCCTCCCCATGTGTCTGTCTGTTTTTCTGTCTGTCTGTCTGCATATATGCAATGTATGTATTATAGTTGAAGACTGGCATGAAGTACATGCCTGGCTCTATCTACTTACTTATATAAATCAAAACCAAAAAAAGGTTTATTTGTGACATCAAATACATTATTGCAATAAACACACTTTTATAAATACAACACAAATAGATACAAGAGTTGGATTGGGTGGAAAGGAAGGGTAAAGCTTTCACCCTGGAAAAAGTCCAATAAAAATCATTCCATCAACACCTAATGATATTTCAATTCCCAAAGAACTTGTGTGTAGTCCCCATTCTAGTCTATCCTGCAGTGGTATTCACATAAACATAGTGTATGTAGTGTACATTAACTAGTTAAAAGTCTCCCTTGCTTGAAAGCTAGTCGTATCTAATTCTAGGGTGGTGCTCATCTCCATTTATAGCTAAAGAGCCAGCACTGTCTGTGTCTGTAGATGTTTCCGTGGTCATGTGGCAGGCATGACTAGACACAGGAGTGCACAGAATGTTGTTACCTTTCCCACCAAAGTGCTACCTATTTATCTATTTGTAATTTCTTGCTTTTGAACTGCTAGGTTGGCAGGAGCTGGGGCAGACGATGGGAGCTCAGTCTTTCAAACAGCACCCTGCTGAACTGCCGACCTTTCTATTTTCAAACTCAGCATCTTAACTACGAAGCCACTGCAGCGCCCATGCATTAACTGCAAGAAGGCAAATAATGTCACATGCAGCTTTGCCCCATACTTAGAACAGATCTTGCAAAAACAACAACAACAACAACAATTTGTTCCTCTCTCTTGTTCAGCTTGAAATGTAATCCACTGTCATTACTCATTTCAATGTTAAAAAAGTAAACTATTACATTTTCTGGTCAGTGCCCTTTAGATATTTTCTATTATGTTTTTTTTCTGGGGGGAAACCCTCTGTATTCATAAGAAAATGCCATGACATATGGGAAAAAAATCCTATCTTAACAAATATTTTAAGAAGAACTCTAAAAATGTTTTCCAAACTGCCAATAAAATATAATTCAGACAAGGTAAGGTATTTTAGCCTTAATTGTTACATTACTCTTGAAATATAACTTCCATACACTACTGTTACTCCAAAACTGCAACTAGTTGCATCCACTCACATTTCTTGTAACTTGTTATTTTCATGCTAAACTTGAAACTATTTTTTTATTAAGTGGTATGACCAATAGTGGTAGGACCTAACTACTTCGGTATAGTTCCTGTTCTGAATATGAAGGCTTAATTATTATTAAGCTGTTATCCTCTGTATCTTATGGCAAACATCAAAATAACAGCCATCACCAATCCTATATTCAACAACTACATCTTCCAACTCCTGCTTCTTGCAGCCAAAATACTGGCACTAAATGCCATAATAAAAAAAATTCACTTAGTGTCCTTGAATGCAGAGGAATAATAGGCACTGAGGACACATTAGAAATGTACAATTAGGCTTATCTGGGTACATGGTTTGCATGCTTTGTAGCATGTTTCCTAGAATGATATTTTTTTTTAAAAAAAAGTTTCAGACTAAGGAACAAGCAACAGTAGATGTCTGGAACATTTTGAAGATAAATTGATATGGGGAATGTGCAAACCATGGGACTTAAAGTTTTGAGACGTAAAGTTGACATAAAAGCTCAAATACCATGACTCTGACTACTGATCCCAATACACTCATTTCTTTCAAAGCCCTTGGCTAATTTTTACCTAGACTGCAGTCTCTTTACTTTAAAAAGAAGTGTTTATAACATGATTTTTAAAGAAACTGTCCCAGTGTTCTCTATTATTTATTTTTGGCATTTTCGTTTGAGTGAAAAGAGTAGAGAAACCTCAGAGAAATTGGCCATTGAGTCTCATTTTTGTTTGCTGAATCCTATCAGAGTACAGTAGATGAATAAAACTGAGAAAAACCCAGGGAACAAGCAGCTGGAACAAGCAAACAGGGAGAGCTAACAGGAGTTTGATGGAAAACAGGTAGTGAAGAAAAGTAGTAAGGAAAGGAAGAAACAAACAAAGAGAGAACTAAACAAAACAAATTCAGAGTGGTGAATGGTTTAGAACTGACACCAGGAAGTGACCAGGAATACATCCTCAGAATTTTCCATTGAGAAGCAACATGTGCTTAATTGAAGAAGAGTGGAGTGTCCTAATAATTATTGGAGCAACATGTAGCAGCTGTGACTACTGAGTGGGTCCTTCTGTTTACTGACAGAGCACTGAACTGGATGACTGGAGGGTTGGTAGGCCAGCAGTTCGAGACCCGAGTTCCGTGCACTGCCACATGTCCATGGGAATGTCTGCAGATGCAGAGAGTGCTGGCTCTTTGGCTATAAACAGAAATGAGCACCACACCTTAGAGTCAGATACGACATGCTTTAAAGCAAGGATGCCTTTACCTACATTAACTGAACACATCAGACTCTGCTAACAGAGTGACTACAGTTCAGAAGGGTAAATATGACTTGATTGGGATAATTCATGACTGGAATATAGCAATTCATCTTCTTCAGGTGCCGTATCCATTCTGGATAACTATGGCAATAGTCTTCCTGTTCATAACTCCTCAGAAAAGTTCTTCCAAGGACATGCCACACCAGTCCTCTTAGGTTATTCAGCCATGAGGTCCATCTACGTCCAGGGCCTCTCTTCCCAGGGATCTTTCCTTGCAAAGTGTGCTGGAGTATTCTATACTTTATGTTGTTGCTCATGATATGGTCATGGTGTTGTAGCTTTCTTTGCTTTATGGTCTTAAAGAGTTCTTGTTCTTTATCAATTTGGTGCAATGCTTCTGCATTAGTATAGCAACTGCAGGATGTAAATTGTTTAAAAAGAACAGATAGAATTGAAAGGGAGGTGAAAACACAGTATGTGTCAAAAATACATACTCCTGCACTTAAATATAGGGGATGTGCTTGTTTGTCTCATTGAGAATATCTGGATCAATAAAATTGTTATGAAAATCAAAACTACTCTTGCAGATCATGAGTTAAATATGAGTCAGCAGTATGATGTTTCTGCAAAAAATGGGAAAGCCATTTTAGTCTGAATCAAAAAAAAAAGTATAATCTCCAGAACCCATGAGGTACTAGTCCCCCTCTATTATGCACTCGTCATATGATATCTAGGTTACTGTGTCCAGTTCTGGAAACTGCAATTTAAGAAGAATGCTAACAGAAATAAATATGTTCAGAAGAGGGCAACAAGGAAGATCAGGCGACTGAAAATCCAGCCCTATGAGGAAAGCCTGAAAGAACTGGTCTTGTTTAGTCTTAAGAAAAGAAGACTGAAGGAAAATATGATAGCACTTTTTAAGTACTTGAAAGACTGTCAGGGCAGAATCTGTTCCCGATCATCCCAGAGTTCAAGACATGTAATAATGGTATAAGTTACAGGAAGACAGATTTCAGTAGAATTGATATTTCCTATTTGCTAAAGAAGTGGAAAAAAAAATGGAACCAATCACTTCAGGATGTGGTGAGCACTCCAATATGGAGGCATTCAAGGGAAAGGGAGACAGCCAACTGACAGATATATTTTGATTTGGATTCCTGATTTTGAGTTGGATTCCTGTATTGAGCAAGGTGTTAGACTCAAAAGCCTTATAAGCCTCTTTGAACTCCATGAACCCTATGTTTCTAATATTGATTTCTACTGTGATTTGTCTTTTGATTGTAAGCCAAATGACTATGTGCATCTGAAAGCTCCCCTGAGCCTATATTAGAAACATTTTTTCTTTCATCAATGCATTTAGCTAGGTATTCAGAAAAACAAAGAGTTTTAGGGGGGAAATGGCTAAATAATCTCTCAGAATCTTGCAGAAACTAGCTATACTGGCTAGAGGATTCTGGGCACTGTAGTCCGGTGTTGAGTGATGGGGCATAGGACAGTGCCAGCTGAAACTGAGTCAGAGCATCCACAGAGGTGGGGAGAAGGGCCTCTGCAAACATTTACCTTGCTACTCTAAGGCAGTGATGGCCAACATTGTCACTCCGGGTGTTCTTGGACTTCAATTCCCAGAAGCCCAGTCAACACACCTACTGATCAGGGCTTCTGGGAATTGAAGTTCAAGAACATCTGGAGTGTCAAAATTGGCCATCACTGCGAGTCCTTATGTTCTATTGGTGTATATTTAAGTGAGAAAACTAGTGTCTCACTCTGGTTCAGGTTGTCTATGTCTGTCACATTTGGTTCCATGCTTTTCTATACTCAGGGAGCAAATTCAAAGCTTTGAAAAAGCTGTTTGGTATCACTAATCTTGTAACTTCCTTTCTCCTTGTTTTTGCTGATTTTCTTTTTAAGTCTCAAACATAAAACCAATAAAGGTTTCTGAATAATCAACGTAAAAGAAAAGAACAATAATGAAAATTCAAACTGTTCTCCAAAGTCTCCTAACCATTTATATTTCACAGGGACCAACCTGTCAAAGTCAAGTATATGACACACAAACATAGTCCTTAGTGTACAATAAGATTTATAACACTCTTTGGTAGTCTAAGCATGTGAGGATCTGTCAAAACTTACTTTATCCCTGAGAGGGTTAATTTCAATGTGAGATCAGATAACCATGTCAATCATATTAAAATTCATCTGGGTATCAAAGTATAAATAGTTCCATTGTTTAAATGTTCCATCTGTCTTCAGAGAATGTAGCTAGTAAAGTTTCAGGCAAGAACTTAAATCATGTTTTAAATTTGCAAAAGCATAACAAATCTGATAAAAATATCAACGAGAATGTTTTAATCACTTTCTAAAAATGCAGGGGCTTGTAGCCTTAAACTGTTGAATGGATTGTTCAATAGTTTAGTTATCTGTCTGCAGGGGCAAAGTTTGGAAATTTGATTCTCTGCTATGCCTCCCAGGAGAAGAGTCAGTCTGAGCGATTGCAGGCATGCTGCCCAGTCTGAGTATTCTCTGCCTGGAAAACCCTGGCAACCTGGAATGGCATTCTTCTTCCATATCTAGGCCAGATGTGAAACTGCCAAAATGGAGCTACCTTTCGTGAGTTCATTTTGCCCTTCCTTTTGCCTGATCTAGTGTGAGAAAGATTAGCTGGCACAAGGTGTCCATTCCCTGGGGTACATCCAATTGTGGTTCAGAAATACCATAATATTCAAGGAGGCTCTGTGTAACTCAGAATTAGCCTGATGGGACACATTTAATATTTATTATTATAGCCTTTTTGGACCATTGAAAAGAAGAGAGTGCACCTTTAAGATAAAAAGATTGTATTTCTAAAAATAATTCTATATTTAAGTTGAATTTTATTTTAGGTAAAGGCTACATTTTTAAACCATATTATTATCTTGAAAATTAAAAATTGTTATAGCTTCAAATAATTATTTGTAGCCTTTCCTATACAAGAATATACAGAAGCTGGATGGAAGCTTTACAAACATCCTGGGTCACCAGAACTATGAACAAGTAGGTCCTACAGCAAACTAAACCTGAATTTTCTCTGGAAGCAAAAATGATGTAGCTCAAAGTCATGTTTTGGGCACATAGTGAAAAGGCAAGATTCTCTGGAAATGACAATGTTAGGGAAAGTAAAAGGCAACTGAACAAGAGAAAGACCAAATATCAAATGGATACACTATATAGAGGAAACTACTGACTTGAGTTTACTATATCTGAGCAGGGTTGTTTTTTTAACCTAGTTAGAAGCACACAAAGGTGCTTTCTGGGTTGAAAGGATTTTTTGCTGGAGGAACTCTGCTCATGGGATGCCCAAATGAGGTTCCTTTCATGTCCCCAAGATCTTTTCCCATCAAAGTGTTCCTCATTTATCTACTTGCAATTTCTTGCTTTCAAACTGCTAGGTTCGCAGGAGCTGGGACAGAGACAGATGGTCATTCTGTCATGCAGGACTCGAGTGTTGAACTGCTAACTTGCTGACCTTCCAGCTAACAAGGTGAACTTCTTAACCACTGAGCCACTCCAGTCCCTGGCAGGGTTGTTGAAGACAGGACATTTTGGAGGTCAATCGTCCATCAAAGGGTCATATTTAGAACAATTATAGGTTTTCTCACCTAGCAATAATCTGTGGAAGAAACTCCATAACAAGTTCTAGAGATTCCGAGTTTCCTGCCCTTTGCTCTTTTTTGCTAACTCAGTTTCTGTGCTGATGGTGTTTGCTATTGTCTGCATATCACCTGCTTCATAGCTGATAATTCAGTGGTAACTGGCACTGTGCCTTCTCACTGTTTGGCACTGTGCTAGCTAACTGTCTCACTGGTGTATATTTTATGTCCTTATGTGCATGTGTTTTTTTTCTTTTTGGTAAATATTTACATATCTATACCTAGCTGTAAATGCCCCTGTAGCTGTTAACATGAAAAATTTAACGGTGTTCACCTGTGTTGCAAATATCCCCACAACTGATTAGCTTATTTTGTAAACAGAAGAATGCCCTGCCAGCCAAGTGGAATACAATATTTTGTTATGAGGTCACCTCAGTTAGAAGAGTACATGTTTGTACTGGCAGAATTGCAAAGCTCTATTGATTCATAATGTGTTCTACTGGTCTTTTGGAGACAAGGGCTTTTATACAATATTTTATACTATATATTTTTTCAATACTGATGGAGCTGGTTGCTTGCCCTGCAGTAACCTCTAATAGGCATTCAGTATCTTGCTGATTGAGCACAATTCACATTTTCAGGATTACACTTTTTACACCCCTCCCCGTTATTATTTTAACACTCTGTTTATATATAAAAAAAATCAAACTATGACATCTTAAGTGACTATGGGGATCTCCTGTGTGTAGACTATCTTTGTTGTTCGGTAATGCAGTAGTTGACCTCTGGTCGCTGAAGTGCATTTTCCATTTTCCTCTGGTCAGTTCTTCTTGCTTCATCAGCAGATCTGTCAGATTCCATCATTGTCTGAGTTGTTTTGTGGTAATCAACAAAAGCAGCACTGTTCAGTGCAGACATGTCATCCTGCATAAATCTGTGAAGTTCATGTTTTTCTTCTGGCAAAGTACTGGTCATGTTACTCATTTCTCTAATTTACAAAGGAACAGAGAGGGAAAAATGAGAAGCAAAAAATAGTTCCTCTTTCTTTTGTCTGGAGACATGCATGAAGTGTATGTCATGGTCAAGTTATTTTTAATGGATGTTTTACCTTGATTGAATTATTTGGCATGGATAAGGCTTTCAAAACTTCACAATCAGAAACTGAATACAAAAAGCTCCCTAAAAATATTTCTATGGAAAAAATATTGAAGAGAAGAAAATTTCTCCATTGATTTTGACATGATAATGTCCTGAAAGTTTTGGAAGTTTTCAGGTTTCCAGTTAAAAACTTGTATACATAATTATTATATACATAAGTGTATGATATAAAATATATGCATAATATTGTATACATAATATATGAAATAATATCCATGTATACATAATATAAAATAGTATATACATATAATATGTTTGTAATAAAATTATAAACATTATACACACATACACACACACACACATATACACAATACACATATGTAGAGCAGGCTAAAAGATTGTGACAGGCCAGGCAAGTTTAATGCAGGAGTCAAATATAATTCTAGCTCTTTCCCATCCTAGGCCAATACAGTAACCACTGCCATATATAATGAATATATTCCTTGCCACAGAAATAGGACATAGAGAGGAGAAGGATCATGTTCCAAATACTATTCCTTCCACCAGTGGAATGAAATGCACGTACAAATAAACACCCAAGAAGAAGTTGAAATTTCAGGTCAATGTTCTCTATGTGAAATATTTTAGGTAAACACACACTGTCACACAGAAATAGCTGTAGTACAACAGAGCTGTAGATAGAAAACATTACACAGAACAAGAAAAGAATACTTCCTCTTACATACACACAAAAGAATGAGAATTTCCCAGCCATTCTACAGTGTCGTTGGCTTAAATCTTGTTCTCTACCATAGGCCTATGGAAACAGTGTGGATTTGTTGAGAAAACTCCTCTGTTAGTTCCATTGATTCAAATGGGCCCACTCTAGTTGCAATTTGTTATGTTGAAGTAAATTATAATTATAGTATGCTCATCTGAATTGTTCAGACATAAGGAGTAAATTGACCCACCAGATCCCACTGATACATTTGACCTGCTCAAATGCCAATCATTCAGCTAAGCAGCAGGATTTTAGCCAACAAGTAGACACATACTAGTATGTCTATTTAATTTGTATTTTATGTGTATTTATTTTAATGGGTTTTTTAACTTTGGCTCCGCCCACATCATTGGCTCTGCCCCAACATCGGCTCCGCCCACAGTATGGTAGTAAAATTTTTGGCTGCCCATCACTGATATTAGCTTAGCTTTAAATGTTTCATATATCTACCTTGGCTTGTTAAAACCCTAGAACACACACACACTTTCTCTCTTTTGGTTTCCTGCTTTTTGGCTGCATTTTCTAAGAAGCATTTTTTTTAAAAAAAAATCTCAGTATGCTTTATATCACCCATTCAATTTACTTGGGTACCATTCTTGCCCAGGAGATTACCAGCTGTGCTGACTTGCCTGGTTTTGCTGATCATAGCAAGCACAGAGCAAAACTGCCTGAGGCTTGAGGCTTCTCTTTGAAAGGAGCAACGGGAAATAAAATGCATCATTATTCTATCATGGAGCATTTCCCCTGAAGTAAATAGGACACACTCTTCTGGGTGGACAAGTGGCTCCACCAACTCAACTGTTTTTAGATACAGCCTTTTACAGTGTTTCTAAAATTAATGAAATGTCTAATTATATATTCTCAATGAAGTAGGCAATAAATCTTTAAGAAAAGTTGGATGGATCATAACATTTGGGCAGACATATAGGTCCGTGCATTTGTCGAAGTCGTGTGTGTGTGTGTGTGTGTGTCTTGGGCTTTGATTATAAAACCTTAGGTAAGGGGATACTGCTGAGCTGGTGACACTGATCTTGTTTGGAGGTTCATGCTTACTTTATCAGTAGACTGCAGTGGCTCAAGGGGCTAAGACACTGACTGGGAGGTGGAAGGTCAGCAGTTCGATTCCTGTGTACTGCAGAATGGAATGAGTTCCCGTCTTTGTCCCAGCTCCTGCCAACCTAGCAGTTTGAAAGCAAGAATTCCAAGTAGATAAATAGGGACCACATCGGTGGGAAGGTAACAGCATTCTGTGTGTTCCAGTGTCTAGTCTTGCCTGCCACTTGACCATAGAAACATCTGCAGAAACAGACAGAGCTGGCTCTTCGGCTTTGAAACAGAGCACTGAACCCAGGAGTCGGATACGACTAACTTTCGAGCAAGAGAAGCCTTTACCTTTACCTAGATCCACACTCAACCTTGTTCCACCTTTGGTATAGAAATCAATCTTCTTTTTCTTTTAATAATATGCTTCTTTCCCACTGCATGTTGTGGCCTTCAATCTGCAAGCATCTCCCAGCAGAGAATCAAACCCTTAGGAGCATGATTATGTTGGTTTTTAAATCATGTCTCTGCATTGTCTATCTCCCCTTGTACCACTTGTGCTAGAGGTTTATGAAATCCCAAGGACTCACCCTTACGACTCAGAGTTTAGCCCTGAATGTCAGGGAATGGAAATTTCTGATCTAGCAAGCCTATTGCATAATTAATTAAAGATTATGTGCTGTCAAGATGATTCCAACTTAAGAGGATCCCTGGCAGGATTTCCTAGGTGTAAAGAACTGATTACCAGTTATGTCTTCCCTTGATTTTCTTGAACTGTACAGTTTGCCCAAGGCTACACAAGATGACTCTTCTCTTGGGAAGCACAGAATTGAACTCTCTGTTTCTGGCAACAGCCCGTGTTCCAAATCAAATTACTATAAATAGTCTAAACACAGTGTGCTATTCCTTCCTTTCCCATTCGCACTGTAATTCTTGAAAAAATTGCTCTAGAGTGGGTTCCCAGAGAGAGAGAGAGAGAGAGAGAAAGCAAAGGAACAGAGAGAAATTAATGTTCCATCCTCTATTCATAGGAGAGAGATAAGTTCTGCATTGTGAACTTATATTTTTTTAATGTTATTCAATACAAATTACATAGCCTTCCTTAAGCAATGTATAGATTTTAATTCTGTGGGCTTGCTGAGAATTCTTTTAGAGTGTTTGGCCATCAAATACATTATCCCAGGAATTGCTCTCAGTCACAATCTAGTTTTAATCTGGGCCTTGTTCGTGTTCTGATTTTACCCTTAAGGAAATGTCCAACCATTACATTTCTTGTTGGAGATCAGTCCCTGAAAGCACTGGGGCAAGCCTTTCCTGTTCCCTGATTTGGAAACAGAAGGACTGCTGCAAATCATACTGGCCAGCGTTATTAATTCGATCTGGGTCTCAGCAAGGCTTTCAGATAATGGCATGAAGACACTTGTGCTGAAGAAAACACTCCCCTTGCTGATATCTCAGCTGGTGTCAGAGGAGTTCTAACTGTATATACCCCTATGCAGACAAGGCTTGTTTGAGACAAAGGTCAAATGGAGATCTGACAAAAACACAATTCGTAAGTGAAAGAACATAATTTTGAATTGAATTGGTAGGAGGAATTGATTTGAGTTTCCAGGAACATCACACAGAACTGTTAAAGTAATTCAATAATAATAATAATAATAATAATAATAATAATAATAATAATAATAATAATAATAATAATAATAATAATAATAATAATAATAATAATAATAATAATAATAATAATAATAATAATAATAATAATAATAATAATAATAATTTCATGTTAGAAATTATTCTGGGTTGAAAGAATATTTTTGCTGGAGAAACACCATTCAGAGGATGCCTGAATGAGGCTCCTTTCATGTCCCCAAGATCTTTTCCCACTTTCCCCTATTTATCTACTTGCAATGTCTTGCTTTTGAACTGCTAGGTTGGCAGGAGCTGAGACAAAGATGGGCACTCAAACCATCATTCAGTACCTGGGTCTCGAACTGCCAACTTGCCAGCCTTCCATCTGAAAAGGCAATCTTCTTAACCACTGAGCCATCACATAGAACTTTTAAAGCAATCAAATCAAACCATTTTTAAGCAGGATAAAAAAGGACATGTGGATCAGGTCAGGGCCATAGCCAGGGCTCCCCAGGGGGGCTGAAAACCCTCCTGAACTAACACCCCACCCCCCGCCCCACCCCAGGATGCCAATGTTATATATATGAGTGTGACATTGTTGTCCCTCCTGAACATTTTTTGCCCCCCTCTGATTTTTTTTTCACACACACACCAAAAAATTCTAGAATCCTGGCTATGGCCCTGAATCAGGTCTTAGACATATGATAGAAAGTGGGATCTTGGAAAGTTAGAGAAGCTTATGGGTATCAAATGGCAGAGAAGAGTATAGGCAGATTCCTCTTCTCTGCAAAGTTAAAGGCAGCACAGCCTTAAGCATCTAGCCCCAGACAAAACACACACATTTCTTTGTCCACATGAACAGATTTTTAAAAAATTATTACACAGTATTGCATCTTTTCCCCATCACTAATCAGACTGGCAGACAAGCAGCAGTTTATCATGATTTTGGCATGGGGGGATTATAAAATGTAATAGCCTTAAGTGATACTTCTCTGCCAGAATTATTTTAAAATAAAAAACATAATATAGGTTGTATATTAATGGTTATGATAATACAGCAGCATATTCGTTACTGTTAAGCCAGAAGCAAAGCTTGTCTTTTAAGCAAGCTAACATTTTAGCCAAAAGAATAGAACTTAATTGAAAGAAACAGAAAGAATGAGGGCTCTAAGGTTGCAATGCAATAATGAGGTGATCACATTCAGGTATTCCAACACCTTGATTTATGTAAGTTTTCAACAAATATCCTGTGGGAAGCAATTTAGCACTTTGGCTGTAAACAATGTAGTGAAGGCTAACTCAATTAAAATTAAAGGGTAAGTGCTGAATGCATAAAACACTACAGGCCATATAACACAATTGATATCGATACGCTTGGTGAACCTGGACAAAATTTGCCTCTTAAATGCTTAGAGTAGTTGAAAAATTATATGGATAGGCAAGAAATAAAAAAGAGGCTGTAAATAAGGCCTGTGATATAAAATAGTGTAAATTCTTAATATAAAGTAGGTGAAATCCTGTTGTGCAGCTCTAACTGCACAATGGAAATGACATTAAGGACAGTATCAGAATGCCATTGAGAGGCTTCTGCCTCCACAATATTGATGTCTGCATGCAACACAAACAATGCAGCTTCATCATTTGTACTCTGAAATCACAAAAGGATGCTTTACTCGGCAGCAGTTCTGTAACACTGCAGAATCTGGTCATCCCAACTCAAGGGCCCCTCCCCCCCCCCCAGTTCCAGAGACCCAGTCTCTTTACGGGAACTGACAGCCCATATTACCTTTATGGGCGAACCGGCCCGCAAAGAAAAACCCTTACTGTGCTCATGCAGTGGCGCGATATGAGGAGGTTTGGTAGCTAGGCTTCGTGTGTGTGCAGGTTTACCTTTTTGGTGATGAAAGAGACGATCTTCAAGCCAAAACAGTAGGTTTATTGATCAGGTTCATAAAGTATAGTCCATGGAGAGAAAAACGTAAATAAAGGTCAGTAGCATAAGACAGTCCAGCGGCAGTCCAAAGGCAGACTAAAACAAATGATCCCAGGTAATCATGATGAAAACAAAAAGGGAAATATCCCCAGCCTAGTTAATCCAAAGGCATCCCAAAAACGAACTAACTGTTCTCCCCACGATGGAGATTCTTCTACCATGTGGGGCCTTTTGGGCCAATCAGAAACAGTGAGAGACTTTCCCATAGCAAGGGAAGGTGTTTACAAACGTGCATAGTCAGTGTTCTAACATGTAGTCACAACAACAGAGAACTCAGCAAGCTTAGAGATAAAGGTTATGCTGAACTGGAAACAAGCTGTTGTGTGAGACAGAGAAGGGAAATGATTTTTAAGGGCTAATAAAATCAGGTCCCCTCCATGCTTTGGGAAATGTTAGAAAAGAGATGTCATTTCATGACACTTATTGAACAGGTAGATTTCAAACAACATGATTTTAACCAATGTCTTTTTGTTAAAAAAAAAAAACATAAATGGAAGGGCAGTTGAATTGATCAGTTCATTTTCTATCTAGATATGGACTAATTTGATGGATGAGTTTGCTTTATCCTACATACTTTTTTATATCCAAGTTATTTTAATGCAATTTATGGAGACACATGCAACTTTTGTTAAGTACAGTATATGGCTTTTAAAAAAACAGATTAAAGAAAGTTGCATTTAAGCCTGAAAAACCAAGCAAAGGGAGGCTGCAGGAAAGATAAGTTCTAAGCCCGTATGATTTGTGACTTTGAATGATATCATTCCTAATAACTGCCTTAAGGCATCATCATTCACTTCTGATTTCCTTTTTTTGTCATGCTAGAGGATGAGATTGCTAGACATCAGAAGGCCTTAATTCTGATTTTAAACCTAGAGTTATTTCAAACATTGAATTTTCTTTAGTTACAGTGAGGATGGAAATAATGTGAGCAAAAATTAAATCCCAACATTTTAACTGTCATTATTCACCTTTCAGTTTCCTCTACTCTCATGGCTTGTATAATCTAGAATCTAAATTAGATGGCACATTAAGAGGATCCTTTTTTCTATTTGGAGAGTATAAACATTAGTAAATATTGGAAAGAGGGATAGAGCATGTGTGTACAACCAAAAGTGCAAAAGAGCTGTTTCCCAACTTCTTAAAATGTTGGGCAGAATTATCTTGTTTATTTATGCTAGTATAAACAATAGTGGTGCAGTGCTGTTTGTAAACAATTTGTTGCTTGTACTATACAGCAAGTCAGACAATTTGTGCATGACTAGAAATACAACCAGAGGACTGGGGACACAATCCAAAGAAATGTTTTAATTTCTAAATGCTTATTCAGTTCTGGAAGTGCTGTTACCCTCTTAACCATCGAATCAAGAGGCAAGACACATACCGTATATGCCGGCGTACACGACGACTGGGTGTATAAGATGACCCCCCAACATTTCCACTCAAAATATATAGTTTGTTATATACTCACTGTATAAGACTAGCCTCTCTTCCGCACACCTTCCACACACCAAATAAAACGTAAAAGAACATCAGATTTGATTTCAACATGTTAATTTATATTCAAATGCTTATGACATGCAGAAAAACTGTCACAAGGCTGTATGTTATCAAACATGTACAGTAAACATAAAACAGTGAAAGTTTATTAAACGTAATTCACCAAAGAGAATTCACTAAAGCTGAATGAAACAATAAACCTATGGGAGCTGCCATGCTGTTTGTTTTCTAATCTGTTAACCAAACTGGAACTGTCAATGATAGAAGGAAGGTAACAAATAGAGGGAGAGAGCAAGTGCCAGGCAAGTCCCTAGCAAGTTTGCTGGCGTGACAGTTTCCCTTTAAAAGCCTTCAAACTCCTGTTCGTCATCTGATATTAAAAGTTGTTATCCGAACCATCCCATTGGACCTTAACGTTATTCAATGCAATTCTCCTCCCCAGATTGCTTAACGTTATGCGATTTAAGCGTTATCTGAGGTAAACGCTATCGGAGGTAAATGTTATCCCAGGTATTACTGTATTTTATTCAACGAAGTGCACCCGGTGTATAAGACCCCCCCCCCACTTGGAGGCATGTTTTTCAGGGGTAAAAAGTCATCTTATACACCAGCATATACGGTATTTGTGACATAAGGCATGGGCCACATTTATTATATAAATTGAATCTACTGATCTGCAGAGGGGCTGGTAGCGAGATTTCTGATACCAGAGCAGGAAACAACTTGTCCTCTCTCCAGATAGGGTGGACAAACATCTTTTCCCCAGGCTGTACTATACCTTCTACAGCTACTCCTCAGGCTGGCTAAGTCAGGGAGGTATCCCTGTGGGCAATTCCAGCTTTATTTGCATGAACAGATGTTGGACATACCGCAGAGATACCTCATGGTGTCCACTGTGTGCCCTGCTGATTCACCAGATCATGCCAGGCACCCAGCTTCCATCTTGTCCAATGACACCCTGAGGGATTCACTGCAACCACCCTAACCCAGCACTACCTGCCAAAATGTGACCTATTAAATCAACCAAGCTCCTAAGCAACTATTGACCTGTGGTCTGGAGTGTGATAGGTGAAAAAATTCCCCTCTTCCATGTGCCAATCCAAAAGACAGCTTAAAAAATTTTTTATCCAACCCATGAAGGCAACCCTAAAGGCATAGGAAGGGAGGGAGGGCCATTGCAAACAGGCAAAGAGGGCAGGTCTTAAAATAAGGCTCTCACCTCACCCTCAGACCTCTGAGTAGGAACATTAGAGCCTCCTAGGCATCCTCCTGCCTCTTCAGCAGAAAGTCGATCAAGTCCGTCCTTCATCCAGGTGGCATCACAGCCAGAAATATAGCAGGAAGAAAATTCTAATTATTTCAAACAATCTTGAACTTATGAACTATTAAATTATGCTGAAAATCTATGTCAAGTTTTTTGTGTGTTGCTGCTCTTGTAATTCAAAGCAGAACTTTGGAACTCTTAACGATTCTGTCAGCCTAGGTGAATTTATGACTTAAGTTAACAGATGCAATTTATGTACAATGTCTTCCAAATTCATGCAATAGTTGTGATTTAGAGTCAGCACTGGTGTATGTCAATAATGATAAGTAAAGCAGAAAGAAGAAAAATTGTGATGGAATTCCTATACCTGAGTAACTTTACACAGAAAACATCCATATATCTTGGCTACAAAGACATAAAAACACAACCAAAATATGAATAGATTAGGAGAAACATACCAAACCACCTTCGTTGTTATTACAACTTACAACAGAGATGTTTGGAAGTGTGCAGAATCAACATAGTTTGGTATGAACATTATTTTTGCTACCCTCTTTAAAAAGAGGGGTAAATGGAGGATTCAATCCGAATTCAAAGAACACTTACAAATAGTTTATTTAGCTGCAACAACTCTCATGGAGATGGAGAGGGCTTGTTTCTCATTAGAACTGATTTGGGTTGCACTGCTATTGCTTTCTTCTTCTTCTTCTTCTTCTTCTTCTTCTTCTTCTTCTTCTTCTTCTTCTTCTTCTTCTTCTTCTTCTTCTTCTTCTTCTTCTTCTTCTTCTTCTTCTTCCATATCTAAATCCGAATCTTGGCAGTCCTCATGGTGAACAGCCATGAAGGCTGTCCTGAGAATATAATGCAGTGACCTTTCATCTGCCTAGTGTATCACAGCATGACACACATACCACTGATCCAGTTCCATGAGTCACTTTCTGGTTGTGAGCCCTTTTGGCATGTAAAGTCCTCATCAGCCCCAGGCTGATGAATCTGCTGCCCTCCATCAGGATGGATTCAAGTCAGATTTAATCCACTTGGGGACCATCACCCTTCCCTGTGGACTTTGGCACCCAAGGCTGTTAGTCTTTAGGATTGTCAGGTTAGTTAACTACTGCCTGACACTCGGTGTTGAGTCACTGGCAATATGGTCTACTTTGTTATCATAATAGGATAACCTGGCCAGGCACCTGCTTTTTGCTAAATCACAGGATTTCAGCATCATTTTATTGTGCTATATATCCACTAGTTTTCACATTGAACTGGACATTCCACAAAAAGAGTGGCCAATTCTCTGCTCTTAGGCCTCCACACAATGGTCACTCATGTCTGCTGTGTACATGTTAAAAATAAGGAAAAAGAGGATGTGCAAAGTGTCTAAATATACAAGAATTCAGTGCAAGGAGAATTATGTGTTCAAAGCATTTAAATTTCAGACAAGCATTTTACTCTTGAAATCTCATGTTTTCCCATGGAATCAATCAACTACTGTAATTTATATGTTTCAAACATTCTACTGACAAAACTATCGCCAATATCTAGTTACTGGCTAGTATGCTTCCAAATTAATTCTGGATTGTTGCCAATCAGTCTATGCTCTCTTAGTTTTTTCACTTCTTATCAACTAAGCAAAGCTTGGAAAATTACTTTTTGGATTACAACCCCATCCCAGTGGTTATGCTGGAAGCTACTCTGGGATTTGTAGTTCAAAAGGTAACTTTCCCATATTATGCAACCTAGTGGGATTTGACCCAGCTTAATCCACAAACTGACTAGGGGTTTTTTTGTGGTTTTTTTGTACAGCAATCCTGTAAATTGGCCCTGCTACACTCATATGCACATGCACATATACTCACACACACCAGAAAGGAGTCAGCTGCCAGATTGCTGCTCCTTCTTGGATTCAGTCAAGAAACAACATGCCTCAAAGCTGTGGCCAGATATCAGCAGGGATTTTCGTTTCAACCATATTGAGAACATGGTTTTGCATCTTACCCTTTAGCATTCCAGGCACTTCCAGCATGGAACACTTTGTTTACTGCCATTCTTGGCTTGTGTCATACTCTTGTTTTGCAGCATGGATTTTACTGTCATTACTGCAAGTGACTAAACATTTTTTCTCCTACTGCACATCTGTCATATGGAACAATAACATTCAAATTATGCTTAATATCTAGGAATGTATGTCCAGCCCCTTTTCTGTCCCTTACTAATTCTTCTCTTCTTCATTCCTCCAATCTTCAGCCTACAACAAGCATTTTCTGCTCTTATGACTCCTAAGCACGTTTTCTGATGAAAGGGTTGAAAAGGAGATGATCGTGTTCATCAGCAAATGTCTGGCAACAATCTTGAATCATATAAAAGCCTTTTTAACCCCTTGTAAAAAAAATGTGTAATTTGTTTTTCCTCCATTTCCACTGCTAGATTAGAAAGAATATTCTGGAGCAATGATTTGTGAAATTCTCTCTCTACCTACTCTGGTTAATGTCAATAACAAACAGACTTACAAATATTGGAGAGGGGAAGTATGTCTTGTCAAAATGTAGAGCCTTATTGTCATGACATGGTTAAATTAAACATGCAATAGTTTAAAAGAGTAGCAGAACATGCTGCTCATAGAGTTGGAAAATGAAATATGAACTGAATTCTAAGAAACAGAGAGTGTGTACCAATTAATGTGGAATGCATATCACTTTCCCATAATTAACACCACCACCAACTGATAAAATATAACATTGGTTTAAAGTAGGTGTGGGACATAGAAAGAGCTTCCCCAAAGAATGGAAAACATTGGGAGTATGCTTAGTCATAACCTGGACAATAGTGGAGCACTGGCCAATCCTTCCAATCCAGAAACGTTGCACCATAAACTTGCTGATAAGCAAAATAACCAACAGTCCTTTTTAGGACTATAAATGACAATACTTTCTAGAGGGCTTCTCTTCATATAGAGAGGAACTCTTAACTTCACTTTGCCTGAATGGAAATGTGACATCCTTTGTGTTCAAGAAGCTCTCAAACAAACTGATCAGTATCAACCAAAAGTTATTGGGATGTGTATAGTTGCAGAGGAGGCCCCAGAAGCAATACAGAAGTGTAATTTTTTTTAATAAAACCAGGAATTGGAATCCTCTCAACCTTTTAAATCTGGGGGCCAGTTCACGCTCCCTCAGACAGCTTCAGGGGCCGGACAGCCATTTTGCCCTTCCTCCACCACATGGCACTTCCTGGTGTGGTGGAGGCAGTGGGTGGCCACATCAAATGATGCCATGGGCCACATTTGGCACATGAGCTGCAGGTTGAAAATCCCTGGACTATACTGAAGAAGACGACATAGAAATCTTCATCATCAAAGTGGCTGCATATATAGTAACATTGAATTAAAAGCTACCTCATATACCATTCTTATTCAAGAAGCTATCTAATATGAAGAACTAAAATACTCACTTTATGATTGGAGGTTTCAAAAGACCAATCATCCTACAATTTGAAAAAGGAAAATGGGAAAAGATAACATCAATACTAGATGCAGTTATATACTGTATAAGATTAGTAAGGGTAGTGGTCACCCTTGCTCGAAAGCCAGTCATATCTGACTCTAGGGTTCAATGCTCATCTCTGTTTCATAGACAAAGAGCCAGCACTGTCTGCTTCTGCAGACGTGGTCACTGGAGAATGCATGGTGGTGTCTAGTTGGCAGGCATGACTAGACACCAGAGCACATGGAAAGCTGTTTACCTTCCCACCAAAGTGGTCCCTATTTATCTACTTTCAATTTCTTGCTTTTGAATTGCTAGGTTGGCAGGAGCTCATTCCATCCTGCAGTATTTGGGTATCAGTTTCAATTGAACCCTCAACTATTTTTTTTTAAAACCACACTGTATAAACACCAGTCAAAATCTTGCTGCCAGAAATAACATACTTTGGAAACTGGCTGGTTCAGACTAGGGTCACACACACACATTTTTTTTTTAAATAAGAACAACAATTTTGCCCCTGTGCTACTCCACACCTCTTAAATTCTAAATATCAAAGCAAAAAAGGCTAGTTTAACCCTAATAGCAGCAACAACAACAACCTTTGCTAACAGGACAAGATACTGAGTGGACCAGCTGGAAGCTACTTAACAGACTTTAAAGTGATGTAGGAATATCTAAGAATAAGCAACTGAAAGGGGGGAAATCTTCTGTGAATGTGGAGAAATTCAATCTATGAGGCATTTCTGTGCATGTAATTTATGCCCTACCATATGTATGAAAGATCTTGTAAATGACCAAGATAACATTATTGAAGTAGCTTATTGGTCAAAAACCATCTAATTATTTTAAAATGTTAATTTGTTTTGAATGTTACCTATATTTTGTATAGACCCATAATTTTAAATTTTGCAATGCTCGGATACAAGGAAAGAAAGAAAAGAAAGCAGGTGTCAGACTATTCTATTTCCCCAACTTTGGACGGGTGGGAGTAAAAGATGTGAGGAAAGATTAGTTTGTTGTCCTCAATAGCTCAAAGATATTGACTTCATATTGTTTGTACATTCCTGCCTGGGATGATAAGAAGCAGTCTAAATCAGTGGTGCAGGATGCAAAAGATTTGAAATCTGATAGTGACGTATTCTTCAAACTCATACTTGTAAAAATAATGGCACACAGAAATAGGGCATCCCACAGATAATGTATTACTGTTAGCATTCTTTTATTCTTCTAAGGCAGGGGTGCCCAAACTAAGGCCTGGAGGCCAGAAGCGGCCCCTGATGCCAATTCATCTGGTCCACAAAGCCCTCATTTTTCCTAGAAGCGGAAGTAAAACGTGTTTTACTTCCGCTTCCAGGAGCAACGAGGGCTTCGTGGGCTGGATGAATTGGCATCAGGGGCTACCTCTGGCCCCCAGGCCAAAGAGACCGGCTCCCTGAACCACGTGACTGGTCCGTGGCCTGAAAAGTTTGGGCACCCCTGTTGTAAGGTCTGCATATAAACCCACTTGGGTTTATTTACTCAATCAAGTGGAATGCCAAAGCCAATGATTTTTTACTAGTCATGTTATCACAGCTTAAAGACTTGGGAAGACTATTTCTGGCAGCACGCAAAATGATATACATAGCGATGAGTAAATATGTCTGAGTCAAGCTAGATGTTAAAAAGGGATGTGCATGCCCAAGGATTAACCAGTTTCCCCTCCAACTGTGGTATTTCCTCAGAGATACATGCTTCAGTAATCAGATTTGCAAATGGAATTTATGTTTCCCTTCCCATTATCATTCATGAAGCAAAGCAATCAAAATGAAAGCTATGTAGGATAGGGAATTCATGTGCAGGGATGAACAAGTATCTCTCATCATTTGACATAACACATCTAAAAATGTGCCAAGCAAATGTCTAGTTAAAGGTAAACAAAGGTTTTATGTGCAGGAATCAGCTTTGAGGTGATCCACTAACAGGACAGAAATGCGGGAAATACACATTCTGTTTAACTTCTAGTTTCATGCAGAGTTGGTAGAAGAAGATTTAAATTATGCAGGCTGCAGTGTAAAGAAAGTATACCCTTGGTGTACAGGCTTGCAGTGATAATTATTCTGGGGAAAAGAAAGCAAGTTGAAAATGAGGTCCTTTATGTACCCCAGCGGGAGAAAGGTGTAACCAGAAGTGATCTGAAGCCTTTCACAGTTGCAGTCAGTTTGAAGGCTGGTTTAAATCAAAGCAGATAAACATAAAACAAAGACACAATATAAAAGAAATCAGAGGAAAATAAATTAATTCTACCACAGTACAATGCAATAAGGATATGAAAAGTGTAGTGCAGAACAATCTAGATTAAGGTATCAAATGATGTTATAGTTATAGAAAGTTAGACACAGTTATCCAATCAATAAAACATTATGTTTGATCCTAGACTTTCACCAGCCATCTAGTTGAAGCTCTCCATGTTCCAAATTACATAAGAAAAGCCAATTCAGTCCACATGTCCTTTCACCTTTTGTCTAGGGTGCCCTTGTATCCTAAAAGTAGGACCTGATTAACAGAAGTCACCTTGTGTATTTTATTCTTTGAGTGCACAAAAGGAGAAGTGCATGGAAAAGAAATCATCTGTCTAAAATAATCAAAATCTGTCAGCTGATATGCTACTTAATTCAATAGATTTCCTCTAAAGATTAGACATTTTATAACTTGAAATTATTGCCTGTGATGTTATTTTATTATGCAATTATAAACCTATCTCTGAAGAACAGAATGCAGGAAAGTGTATTTCATTTGAGGCCCACATCAAGTGTGACTAGACGTCCAAGTGATGGGGTGATGGTAATGACCTAGGAGCTCTCTTTTTAGACTCTATTATTTGACTTTTTGTCAAACTGTTGGGTCATTGAGTAAAGCAAAATGTGTAACTGTTCAGTCTATGGTCAGTACCAGACATAAGTTCCATAATAATTTTCCTTGCAATATTAGTGCAATAGTGTGAAAGGCTGACATATTTTATGGAATAAGTGCTGAATCTCAGTGTCAACATTTCAAAACTGAACTGTCTTCTTTTAATCTAGAAACCTGTACAGATCCTACAAGCTGAGAAGTAATAATCCTTGTCTGGAGTAACCTCCAATTCTACCCTAGTCTAAGGAAACATGTTAATAAACACACCTTAGATACTTTTATATCAAATGAGAAGAGAGGATTTACTTGAGAAGGCCTTGGTGCTGGGAAAGGTGGAGGGCAAAAGAAGAAGGGGCGGCCAAAAATGAGATGGCTAGATGGTATTGTGGATGCAGTGGGCACAGAGCTGGGCGGGCTAGGGAGGATGGTGGAGTACAGAGGTGCCTGGAGGACAATGGTCCATAGGGTCGCAAAGGGTTGGAATTGACTGTGCAGCAGA
Organism: Furcifer pardalis; assembly: GCA_030440675.1. Taxonomy (NCBI): domain Eukaryota; kingdom Metazoa; phylum Chordata; class Lepidosauria; order Squamata; family Chamaeleonidae; genus Furcifer; species Furcifer pardalis. The sequence goes on along the minus strand of CP126890.1, from coordinate 74,851,239 downwards.
ACAACAGATACTTTTAAATTTATATTTTTCATTGTTTATTAGGCATCATCAAAAGTGCATACCACAGATGTACTGCAGTATATTACACAATTATTCAGCTGACCACAAAGTTGTATTCATGCTTCACAGTTCATTTTATTATGGAGCTATTTGTGTAGAATAAACTTCCCCATTATAAAGTTATCAACAGTTTTAGGATCTTGTACACTAGAGAAAAAGTTAAAATTTAGAATATAAAGACCTGCTATGGTTTATCTTTCATGTTGTTGAATTTGTTTGGCAATTGTAAAAGTTCCCTTTGAAATCTCACAGAGTTCTGCCAAGACAGGAACAAGAGAAACTTCAGTTTTTTGCCCTCTTCTATTACAATATTGGTTGAAGCTTAATTGCAATTCACAGATTGGAGAAGTGAGGTCAGAAAAATCGATAAATGTGTCTCCTAAAACCTTGCAAATTGTAATAGTATGAATTTAAAAAATCCACACAATTTCCCTCCCTTTCATGACACCTAGTACATTTCAAACATTTTAATAGCATTATAAAAGGCTAGAAATAATGACACAAGTGTTTAGAGATGTTGGAGAGAACACAATGTTCAATTAAATAAATATACTCAACTAGAATAATACTATTGAATCAATGGGGATTGAGTAAATGCTGACTCATCATTCAACATGTGAGTAAATGTGTTTATTTTGTTAGACTTATGATACATATACATTTACATTAGACATACACAACCATTGTCATACATCCCAGTATTATGTGATACAATGCAGAGAAAGCCTACCTAAGTTTATTGATTACAATGATTCTGTTATGATCTCTCTTTCCTTCATTAAACAGATGCACAGTCTTACATGAAGAATTCAGGTTACAAAATGAATTATATTTCCCTATGAGCTGAAGTAAAAAAGTATTTCCTTCTGTGAAATGCACAACTGTAACTCAAAGACACAAAGGGAACATATAAGTTGAATAATAAGGTACTGTTTTTTGTGGAGCAATTGGAATAGCATTTAAAAACATAATAAGGATACATTCATTCATTAAAGCTCCAATTAAGCTTTGAAAAACTGGAGACCCAAGAGAGGGAACCAAACCTGAAAAGGGAGAAGATAAGAATTTCAATTATACTAAAAAGATTTTTGAGGTGACATTTGCTATCTGGCCTAGAGCTTTTGTGGCAAAGGCAGCTCCATCCTTAAAAATGAAAATAGAGCAGCAGAATAATTGCTAATGAGAATTTTAAAAGGCTTTTACAATGAATTCAGAACTCATGAAGGTGAATATTTAATAAATAACAATATTGGATGGAGCTTTCCAAAATATTCTAATGAAAAAATGTGTTTAAAGAGGCTATGAGTATGGTTTTGTTTTGTAAATCTATATTTTTTCTTAGTACACATATTTTTGTTGTTCAATTGCACAGACAATTCTGACCCTTTGTGACCCCATGGACCATTGCCCTCCAGGCACGCCTGTCTTCCATCCTACTCCTCAGCCTGCCCAGATTTCTGCCCATTGCATCTACAATACCATCTAGCCACCTCATTTTCTGCCACCCGTTCTTCTTTTGCCTCTACCTTTCCAAGCATCAAGGCTTTCTCAAGTGACTCTTCTGTTCTCATTTGATGTCCAAAGTACTTTAGCTTCATCTTTACTATTTGACCTTCTAAGGAGCAGTCAGGGTTGATTTCTTCTAAGATTGACCTATTTGTTTTCCTCACTGTCCAGGGTACTCTCAAAACTCTCCTCCAAAATCACATTTCAAAGGCATCTATTCTTCTCCACTCAGCTTTCCTAATTGTCCAGCTCTCACAACCATACATTACCACCAGGAATACCATTGCTTTGACTATGTGAATTTTTGTTTGAAAGGTGATGTCTCTTCTTTTCACTATGTTCCCCAGGTTTCTCATCACTTGTCTCCCAAGAATCAGTCACCTTTTTATTTCATGGCTGCAATCGCCATGTACAGTGATCTTGGATCCCAAAGAAGTAAAATTTGCCACTGCTTCTACTTCCCCATCTATTTTCCAGGGACTGATAAGGCCTGTTGCCATTATCTTCATTTTCTTGGTGTTGAGTCTCAAGCCAGCTTTTGCACTCTCTTCTTCCAACCTAATCAGGAGCTTCTTTTGGTCTTCCTCACTTTCTGCCATTAGGGTAGTATCATCTGTATATCTCAAATTGTTGATGTTTCTCCCAGCAATTTTGATCCCAAATTGCGATTCCTCCATCCCTGCATTGATCCACAGTTAAAATAAAATCTTGGAATTACAGGGCTGGAAATAGAGATACAGTACTGTAATATAGTCTTATGTGAGATGAGGTAAAAAAAAAAGGTTAGAAAATGCCAGAAAAGGCACTTGCTAATAAAAATGGATGACTAAACTTGTAGGATGTAACAGACATTCACATGTAACAGACATCAACCTGATAAAATATTATGCTTTTATTAACCCTTTAATGGCCTCACAACAGCCAGCACAAAGTAAAATATCCCAGGACAGCAATTTCTGAGTAGAATAATGCAACCAAATTCATGATACTCATGTGAATAGATGAGACTAATGCAGCTAACCACAAAATGCCTCCAGCAGCCACACACCAGTAGCTGTTACAGGAAGAATATCTGTATCACATTCAACAGCCTAAAATGTCAATTTCTGAATCAGACAGCCCAATAAATTTCGTCCATCCCATCGGACTAAAGGCTAATCATGCAAATAGTCTCAAAACATACAGCTCTAGTACCTGGGAGTTGCATTCCCAGAAAACAATTGCTATGCCCATAGCACAATATGCAGGCTAGAGAGTTGCCCTTAAGTATGCAAATAATTGTGAAAGGTAGTTGCAGTTTATCAGTTTAGATTTCTGACAAGAAGAACCTGCTCTGTTCCTAGCATTGGGGGAAGAACAAGAGAGACAGATGAAGGGATGGTGGAAGGGAAGGCAAAGGAGTAGCCCCAGACATCGCTAACTTAATCTCTACACCATCTTCATGGCCCAGTAGTTACCCTTATGTAAATAGGCCCTTAATAGTTGGGAAACACAGTGCAATGTAATGGTTACAGTGCTGAACGAGGAACAGGATCTGTAGGCGAAGGGGAGAGAGATTTATTTATTTATTTAGTGCATGGCAAGGGGCGAGAGAGAAGAAGATAAGGTAGAAACAACACTAACACAGACTGGGCAATCTGACGTCTGTCCAACTCTTTTTCCAATGAAGTAAACCAATGCATTACTATGTTGCAGCAAAAGCATCAAAGAGCCCTTTAGCATCCTAAACGCTAAAAGGTTTATTGAGCTGTTGGGGTCAGGGGCATGGGAAGGATATCTATGGCAGGCTATCTAGCCCCAGCCCAGGTCCAGGGAAATGGGGCCCATGGAGACTCCAGGAATGAATTAGATTCATATGTAGAGGTTTGGCTATATATATATATTAAAACCAAGTGTGCCCTAGGATGGTACCTTCTTTTGAGGGTAATCTCAACCATGTTTGAGGAACATTTTTCTCCTTAGCTATGGGCTCAAGCTATCAGACCCCTGTGTTCAGCTGCCTTTATTGGAGATGAGCAGGGTTTAGTGCTAAGGCATTTTCAGTCTTTGCACAGAACTGCATTTTAGTACACAAAATATTCTTCTTATGCTTCTCTCCCCCTCTTAGCTACTTCATCCCCATTTTAAATCTCATTGATAGGTATACAGTTGTACCTCGCTTAAAGAGCATTATGCGTTCCACAGGATTGCTCTTTAAGCGAGTTTGCTCTTTAAGCTAAACACCATTGTAAGTGACCAATTGTGACTGCTGGGGGGGGGGGAATTGCAATCCCGATTTATTTTTTAGGCAAGTTTTTGATTGGTTTTATTTGTTAAGTGAAGCGAACATTCAGAGAAAATTCTGCTCTTTAAGCGAGTTACTCTTTAAGCAAAGCACTCTTTATGCAAGGTTTGACTGTACTACAGGAAGGATAGAGATGAGAAACAACAGGAAAATTGTCAATTTGCAGTACTTCTCTCCACTCATTGCAAAGTACTGGTTAAAATGTTGGTCTGCCTTGTAGAGATCATGTTAAGGACTGCTTAGTCTTCACAACTCCCTCATGTTTACTGTGGCAATACTTATGGACAGGAAGGATTACCAGCTGCACACCATTGCCCAGTGAACCTGTGAGTGTGCTTGCCATTATTTCCACTCTTCAGGGCAGCTTCTTCTGTGCCCACCTATAGGCTAACCTATGGGAAACAAAAACTACACATCTTGGTGAATGGTTGGATTCTGAAGAATGCCTTCCACTGGGACGAGATACTGGCCGGACCATCTAGAAGTCACTCAATAAATGTTGAGACAAGCAAAATAGGCTACTTCAAACCTGGACAAAACTTGTGTGTAAGCAGAGAAATGCAACTGATGAAGCATTTATGTGCATGCAATTTATGCCACATGTCCACGGAAACATCTACAAATGCAGGCAGTGCTGACTCTTTTTCTATAAACGGTGATGAGCACTGAACCGTAGAGTCAGACATGACAGGCTTTTGAGCAAGGATGACTTTTACCTTTACCTAATTTATACCCTATTATGAGTACAAAGGAAGATCCAGCAAATGGCTGAGATAATGTTATTTAAGTAGCCCTCTCCAAATAGCCTAATAATTCCAACATTTTAATTTGTTTGAATTTTGTATACATAATTTTAAATTGTGCAATGCTCTGAAACAAAGAAAAATCACCCATACAGAGTAATTGTGTGCCATCAAGTCTCTTCTGACTTATGGTGGCTCTTTCCAGGATTTCCCAGATAGAGAATACACAGGTATTCTCTATCTGGACACACTATCTAAGGCCTGAAAGTTGCAATTCTGGAACAGAGAAATTACAAAACTAGGATTGAAAGGGAGACAGCAGAAATCAAATACATCCATCTGTTAGATACCCATCCAAGGGGGCTAAATATTAGTGAAGGGTTTCTGGGACATTATCAAATTTGATACACAGATTGCTATATGATTTTATATTACAACTTTCCTGCCAGTTCTCTTTAGTAAAACAGAAAGAAACCAGGTACAGGTGTCCCCCCCCCCCCAACATACAGGTCACAAGTTGTTCAGATACCGTAGTGGGCTTACTAAGCAACCTTGAGATTGAAAGGGAGTCATTTAGAGTTTATCTGAATAATCTATTGTTGCTAATGGCTGGGTGAAACCGCAATCTTGTGCTCGCTTGTCTGTCATCTTGCTTGACCACACCCCTTCTCCCGTCCAGCCTCTGAATTTGGTATATAAAGAACATGCCTGTAAGTTTCATTCTTTGTCTGATGAAGTGGACTTGAGCCATGAAAGCTAGTCTTTAAAGTGCTACTGTGTTTTTATTTTATTTTGTTTTGTTTATTTTGTTTTGTTTTGTTTTGTTTTCTGAGATGCCTGAACCACAGACTAACATGGCTACTATTCCAAAAAATACACAGGTATGGTTTACTATCCCTTCTTCTGGGGCACTCTGGGACTGTGCAGTTTGACCAAGGATATAGAGGCTTCCTCTTCTCTCAGGAGGCACAGTAGGGAATTGAATTCTTCTATACCTAAACCACTGAGCTATCCAGCCAGTTTGGCCATAGACAGATGGCATGTATCTACTACTTAAAGAACTGGGTGATTTTATCCATGATGCATTGTTGATGTTGTTCATTACTTTTCTGCACAATTCAACATCATTGCTCCTGATCTGCAGAGGAAAATGCCTATTATTTGTTTTCCCTTACTGCTTTTTGGCCAGCATTTCAAAATTAGTTGGATCACTGGGGATTCCACACTTGCTCTACATTCCTGGGTATATATTTTCTTTATTTGTATCTGAAATGTAAAGTGAAAAAACATTAAAGGTGTGGGCTTTGGGGACAGCATTTATACTGAAATCAATGGAGCTTAAGCGCTTGAATGGAAACATATTTACTTGAAGCAGGTTAAATGGGACTTAACTTCCTGGTAAGTATACTTATGATTACAAGCCTCATCTCATTTATTTCAATGGGAATTAAGTATACTGTATCAAGATTTCTCTGGCTTGTGCCCAATGAAGTATGGCTTAACACTATAATGTTATTGGGATATGTCAGTTTTAAAATGAATACACACAACTCAGAGATTGCAAAGAACACAAAACATTTCCCTAGTGTCTCACAAAGAGATGGCTATGACAGTTCTTGCTTACAGCACAAGAGTGAGACAATAAGATTTTCCCCCACACAATGGGGCTTCAGTCTTTTGAGCAAAAGGCAGCACAAAAGTACAGTAATGCATTTTTCCTATGCACACCCATGAAAAGATGTAAAAGGAAGCAAGCAGAAAAAGAGGACTGAGTAAAGAAAAAGACACAAACAAACCATCCAATGCTGTTTGTTAGCTAACAAAAGAAACAATTTACCACATTTTCTGAGAGTATGGCAGAAATCTGCAAACATCAGTACAGTAGTGCCTCGCTTAAAGAGCATAATGCGTTCCACGGGATTGCTCTTTAAGCGAGTTTGCTCTTTAAGCGAAACACCATTGTAAATGACCAATTGTGTGTGTGGGAGGGATTGTGAACCCCGATTTATTTGTTAAGCGAGTTTTTGGTTGGTTTTATTTGTTAAGCAAAGTGAACATTCAGAGAAAATCCTGCTCTTTAAGCGAGTTACTCTTTAAGCGAAACACTCTTTATGCGAGGTTTGACTGTATATTACTTTAGGAACATAAAATATGACTGTACAATTTGATCTGGTGTAAGACTATTACAACTGGTATATTAAAAATTACATGTATTCAAATAATTATTACAAATGGAATTGACTTTTGTTTTTTAATGTTTATTTGTAATTGTAACAAGTGGAGCAACAATCTCCCAAATGGTAAGGTTTCATTAGCTTACGTGGAACAGGTGAATTAAAAAGTTTGTTTTAAGCTCCGGCTACTGCTTTTAAAGATGAGCACATTTCCCCCCATAAAGTATGCTTAACACAACATGTTGCTCAATCCTTATAAGCATCTGTAAAAAAACTAATCTGAAGAAATGGACTTGATCCACAAAAGCTCACAGTAAAAATATAGCAGTTAGTCTTTATTTTATTTTTGAAATAAATTTTATTAAGATTTTTAACAGGTACTACTACTACTACTACTACTACTACTACTACTACTACTACTACTACTACTAATAATAATAATAATAATAATAATAATAATAATAATAATAATAATAATAATAATAATAATAATAATAATAATATGGTCTTCCAATTTTCACACAATATAAATACATAAAACACCCTAGTGCACTAACCTTATGTCCTTGAATCTACCAGTTGTCTTCCATTAACTTATTTATTGTGCCAAAAACTCCAGTACAGACTTGTCTCCTTTATTTTTTTCCAATGTTTACTGCAGAGTAGTCTTTAAAGTGCTGCAGTGTTTTTGTTTTTCTTTTCTGATATGTGAAAAACTAGACACTTATTACTATCTGCTGTTAAAAATAGGTACCACATAGAAAGAAATAATATGTTCTGATTTTTACAGTCATGTGGACAAAATTACTTAATTAATATTATCCCTCATGTTGGAAATAGACATAGCACAGTATTCCTAATAAGGTTGCTCTCAAACTGGGAGACTCGTCTCCACTTATCTATCTTCTTATTTTCAAGCATACTGAACTAAATGTTACATATCAACCTATTTTTTATCACACCATGTGACCACATTATTTGTCTTCCTGCCTCTACTTCACACAGCTGTCTATTGCTACTGGGTGTGAAAACCGTCAAAATGATCCTTGAAAACCTGTCTCAATGTTATAGATGGCTGTGAGTGATGTTAACAGGTTAGGACTATTATTTCCACCAGTTTCATGTCAAGCATGACATCTAGTTTTCTCCTCACAAAAGATTCAGGAAAGGAAAGTATTGAATCAGTTGTAGTTCCTCTAGCATGAGGACACTAACAGTATCATTTACCTCCTAGGAACAGTGATACAGTAAATCATCATATAAAATCAGTTACCTAAGCTACATGTAGTTGGTAACTGTGGTAGTCAGATGCTCAGTGGATTGGAGAAGCTGACTGTGAAGCTAGGGATTCAATTTCTCAGGATGCCTTCTGAAGTCAGTCAGAGTATGTGTGATAGATGGGGTTATTTGTCCTGCCTGTATGGCCTTAGGCAAGCTAGATGGCCCCAGCACCACCAGAAGCAAAAATGATAAACAACCTTGGAGTACTTTATACCTAGAAAACACTGAGAGTATCACAATAAGTTACTATATGATTGACAGCACATAATTAATATTAGTTAACTGTGGTTCAGTTTACTCCAGGACAGGAAAACTAAAAATTCTCATGCTTCATCCCGGTAAATGCCAAATTAGAGTTGCCAATTCCATCATGATTTTTAGGAATGGGTAATCTTTGCTCCACATGGGGATTCTTTCTCCAGTTTTCCTGCACATGGAAAAAGAGAGAGAAACAAAGATATATGTTCTGAATCTACAATAGTAGCTCTGCATGGGTCCAGGGGGGCATGGTTATGTATCAAGTACTAACAACAAAAATGCATGCATATCAAAGAAGGACTCCATATTGCATGTGTGCACATGTGTATGTTTAGCTTGACAAAAGGAAAAGCCCAAATCAATTCCCTCGGCCTGGTTTCGACAATTAAACAAATGTGTTGTCTCAGTCTCACCATGGTGCTAGCATCTTTTGTAAGGGCTTCAAAGTCCTTGACAAGTCAGTCATGCATAAGACATGGGTGAAATGTTTCACATATCAAGATGTGACTAATAAATCAACATCACTAACAGTAACACTTGACGTCTTTAACAAACCTACAAGAAGTTTTCAATAGTCACTTTGGTTTTACTCAATATGAGTTATTTATACCACCATATGGGCTGCAGTGGCTCAAGTAGCTAAGACTCTGACTGGAAGGTGAGAGGTCAGCAGTTCAATTCCCAAGTACTGCAGGATGGAATGAGCTCCCGTCTTTGTCCCAGCTCCTGGTAACCTAGTAGTTTGAAAGCAAGACATTGCAAGTAGATAAATAGGGACCACTTTGGTGGAAAGGCAAACAGTGTTCTGTGCACTCTAGTGTCTAGTCATGCCTGCCACATGACCACGGAAATGTCTACAGAAGCAGACAGCTCTGGCTCTTTGGCTTTGAAACAGAGATGAGCACTGAACCCTAGAGTCGTATCCGACTGGCTTTTGAGCAAGGGAAACCTTTACATTTTACCTTTATATCACCATATAGTTTAAGTTCAAATTAGGTGTTTCATAGAAGTACTATTAATAGGCCAACATGACTATTACTATAAAGTTGAAAGTGGAAATTTAGCCTCTTCCTCCTCCTCCTCCTCCTTCAAGTGCCGTATCCCTTCCGGATATTGGCTATCATCATGCCAATAGTCTTCCCGTTCTTAAATCCTCAGAACAGTTCTTCTGAGGACATGCCACACCAGTCTCTTAGGTTCTGCAGCCATGAAATCTGTCTATGTGCTAGACCTCTCTTCCCAGGGATCTTTCCTTGCAGAGTGAGTTGGAACATTCTATAATTTATTTTGTTCCTCATTATATGGCCAAAGTATTGGAGCTTAGCAACTTAGCTAATAAAGAGACAGTCACAGCAGACCTTTAAATACTATGGTTGTATTTAATTAGTGCAATGTCATCAAAGTCCTCCCCCCCCCTCCCGGGCTTTATCTAGTTATTTTGGTTAAAAACAGAGCAATGCTTTTTTCCTAGTCTATGGGATCCAAAATTAGCTCCTGTAAATTGAAAATACAAGACCTAACAAAATGAACATTACATGTTTTGCTCATATTAATTACTCTTGAATTAGAGTATGTAAAGATAAGAGATTCACAACTATGCATATTGCCTACTTAAAGATGTTGGTCTGTCAGGATTTGCTGTTCTCCTCTAAGTCCTTTAGGACTGGACCTTCACCCTACTGCACCTGAGAGCCCTGGCGAAGGTTCTGGACCATCATAGGCTCCACCTGGAGATCCCAGGTGGCTTAGTTATATAAGAACCAGCCCTTCCTCCCAGAAGATGCCTCAGAAATGAAAGTCAGTGGATTTGAAATTTCTTGAGCTCAATTTCTTTCTTTGTTCGGAGTTTTCAGAAGTTTTGTCCTGTTCCTGGCTCCTGTGGATTGTTTTTTCACCTTGCCTGGCAGTGGTTCCTGAGGATTTACTGCCATGGCTATTCTCCTGATCATCTTACTTCTGGCTCATTTGAACTATGCTTTCAACATTTGGACTTATCCTGCATCTCTGGTTTCACTTGTCATTGGACTCGGGACTGATATTTTGTTGTTATTCTGCCTGTTACTTGGTTGTCCTGTGTCCTGGCATTTGTGTTGCCTGCCATCTGCCCACTACCTGGACTCTGACACGGTCAAGTAAACCACAGGAAAAGAAAATGGCCTTTGGCATATGGATTGGCTTGTATGAAAGAATCTTTCATTTTCTTTCTACAGACAAAGAATATGAGAAGAATCCAGCAGGATCAGATCAAAGAGCTACTTCAGCACCACAGTGGGTTAAGAAAGCCTCCTGGAACCCTCCATGAAAGACCTTATGCAATCTTGTTGTTTGTGTTCCTCTTTATTCAGAACCCTAATGTCTCTGTTACTAGTAACAATATATAACTTCTATGATTAGCAGCTTATTCCATGACAGGCCACAAGTATCAGGGCTTTATTGTCTTAAGCTAGTCCTTATTTACAAAACAGCTAGTTATTTTGTGGGACAAGCTGTTCTTTCATAGTGTGAAATAGATCAATCTGCTTCACAACAGGGAGCAGGCAGAGGTTGTGCATCTGAATATGTTCATCAAATGTTCTTAGAAATCTGAGAAGGCAACATGGAATAATAAGAGGTGAACTTCCACATTATCTCCCACAAACATTCTGTGGGCTACATTTAGGATCTACATTTGGTACTTGGAGATCTGTGAAATGCTGATTGATCTTTAGTTCTAGTCCAGGTATTCTCAACTTCTGGCCTATGGGCCAAACCCAGCCCCAAAGCCATTTCATCAGGCTTGCGACATCCTTGTCAATCTCGGAAGCAGAAAAAACTGCATGCCGTGCATGCACAGAATGCCACCAAACGTGTTCTGTGCATGTGCGGTGCACATTTTATTTCTGCTTCTGGGTGGGCGGAAACACATGACTGGCTTGATCAGCTGCCCAGGAAGTGTGGTCAGGCCCACATCCCAAAAGGGTTGAGAAAGCCTATTCGAGCCTCTTCAATCTCTGCCTGGGACAAATGGTCCCTAGATTTATTAGACTTTCATCTTCTACTGCCTCCCCTTCCAGTGCAATCATCACACTTCTTCACAGCCCTCTGATTGCATCCACAGTCACCGCAACTGCAATTGCATTACCCCCAAAAGTAATTTCAGAATACTGTTGGAAAAATTTGTTTTGCATTTGAAACAAGGCTCAAATAAAAAAAAAAGGAGTCTACCTTAAACAGTGTTATTTGTATACATAAATGTTTATTATTTGATGTGGTAGTAGAGTAGACGTTGTGTTAAAGGAAGTAAGACTGTTGTTGTTCGACAAGCTATTCTCTCAATTTTAGCTCCTTCTTACCTTAAACCATGGTAATGATAAAGCCCAACTAACATAAAGGGTTTATTGCAAGGATTATTTAGACAATTACATGAAGTATTTTGAATGCTTGAAATATCTAATATTCATGCAGGGAGGTCACCTTATGCTTTATCCACAGAAGGTTTTTTCCTCCCTTTCTCTTTTTCATAATGTAATTCTTTCATTTATCAGGGCTCTTAATTATCATCAAGGACTTAGAAACTGCAGGTTTAGGCATTGCTTGATATGGAAATGAGATGCAGGACATGAATGTCTAATGCCATGTGTTTCTGCTCCTGAGGTGAAAACCTCACACCCGTATAGATGACTTTTATAAGTCTACAAAATAGCTCATTAGTGCCCAGTGGCCTAGTGTCAACTGCTTAGTAGGGATGACAAGAATGAATGTGTTTCCGTTTATTAGCTAGAGTGCCTACAATTTTTCACTTTTAATACCTGCTTCTGAAAATCTCCTCAGAGCTCACCCCAGTATAATTTAAAAAGTAACTAGTGTGATTAGAAAAACTAATGCTGTCTGACTCATGGTCTACCAGAGTGAACTTTCAAAAAGACAGGAGCTGTAAAATAAAATAAAGAGGGGTTTCTAAAAGCATAAAACCTAATGGAACATGAGGTTATTTTAAATATACAAAATCTGCATGCTTGAGAAAGAGGATTGATGATGTGCTGTCAACTCATTTCTGAGTTATGGTGATGACCCTCATAGGGTTTTCTGGATTTAAAGCACTTCAAAGTGGGTTCCCCATTCCCTTCGTCTGGTGGAGGTCTGAGATGATCCAAGTCTACAAGAGAGGCAAGGCAAGTAGACCCTCCCTCAGAAAGTGCAGCAGCCAGGTACTCAATCCATGAGTGATGTCACCTACTTTTCTCAGTAGTTCCCAAGTAATCATGTTTCCTTGGTAAACTTGCATTGGACTACTGTCCAAATTACTAGGGCTTGGGTTTTCCCCCCCAATCCATTTCATAATTTTGTCATTTGCCTTTATTCTGCACCAGATGTGGATTAGATCAGGGATCATTAACATACAGGCTGAAATACCGTTCACATAACTGTGCCTGAGGATGGCTATTGGTATAATCAGCTGGCTTTAGAAGGCATGAGAGCCATAGGACTAAAAGAGGAATGAGTTTAATTACCAAAAATTGTCGCTGTTATGATGAAGTTACTGATGGTAGCAGTAGCGTTGCATGGGGAGCAGGCAGGGGGCCCTGCCCCAGGTGGCATTTTTTGGGTGTATGGATGTTCTTGGATTAAAATTCCCAGAAGCCCTAGCGGGAGCGGGTGCTGACATCCTAAGCACTACCCGGGGGGGGCGGCGGTGGGGGCGGCGGCAAATTTGGCTTACATGCCGGGCGGCTGAATCCCACGCTATGCTACTGGATGGTGGCTATTTTCAATAACTCAAGACTTCTTCCTGTTGAACTTACAGCAGGCAAACACACCATGTGTTTTGTTTGCTTTGCATGCTAATGTTGAAAAAGAAAAGGCCAGCATATAACAAGCATAGTCATTGCCTGTTTTGAAAAAACAATCAGCAGGCTAACGGTTTCTTTCATCCAAAATTAACTCCCTTTCCACTTTGTATATACACTGGGCTCTGTGTGGGTGGTGTAGTGTAGTTTAGGTTAGTTCTGTCCATTCTATCAGAGTGTTCAGTTGTTTAGCCTAGTTCTTTCTTACTCAAAGTGTTTTAGTCTCAATAAGTTAGCAACTCAGTACCCTCTTACAACCATCATTTGCTTGAGACATTTTTCTTACTGCTTTTATTGCAACCAAGGTGAAGTGAGCTGCTGTATTATTTTTTCTACTATCTATCTGGCAACTTTGTTTGAACAAAAGGCTTGTAGAAAAACTCCTTTTTTTCTTATGTTAAAGCTATGCCTGAGCATTTGTTCAATAGGAACTAAGGAAAAGGAAAAGGGGAATTGAGGAAGGTTTGCATTTCAAAATATTCAGCCATAATCATTTGGGACATGTTAGTTACTCCACTATGCAAAGATTATCCAACTTCTTTCCATCCCAGTTCCCATGGATTACACACAATGAAAGGGATTTGCACAGGAGCCATGGGAAATGAAAGGCATAAGAAGGAATTGTGTAATTTCTGAAAATTACTCCTGCTATCATCAGTTTTCACAGATTTAGTGATGCCAACAGGATTACAGCCATAGTTTTTGCCTTTTGTGAAGTCCTCCAGGTTCTTATCATATAGCTGTAGCTAATGAATGTGTTATTGGAACTGTGATGGCAATACAATTTCCAATTTGTTCCCTTTGAAACAAGGGCATACTCCCCATACAATTTGCTTTCTCAAATTATCTGGAAGTGTAACTCAATTTCTCAATAGGGGCCACATTTATAAAAGCATTATGTCCAGAGCTATAATATGTATAAACCAATATATACTGGTAATCATAATTTCACTAGTACTAAGACTCCAACTCATAGAGAAACCACTAAGTGCACAGCCAGAGGACAGAATACTGTTGGAAATTTCTGCATGCATAAGTGAAATTGCAAAAGTTGTGACAGCAGATTGTTGATCACTGATGAGGTTCTTGTTATACTACTAGTTGAGTACCCAATCATGTGACAGACATAATCAAGAATGCAACTGGTATTAGTAGCACTTTGGTACTGCAACCTGTGCAGTTTCATTTAATATACATACATTGCCCATTCCCTTCATCTGGTGGAGGTCTGAGATGGTCTAAGACTACAAGAGAGGCAAGGCAACATGCCTGGTCCCATTCAGCTCTCCTTCATGACTTTTATTTCCTGCAGGTGGTTGCAAAGACGCATTCCCACCTCTTTGCTTAGATGGTTCACATTACTAAGCTTCTCTCCCCACCTTGGGATGGCCAATAAGCCTTAGCACCCACCTGAGGTCCAGCAGGTGCCATTTCTGACAGGTCTTTCAGGGGTGTGGTTCAAGAGCATACTTAAATACCCAAGTCTCAGAAAGTCAGTTCCATATACCCAGTGGAAAGTTGGCCCTGACTGCAACCAAAATAGCTATTAAATCTATATGTCCCGACACAGAGATTACTCTAGAAAAGAGGCAACTGCATTAACCTGTGTCCACCATCATGTGTAAAATCATATGATTATTTTGTTATAATCATATATTTCAAAGTTGCTATAAAGTAGTTTCTGTATATATCATCAGGGTCAAATAAGCAGTTGTTCCACTCTCTCATGTAGTCAAGACTTTCACTCTTAGTGTTGTTAAAACATAATTGATGTCTGGATAAAAATAAAAGCCATGTATAAGAATCTTTTTAACCCCTGTTGAGAATTATTCGCACTCCTCTCAATTATATTGCTGTGCCTCAGCTCTGTAGGTGTTATGTGAAAGTGCTTTCTGATGCCCTTGAACCTCAAAGGGTAATTCAGAACATTCTCTGACAACTCAGGTCATGTTGAGTTAGGAATTTATTTAATCCCTTTTAGTGCACAAAAGGACAAGCAAAATATGAGTTAAAATCAATTCACCCTTGTTCTTATAGTTAGTTCTTTGTAAAGAAATCATTCTTGAACCATTTCAGGTAAAAAATAGAGGTTCCATGATAAATTGCTACATTTCTAACAAGTCACACATAGGAACTTCATATTTTACCCCTTGCCATGTGTGGTTCAAATATGTCAGTTCTGCCCTCCTTTGCCCAGTTTCCTCTTCGTAGTTTAATCACCTTTTCTTGAAATGAGTTTCCCCCCTTCCATCAAACTTACTTCAAAATGACCTGCTGTCACTTTTAAATGGCAACACTTTTCAACACATAGTGTTCCATCCTAATTAATAGGATTTTTCTGTAACAGTGTGTAAAGATAATTATGACCAAATCTGCTATTACAAAGCTTTTTAAAATGGTGTATTTAAAAAGACTCCCTTTGAAGTTGACTACTCAGCAGGGATGTAAAGAAATAGTGGCACCAGCCTGTATCTGATGGCCAATCTACATAGTTTTGTTAACAAAAGCAAAAGAGCAGTGAGAAAGAAAGAATGATGACTTCCTTACTTTTCATAATAAGAACAAGAATGAAATATATTCAGTTACTACTGAATTATTAGAGTGTTAAATTTTATTTTCTAAAAAAAAGATCAGAATTCTGCCTATTAATATATATATATATATATTTAAAAATCAGAGATGAAACCCCCCCCCCATGTTTTGATTTAGATAAATCCCAAATTAAACCCGAATCTGATTCAATCAAGTTGAATTGGACATTGCAGATGGCTGAACTGATGCTGAACTTCTCTATAAAGACCTTCTTTTACACTCTTTAGGATGAATCGTTGGCACTGCATTTCCCACAATCTTTTGTCACTGGCAATACAAGCTGGATATTCTGAGAGTCAAAGTCCAAAGCATCTGGAGTGCCAATGGTTTATTACCTTGGATCAGTTTTGATCTGCAGAAACATAAAGTCACATTTAATATTTTCTCAGAAACTTTGTAAGTGGAAAGGTTATAGCAGAGAATGGGAAGGAAACTTGCAATTCTGTGAATAGCAGCTTTACCTTCTCATCATAGTGATTGTACTAGAGCAGTGACGGCAAACCTTGGCATTCCAGTTGTTCTTGAACTTCAATTCCCAGAAGTCCTGATCACCAGGAGTATTGACTTGGGCTTCTGGTAATTGAAGTCCAAGAACATCTGAAGTGCCAAGGTTCGCCATAACGCTACTAGAGTCTCCAAGGCCAATGCTTTTAGGGAGTGATGTGGTGCAAAATATTGTATGACTGAACCAGAAGTCCATTTATTTATTTGTTTGTTTATTCCTCACTTTTTTCTACTTCACTTTGAGAATATAAGGAATGGTTGGGGGAATCACATGGAACT
Source organism: Furcifer pardalis (assembly GCA_030440675.1). NCBI lineage: Eukaryota > Metazoa > Chordata > Lepidosauria > Squamata > Chamaeleonidae > Furcifer > Furcifer pardalis. Next base: position 74,834,732 of record CP126890.1, on the reverse strand, counting down.
TCAGCTTGAATAGCCTTGTGTCTGCTTGGCAAGTGGTACAAAGTGAAGTCTTTCTTGGGACAGGAATCTTTATGCTTCATCCCCTCCCCATTCTTTTAAATTTGATAGTGGTTTGCTGATGACTAAGCAAAACCCAGAACACTCTTAAACATATTTTAATGCTTCATAATTCTGTATTCCCTGTGGCTAGGCTTGTGAAATTCTACAAATGTATTGCTTGCAGACACTTTTAAGATAAATGGCATTATTGTATAAATTGCTGAAAAAAACATGCACAGAACAAGGAGAAGAAAATCATCTGCCTCTAAATTGAATACTGTTGAAAACAGTAATAAAAATGATTAATATATACATTTTTATCCCACCTTCCTACTACTAGGTATTATTATTATTATTATTATTATTATTATTATTATTATTATTATTATTATTATTATTATTATTATTATTATTATTATTATTATTATTATTATTATTAATTCAATTTATATGCCACCCTACTGAGTAAAAACAGGTAGTATTCAATGCACATAAAATTATCATAAAAATATAATAAAAATGAATTAAGCCATTAAATCACTGAAATGAAATAAAACACAGCCATAAAAACCATTATAGTCAATGGCTGGAATCCTGTTGCATAATTACAGAAACAGTATGAATTTTGCAAGTGAATTGCTGTAAATTAAGAACTCTATAGACATTATCTATCACATACTATATTGCACGGATTAAGAATGTAACATATATGGTTTGTATTTCTTATTTTATGGTAACTTACCTCCACAATATGCCAGGGGTCAGCAACCTATGGCCCATGGTCTGGATCTGACCCATGGCACCAAATAATCCAGCCCACAACCTCACTCCAGCCACCGCTGCTGCTATCAGCTGTGGACTCATTTTACGGCTGCCATAAATGTGTTTACGGCAGTGTTTATGGCGGGGACCCACCAGGAAAGCCCTCTCAGCTGTCCGAGGGAGTGTGACCCTGACCTAAAAAGTTTGCCAACCCCCAGTTTGCAAAACTGGAATTTAATCAATCTCAGGTAACAGTTAAAATCATCACAATAAATTAAAAAATATATTATAAGCCAGTTTAAAAAATATGTGTCTTCCTACTAGTTGAAAAAGTTCAAATTGATCACAATTTGGGGAGAGTATTTCACAATATGGGGGCTACTCTAGAGAAGGTCTTCATTCATTCATTTCATTCATTTATTCGATTTGTATACCGCCCTACTCGGTACAACCGACTCAGGGTGGTTTACAGAAACCATACATATAAGACAATCAAAAGTAATATAACATAATCAGAGGTCATACAGTATAATACAATAAATATAACAATGCAGTACAGCAGTGCAATAAAACAAACCACACTGCAAAATAAGGTTACAAAATACAGTGCAATAAAACAAAACCACATTTACATGTATTTCCAATGTGCACCTCTCTTAATGGAATCCCCATCAATCCGAAGCACATCTGCCATTGAAGCCTGGAAGCCATCCTGCTTTGTAAAAAAAAATGTGTGCAATAATCATCATTGTCAGTTACTGTCTGGAGCACATGGGGCAGCAAGTGTTCTCCATTGATCTCAGTCACTCACAACAGCTTTGGCATCCATCGTCCCAACAAACATTAATGGTTTCAAAATCGTACTTAAATGTTGACTTTGAATTGGCCAGAGAGGAGGCCTGTGGCCTCAATGGAGCCATTCGGGATGAGCTGTAAGTGGAGCACTGGTTTACTGTGTGTGTTGTATGGGGGAGGGATATAAAATGGACTGCTACTTCACATTTATTTTTAAGAACAGAGCCTGGCAAACTCCATGCCATGAAAATTTGGACTTTCATTGATGATTTTCCTACCTTTGCCTGAAGAAGTGATCTTAAATCAAGAAAGCTTGCAATGTTTTTTTTTAGTGATCCAAAAAAGTATCACCTTCTTCTTCTACATTTGCTTAAGTGTTTTGCATCAAGATTTTAAAGGCCAGACCAATGTCCTCTTTCTTCCAAGAGGTATCCATCATATTTCAACTTTCAGATGATAATATTTGAGCATACATAAAATATGGCCAACAAGTTGCATCTGATGTTCATTCACAACTCTTGACAAGTGTTCAGAATCTGATATTTGTAGTATCTCTTCATTAGTGATATAGTCGTGATATGAGACATGGAGAATTCTTCTCAGGCAATGTTGTTGAAAACCATTTAACCATTTTGGTTGGGCATGTCCATGTTTCACAGGTGCATATTGCAGTTGGTATGGCAATGCTCTTGAAGAGTTTTATCTGTCTGGTAATACTTATGACAACCACATCAGCACAAAATGCCCAAACTAGGACACAATAAGGCCATGGGATAAAGCTGTCTGCCTTTTGGATCTCAATAACTGTGGGACACTTATGCTGATTGAACTGGCAGGTATGCATTTCACCACCTTTGCAGAGACCCTGCCATGGCATAAGGCCATGTATGAAAAAAATGTGACCAGCCTTCCCTCCCCATTGTTCAATGACAGAGGAAGGGTGAAAAGATTTTTGTGTTGCTGCTCAAGCAAATTGCTACAGACCTCGACAGGTCTTGCAAAGGCAAAACCTCCACTATTCCATTAACTTGCCAGCAAGTATGAAGGTCCAAGGTATGGAAGGCTTACAAACCAGGCACCCCACCCAGAAAGCCAACTTGTGGTGATTCAACTGCATTCCCTGTAGCCCTGCCCCCATTCAGTTAGAGAAATTTTAAACTGCCAAAATTAAGACACTTTTTTGGCTTTGTCACTGGCAAAAATTTAATCCTAATTGGTACATGTTTCCAGTAGTAATTGGCAGATCAGCAAATGAGTCAGATTCTGCATCTCTCCACATTCACACAATGTGTTGTTGTCTGCCAGAAGCCCCCTCTTGAGCATGTTGGTCTTACATTCAGGGTCCTCCAAGTGACACAGGAGAGGTTGAGTTCCTCAGTTACATACTCCTTTAATGTTGTTCCTTTTCCAGTGAGCTCCTTCTTCTATCTTCTAATTTGGTTTCACTCTTGCATACTCTCAAGTATGTTTGCTCCTAACATAATGCTCTTCCTGGATATGAGCCAGTGGACTTGAGGCACATATCCATTCAGAGGATGTTGAGGATCATCTTCTTGCTTAGTTCTCTCAGTGTCCACTGCTGCTTCTCTCCTTAGCTTAGGTGCAGTGATATCAACAAGAGGGCATATTTTCTCAACTGGTGTAGGTTTGAGGCATATGGTCACTATACACATTGTCTCATTAACAGTGATGTCAACTTGTTTCATGTATGTGAATGCATTCAATACTGGAGCAACATACTCTGCTGCAGGGATGCTCAGGGCCAAAGCTGATGTACGCAGCATGGATGGTTGAGCTCCCTAAGAATAGTTTGTTCATTTACTTATCTGTGAGGACATTATATACAATCAATGCAGAAAACCTTACTTTGCAATGCAGACTGTTGAAAGACTTTTTGTTTCTACCTTTTCTTAGAATGTACCAAATTCACATAAAAGTACCAAGCTGCCAGAATTCAGACTTCATTTAATCTTCTGTATGCTTTATCCTTCTCATATACTTCATTTAGAATACTTTTTGTTGCTTCACTTCATTTATTTGGGCATGATAATAATAATAAAAGTTATATTATGTTACAATTGGGAAATGGCTCCCAAACATACAATAAAACCAGAGGTGTTTATTATATAATGGAAGCTCTTTGTACTACTGGAGCATGCACTAAAAGTGTCATTGCTTTTAATATACAAGAAACTGATATTATCAGACCTATATTACTTGCCACCTGGAAATGCTTCAAGAGATTATTACCAGAGTTGCAGACATTATGACTTGGAACTTATTTGAAAATAATACTATCCTGCCAGAAGATAATTCAGATACCTCTGAGAGCTGGATTCTATTTTCAATTAATCTCAAAGCACAGGAACAGGATTCCAGGAATATTAATAATGGGGATGGTTTTTGTTCTGATGATTATTGTTCTCCAATAACCTGATTCTCCTATCATTTCTAAATCATAGATTAAGTAAAACTCCACTCATATATTATGTAAAATACATGAAATAGACGCACAAGCCTTTCTACATGATTCTGAATTCTCATTTTCTATTATTCAGGATTGTGAAGAGAACCCCTACATGTAGAAGTGGCTCTCTATTTCATACAATCACTTTCTACATGGTCAATAACATTGGAATAAAGCTCCCGTCTTTGTCCCAGGTCCTGCCAACCTAGCAGTTCGAAAGCAAGAAATTGCAAGTAGATAAATAGGGACCACTTTGGTGGGAAGGCAACAGCATTCTGTGCACTCCAGTATCTAGCCATGCCTACCACATGACCATGGAAATGTCTGCAGATGCAGACAGCACTGGCTCTTTGGCTTTGAAACAGAGATGACCACTGAACCCTAGAGTCGAATACGTCTGGGTTTCGAGCAAGGGAAACCTTTACCTTTACTTTATCTCAAATACCCATGAATTCCAGTCTATTTGGGACCCAAGGGAGGGGAGGACACCTAAGCAAACATTTCATGCTTTATGTTGGGAAAAGTTACCTCAACAACTGCAGTTTTCAAAACTCTTGAGTGTGTGTAGACAGCTTGTTTATTCCAGACAGTATAGATGAATACTGGATAGACGATCAGCAGCAAAACAGCATGAATTGCTTTTCATTTTACTCTGTTCATGGTTTTTTGAAGATTCTGGGCATAGACTGTAACTCATGAGTGTCTGAGTCTGGAGTCCTAAAAAGCAGTACAGTAAAACCCCAACTTACAAATGCCTCGAGTTACATAAAATTTGACTTACATAATGATTTTTGCTCTAAAACATGACCCAATTTACATAAATGTCCCAATTTACATAACACAATTTCCTATGGGTTTGCTTTGAGTTACATAAAGATTCATTTTTCCTATGGGTTTGCTTTGAGTTACATAAAAAAAATTTTGTCCTATGGGGTTACTTTGATTTACACAAATATCATTTTCCTATGGGTTTGCTTCGAGTTAAGTAAAAAAAAATTTCTTATGGGTTTTCTTCATATTATGTAAAAATTTATTTTTCCTATGGGTTTGCTTTGAGTTAAGTAAAAAGCCGATTTACATAAAAGCCTATAGAACAGACTTTTTTGCGTAAGTATGGGTTTTACTGTAGTTCTAATTATGTGTCATCCAGTCAGTACCTGATAGAGGCTGTGCAATAAAGTAAACCACCATATTGGCATTGTACCTTTTCCTACAAATACTGTTCAGCCTAGAGCAAAAAATGTTCCAATCCTCCTCAAGATACTTCTTAAGGGAGGGAGAGATTTGTGATATAGAGTTCCTGGTAGCAAGCTTAGAATTAACAAGTACAGTACTGCAAATGTAATTGTAAATTGTTATTCACATACTCATAAAAAGTAATTTCACCCACAAATCTGGGAAAATTCCTTGCAACTACCTATTTCATTAAATAATATCAATCCATTCATCTTATGATAATTCAAAAAAAATTAATTTTATTTCTTTCTACTCTCACTCAAACCTATTTGTTTCTCCACAAGGCAGACCTTTTTTTAAAAAATAGCAAAGATCTTGTGATGCTATTTTATATACAGATATATTTTCCTTGTCAGCTATGAAAACATGGAAAGCAGGGAGAAGGCAAAAATTAATTTGGGATGCCATCACCTTAAAATGATTAAGAGCACAAATCATAGCTGTTACACTAAGTAGAAATCATTTTCAAACACAGTATTCACTTGCACATTCAAAGATGGAAAAAGACGGCACCGTTGTACGCACAAACACACCCAAGATGACTTCATGCATTGAGTGGAGGGCTTTGTAACCCTATTCACCTGAACATGGTTACAGAGTTCCTATGACTGGTAACCCTGGTAAAGCTAGGATTCCTTAGATCTCACCTAACCTATTCCTCAGACCTTAATAGATCTTTGGTGGTGTTGGGAGTGGTCAGTCCAGGGATTACATATCACATCCCTATCCTCTCTTTTGTCTTTGTACTTTCCTTCAAGTAGCAAACATAGAGAGTCTTCCATGTGCTAGAGACTCCATTTTTCCTCTTTTTTCTTCTAATTGTAACTGTAAGTAAAGATACATTTTTCTTCTTTAAATGTTTCTAAAGTTTTTTTTCCTTGCAAAGCAAGACTGGGCAAATCTTGCCACATTTCTAGGTTGCTGTTCTATTGGGTGCAAAATGCTAATTGCCTTGTGAAAAATCCAAAGAAACCTCTAAGTGCTATGATGCAGTATATAAGTTTAACTTCTTTTGCTAATTAACGGGAATAAACTAAATTTAGAATCACAAAATCATAGAATAATTGATATAGAAGTGGTTTATGAAGTCACTGAATTCAACCTGTTGCTCAATGCAGGAATCCAAATCAAAGCAGATTTGCCCAATTTTCTCTTGAATGCCTCCATTGTTGGAGTGCTCACTATCTTCCACATAAATTTGTTCCACACTCATGCTGCCCTAACAGTAGATAAATTCTTCCCAATATTCAACTTCCTGATCCAGAATTGATCCATAACCCTCCTTGTTATGACTATCTTCTTTGAAAAGTGCTATCATGACCCCCCTCACTTACCAGAAGTTAAACATGCCCAGTTTCTTCAGCCTTTCATCGTAGGGTTTAGTTTCCAGTACCTGATCATCCTTGTTGCCCATCTCTCAACTTATTCCAGTTTCTTGACATCCTTCTTACAGTACAGTGTCCAGAACTGGACACAGTACTAGAGATGTGGTCTAACTCTTGCAAAATAGAGGGGGACTAGTACCTCATAGGTTTTTGAGACTATGCAACTGTTAATGAAGCCTAAAACATTGGCCCTTTTTAAAGCCAATGGAACATTGAGTCGCCTCGGCAAGTGGGCGGCAATATAAATCCAAATAAATAAATAAATAAATAAATAAAACTGTTGGATCATATTCAGCTTGTGATTAACAACAATTCCAAGTTCCTTTTCATTCATAGTATTATTGATCCAAGTATTCCCTAGGTGTAGAACTTTGCACTTATCTGTTATTTTCCTTTTGTTGTTTCAGCCCAGTTCTCCAGCTTGTGCTCCCAATACACACTGTCCTTCTGAACTTTGAAATAAGAAGAGAGAACTTTCTCCTTCCTGATGTTTTTGTAATAGGCCTTTCTGAATGCTAGGACAGAGAAGCACATGGTTATATAAGTAGCAAGAGGTAGCTAGTAACAGGTAAAGTAAATTGCTTGTGCAAATTCTGTTGCTTGGTAGACAATGGCTTGGATCTATGCAATAGTTATTCTATTGCCAGGATGCTTATGTAATCAAAATAGTAAAAAAATGTTGCGTGTCTCAATAAAGGTACTGTCAGTTAGGAAGCTCATTAACTGTGACACTGTCTCACTTCGTTTGGTTTCAATAATCTTTATGTACTTTAGTCCCAAGGCCTAAACATTGTCTTTGAGGAAGCTGACAGTAATCCACAAAGCTGACATAGAAATAAATTCTGAAAACAAAGAGAGCCACTGATCCTTACACAATACAAATGCAAGAGCAAGTTGATACTTTTATTGGATCACCACAAAAAAAATATCAAACTCTCCAGTGACCCACCAGTATGTTGTAGATAATCCATAATCAGAAGAGATAATTGCTTGAAATCTGACTATGAGTGATTGACAAACCCTTATTTTTGCTTTCTGCACAGAATTTTGTTTATATTTCCCTACAAATTTTTCCCTTATGAATGATGTATATGAGAATTGATGGTGGGAGAGTTGTCCATCCTACAAATATGTGCAAAAAGAGTACAAGGTTATGATATTTCCATTTAAAAAAACACAAATTATCAGCTGATGCAAATTATTTATTTTATGTCTCATTTTTATTAAATTTCAATGTTCATTTAAAAAATAAATTACTAGTTTACTTGTTAAAAGGGTTGAATGGTGATAGAGGATATATGGGAAGGCATATGAGTTTCTCACAAATAGAAAAGGGTGGTATGACATGTTTAAGACGAACTAAATATTTTGTTTCACATGTCTGAGGAGTGTGGGATGATATTCAATTAACAGCCATCTGATGTGGCCTGCTGCTGCTGTTGTTTTTAACTCACGTCTAAGAAACAGAGCTTGGCACAGACACTTGCCATTACATTTTGGAACTTTCATTTATAATTTTCCTGCATTAGAAATTGGTGCACTGCATGAAAAAAGTGATCTTCTATCATTAAAGCTTGTGCAATGTTTGATTTTCAATAGAGCCTACTTTTCAGCGCACAGGACTCCCAGCCCCCCCCCCCCGGAGACTAACACCAAGTCACTTCCTGCTGCCAAAGCAAGAGGCAGAAGCAAGTGAGGTACCCTCTACTTTGCCTTCAACCTGAAGTCCCCAAACGTGAGGTGAGGTGTCTCCCACTAAACAAAACTACCCAAAGCTCCCAAACAGTTTGAATGGTGGTACCACTGCACCACAAGGATGGATGAGCAGAATCAAAGGAAAAGGAAAAACTTTACCATTCTGCCCCATCCTTGGAGGAAGTTCTCCACACTGCCACTCCATCTCCCATAACTTCAGGGAGCTCTCTGATTGCCACATTCACTTCTGGCTTTCTCTACCATGTAAGAAAGGGCCAACAATTCCTCCAACCTTGCTGCTCCCTTCCACACAGCACTGGTCTCAGGAGTTTGCCCACATGCCACTCTAGCCATCAGCAGCCACTGAGCCACAAGGAAGAGCAGGTGGAACAAAAGACTGAGAAAAGCCTCTGCCAAGACACTCCCTTGCCCAAGGCCTCTGCTTCAAGAGATTTTTTTGGGGGGAGGGGGTTCCATTTTCCTGATAGCTGCCACACTGCACTTTGAAAAGGGGTAATAAGAGCCTCCAACACTGCTGCTCCTATTGATGTGCTTACCTCTGGAAGGTCCCCACACACCACTCATGCCACCAGCTGCTGCCATGCTGTGAGAAGGTATGGGCAAATTGGCCCTGACTCAACTGCCCCACACACCAACATTTGGCCAAAAGGGAAGGTGACCACCCTGGATGCCACTGTTTGGCCTCCATAAAGGCCAAAATGGTCACAGGGGCTGCCATATTTGCAGCGGATCCTCTTTGCTGTTGTGCTTATATGGCTCAATTGGGCAGCACTATTCGCAGTCTTCATCAAATGCCACCAAAGGAAAGAGGCCAGCTTTGGGGCAGGGGCAGCCTTAAAAACCTAAATCCCCACCACCAAAGTAGTCAGTCAGTGATGCTGCTGCATCAATGACTTGTCTCACCTCTTCGGCATGAGAGGTGGATAGGTGGAAATGATTCCCCTCTCTCTTAGCTGCTTAGTAGCAGGATTGCAGAGTAGGAAACATAAAAAAGAAACTGCCCCAGAAGTGTCTGGAATCACTGACATCCTCCTTAGAATGTTTCCTATTTCTTTTCAATCATGCTGTTCTCCTTACAATTCCTGGTCGAGAGGAACATTTTTCATAGGTAGAATAGGTTTGTGTTTGCAAGATGCCTCTTCAGAAGGAAAGCATTTTGGCCTGGCTCAATCTTGAATGGTCATTTAGGTCCTGTCAGCTTTACAAAAGGCTTCTGCTCCTACTGGATATGAAACCAATTAAATTGAGTTGTATAGACCACACACAGCTGCCTGCATTTATGGATTGTTCTTCTGGGCATGGCTGTCATGTTTGTTATGAGCGCCTGAACTTTACCATTTATCACTATAGCAGTTAGGAACAGAGGCACACCACCTGGTGGTGAAACAAAAACCAAAATACTCAGTATCACAAACTTTCTTTGCTCTTTCAAGAAACTCCACAGTGCAATTAATAAATATATCAAATAATTCTCACTCAATGAGGGGCAACATCAAGAGCGGGGGGGGGGGACTAATATGAAGTGCTCTATAGTACATGATTCTGGGCACTGATATAGGGGTGAAGTTGCTTCTTCTTCTCTATGCTATTCACCAAGGCCATGTTCTCTCCTACCTTACCATAAATATAAAGAAAATGCCACAGCCACAGCTAAAACCTGAATAAGTCTAGGGAGACATTCAATCATAGGCTGAATGCAGGCACGTCCATAAGAAGTAATCCATCCAAGTGGCAGCAGCAGTGGTGAGAATCAGCAGGTTCACCCCAGTTTACCAGAACTGGTAGCAGAAATTCTGGCTGGCCCCACCTATCTAAGTTTTGAAATAAAGTAGTCCTAATTTGGGTGCAACACAGGGATTTCCCCCTGGTCACACCCACCATACCACATCCACAGAATAGGTAATATATATACTTTAATCCTACCACTGGGATCAGGTCTGGCCTCCCCAAAGCCTACATGCAGGTATGTCATAGTATTATCTGGCCCTACCTTGCCTCCTTTCTGCTAGAAGAGAGGAAAAACTTCCATGTCCAGCAATGCTGCTTAACAGCAGACTTCAGAAAAGGTCTTCTCATTTGAAATTTAGTACAAAATTTTACAGATTGTCCAAAAAACAACAAATAAGACAGCACACATTACTGCCAAAAAAATTGGTCACCAAACAATTCTGAATCCTTTTCCAAATGCCAGCCAGCATATTTTCTGCTCATCTAACTTCTGGAAATGCAAATATTGGCATTCAGCATTGAGTGCTGGTCTTATGTATATATTGAGGTCACAAGAATGATTTTAACTTCCATGGCAGCTATTATTGCCTGCTTGGAAGTCAGCACTCCTGTTCTCAATGATGTGAAATATCCTCTCTCATAACAATGTTAATTTGAGGGGGAAAGTCAGGGGAAGGTTCTCCTAGCTCAGCATATTTTGTTTTGCAGACTTAATGTTACAGAGCTTTAGCTGCTTATGGTTTCTTCTTCTATCAATTCTTTTGTGGTGCTGCATTACAGAGTCAAACAATGACTCTAAATAAACAGCAACAATTTAACAAAGTAGAATATATTAGTGAAACACACACACTAGTTTGAACAATATATATGCCACTGAATGCAGTATTTTCTTCTATGTATAATTTATAAATATCACATGCCAGTTTCACTGGATCATTATTCTTCCCAGTTATTTATGCAACATTCCTAGAAAAGTTGTTTATGGCCAAGTGACTTTATTTATTAATGAAATAGATGTGAATGTTCCACAGTATCCGACTATTGACAGAAGCAGTTCCATCACTGGAACCATCATAGAGAATTCCCTTTACCTGAGCAGCCTCTACATACATTCAACAGGATTTTTCCAGCCTTCTGCTCTGGAGAACTTCTCAGCCTTTTGAAAAAGAAGTGGAGTTTGTGAGGAGGAACTGTTCTGGGTGTATGTGATAAATCTGTTCTTTAGGCAGAAACTTGGAAAAAATGAGTATTCTGAATGCAGGACATACCAATGATTTGGAAATTTGGTATGGGTAGATTTGTCTCATTTTAAAGTTGACTGTTCTGTTGCATAGATATGGAAGAACTAAATCACTGCAAGGCATACTATTTTTTTTATTTGTTGCTTCTACAAAATAAAATGGTGTCAAAAACCTCTTAAAGAAAAAATCCCAATCCAAATTCTAATTTGTTCTAACACATGCCTATTCATAGAGATGTAAAAAGTGGTTAGTTTACCTTTCACTGACATTAATTTCTTTTAAAATTACAAGTTCTTTCTCTCTTCAATAGGAAGACATTCATAAAACAATGACTATAATATTAGTTTATAAGACCAAGCAAGATAACACTGTAATGAAATGAAATATACCCTGTGTTTTAGCTTCATTCAAGATGGAGATTTTAACATGGAGGAGTCCCTTCATACAGGGATTGGAATGTAAACAACATTGGCCTCATCAGCTGGGAATGATGGAGCCTAATATGTGATTGACCAGTCATCCTGTAAGATCATTGGTTGGAGTCCCTTAGGGGAATGGCTGAAAGGTGATCTCTGTGGGAAGAGATCTAACCTAGAAGGTGGGGGCCAGAGAAACACACTTTCTTGGATGCTATGCTTTTGAACTGCAAAAATGTAGAGGCTTGAGAAAGAAGGGGGGCTTGGGCTATTCCTTGAATAACCAGATTTCTTTATTTTGAAATGTTTTCTAAGCTTCTGATGCTTCATTCTGAACTTTGCTTTGTTTTCAATATACCTGTACTTCTAAAATACCTGAAGAGACTTGGGGCGATTACTTGGCTCACACTACCTGAATCTACACTAGTTTCATGTGCACTACCTTTGGGGAATTAACTTAGGTTTCTGGGAAGTGACGTCCAAGAACCAAACATTGGGAACCCCTGAATGGAAATTGTATTGTATACATATAATAAATATAGAAATCTAATATTGAATTGATCTAATTATTCCAGAAAATGGCCACTCTTAGTCATGCCCCCAAACTATTATCACAACATTTTCCTAAGAATGTCTTTGATAATTAATATCCTGAACCTGTGATGCTCTCTTCCCAAGCTGCACTACTCTGCATTTTACTGCGATTCTTTGAATTCACACTCCATTTCCCTCTGTCTTTATTAACTCACAATGAGTACATAAAATCATAATGCACAGAAGATCATTAGATGTCATAAATGTTCACCATAGTTTTCTTTCTTGAGATATAGTTCTGTGCCCTTATTAGCTCAGCATTGTACTATTTTATGTGTGAGCACCAAGTTCAGTTTCGGTAATTAAAAAACTGGACCAAGTTAATGAAGCACATACTTGTAAACCATTAGACTCAGTTTAGCTGCTTATAGATATTAAACTGTAAGGTAATTGGTAACGTGCACTTAAATGTGTAGCTAGTCTTACTGTTATTTATACACAAAAATGTGCATAACAACAAAGTAAGGGACTTAATTAAATTATAAGCAAGCAAAGAGGCAATGTTCAATTGACTGCCAGTTAAATTAATGCATTCACCCAGGAACCAGTAGAGTGAAGTGCTTTTTTTCCTCCTACTGTGGCCTTTCTCCCCTCCTACTGTGAGCAGAAAAGCAGATAGCAATAGGAAAAACAGCAAGACTGCTATAGTTGTTAAAGTCTTTGTGAGTTATTTCTCTTGCCCTGTGGGACTTGAAACAACCGAAGCAAATAAGAACAAGAAAGGATTTTGCAGAAATTAAGCAGATTAGCACAAGTAACTTTTTTTTTAATGCAAACTGTTAAAAAAAGCTGAAACATGGTTGCATGGATCATTAAGGATTAGAAACAGTCACAAGGATTGACTGCATCTTTTTAAACAATATGTTGTTCTTTCCTTGCTCTATTGGTGTACTTTGCTTCTCAAAAGGAATGGATTCTAGTTTTTGCATGTAGGGGCATGAACAAATTGTAAAGAGCTCTTTGTCTTGCTTTCAACTGCAAGGAAAGAATTTTGTAGAGTTTGAAAATTCCTTCATGGGGCCAAAATCCTGTTGGTGTAATTTAAGGTTTAGAAAGCTGATCAGTAGGGATGACTTTTTTCAGAAATTAAATATTTCCTACTCATGTCCTGCCGTTTCCATGACTCTTATGGCATGATCTTGTGTTAGTAGAGCAGGGGTTCACAACCAAAGCCCGCAGGTCGGCCCTGGACCATGGCACCATTTTATGTGGTCCGCATCACCACTGCCACCAGAAGTGGATGTGTTTATGACAGTGGTAAATGCACCTGCAGCTGTCACAAACTCATTTACAACAGCCATGAATGCAGCTGCAGCTGTCATAAACGTGTTTACAACAGCCGTGGGTGCTTTTTACGGCAGTGTTTATGGTGGGGGAACCACCAGTCCAGCACACTCAGCTGTTTGAGCGGGGCATGGTCCGGCCCGTGGCTTGGAAACATTGAGAACCCCTTAGCAAGATAGCTTCTCAAGAAATTGCAAAAGGACAGCAAATTGTTACTTATTTACTGTGTTGTTGTTGTTGTTGTTGTTTTGAGCATGTAGAATGACTGCTAAAAGAGAAACCTTGAATATTTGTACCTTGACTGCGAAATGTGCTCTGTTTCTTGTTGCATCCCAAAATGTCTTGGGTGGCCCTCCTGTGGGTATCTATGGGGTCAGAAGTAAAGGCTGAAGCTCAGTTCATCCCTGAGAATTAATTAGGATGGGATCTCTCAAACTCCAACTGCCTTTATTTCTGCAAGGAAGTCCTGGCTATTTCCGTGTGCAGGTTTTTGTAAAGCTTTGACTTGTGCTGTGGTTGTTGTGTCAATGGTTTGAATAAAAACAATCTTGGTCAATGTTGGTGAAGAGAGAGATTCTGGTTTAAGAAAAATTGCAACAACATATCAGTTGTATTTTTCTACTTGTGGAGTCACTGCTTGAGGTTTTGTGTTCCCAGGTGATGTATAGTGATTACCATACATCACAGGATGGATATTTTTGTTACAGTGATAGAAAATATGCTCTGCTTGAATATGGCCTATTAAGGAACACTTATGCTATAATGAATTAAAATGGAGGCTTTGCTTTTAGTGAGTTAAAATTGTTACTGTGTTTCTTTCCTTCCCAAGTTAGGAGTGAATTCCTGAGAAGCCAAGGGTTTGGGGTTTGGGCAAGGACCCATTTGCGGATTCCTTTCTCTTGAAGATAGTCATAACAATCTCATACTGTGAGAATGGAAGTAGTATTGATGGACATTGAATGTGAAGTCTTATTGGGTGATAGAGAAGAAAAGGAGGAAGAAGGGATGAAATATGGTCTTGTTATAATAGAAAGTAGAGCAAGAAACACCATATTATATTAGGCATGTTCCAAAGCAGAAGGAGAGAGGAGTTATCTATACTTGCTTGTGAGCAGAACAGTAGAAAATGTATTCTTGATCTTGTTAGCTTGCTAGGCCAGGAAATATAGACAGATATGTCTTTCTTGGTTTCATCTGGGGAAAAGTAAAAAAAAAGTTCCTTTTTATATCTCCTTTTTTGTGATCCTAAACTTTGATCTATTTTTCCTTCAAATAAAAGCTGACTTGATACAGAAAACATTGTACTTTTAAGATACAGCATAAGCTGGTGGGAGAATTCCAATTCCTTTATTGGCAATGCTACATATTGCTATCTAATTTACATTGCTATTTCCTTCCTGATCTGGCTGGTTTGTAAGCATAAATAGCCAGAGATTGAAACCTAGCATAGATTACTCTAGCCTGGAGCAAAACCACATGCACTCTGAAGCAGCAAAAGGTTTTGTGCTGGCTTCCTGAATGGGTGCATGTCTCTGTCAGGTGGAACAAGTCCTATGGTAGTGGGATAATGGGCTTTGTTATCTTTACATCTGTTGTGAAACATTTCCCAGTTTACCACTTGACTGTTTTTTTCTACAATACCAAAGCTTTGGCTAGTTGTGTTGTAGCAGTTAAAAAAGACCTTTAGATTTCTGAAAAGTGTTCCTGAGGCATTTTTGTCATATCCATTAAAGACCCAATGATCTGGAAAACCATCCCCTTGACTTCAGTTGATCATACTGCTAAGGAAGGAGAGTTACTTAGGGTTACAGGCTTGAGTCTCAAAGCCACACATAAGACACACTCATTCCAAAATCATATTTTAACGTAGCAGACATCGCAAAGATGCAAATAAAAACAAAAAATATATGTTTTCTAAATATTCAAAGAGTGCCCCCCCCCCCCAGTATCAGTAGGCCAATACATTTAGATTTTCTTATTTTACTTTAATGTTTATTATGGCTATAAACATAAGTTACAGAATGCACTTTTATCATATGAAATGATGAAATTATAATGCATTCAGATAATATCTTCATCAACTGGTACAACAGGATATTCTTTGACAGACCCAGAGGCATTTGCAGAAGAAGCCTGCCAAGCTGGCAGATGCTGCTTACACTTAAGTTGTTTCTATAGCTTGTCATTTGAGTTCCATCATTTGGATGCCAAAGAAGGAAAGCTGTGGGATGCAATAAATAAAGCACTATTAGCTGTTTGGTTCCCTGCCTTTAAAAATTGTTCATGTGACTTTCCCCCACCCCCAAATATCTGATTCATGAGTAGATTAAATTTAGCAAAAGATCCAAACACAGAAATGAAACAAAACAAAAATGCCATACAATTTAGGAGACAGACATATGCCTGCTGTTTAAAATGTGCCATCTACAGTTAATAATTATAGTTTTGTGTCAGAAATTATTATAGGTTGAAATAATTTTTGTGGAAGAAACTCCACTCAGGGAAAGCCCAAATGAGGCTCCTTTCATGTCCCCAAGAGCTGGGACAGAGATGGGTGCTCAATCCATCGTACAGTACATGGGTCTCAAACTGCTGACTTACCAGCCTTCCAGCTAACAAGGTGACCTTCCTAGCCACTGAGGCACCACCCCATCTACAATCAAGATAGGCAAATACTGTTATGGCCTTGCTTTCATTAATCCCCTCTGCAATCTCAGTTCCCATCTTCCAGAGGATAGAGATGTCATGATCTTAGAAACATATGATACTATAAATATCAAGCCTAAGTTCTGATCAGTCAGTGTGCACTTTAAATCTCATCACATTTTAGTACTAGAAGATGTAGGTTCCAAAAAGGACCTTTGGTCTCTATTCTGTCTTCTGTCAGGAATCCTAGCTATCACTTGCAGCCAACGTGTCATCCTGAAATAAGCCCTCTATCCTCATCATTCTACATGTGCTGTGTTCTAACTGCCTTACAGCCTGCTTTTGACTGCTGTGTGCCTTTCAGCATGTATTGGGTGGCACTATTTCTGCTTTGGAGGTCTACAACTCACCCTTGGAGCAAATTAGACCAGCCATTATTGATTAGTCTGACAGTCTACTGGTATTCCTTCTTCAAGTGTACTGAAAGAAAGGTGGGATGATGAGGATGACAATAATGATGGCGGCAAGGGCAAATGTGAAAATTTGAATACATTGCTTGAAGATATCTGAAACACAGCCTTGTTATATTAAAGTATTCATTACAACAGTGACGTCTAACACAGAAATTTCACTACCCATGTATGTATTCTTAGCAGAAATGGAGGTTAGTCTCCTTTTACAGGGTCTCTTTAGATCAGGGGTGGCCAACTTAATTAGACCCAAGATCTACTGTTTACTGACGAAACCCTGTGCGATCTACCAATCACATACCCATCACCCCTCCGCGGTAGGAAATCCGCTCCCGAGTCCAGCAACAGCGGTTGATCTACCTGCAGTCGCATTTCCCCCCTTTTTTTGGGGGGGGGGGAGTTTGCAAACCTTTTCTGCCCCTGCCAAAATAAAGCATGGCTTATTTACACCTCCTCTATTTTTATCTACCCTCTTCCCATGAACCCCCCTTTTAATTCTCCATCACTCCCCCCCATCGCCTCTTGCAGAGAAGATGCTGCGCCTCGGCAGAGGAAGAAGGGAAAGAGGGAAGGGAGAAAAGGAGAGAAAGAGGGAGGGATGGAGATCCAAAATTCCCCCCTCCCTATTTTGAAGTCGCCTTACCTTGCCTGGCCTCCCCCCGCCTCTGATCCAGGGCAGCCCGACGTCTTCTTCCACCTTCCAGCTTCTCCGCAGTCTGTCTGGAGAAATCCAAAGGGCAGGGGAAGCCCTTTTGCTCCCCCCAAAAAAACAAAATTGGGGGAAGGGAGGGAGGACTTTTCTTGCAGCCCAACCAGAAGCTGTAACGCAAACGCAGTCTCAGAGAAGAGGTTTTTTAAAAATGAAAGAAAGAAAGAAACGGGTCTTGACTTGTATCTCTACTGAAATTCGGATTGGCTCCGGCTTCTCAGCAATGCCTAGCACCTTGGGGAGGGGGGTTGAGCCCGATCGCCCCTCCATGGCCCAAGGGGGCTGCCATGGCCAAACCAAGCCCAGGGCAACTTCTTATTTGGAGAAAGTTGCAGGGCGAGAAAGAGACACCGGAAGCAAGAAGCTATCGCTTCACTTTTAAAGTGCCTGGATCCAGCAGAAGCAGAGTGACTCCGGTTCCAAAAATTGCATCATGAAAGGTTTCCCCCCTTCCCCCCTCTCTCCTCCCTCCCACCCCCGCCTCAGTCTTTTGCTGCTTAATCCGGAGTGCCAACCTCCCTTCTGCACCCCCTGCCCAGGTTGGATCTGAATCTAAACTTGTCTCGCATAGGATGAAAAAAGATCACCAATTTTTTTCCCGCTCTCTTACCTCTGCGGTGGCCAAGATGGGCCGGGGGGGCAGAGAAAGAGGGTGGAGCCAGAGAGAGAGGTGAGCCAATGGGGAGGGAGGGGGCATGGCCAATTCAGATCCAAGCCTTTCCTTCCCCGTCCCCTTCGCGAGTGTATTTGAAGTCTTGAGAAAGGAGATACAATACAGTACTGCAAGTACTACAGTACTTCTACGTATTTATATTTTTGCCTTGCCACGATCGACTGGACTAATAGTCGCGATCGACCGGTTGGCCACCCCTGCTTTAGATTGTGGTCTCTTTTAATTAGAAACATTTTAAATAAATAAATACTTACCTACTAGTTTTAAAATTATATCTGTTTATTTTTTAAAATATCATAATTTATTGTTTTCCCATCTATTAATGCTGTTTGTTTGAATACTGTAAGTTGTCTTGGGTCCTCTTGAGGGGGAAAGTGGGTTAAACAAATTTAAACAAATAAATGAATCAGAAATGTCCTCATGTGAAGATTTAGCGACCCCAGAATCTAGAATAGTTATGGACACATTTCATTACATTTAAATTACATATGATGTACCATATATACTCAAGTATATGCTGACCCGAATATAAGCTGAGGTACCTAATTTTGACCTGAAAACTCAGGAAAATAGATTGACCCAAGTATAAGCTGAGGGTGGGAAATGCAACAACTGCTAGTGAGTTTCAGTAATCAAAACACATGAAAATATGGTAAAATTAATTAAATTGTTGGCACATAGTCTGGTGCCATCTTTGGACCTTCATGGTCATTGACCCAAGTATAAGCAGAATCCCCTTTTGGGGGCTCATTTTTGGGGGCTAAAAAAAAATCAGCTTATACTTGAGTATATATGGTAAATAATGTAGGACAGGAGACATGATACACAAAGCTGCATCTCCAGGAACTCATTGCTGCCTGCTTTTCATCATCTGCTTCCTAAGGCCATTGCCTCACTTTGCCAAATGGTAGATCCAGAAATATACATAGAGCTTTGTGTGTTATATTAAAATTCAATATTTGGAATATGTATGTTCATTTAAACATAAAGCCAACCAAACATGCATTTGGCATAGGACTATGTTGTCAATGTAAAGATGTAGTAGATTAATTACTTCTGCCTACTTAATTGTGGGATAAATTTTCTGTCAGTCAAATGAAACTATTATTTGATGGGGCCAAATGGGGCTTCTGTTCTATAAAAACTTACAAAGCAGCCATTAGTGCCGAATAGCACTTAGTGTAGTCTCTTAGTTCACAAGTTAATTAGCATTTTGCCCCCAACATGCTGGGTCCCCATTTTACTGACTAGGAAGGATGGAAGTCTGAGTCAGCCTTGAGTCCTGGTCAGAATCAAACTTACAACCTTTTGGTTGCATTGCAGCAGTTTAATCACTGAGCCAGCAGGACTATAAAAATGTAAAAATATAAAATATAAATCCTAAATTCCTTTTTAAAAAAATCTCAGTGTGGAAGACAAACTTTTAAACCAGACAAAGCATTCTAATGCCACATTACAACTTGAACATTAAGATTTGGTCGCAATGAAGTTCCAATTTCTAAAACCTAAAAAGCCAACTGTAAAAAAAAAACCTGCCTGAGTGGCTTAACAGAAGGTTAATACAGGGTCAGATTCCTCTTATTGCAGGGAATTAAATGGTGTGTGTGTGCGCGCGCCCTCAGAAGGTGGGGCAGGGGGAGCAATATTTCTTATGCCAGCTCTATTTCTACTTCAAGAGAACAATAGCAGGATTTCTCTTGATCTGGAGTAAGTCTTGTTCACTTCTATGACACATTGGTAGTCAAAGCTCATCTCTTTTAAAGGTTCTAAATATTACATTTACTTCATTCCACTTTTTGATCCTATTTCTCTAGTTGCTTTTTAAATTCAAAAATGACTTCATATTTTGTAACAAAGTAATTTGAAAGAGAAAGAATGTGGCAATAAAGTCTGCAATGTTGTTGAGCTTCTCTCTCTCTCTCTTTTTGAAACCATGTAATCTTAGCATGAAAAAAGAGCTTCTAAACTTGTCCCCCCCCCCCCCCGGATTAAGTTGAGGAACTAAAACTTTCAGATTTAAATCCTGCTCTATCAGATACTGCCCCTCATAGCCTCCTTGTTCATTCTTATTTAAAAATAATAATATTGCCATCCTTATTCAAAGTTTGTTTATGAGCAGATGCTGACAGAGAAACATTCATACTTAATTAAAAATAGTCAATAAAGATCATTTCTTTATAATGCTGAGCACAAACAAAACAAGCACATCTTTTGAATACCGTGTGGGAATTGAAATAGTCACAACCATTCTGACTCTGTAAATTAGTTTTCCAGCATACACATCAGCAGGCAAAGTAAATTGTAAAGGCAGAACCAATAACTTGAAATGAAAAGGTAGCTTTAAAACAGTGAATAGTAAGACAAAGGAATTCACAGCAGTGACATGAAGTTTGACCTCAACTGAAAACTACAGGACATTCATGGCGACATCATCCAGTGCAGGCATAATTCCTGCTACCAAACAACATTATTTCTATTATTAGAAAGTCCCACAGGACCTCAGGAAGGTCCTTGGAGATGAGAAACCTGGTCAGATAATTTCAAAATAGCTCTGATGCCTCTGATTGGACAGCTCTATTTTTTTCTAGATTAGAAATGGGAAAAGTTACTTTTTTAAAAGTACAATCCAAATTGTTGATACAGTAGTAATTTTGCATGCACTAATACTGGGTATCAGTGAGAGGGGTTTTTTTTTACAGCCTAATGTCAAGAACTTGATTGGCAAATTTCCTTTTCTGCCTTTATGGAGAGCCACCACACCATTTGTTTTCATGCTACCATTTTTTTTTGGTTAATACTTCTTCTTCCTGTGACCTTCCTCCAAGCATCAAGCATGCTGGAGACTCCATTCACTTTCCCTTTTTCCTTCTGATTGTAATTACAGATGGTAATTGAAGGAAAGATTACTTTTTCTACTTTAAATCTTTCCATATTACTTTTATCATGCAAAGTCCTAGTGTGTGTGCAAAAAAGAACAAAAATGTGGCACATTGATGAAACTGAACTCATCTCTTCACATTTATCTGTGTTGTTAATTTTTTTTCCTGTTTCATGCTCTGCTAAGAGAAGAAAGTAACCAAAATTTAAAAAATCCTCAATAAAGCTCTTGGCCAGAACATTGTAGAAGGGATTAGTTATGTTGTGACCAGTGGTGGGCTTCAGCAGGTTTGCACCAGTTTGCCAGAACCGGTAGCAGAAATTCTGGCTGGCCCCTACCCATCCAAGTTTTGATATAAAGTAGTCCTAATTCAAGTGCAACACAAGGCTTTCCTCCTGGCCACACCCACCATACCACGTCCACAGAGTAGTTAGTAAAAAACAAAATTGAATCCCACCACTGGCTGTGACCTATTGAGTATTAACAGATGACAAGGCTAATCCATGGAGCCTGGTCCATTACAGTAACTGTAGTCCTAACTTGAGCTCAGTTTGTCTCTAACCAACCCATATATGTTTGCTTCCTTATCAAAGACACAGGGTTAGGGCCTTCCTGTGTTCCCTTCTTACTGAACTTGCAGCCTCATCACATTCTGTGTCAGTGAGGAAAAAAAGATAGAGATGGAGAGGAAAGGAAAACAAAAGAGTGAAAATAAAAGAATGAATATGAAGCAGGAATAAATGGAATGGGAATGAAGTATTGCCAGACTTCATCCTCCCCCTTCTTTGTTTGAATATTTACTTTCCCCTTTGCTCCATCCATGACATTGAACAGCATTTTACACCCTGTTAACTACAATGAGTGCTTGCCTCCATTGTAGGCAATAATTTGAGAGATGGTGTTGGTTGACAAGAATCAGCACTAATGGTTTTCCCAAACTAAATATGGTTTAACATCTTGCCATTTCAAAATATATTCTAGTTGTGAATGACAGATTGTATGCAGGGTGGAGCAAGAGAAATTGCTGACTGGAGATACCATTAAACATGATTGCTGCAAATGTCTCTTTTCTTTTTGACACTATATATGTCATGTTTGTATCATTTATATTGTTCTGCATAGCTTATTTCACCCTCCTATGACCTTGAATAGTTTCTTATATCTTTATCTTCCTCATTTGTTGTACTACAAATTACCTAAATGGCAATGTTTCTGAGCAGCCTGTTTTGATAATATGTGTACCCATGGCCAACTCAGTCAGCATAAATGAGATTCTGTTTCAGTGACAGACTCAGGTTTGCAGTCAGGGAAAGGTTTTTATAGAGGAGTAAATCTGTTTTATAAGGATGGAAGGATATTGCATGAAACAGGAGCTTAGGTTTGCAGCTCAAAAAAGTTAATGCATGGAACTGAACTACAGCTTGAAGCCGAAGTCCAAGATGTTGTGGCATAACATGCCAACTCTACCCAGACAACTTCAAAGTCAGCCCAAGGCTCAGGAGAAGCCCTGCTTGTTTTCCACTATCCTCAGCCAATAAAGCAAAGAAGAAAGAGTGTTCACGCAGCAGGGAACATTTGTGATTCCCTATTTGGAATGTGTCTTAATATTGGACTATTCTCCAGTCATCTCAAAGACTGGTAACAGAAGCTGACAGATGTTGTTAAATGTTAAAAGCATCTAAAATCTCAAGATAAACCAAGAGGGACCCAATGTCATCCCCTATTTAAGCAATGTACATTAGTCACCACCATCAATATTTCACTTGATGGCTAAAACAATTTAAAGAAGAATTTTTCACAAGGTCCTTTTCCATAACTGAAAATTCCCTCCTGGAATTAAGTTTGCTGGTTCTTTTCACTTTGCACATCAGCCAGCAACTTAATAAATTCTTGTTGGTATAGTAAACAATGTAGGAGTTAATATCTATTGGCAAAATTGTCCCTTAAACCTAACCGATGACGCTTAAAATTATGCTCAGGAATAAATCATTCCGCTTTTTCAGTCTCACCAGAGACTATGCTTTATACACACATTTTGTAACATAAATCTTTTATCACATTGACATCAATAGAGAAGCTGCTTACTGCTGCAGCCTCTGTTGAATATCTAAGCAGAATTTTGAGGAGATAATGAAATGCCTGTTATGTCTTCCAGCAAGCAGCTTACCCTACTTGCATTTATAAAAGTAGCTTTACCAAAGGAACAAATATGTGCTACTCTCCCTCTTGAATTTCAAAGGTTAAAATATAAATACACTCAATTAATAAACCCTTCCATTTAACATGTTATCTGAACAGCTTTCCATGATCACTGAAGCTCCAGTCTACTGAGAAGTGAAAACAATTAAGGGTCATCCCACACCTTCTTCCATTTCAATTCATTCAACCCATTGCTAACATGGAGACCCTGGCTGTAGCCTTATTATTAAAAAGTCCTATGTGATTAATACATTAAGCATCTACAGGTTGGTAATTCCACTGCTGTTTTTAGGCTGCGATGACAGCCTGTTGGAGCAGAGAGAACAGCTTCAGCCCACAGGTCCATCAGCATCAAATATTGGGCTATCTATTTCCACTTGTGCAACAGGAGATTGTCTTTCTCATATTTACTTCCAGACACCTACACACCTCAAAAGCTGCTTTGAATGGTGCCTAAATCCTCTGAAGCAGATTTATAAAATGCACAGATTAGGAAAAAGAGGGCTATTCATGAATGTCTTTCTTCTAGTTGATTCAGGCATTGTCTATGCAGTCTATCTTACTGTGGAATTTTCATTCCAGTAGACTAGAGAAAAGAAACAAGGTGGTCTTTAGCCAGGTTTGTTCTTTCAGTCTGTGACATTCTCGTGGACAAACATAAACTTTCAGAAATCTTGTCCATCATCTAAAATGTATACTGTATAGCTGTAAAGAGTATGTGACAATTTATTTGATCCCAGGAATCCTTGATATTTCACCCCTATGGAGACCCAGATTGGGAGTTATGCAGGAAGTATTATTCTCTGCAGGGTTTTTATAGTTCATTGTTGCTTTTGTCAATGTCAGGCTTTTACACTGGTCCGTTTCAAACAGTTGTGATCAACCACCCTGAATGAGATAGTACACAAATATTTGAAGCTGTCCAATATAGCAGTCTAAAATTGGCAGACACAATGAAGAAATACAGAAATCCTACAAAGAACTGTATATCAGCCAGAAGCAGTGCACAAGTGACAGACTTAATCTTGCACAAGAAGTCAGTTAGAAGGGCATAAAAGAAAAAGTTTCTGTTTTGTTGCCCAGTGGGCTGAGCAGAAAGATGGCTGTACATCACCTGATGGTTAATATAGAACTCAAACTGGAAGCAGGAGATGGAGAAATTTTATTCTGTCTATCTAAATAAGACCAGGGTCAGATTGTGGTAGCGATTATAAACTGTTAATACTTAAAATTAGATTAAAAGTGGAAAAGAATACTAAAAGAATTGTAGTGACAAAATTTGATTCAAACAACATTCCTTATGAATGTAAAACCCACATAAAACAGACTCTATTGACCATAAACCAAAAGAAATATGGATCAAAACCAAATACATTAATTGGAAGAAAGCAAAAAGACAATTCTTGCAGTCAAAAGAAAAAAAATTAGATGGATGATGGAAGAAACACCATAATGTAAAATAATGTGAAATTAGGAAGGGCAGATAAGAAGCAAAATTAACAGAAATTGGATAAGAACCTATATGTTAATTTAAGGATCTTTCCTTGCAGAGCAAATTGGAGCATTTTATACTTTATATTGTTCCTCATAATATAGCCAAGTTATTGGAGCTTTCTTTGCTTAATGGTCTTAAAGAGTTCTTGTTCTTTATCCATTTGGCACAATACTTCTATGTTAGTGTCAGAGCCAGGCACAAACAGAGCTCTATAGCTGGTTAGCGCTACAATGTGGGAAGGGGAGCTTCTCCTTACTTCAGATTTTAGAAGGAACAGAGCAGAGTCTTTGTTGCCAATCTGGAGGTCACAAACCAGAGGAGTTGTACTAGAGGTGCAGAGCTCATCCAAGAGGGTGCTCAAGGTCACAGTCAGATGTTCAGAATCCAGGTAAGCAAGGTCAGGAAGCCAGTAGCACAGTGTCAGTTTCACCAAACTGACGAATTGGCCTGACAAGGGCCTGCTGGCATACCTCTCCTTTAAGGGGAGTCAGACCCCACAGCTGAGGATCTGTTCAGGAGGTGTGCCCAGGCCCTCCTCCTTCTCAGCTGCATCTGATGCCTTAATGAAACCCTGTAAAGCGCAGGTGTGCCAGACTGCTACTGAGTAGCCTACCTGCTGGCACCTGGCCTAACGGTCAAACTCCAATCCTCCAACCTGGCTTGGCAGGCTCTGGAGTGACAGTTGGCTGTGAGGCCAGTGCCATCTCCATGTCCAGCTCGGCCTCCTGATCTGAGCTGGCCGTGGACTGGGGGGCTGGCAAGGGGTCCTCCTCAGGCTCAGATTCCAAGTCGGGGCTGGCAGCAGGCAGCTGGGCTAGCTGAAAGTCATCCTCCTCCTCACACCCAGGACCCCAGGTCACAACAGTTAGTCACATGGTTAACCCATCATATCCTTAGCAGCCTTCTGTAGATCCATATATCAAACACTTTGATACTCTTTTCAGATGCTTTAGTCAATGTACAAGCTTCAACTTCATATAGCAACACTGGGAATATGTAACATCTCACTATTCAGATCTTTGTAGTGAGAGTTAGATCTCTACTGCATAACAAATGTTGCATTTTTATGACGGTGGATCTTGCTTTTTCTATTCGTATTTTAATCTCTACCTTGGGATTCCAATTTTCATTTAAAAATTAGTAAACTAAATGGATTAATTAACTAACTAATTAATAAACTAACTAACTAATAAATAAATAAGATAATTAATTAATTAATCTATTTATTTATTACTTATTAATTATTTTAATTAATTAATTAGTTTAGTTAATTAATTATTTTAATAATTAATTTAGTATCAGAACCCTGAATACAGTTTTTTAGTGACTGTCATATAGAAGCACAAATACAATGTACATGAATTGAGGCGGACAATAAAAGGAGAAATGCACGCGCGCCCGGAGCGCGTCTCCGGGTGCGCGCTTTGCCTCCCGCCTCGTGGTCGAGGCGGAGAAGTGGCAGGTGCTGATTGGACGAGCCCGGCCTATTTACGGCCGGGGCGGGCTCAGGCACGGCCTCTTTGCCAGCGCCTGCGACAGAGCTGAGAGAGTTTTTCTCTCTCTCCCTCTGTCGTGCCTCGTGAAGGGCCTTGATTGACTTCGGGTCGATCTTTTGGTTTGGCGGTTTAGCTTTTTCCTGTTGCTACCTTAATAACAATAGGGGGGGGTTTAATTAATTATACATTTAAGACAATACAAAAAAATAATAATAATAAAATAAAATAAATAAATAATAATAATAATAAAATAAATACATTAAGGACTAGAAGGGGGCTTAATTAATGGCGCCTAAACGTACGCCTGCCCGTTCGGCACCTCGCGCCAGGCCCCAATGTGTCGCCGCGGAGGCGGGCCGCACGTCCAGGCCTAGGGCTCGTCAGGCACCTGTCCGCCCCCCCACCCGCTGGGGCGTCGCTTGCCGCACCAGCCCATATGCTGGCCACTGCGGATGTGGTTGCCCGCATTGAGGCACTCGAGGGTGCTGCTCCTGGCCCGGCGCCTTTACCGGCTCTCAGTCCTCCTCCGAGGCGCAGGCCTAGGCCTCGCAGCACCGAGGATCATGGTAACAACTTGGCCTCTATTATCCGCAGGCTTGAAGACCTTGAAGCCGCGCAGCTTCAGCATCAGTTACACCCAGATATCGCGGTTCCTCCACCCGAACCACCAATGGCAGAGGAGCCTCCGAGGGGTGCAGAACAATTGGACCGGGCTGGTGCTGCACAGTATGATTACTCGCAACAACAACAACCACCCCCCTGGTTGTATGGGGATCATGGTCCGGGTGAGTATATAGTACAAAACATGCCAGCGGCAAATGTCAACACGACCCAAGGTTCCTTTTTGTCCCCGACACTACCGCGATGGCCTTGGCCCATTGGCCCGCCATACCCGACTTATCCGGGTACTGGACCGGTTGCCTCTACATCCCAGGCTTGGCGCCCTCCTTATCCCCAGTTGGGTCCATATGGATACCCATCTTCACCGGCTTATCCACCACCATGTTGGCCTGCGTTTGCCGTGGGAAACACGGGATACAACTCGGTCCCTATATCTGCCATGCCATTTGGTGATCCGTCCCTTCCTTTAGGTGACCACCTTCTCCCTGCCACCAGGGATAAAATTTGGAGGCGGGAATACGTGGATATATTCTCCCTTCTTAACCGAGATTCCGATAAACGCGATAAAGATAAGGAGGATGACAAAGATAAGGAATTGGCCAAGCGGAAGAAACCTCCGCGCACATGGGCTAATTGGCTCCCGGTATACTTAATTTATGCCAGTGTCTCAATCAAGGATGCTCCCGAATTGGCTGTGCCATTGATTCAGTATTTAGATATAATCTATAGGGCCTACGTAGATTTTCCTGGGGGCGCATGGCTCCTTTATGACGAGGCTTTCCGCATGAGGGCTGCCATCCACCATGACATGCGTTGGGACGTGACGCATCAACAGTTGTGGTTGTTATTTATGACACCTTCGAGGCCTGTTCTGGGTGACCGATATGACTGCGGTCACTTGGTTCAGTGTCCTCAGCAGTCACAGTTATCCCACCCGTCGGCGGGGCAGGCGGTTCAACCCCGCCTCCTCTGCTGGGATTTTGCTTCCAGTGGTAAGTGCGCATGAAAGCAATGTAGTTTTAAGCACGAGTGTGCTATCTGCACAGGGCCGCACCCAGCCCCTTCATGTCCCAAGGCAGGTGCTTCAAGGCAGCACGGTCAGCCCAGCCAGTCCAGGCGCCCCTCCGATGGTCCGGGCACTTCCAAAGGGACCCAGCCCAATCAGCCTTAAGGCTTTGCGTAGACTACTTCGTTTTTACCCCTGCCGGGCTGATGCTAGTTATCCTTGGGATGGCTTTTCATTTGGTTTCCGCATTCCGGCTTTTGGCCCACGTTCTCCCCAATTTTCACCCAATTTGCGTTCTATTTTAGGGATGGAGGAGGTTGTTCGCCAACAAATTTACAAGGAAGTACACTTAGGTAGGGTGGCTGGTCCCTTTGTGACTCCGCCCTTCTTGAACCTCCGGGTTTCTCCCCTGGGTTTGGTTCCTAAAAAGACAGCAGGGGAATTTAGGCTAATTCATCATCTTTCATACCCAGAGGGCTAGTCAGTTAATGATGCTATTCCGCATGAATTATGTTTGGTGCGTTATACATCATTTGACGAGGCTGTGCGCATGGTCCGGTCCTGTGGTCGGGGTGCACTGCTCGCGAAATGCGATATTAAATCTGCCTTTCGTTTGTTGCCTGTCCACCCCGATGATTTTGAACTCTTGGGCTTTCATTTTGATGGCCGTTATTTTGTTGACTGGGCAATGCCTTTTGGATGTTCTATTTCTTGCTCAGCTTTTGAGCGTTTTAGTACATTCCTTCAGTGGGCTTTGGAACGTCAAGCAGGGTCCACTCAGATCATTATTTAGATGACTTCCTTTTTTGTGGTTCACCTGAGTCAGGTGTTTGCCAACACCTTTTACGTTCTTTTGAGCGATTGACTACCAACCTGGGAGTTCCCCTGGCACCTGAAAAAATGGAAGGGCCTGCTGTTTCACTTACATACTTAGGTATTGAGTTGGACACTGTGCAGCAAGTGTCACGCCTCCCGTCTGAAAAAGTCGAACGGTTGGTGACCCTTATTAAGTTTGCCCTCTCTCGCAATAAGATTACTCTGAAGGAGTTACAATCGTTGCATGGGCATTTGAACTTCACATGTAAGGTAATCGCTCCTAGCAGGGCCTTTGCTCGCCGCATCTGCGATGCTATGGTGGGCCTATCTAGACCCTTTCATAGGACCAGGGTAACCCGGGGGATTAGGGATGATTTGCGTACATGGTTGACGTTTTTTCAGGAATTTAATGGGGTATCCTTCTGGGGTTCTCCCCTATCCCTCCGTTCTCAATTTCAGGTCCAATCAGATGCCTCCGGGACGTTCGGCTTTGGCATGTATTGCCAAGGCAGTTGGTGTGTGGGCTTGTGGCCAGACGCGTGGCGCGGCACAGGTATTCTCAAGGACCTCACATTTTTGGAGTTTTTCCCTATTTTGGGTGCACTCTTGATGTGGGGTCACCTTTGGGCCAATTCCGAGGTGACTTTTTGGTCGGACAATATGTCCGTGGTCCACATCCTGAGGTCCTTGACGTCCCGATCGCCCCGCATCATGCGTTTGGTTCGTCCATTTGTTTTAAGGGCCCTTCAGCTTAATGTCTTTAGGGCCCGCCACATCCCGGGACTAGATAATAGTATCGCTGATGCTTTGTCCCGTTCACAGATGGACAGGTTTCGGGCCCTCGCTCCAGGCGCCAGCGTATTGCCATCCCATCTCCCGCCGAGTATCTGGACCATTGGACTGGGGAAGTGAGCCGCGCGATCGCCCATTCCCTGGCACCTGGTACCCGATCGGCCTATTGTGCAGCATTGCAGGGTTTCATGCCTTTCGTAGAGATGCCTTTTTACAGGATACATGGCCTCTACCAGTCCAACATCTGCTCGCATATATGGTCTACTTACGCAATCGTGGGTTGGCACCATCAACAATACGGGGCAGGCTCTCTGCCCTTGCCTTTGTGTCCAAGGCTTCAGGTCACCAGGATTTCACGCAGGATTTTAGGATCCGGCGTGTTTTGGAGGGTTGGTCTAGGGAGCGTGACACCCGACAACCTATATCCCTTTCGGTTGTGCAACGGGTAGCATGGTCCTGGCCTGTCCATTGCCGTGATGAATACGAAGCTCGGCTTTTCCATGCCGCGTCTTCGGTTGCATTTTTCGGTGCGTTTCGCATTGGCGAGCTGGTAGCCCACAGCTCCAGGGATCGTTCCTTGCGCACTTTACAGCTGTCCAATTTGTCTATGCACTCTGTTTCGGCCACTTTGCGGGTGCGTTTTTCCAAAACGGACACTGCTGCCGGGGGTTCCACGGTACTTTTGCTCCGTTGCCATTGGCAATCCATTTGCCCAGTTCGGGCTCTGGCGCAATATCTGGCCTTTAGGGGAGACAATCCAGGCCACCTTTTTTGTCACCAGGACGGTTCCCCCCTCACTCGTTACCATTTCTGGCACGTGACTGGTTCTGTTCTGGCGGCGG
Source organism: Furcifer pardalis (assembly GCA_030440675.1). Taxonomy (NCBI): domain Eukaryota; kingdom Metazoa; phylum Chordata; class Lepidosauria; order Squamata; family Chamaeleonidae; genus Furcifer; species Furcifer pardalis. The sequence continues at coordinate 74,804,426 of CP126890.1, read as the reverse complement.
TGGGTGTACCGGGCGTGCGTTACTGTCCGCACTCTTTTCGAATCGGTGCGGCATCCACAGCCGCATCTTTGGGATATTCGGCTGCGGACATTAAATGCCTTGGCAGGTGGTCATCTGACTGCTTCCAGCTATATGTGCGTCCTCTCTAATTTGACCTGACTTTTCTATTTTCTCTCTTTCAGGTTTCTGTTTCTCTCCTTCATGGCCCCGCGTGTGGATGGTCGGCCACAGTTATATTTACTGGGCCGGCAGGCAAGCTTGCAGGTCCTTGTGTGGCCCTCACCTGGGTTTACAGGCAGAGGCCTTTATATTTTGGCGCGGCCAGAGGGGCATGCAGTGGCGGCACTTGTTGCCTTTTATTGCTGCCAACTCTGACAGTCCACCGCCTGATGTTTTTGTTATTCATTTGTGGGGAAATGACCTTGGGGTGAATTCAGGTTGGGATTTAGCGGGCACTATCTGTAGGGACTTAACACAAATTCATTCTTGGTGGCCCCAGACCTGTTTTGTTTGGTCTGCAATTGTACCTCGTTCCAACTATAGAACATCAGTTGATGCTGTAGCCATCGATAGGGCGAGGTGTAGGGTTAACCGCAGGATTTCCCAATTTTTTGCCCAGATGGCTTTTGGTACTGTAGTGGAGCATCCATCCCTTGTGGTGGATGACCACAGGATGTACCGCGCTGACGGGGTCCATCTCTCTGAGCTTGGTACCCAAATTTTCCTGTATGGTCTGTGTGGTGGTATCCAGTCCGAATTGCCGGGCTGGGGTGGGTCGGAGAGCAATTTAAAAAAGGGGGGGAGGTGGGTAAGGATTGCTCTCCGTGTGGCGGGTAGCACGGGTGAGCCATTGCTTAGTCCAGCCATTTCAGGCAAGGAGCGCATTTGACTGACCAAATGTAGCGAGGCAAGGTGAGGTCAGCGCCGGTCGGTTAAATGCGTTCCATGAACAGGGGTAACCAAGTCGGAGGCCTTGGGAGCCCCCATTTATGTTCACCTGAAACATGGGCAGAGGTGTGAACCAGGAGGCCACTTCTGTTATGGACTAACTCAATTAGTACTATAGCTTAATCTTTCAATTGGTTTGCTCACCTGTGCTACTCCCACCACGCAGACAGTTATACCACGTTTTTGGTTGGTTTATAATAAAGTGGTCCATTTTAAACCCAGCACACTTGTCTGTCTCATCATTTGGGGTCGGGGGGCAACAAGAGTTGTCTTCCAAAAAGATCCAAGAAGTCAAAAGTGGATTTTCATTTTAGATTAAGAACGCTGAATGACCAACAGGAAAGCACTCTATATGTCCAGAAGAAAATAAAGGGAAAGTGGAAACAGTGTACTAAAGACCTATACAGAAGGGATAAAATGACTAATTCATTTGAAAAGGAATCTTTATTATGGAGAAGTAGATGTGTTACTGATAGAACAATTTGAATCCACAAAGACCGACGCTGTCAAAATCCTAACAAGATTATGACAGCAAATATGAAATATAAAAATGCCCAAGGATTGGCAACATTCAATATATATTCTAATTCCCAAGAAAGGAGATGCCATGAGTAAATATGGGACCATTATTCTAATTTCCCATGCAAGCGAAGAGATGCTCAAGGTATTGCAACCAAGATGTTTACCATATATGGATCAAGAAATTCCTGTTGTTCAAGCTGGCTTCTAAAAAGGAAGAGGAATTCAAGATCACATTGTAAATATCTGCTAGTACTGGAGCCCTTCAAAGATTTCAGAAGAAGGTCAGTCAATGCTTTATACATTTCAGCAAAGAGGAAGACTAAATACAAAGTGGATTGACTCCCTCAAGGGAGACACAGCATTGTTTACAAGAGATGATCAGGACAGTTTAAGACAGAATAGTTTGGTGATCACTCATTTATAGAGAGACAATAAGTCAGAGGCATCTTGATGACATTTAACAATAAAGACATTAAATCTCTTTTTTCAGTGAAGAAATAGTAGCGGTAACTCTCTGGGTGCTTAAAGGAACATTTCCAAAAGTAGCATACAAGTTTTCAGTGTATCTAGTGGCAGAATGAAGATGTGATAATATTCTATTTCCATATTTTAATTAGTAATGCACCCCAAGAACATCTGTCCGTCCCACGAGGGCGGATCGGAGAGGCTCCCTTGTTATTCCTTCGTTGAGAGAGGCGCACCTCGCCTGCACTAGGAGAAGAGCCTTCTCCGTGTCCGCCCCGACCCTTTGGAACCTCCTGCCCACCGAACTGCGCCTTCAGACAGAGCTCCTGCCCTTCCGGAAGGGCTTAAAAACCTGGCTGGCAGGACAAGTTTGGGGACCCGGGAATGTGGGTTCTCATACTAGGTGGCTTATTTAATGGATTGCCACCCCTGGGTCTGAATGTGGGATTTGTGTATTGTTTTTAACTTTTGATGACTTTTTAACTCTTGATGTTTTTATTGATATAGATTGTTTTATGTTTTTATTTCTATTTTGATGTAAGCCGCTCAGAGTCAGGTTCTCCCGATTGGGGCGGGGTAACAAATGCAATAAATAATAATAATAATAATAATAATAATAATAATAATAATAATATCAAATATTAAAAACAATGTTTCAAATATGATTAACTCTAAGTCAATACAAAGACAAAAATCAATTAATCAATTAACAACTTATACTGTAGAATTATGTATCATACCTTAATTCTATACATTAGAATTAAACATCCATTGAAGTTTCATTTCTTTGGCTTCATTGATATGATCTTACCAAGTACAGTACTTGGCTGTCTAGGAGCTAAGCAGAAGCAACTATTTATCATTTGATATTGGAAGTAAATGTTTTGTTTAATGCATGTTTATTATTCAAACTATGAACTCTTTTCCCTCCCCCACTCTGTGGAGCTACGGAACACACCATATTGTTCAAATAATGTAGACTCAAGTGCATAATGTTCAGTTGGGGAAACACTGTGCACTTAAAGAGCTGATAAGATGTGTCATTGGAAACATGAGCAGGTTGTGGCTGCGGCCAGGAGGGCCTTCAGGCAAGTGTGTGTCATTAACCAATTACTCTCCAAATTGTTAGAATTCCTGAATAGAGCTATACTGAGTTTCCTCTACTTCTATCCATTTCTTCAACTGATGATTTTGCAGAGGGAGAGGGTTCCAACATCTCAATATACAATCCTGGGGGAACAAATACTGAGTTCCAGTAATATGTTAACTATCATATCCAGTTCTTACTTAAACTACAAAATCTAAAGGAAATCTCATAAATATTGTTTTGACATGATGGGATTTCATGTTTCATGTAGTGCCTCATGAATGCCAGGTGAGGTTAGTACATTTCATTAAAAAGAGGCTGACAGCTAAATCTCCTGACTTTGGGTACTCATGACAAATCAACATAATTTGAGTTTTTGGCTAATACAAATTGGACATTTTTGTTATGGGCAGCTTTCTAAAATGTGATCAGCAATGAAGGTTCAGGGTTGTTGTTGGGTTTTTTTCACTAACAAGGGTAAAACAATAAGAAAAATCATGGGGTTTTTAAATATTAAATTAGTACAGTATGCTTAATTTCTAGGATTTGATTTTTTAAAAATAAAAATCCATATATAGTATATTATATAGCATTACTATTATTATCGCTGCTGCTCTATCAACTGTTTAATTTTTATGTGCCATGGGTTGGTGTCATTGGAGACCTTCTTTAGCAATAAAACCCACTGTTTTTTCCATTCCCTGGGCATATCAGCATCAGCCAAATCTGCAAACATCTCAAGAATAAAACATATTATTCATAGCTATTTAAGCCCTCTTGGGAAAACATGCTAAGATAGTTTGGAATGGCTGCCAGTCAATAGCTAGCCGTCTACAAACATAACAACAGACATCAATAAAGACGAGGATATTAGTATGATTGTGTGAAAAGCTAAATGGCACATGGTTTTGAAAGACGTGGAGATGTCTTGCCAAAAGTATAAACAGAACCATTATTGTGTTATATGTTTGATGTTAATTAGTCATAATTCTGGGATCTAATACCCATGTTAAATGGAGAGATTTCTCATATAAACATTTAATCTTGCATCATGAAAGCAAGTGAAAACATGAATTTGTATTTTTCAAATGATGAAAACTGTGATAAGTAAAACAACAACAATAATGTTTTCTCCATGAAACCTTTGGAACAAAAGTGGAACTACTAATTTGAGAAATATTAGAAGCAGTATCACATGTCCTAGCAAACCTAAGAGCCTACAGCAAGAAATGCAGTTGGGGGAATAAAATATCATAGGTAAAGCCAGTCCTACCATTAGGCAGAGTGAAGGAGCAACATCCAGAAGCAGATTCAAATGTCATCAAAAGGGCAGCAGATCTTTAGTTATTTCAGTTGCAAGCTTTTGTATTTCAACAGCCAAGGTTAGGGGAAGATGTTCAAAGAGTTTTCAACCTCATATGGCAAAACAGCCTGGCCATCTTTGATTACCATATACCTTTTTGTATGGGGAGGTACAATTTCTCACTCTGCTTCAGATAGGAAACCATCTTGAGTCTTTATTTCCATGTAGGAAAGGGACTTTTGAAATTAAAGGATTTCCCTAGGCTGAATTATAGACATGAAAGCCCCCAAGCTAAAGGAAGTAGACCAACCCTCTCTACCTCTAAACCATTCTTTCATTGATGGGAAAAGTACTCTACTGTGCTGTGGGAGTCACAAGATTCACTGCAAATCAATAAAGTGCATGGGAGGGAAAGATCCAATGGAAGCTGTGTTCATACCTTGTAAGAGAGGCAACCTACATTAGAACTCACCTTCACAAGCACCTGGAACTGAGCATAATGTTCTGCCAAGGTTCTCCTTAGGTCAGTGTTTCCCAAATGCTGGTGTTTGGACTTCAATTCCCAGAAACCTAAGCCAGTATATTGACTGATCAGTGCTTTGGGGAATTGACTTAAGCTTCTGGGAATTGAAGTCCAAACACCAGCATTTGGGAAACACTGTCTTAGGTGAACCATTATATCAGGACTTACAGAGCTTCTATCTAAAGCGAGGAAGTCAAATTATGAAATAAAATAAAAAAAATGAATGAACTGGCATGCTGCTGGAGTACCATGAATTTTGAAATGAGTCAGCTCTAAAGACATCACGCACAATTTCCTTCTCTTGTGTTGCTTGCCTTGAGATTGATCAACTTTCCTAGAGAACCAGATTATCATACCAATTACTTCTAATGGGAAATCTTTAGAGAGCAGAACTTTCCCCATTTGGCCTATGACTAAAGCTGAGTTCCCTGAGCTCTAGAAACTCTACTACCTTCTCATGGTTTCTTTTAGCACTTTACTCCTTACAACAAGAGTGAGCAATGTATTCAGTTTTGGGGGTCGTTTTCTACCCTCGAATGCAGCCTCCAGCAGCAACACTTCACCTTTAAGATAGTTTGCAGGGAACTCTTGCAAAGAGATTGCAAAATTAATGGAAATAGGCATGTTAAAAGATGGGGCAACTGTGGCCATTGTGAAAGATTAATCCTCCCTTACAGACTCATGGTAGTATCGATTCACTGTTTTGCTGACTTTTTCTCCTGATAGGGGGAGTAAAGGAGGTAGGAGATGTCAAAATGGCCTTGGAAACTGAATTGAATCTCATGGTCATGTCTTGCCTACCCTGAATGTTGTTGGGTTTGTTTGTTTGTTTGTTTTTGTCATTGTTGTTCAAGCTTTTGACTGCCTCCAGTTAATTGATATCTCCTCTGAATGGGTGGTGCTGTTTGCATTGCATAAACAATAGGATTTACAACCTAAATACTGGGAGTTCAGTTGTACCTCACTTAAAGAGCATAATATGTTCCATAGGATTGCTTTTTATGTGAGTTTGCTCTTTAAGCAAAACACCATTGTAAGTGACCAATTGTGATTCTGGCCAGGGCAGGGGGGGGATTGTGAATCCTGATTTATTTGTTGAGTTTTTGGTTGGTTTTAGTTGTTAAGTGAGGTGAACATTCAGAGAAAATTCTGCTCTTTAAGCGAGTTACTCTCTAAGCGAGGCACTCTTTATGTGAGGTTTTGCTGTACAGTATTTAAAATAATAGGAATCTCAGACCATCTATTTTTCAAAATGTGATATACTGTACAGTATATGCATTTTATATTATTCTTAGATGTAATGAAGCAGTACAACTCTAACTCCTTTTGGTTTCCATTTACCCTTTAGTTTTCTCTTTGAAAAAACATGTGCACACAGAAAGATTTCCTACAGTGTGACCTCTTGAAAAAGGCATTTTTGGAAATACATGCAAGGTAAGGTTTCAGTGTAGGATGTCAACAATAGCCTTCTAAATTATCTCAAATTTGAGAATGATGTTAAATCAAAGCAGGCTATTTTGATGTCATGAAGAATGATAATCTCTCCTCATATCATCCCTCATGAACCTGGTTTGAATTAAAACATAGCTTAGACAGATGATGAATAGCACGTGAGTGGACTCAGATGTACAAGAATTCTGTCTATAAGGCAATTGCTCAAGGTGTGTGTGTCCCCCCTCCCTTGTTATTTGAAGCTGGCAAAAAGGATGAAGCTCTTGTCTCTTAATGACTGTGACTGTGAAGATCACAGAAGGAAAGTAACTTGCAGACTGGGATTGAATTACAAGGGTAAGAAGAAATGACAAAGGATCAGAATGAGTTTTCTGCCTATTCAGCTTCAAAACCCTTTCCATCAAGATGAGAACTTCTGCATAGCACCAGGTGAATAAAACTGACAATGCAAATACAAAGCACCTCTGCTTTCACCCCACCTTTTTAAAAAGGAAATATGCAGAAAATCAGTCATAAGTCTGTATCTTGGAAGTATCCACTGTTGTATTAATTAAAATTTTCCAGGCTAGCTTTCTGCCATCACATGTTTACAAAGATAGTAACTGACCAGATTGAAATGAACCCAAAGGCATTTTTAAGATCCATCTAACTTGTCCCATGAGGGACTGCAGTGGCTCAAGTGGTTAAGTGGCAGGTGAGCAGTTCAATACCTAAGTACTCCACGATGGAATGAGCTCCCGTCTCTGTCCCAGCTCCTGCCAACCTAGCAGTTGGAAAGCAAGAAATTACAAGTAGATAAATAGGGACTACTTCAGTGGAAAGGTAAACAGCATTCCAAGCCATGCCTGCCACATGTCCACGGGAACGTCTGCAGATTCAGACAGTACTGGCTCTTCAGCTATGAAACAGAGATGAGCATTGAACTCTAGAGTCGAATACAACTGGCTTTAAAGCAAGGGTGACCTTTACCTTTACCTAATTTGTCCCAAATGTATGACAGACACCTGTCTGTAAATTATAAATAACAACAATGAAAGACATGTTAAATCAAGTCTGGAAATATTCTTCTGCTTTCTCTAAAAGCATGTAAGTGCCAGCTTCAGCCTGTAATGGTGACTCAGGGCTAAACTGTACATTACAAATAACCTGTCATTAAAGCTTGAAATCATGTTAGGAGTTCAGAGATGAGATTGGAGTAGATGAGAAATCAGAATTGCAAATGAAGCCATGCAAACTACAAAGTAAGAAAACTCCTGCTGTGACAATCAGAGATTCAGTAGTGGAGGAATTCTCTTTATTATCTGTAATGCACAATTTAGTGACTTACAATCTTCAAATGATACTGCCTGAAATATTGAATTTATATTGCCTTAAAAGCATTTGTTCTAGTTTCTTTAGTACACCCCACCAAATTAAGAGCAATAACAAGACATAGGCAATTGTACACTTTCATAGAACTCAAAACACTTGAAAAATATTATCTCAGAAATCCATAATAGAGACCTAGTTCAATAGTGTTTCCTGTACATTGTTTATCTGTGGCTGAGATTGAGAAACTGTTAGCTAAGCATGTCTTCACTTTGGATACTTCTTTCTGGTTCTCCAGGCCAACACCTTGGGTCAATTTATAACCCTAGCATTCATTTTATATTGCCCCAAGGTGTAGGCCTGCAGAACCAAAAAGAAGTATCCAAAGTGAAGACATGCTGCTTAGCTAACTTCTGAGACTATATAAAAACAAAGGCTATGAGACCTCAAAGATCCATCACATAAAAGACTAATATTAAAAGAAAAGGAGTAATAGCTACATAAAAATATGTTTAAATCTGGCAGAATTAAAAAGAATTTGAAGTCATGCTTAGAACCCATCAAAAGCAGGCTTCTACAAAGAAAAATCCCACAATCAGGGTGCTGTCATCAAAAAGGCCTTGTTTCCTGTCATCCCCAACCTGTCATATTTACTAGGCCACATTTACTGGGCCATCATAACCAATGAGCAGGTGAACATGGCTGTACACTATCTATAAGAATCCTCATACTCAGGCTGTTAAGAATTTTATCTTTTACTTTCAGAATTGGAAACAAACAGGAAGCTAATGGCAATGGAACAGGTTTATGGAATATGATCCTAACAGAGAGCTTTCTGGCCCATACAGTTTATATTTATTGAGGCTCCCAGCCACTATTCAAGGTTAGCACCTTGTAGAAATCACTACACTAATTTTAGTTGTATGTGGCTTAAGGCAGTACAGTAAAAACTGTAATCTATTTTGGGTCTTTTTCCATAAAGTGGGTTTTCCATAACATGAAGTGTGGTTTCCCATAGGAATGCATAAAGGGGAATGTTCCCGGCCTAAAAAAAAATGCTGGACACACAGTAAAAGGGATTACAAACTATTCTCTCCCACACCTTGATCAATCTCCCCAGATGGTGAGCGGCTGAGGTGGAGAAGAGGGGGAGTTCTTAGAGATTGACCCATCGGGGTGTGGGAGAGAGAGAGGAAACCTCTTAAAAACTCCCTCCTCTTCCTCCCAGCCAACCACCAGCTGGGGAGATCCACCAAAGAAACACCAGAGCCCAGGCAAGTGGTGGCTGACCTAAAAAAAAAAGTCAAAAATGCAGAGCACACAATAAAAGGGAATGTGAAAGATGAAGCTAAGCTCCCTACCTTTTCTACCACTTGAGGGTCGGCATCAGCTGCATAGCCCTGTCCAGAAGGGTGACAAACAGGAGAAGTTTGATGTCCTGGGGGCACTCTTACTAAAGAAGCTACTGGTGGGCGAGGGGAGCCACTCCTCTTCCACTGGATGAACATTGCCACAACAATGATGTTCATCCCAAGAACTCACCCCTACTTCAACCAAGTCATCATCACCACAGGACTGTTGACCCTGTCCATATTGACCTGGTGATGATGATTCAACAGAAGGAGGGGTGAATCCTTGGGGATCCTTCAGAGCAGGCGGACAGACAGCAGCACTGCAGTGATATTCACACAGCTGAAGGAGGAGCAGCTCCCCTTGTCCACCGGTAGCTTCCTCACAAAAACAACCCATTCAAAGAAGACTCTTCATGCCACTCACAGACTCTAAAATGGTGGAGGGCCAGCATTATAAACAGTGATGGGATGACCCCGGTTCCATCCGGTTCCCTGGAACCGGTAAGAACAATTTCGGAGGGTTCTCCGAGAGGGTAGTCCATTTTTAAGGCGTCCGGTTACGGACGCCTGAAAAAACGAATTTTTTTTTTAAAATTGGAGCCAAAATGGCTCCAATTTAGTGCGCATGCGCAGAAGTCAATCTGACGCATGCGTGCTGCAATTTTGAATTGCGCATGCGTCAGATTCCGTTTCTGCACATGCGCACTTGTTTTTGCCGGAGCCGGACCATTTTGGAGTGGCTCTGGCAGTGGCGGAGGGCTTAGGAGGAGGAGCCGTGCCTAGCCCAGGGCCTCCCGGCCGCAACTCTCCACGAGCGCCCCAAGCATCACTGCCCGGTGGCGAGCCTAGCCGGGTGGCCCAGGGCTCCCGGCCGCAACTCTCCATGGGCGCCCCAAGCCTCGCTGCCCGGCGGCGCGCCTAGCCGGGCGGCCCAGGGCTCCCAGCCACAACTCTCCACGGGCAGCCCTGAGCCACAGTGCCCGGTGGCGCGCCTAGCCGGGCGGCCCAGGGCTCCTGGCCGCAACTCTCCACGGGCAGCCCATGGAGAGTTGTGGCTGGGAGCCCTGGGCCGCCCGGCTAGGCGCGCCGCCGGGCGCCAAGGCTCGGGGCAGCCCGTGGAGAGTTGTGGCCGGGAGCCCTGGGCCACCGGACTAGGCGCGCCGCTGCCGGGTGCCGAGGCTCGAGGCCGCCTGTGGAGAGTTCCGTTCGGGAGCCCTGGGCCGCCCGGCTAGGCGCGCCGCCGATGGGTACCGAGGCTCAGGGCTGCCCGTGGAGGGTTGTGGCCGGGAGCCCTGGGCCGCCTGGCTAGGCGCGCGGGCGCCGAGGCTCGAGGCCGCCTGTGGAGAGTTGCGGTCAGGAGCCCTGGGCCGCCCGGCTAGGCGCGCGGGCGCCGAGGCTCGAGGCCGCCTGTGGAGAGTTGCGGTCTGGAGCCCTGGGCCGCCCGGCTAGGCGTGCCGCCGATGGGTGCCGAGGCTCAGGGCTGCCCATGGAGGGTTGCGGCCGGGAGGCCCTCGGCCACCTGGCTAGGCGCGCCGCCGCTGGGCGCCGAGGCTCGGGGCCAGCCCCAACGGTCCCCATTGTAAGTGGGGTTTGTGTTTGGGGTGGGTGGGTGTTTGGGTGTATTTTTATTTAATTATTATTTTATTTATTTATTTTATTAACGGTTTTGTGTGTGTGGGTTGAGGGGTGTGTGTGTTTTATTTTTATTTTATTTATTTTATTTTTGGCCCCGCCTACAACGTCATTACATCATGACGTTGGCTCCACCCATGACGTCATGACGTTAGCTCCGCCCCCACTGTGATGACGTCAGGGTGGGGTACTAAAATTTTTATCATCCCATCACTGATTATAAACCCTCGCAGATGTAGTGCTCTGGGAAAACCAGGTTTTGTAATGTAAATCGGGATTTCCTTTTCTCAGAATGTTCTTCCATAAGTCAAGTTATTCGTTACCCAAGGTGTCTGTAATCCTAGGTTTTACTGGATATCCATATATTCCAGTCTATATTGCCTATCTACCCATCTGACTGAAATGTCACTCTGGGCAGTGAGTACATAACTAAAGCTAAATCTGCCTTCTTTAAGAAAGCAGATGGCTGGGCCACTAACTAGAACTGTATTTATTGTAGCAGCCAAATAGCCTTCTGGTGCACGCAAAATTGCCTGAGTTGTGACACTTGGTTGAAGCTATTTTACAAGGTGTCTATTTCATGCCTAGATATGAACCTTGATGTATGACTGGCATGTGAACAGGCACATGACCACTGCCTTGTTCATTGGCTTAAATTAGCTTCAACAGTTTGAGCAATTGTCCTTTCACAGGCATAAAATCCCAAAATGATTTTGGCCCAAAAATATTCTGCAGAATGGGGGAAATGGCAAAACTGAGAAGTTCATGTGTAAAGTTTTTGGAGATACTTACTGGTCCTTGATTGTCCAGGAGTTACATTCAAGTCCCATTATGCTCTTGATATCATTGTGAAGGTTGCAGTATTTTCAGATTTTTAGAACTGTGCTTAAACAGGTTTTTTTGCCTAAGATGCTGACTGAAAGGTGGGAGGTCAGCAGTTCAATTCCCAAGTACTGTAGGATGGAATGAGCTCCTGTCTTTGTCCCAGCTTCTGCCAACCTAGCAGTTTGAAAGCAAGAAACTGCAAGTAGATAAATAGGGACAACTTCGATGGAAAGGTTAACAATGTTCTGTACACTCTGGTGTCTAGCCATGCCTGTCACATGACCATGGAAAGATCTGCAGAAGCAGACAGTGCTGGCTCTTCGACTTTGAAACAGAGATGAGCACTGAACCCTACAGTTGGATATGAATGGCTTTCGAGCAAGGGATACCTTTACCTTTACCATACATTCACATTCAAACTATTCTCATATGAGCTCAAGATAGTTTATGTGGTTTACGCCCCAGAAATCTGAGAAGTAAACCAGGCTATGAAAAGCATGACTAAGTCAAACTCACCCAGTTTCAAAGAAGTGAGGATATGAACTTAATGCAGTATTCCACCATCATAGACGTATAGTATAAATAACCTATATTAGTTAAGCCAAATTCTGAAACAGACTAATATAAGTTTGGACACCATGAATATGAATTGGATTTGCAGTTTTCACATTAAAAACAATACCTAGAGCTCACCTGATGAGCTGCAGGTGTTGTGCCAACTCCCAAAGAGTAACGCTGATGCCAATGGACTTGAGATTTTCCAGGAGTCTGTAGTTCTGACTGGGCCTCAAGCAGGTTCTACAAAGAATTATGTTTCAAGAAACTTCCTTCTTAACTTGTTTCTTCTTAGAACTCTTGTGAGGGGCAAGAACTAGCCCTGGATACATTATTCATGGCATTTTAATATCTGCATGATAAAGCAAATGAAATCCATCCTAAGGGAGAAGACTTGTCCTAGTAATGGATGCTTTTAAAAAAAAAAAAAAGGCCATTCCTGTCATAGGAAAAGTAACCACATTGACATCTTTTTTGCATTAGCCTAATTTAATCTAAAATGGAAAGTAAATGTCTGTTGAAATAACGCTAAAGAGGCATGAATGAAAAATAGCTATGGAATGTGGGTGTAGAGAGTGTGCACTGGTTTGAGAAGATGTTTAGCAACAAGTTAATCCTAAAACACAACATACAAGAGCTGATCTGCTTTACGTCAAACAGCAAATTCTATACAATTCCACTATTATTTTATTACTTAATCTATTTAATTGGTTTTAATATTGCAATGTATTGTAATTTATTGTAATTGAAATATTCCAACTGTATTTGTTTTTTCAAAAGTGAATAGAATGAATCTATGTATGAATGAATGAATGAGTGACTTCAGCCTTGCACAGACACAATATCTGTGCATTGAAAAGATTTCCTGAAAGTGTTCTTGGAAGACAAGTCAATTTATCTGAGGATAGTTCTCACAAACTGCAGATGAGTAGGCTTCATTGTCAGTCTGCAAGTGGGAGCTCATCTCCACATAGAAAACTGAATGTTAAGGATGAACTTTCCTAATCTGTTAGCAATCTATCTGCAGAGGAAACATTTCATTATTGAGAATTCTCAAGTTTCTGCAAGATATTTCACTTCCAACATAGAATCAGGTGTTAAAGCTCCTTTCCCCCCTCATTGAGTTTTACACAATTTGAGCAAAACTATCTCTGAAGCAGAAAGGAGCGAGCTTCTTATTCATAATGATACAAACTATCCTATACTTCTGCTTTTTAAAAGTCAATATAAGTCAGCAGTCCCATTCCAAGTTTTTCACAAGTTAATTTTGCATGTGTGCAAATTGTCTAGAAGACTAAAACAAGAAGTATGCTTTCATTTTTAAAGAGAAAAAATGATTTCTCGTTGAGCAGAGAGGGACTGCGGTGGCTTAGTGGTTAAGATGCTGAACTTGATGGCTTGAAGGTTGGCATGTTAGCAGTTTGAGACCTGAGTGCTTCAAAATGGAGTGAGCTCCTGTCTCTGCCACAGCTCCTGCCAACCTAGCAATTTGAAAGTAAGAAATTACAAGTAGATAAATAGGTGCCACTTGAGCAGGAAAGGTAACAGCATTCTGTATGCTCTGGTTAGGCATGCCTGCCACATGACCACAGAAACATCTGCAGACACATACAACACTGGCTCTTTGCCTATGAATGTAGAGGAGCACTGCACCCTAGAGTCGGACTGTCTTTTGAGCAAGAGCAACCTTTACCTTTACCTTGAACAGGAGATAACAAAACAGGTTACCGTTTACATCCTCAGTTGTGTCATTCCTCTACAAATTGGTCACCTTCTCAAATTTTGTTTAAGAATTATTATTATTATTATTATTATTATTATTATTATTATTATTATTATTATTATTATTATTATTATTATTATTATTATTAAATTTGTATGCCACCCACTTGACAGGCAGCTCACAGAAGCAACAGAGCATCTTAAACACATATACATCTTCCAACACGATAAAATACCATAGAATAACAGTAAATAAATCACAGCATCATATAAATCATAAATCACAGCATCATAAAACATCATAAAAGACTGCAAAAAAGAAAAAAACTTCCATTTGAAAAAGTCCCATAGCAACAAAATAACAGTCACCGCACAAATCGCACCATGACACCACAACCAACCATTGGTGGGACTGGAGGTCAATGGTGGTTCTTTATCCCCTTGGCCATTGGTTGGGCCCAGAAGTCAGCAGCAGCATCTTCTGCCACGCATGGATATAGCAGCTCTTTATCTCTCCCCCCACCCCCACCCCCGGCTGTTGATGGGGCTCAGATGTTGGTGGCAGTGTCTTTTGCCACCTGCGGTCACGGCAGCTCTTTATCCCCCTGGCCATTGGTGGGACCTAGAGGTTGGCGGCGGGCTCCTCTGTGCCTGTGGCCACAATGGCTGTTTATTTCCCCAGCCGTTGGTGGAGCACAGAGGTTGGCAGCAACCTTGGTTGTGCCACCAAGCAGCAATAGGCAACCTACGCACATCCCTACATCTCTGGAGTAACTCAATGACCCACATTTACATTTTGTAAAGGACAAAAATAGTTTGACTAAAAAATTCCATTACAATATTCTAGGGACATTTTTAAAAAATAGTCAGGTTTTCACAGCTGTAAGAAATTCTCTGGATTAGCTTTATGGTCTGCCTTTTTCTAGATTCCAGGTGGGGCCAAACCCTTGGAAGATGTCCACTCTTTATCTAAGAGAAAGTTAAACGTGTTTCTTACCTAGTAGAAGAAAATGACAAAGGAACACAAACCATTTAGTAAGACCTGGGTGGTGTTTCAAGCAATTTCCATAGTTGGAAGGTAAACTTCAGATATCCTTTTAGATGGAATATTTGAGAAGTTTCAAGAAAATTGAGGGGAGAAAGAGACTTTACCTGCACATATATATGACTGAGCAAGTTTTAACAGAATTGGTATGAGTTTTTCTTTTACCATTATTATTATTATTATTAGTATTAGTATTAGTATTAGTATTAGTATTAGTATTAGTATTAGTATTAGTATTAGTATTAGTATTAGTATTAGTATTACTGTGTTCTGGTTATCTTCATTTCAGATTCCAGTTCTACTGACATAGTTAATATCCCAACCACAAGCCAATTAAATTACACTTCTTGGAATTACAATTATTAAAGGCTTAGTCATCTGTTTTCTTAATGGGGGCAGTGTTACATGGAGGGAGGTATATTGTCCTTTATAAGATTATTCCAAAGTGATTTATATACTGCTGGATGCCAGTAATTTTTGCAGGGAAACTGCTTGCTTTCTGTAGAATTTGTGTGTGTTGTATTATGTTCCATTTACCAGAAACTTAGGATTCCGAGTGGACAAAAGCAGTCAGCATTTAAAAATCATTGGAGTTCACTCAGAAGAAAAAGCAATGTGCTGCTGTTTTTATCAGGGATGATGGCTGAGTTTTATTTTAAAGAAAAGGTACCCATTGCTGGTATTGATATCAGAGTGGGTGAGGTTTTGTATATCACTCAAAGTTGAATCACTGTGGTGGTGCTGGAATCCTGCCCAGAGATAAAGAGCAATAGCAATACCATTTCAGCTGCAATAATTAATTACATATGAAGTCAAATCCTAATTGACTGGGTTGGTGCATCTTGAAGCAATTGGTAAAACCTGCCAAGCTATCTTTATTGAAGGCAGTCTCTTGATTGATTTTATTTGTTTAAGAAATTAGGGATACTTTGATCATGAAAGGTGTTATTTTTAAAAAATAAAATAAAATAGAAGACTACACACAAACTGCAGTAATAGGCCATTAGTTTAGACAAGAGGTTACAAGATAAAATTGCGATCTCTATTGTTAACATTCACATTTTGATAAGAAATTAGAGATTAATTCACTGGTTGGTTGATTAATTGATTGATGCATATTTGACTGGTTTAGGTCAAACTCAGAGGTTATACATACAATTTCATTTGTGTTTTTCCATCTACATGTACCTCTTTAGTTATGCATTCTCACTTGCTATGCACTGCAATAGTGAAGCAGGGAGGAAATTTAAGAATTGACTGTTTCTACAGAATGGTGTAATTATATTATAATGTAGTTTATTGTACTCTTATAGATACAGTATCTGATATTAAATAGGAGTCTTACGTAAATATGCAAAATATACAAATCAAAGATTGATTACATATGAACTGGGGATTTGCACAGTGAAATTAGTGAAAATATTTTGTTGTTGTTCAGTTGCACTGTCGATTCTGACCTTTTGTGACCCCATGGACCATTCCCCGCAAGGCAACCCTTTCCTCCACCATCCTCCTCAGCCCACCCAGCTTTTTGCCCACTGCGTCTACAATACCACCTAGCCATCTCATTTTGGGCCGCCCCCTTCTTCTTTTGCCCTTAACCTTTCCCAGCATCAAGGCTTTCTCAAGTGAACCCTCTCTTCTCATTTGATGTCCAAAGTACTTTAGCTTCATCTTTACTATTTGACCTTCTAAGGAGCAGTCAGGGTTGATTTCTTCTAAGATTGACCTATTTTTTCTCCTCGGTGTCCAGGGTACTCTCAAAACTCTCCTCCACATTCCAAACGCATCTGTTCTTCTGCACTCAGCTTTCTTTATGGTCCAGCTCTCACAACCATACATCACTACTGGGAATACCATTGCTTTGACTATGTGAATTTTTGTTTGCAAGGTGATGTCTAGGAAACAAGTGAAAATTTACATCTGTGCTGTTTAGTAATTATAATGGATGAAGAAGGGTCCATTCATTAGTAGAGACAGTTCCAAGGTATTTAACAAATTGAATTACAAATTGGTCAAATTAAAACAAATTCACAAATGGATAGTGCTGCAGTTGTACTGCCCCATAAAAAAGGGCTAAATCTAGAATTGGAAATAAGTGACCAATGATGTTTTTGGACTACAATTCCCTGAATACGTTTCCTGTTTGTCTCTTGACATCTTGTAGTCATATAGTTCACAGCAAATTTGTTGATTGCTAAAGCATCACCTGACAACCTCATCTAATTGTTAATTATTTAGTGTAATTATTGCTAATTTAGTATTTGCTTATGTTAGTAGTAGAGTTATGCTCAGCATTTCCCAACTGTCTAAAGGACTAATATCAGGCTGGAATATTTTAGATGGTGCCATGCCATGGTTAAAGGAGAGGGTGGCAAAACAAGGCAGAATTAGTTAAACTGATGTAAGACAGTAGGAAACACATTTTAAGTAGGAATACTGTCAAAACAGGATCAAATCCTATCTTGAAAATATTTTCTGTAAAATCAGAACCGAAGGCACTAAGCTCAGGATAGAAATTCTGACTTAGCTTAAGCTTATGTTTACAAGTAATACACACCAACAAGCCTGATCAAAGGTTTTAAAATATATTCCACAAGTGATTTCTGAATCACATTAAATCCTGATTGTAAAATGCTTATGTGCCTCTTGGTAAATAGACTTTTATTACAATTTGGAGGAAAAATGGACCTCAGGCTGAAGAAGAAGTCATAGGTCATGCTTTGTTGGGTACAGTCACTATCTGAGAGGACTTTCCGTAGAAGGACTGTGTTTGACTCTTTGAAGAGTTGGTGTTTTGGGGTAAGACAGCACTGAGTTGAGATGAACCAATCATTTTCTGCTATTGCCAAGTAGTAAAGGATCACGTGTCAACTTCACATTCATTTAGTATTAAATGTTCCATCAATTCTCTGAAATTATTTTTAAAAGTACAGGTACAAGAAATTCCTATTTACATTTTTATAAAGATGGGTGGTGTGACATATATTCACATCCTGAAATGGAAAAAGGAACTTTTAAATTAAGTTCTACCTGGTGATGCCTGTGAAAGAACTTCCCTTTTTCAGGCAAAGCTGTACAACAGAATACTGGCCAAGGTCTCTAAGTCTATTAGTCAAGATGTATACCAGTTCCTGGGGAAATCATGAACAAAGCTCATATCTTGCTTGTGGGCTTCCAGTGAGCATTTGGATGAAAAACAATGCTGGACCAAATAGTCCATTGTAGCGATCCAGCACAGATATTTGCTTTATTTCATAGCAGAGCTTAGAATGATTTTTAAAGCAATTGGTTAGTAACTAGTTACAATTATAACTCAAAGAGCCCCAGTGCTGATAGGTAATATGATAGTTACTTTCTTTTTTTAAAAAATACCCCACAATTCTTTATTTTGCAAAAAGAAACTGAAATTATTACATTTAATTCCTCTTTTTAAAAACTCAAGCCATAGAATAGTGATGTGATATCCACCTCCATTAATTAGTGAAGCTAATTCTTTAACCACAAATATAACTACTTACAAAGCTTTATTTAAATTCCTAAAATAAAGGCAGGAAGAACAATCTTTCAAGCAAATGATGATTGCAAGCAGGTACTAAGTTACTGGCTTCCTGAGACTAACAACATTTTAAGTTATTAAAGCAACTTCTTATTCTTTGTCTAGGCCAGATGTGAAACTCCCAAAATCTAGCAGTAGCAGTGGCAATATGAGAACAACACATTGATTAGAGTGGAAGACAGTTAAATTTTGGAGGGAAGAAATATTTAACCTGCTGATTGGCTGTTCAGATATGAAACATTCAATGACTATACTTGTTAAATGATAGTCCCTCCCATCTCTATGCTTGTGTACAAAACAAACACAAGCCATGCTGGGCTTGGCTGATGAAAGCTCAATATAAAGTACATACATATATAAATAAATAAGAAAATAAGAACCATGATAGATCAGAGCAGAGACCAATATTCTGTTTATGCAATGAGCAAGCTAGGCAGGACATGAATATTACTGTGCCCTCCATCTCATGTTTCCAACAGATTGATATTCATAGGCTTCCTGTCACTGATATATATTTTTAATAGTTCTTAAATCCAAGGATGTATAATTGGAGACCAAGCTCAAGGTGATCTGTATCATAGTACAGTCAAACCTCGCATAAAGAGCGCCTTGCTTAAAGAGTAACTCGCTTAAAGAGCACGTTTTCTCTGAATGTTCGCTTCGCTTAACAAATAAAACCAACCAAAAACTCGCTTAACAAATAAGTTGGGGTTCGCAATCCCCCCCACAATTGGCCACTTACAATGGTGTTTCGCTTAAAGAGCAATCCTGTGGAACACATTATGCTCTTTAAGCAAGGTACAACTGTACAGTATTCTCAATTCCTATGAACAGCTTAACAGGGAAGAAAACTGACATGAAAGAACATCAATATACTTGAACTATGGTATTAAAGGATACCATTGATCACCAGAAAAACAAATAAGTGGTTGCCAGATTGAATGAAGCATAAACTCTCTCTAGGAGCAGTTGCTACCCAGTTGGAACTCTAACATTTTTAAAATCTTATCTGGGAGCCCTAAAGTGATTTATTTCTTTGCTACCTGACTTTTAAGCCTGATTGTCTCTTCCATTTTGTTAGTAGTTCCAAGTAGGTCCTGAACAATGGTTATATTTTAACTCATATCTTCCTTCACTGTCCTGTTAGTAGTGAAGCTATACTAGTTTCCAATCCCTTCACAAGTGCAAATTAGGGAGGGAAATAACTAATAACAAGTTAAGTTGCAAGAAAGATTTTAAAAATCCTGTTTGCAGGTTACTTTTCTAAATTAATTAATTAATTAATCTACTGTCCTACTGTCCAAAGGAAGAGAAATATGCAGATGACACTACCTTACTGGCAGAAAACAAAATTACAATCCGGGACTGCAGTTGAACACTAAGAAGACCAGAACTATGACTACCGAGGAACTACACAATTTTAATTTGAGAATTTAAAAAATGTAAATAGTGAAATCTTTTGTATGCCTTAGTTCAGGAGTACCCAAGCTATGGCCCATGGGCCAGATCCAGCCCCTGACACTAATTCATCTGGCTCATGCCGTCCACCATAAGTTGGAGGTGACTTTACAGCAGGTAATAATAACAGCCACTCATAGTTATTTCCTCTTCTTTCTTTCTTTCTTTCCTTCTTTCTTACCAATCTAGTGCTAGGGCAGTTAATCAATCAAAGGTGGAAATGAGCAAGGACTCAGCAAAGAGAGGCAAAAAAGAAGTTTTTATAGGAACCCTTCTCTATCTGTGCCTCCTGCAAATCTGGATGGCAAGAGCAGAACTGCCTTAAGGAGCTGGAAACAAGGTTGAACTGATAATGTCCTCTTGTCTCTTTGCCAATTCTTTATTTCCTCCCTCTCTTTAACCACTTAACTATCCTAGGACTAGAACAACAAGTTTTTAAAAGAAGAAAGAAACTTAGTGGAAAAGGGAAAAGAAAACAAGCAGACACAGGCACTAGGTGAGGGTTAGAGAACAAGCTGTAAATGAGGCTGATTTCCTCTTCTCTGACTGCTGAATTCTATGTGGTTTTCTGAATCAACCCTGGGAAACCAGAGTTCCTGCATCCAACTTCACAGAGGATCCATTCACTTTTTTCCTTGGTGTGGTGAAGATTTCCTTCCCTAGATGAGATTATACAAAATAATACCACCCATATATGTTTTGGTCTCAGAAGGAGCCAACTTGTTAACACCCTTCTTCAAGAAAGATAAAGGTTGACTTATCTCCAAAAATCTTCTAGAGACAGGAAACAGTTTCAAAGAAATGGCTCTCAACATGACAGTACAATGTTTAGTCCATGCAGATGCTCATAAAGAGCACATGGTAAAAACTATATTAAAAAGTTCCTTACGGAATGAAAATGGGATTTAAATGCTTGGATGCTTACCATTCAGAAGTCTGTCTGAAAGCTTGAAGGTAATGTGAAAGATTATTGCCACATGGTAAACTTTCAACATTGAATATTACTCAAACTGGTAATCTTCAGAGGCAGTGGACTTTCCCAAGGACTATACATATGTCTTACCTGAATATGATATCAGTTCCTCAAAAGTCATCCTGAGAATACAAGTGTAAACTACCACATGTTTCTTTTCAGCAATGAGTTTAATTTTTCCTTATTAGAAACTGATTTGCCAGAGCTACTAAGTGATCTGTGGAAAGATGGATAATGTCTTGTTTGTTAGTTGTACTTTTATGCTGTCCAATAGTGAGCTACTCTGGCCACTGCATAGATAGAATTAAAACAGAATCAGAATATGTGCCTGAACAAAGAAAAAACAAACATCTAAGATGGTAGCAGGCAACATTAAACCCATAATAATGATTGAAAAAGTAAAATGAAAAATAAACAGCAGTATATAACATAACTTACTCATAGCAAGATGATACCTTGCTGGCTACACATGCATAAAACAATTTTCAAAGGACAAGAGATAGATTTCTTCATTGGCAAATGGTAACGCTTCGAAGCAATCGTTATTTCTGCTCAAAATCCATCATTTGTGGATCTAAATCAGGGATTCTCAACCTGCGGCCCAGGGGCTAGATGTGGCCCATTACACCATTTAATGTGCCCCCCACTGCCTCTGACACACCAGGAAGTGCTCTGTGTGGCAGGCAGGGCAAAATGACCACCTGGCCCCTGAAGCTGTCTGACAGAGCATGCCCCAGCAGTGGTGGACAGCCAAAAATTTTACTACCACACTGTGGGCAGAGCCAACATCATGACGTCATGGGTGGAACCAATGATGTGGGCAGAGCCAATGTAAAAAAAAACCCATAAAAATAAGTACACATAAAAATACAAATTAAATAGACATAAAAATACACATAAAAATACATAAAATACCATTAAAATAAATAACACATTAAATAGACATAAAAACACATAGAAATACACATTAAATACACATAAAACACATAAAAATACACATTAAAAATAAATACACATTAAAATATACCCACCCACCCCACACTGAAAGGTGAGTCACTTACCCTGGGGAGCAGGCTATAGGGAGCTTCAGGCTAGCAGCTTCTCTTCCTCCTCCCCACTTGGGAGGAGAGCAAGGAGGCCGCACATGTGTGCCAAGTGCTGTAGGCACGCATGCACATCAAACGCTTGGTGCACATGCACAGCCCAGTGGCCACGGGAGCGGGTTGCCCCGGGCACCACTTACCAGGAGGCGGCAAAATCTCAGCACACAAAAAGCCCTGCATCAGTAAATCTCGTTCGCACTGCTCTCTCTCTCCCATCTTCTCCTCTGCTCTTGCTAGATTGAGTGCATGACTCGCTAGACCCACCCGGTGGTGACTTAACAAACAGCATGCAATAGTGAATTTACTCTTTAAAGCCTATATGGAATAATGTATACTGTAATATGTTTCTAAAAATGTCCAGAGGTGTGCTCTTGTAGGTGTTTCACTCTTGGCAGCAGTCTAGGTTTTGCTTGATTAAAATGATTTCTAACAGATTTACCCAAATTATCAGTGAAACACTGCAGAATTCATAAAAGTGTTCTCTAAACTCATTAGTGAAGTCCAAATGAAGATTACTAGATTGTTGTTGTTCAGTCGCACAGTCAATTCCGACCCTCCGCGACCCCATGGACCACCACCCGCCAGGCACTTCTGTCCTCCACAGAAGCGTAGCGTGCCTTGGCGGGGCCCCGTATAAAAATTTGTTTGGGGGCCCTTAGGAAGGGTAAAGATTTCTCACAAAAGAAAAAAATGCATAAAATTACTTAAACGGGGAAATCCCGCAGCCTGCGATAACCGATGTAGGGTGTTGCCAACTTTTGAACGCACGCTTTACAAAGCTGGCTTGAGACTAAATATCAAGAAAACCAAGATCATGGCAACAGGCCCTATCAGTCCCTGGAAAATAGATGGGGAAGAAGTAGAGGCAGTTACAGATTTTACTTTCCTAGGATCAAAGCTCACTGCAGATGGGGATTGCAGCCATGAAATAAAAAGGCGACTGATTCTCGGGAGGCAAGCGATGAGAAACCTGGGGAACATAGTGAAAAGTAGAGACATTAAATTGCAAACAAAGATTCGCATAGTCAGGGCAATGGTATTCCCTGTGGCAATGTATGGTTGTGAGAGCTGGACCATTAGGAAAGCGGAGCGCAGAAAAATAGACGCCTTTGAGATGTGGTGTTGGAGGAGAGTTTTGAGAGTACCCTGGACAGCGAGGAGAACAAATGGGTCAATCTTAGAAGAAATCAAGCCTGACTGCTCCTTAGAAGGTCAAATAATAAAGATGAAGCTAAAGTACTTTGGACATCAAATGAGAAGAGAGGATTCACTTGAGAAAGCCTTGATGCTTGGAAGGGTAGAGGGCAAAAGAAGAAGGGGACGGCCCAAGATGGGATGGCTAGATGGTATTGTGGAGATAATGGGCACAGAGCTGAGTGAGTTGAGGGGGATGGTGGAGGACAGGAATGCCTGGAGGACAGTGGTCCATGGGGTCGCAGAGGGTCGGAATCGACTGTGCGACTGAACAACAACAACATTTGTTTTGCTTACGCACGTTGGGGCCCCCGTGGCCCTCCTCCCACCTTTGGTCCAACTTTCCTCCCCTTTGCGTTATCTCTTTGCTTCCCGTTAGAAAACCTGTCCAGGGCGGGCAGGCAGGCGCTGAAGAGCAGCGCCACCCTTTTGCGGGTAACGGGCAGGAGGAATTGGGGGTTGGGGGGGCACCAAAGGAGACCGTCCCTTCTCAGGCCTTCCCACAATGACGTTGGCTTCGGCAGAAACAGGAGAGGTGGGAACCGCTGCAACCCGCGCTGCTGGCTGCTGCCCGTGGCCTTTGCCACCATTGGCAGGGCGGGTCCACGGCTGGGGAAGCGGGAGAGACCGTCAAAGCCCTCCCAGCCTCTTCCCGGGCCAGAGTGCCCTCCGCTGCTGTTGCTGCGGTCCCGCCGGAGGCGTCGCCAGCGCTCGGCGGCCTCTCCCCGTGCCGCCCCCTCCCCAGTGAAGGTCCCAGAGCGTCCGGCGGTCCGAGTGTCCCTGGTTCATCAGGGGCCGCGCGCGCACCCCCGCTCTCTCACGTGAGTGGAGGCGACAGAAGCAGCGGAGAAAGGAGAGCCCTGCCCTCCCTTCTTTGTCCTGGGCAGGTGGGAGGGGGCAGCCCAAGGCCTCCCAGAAAGGCACCCGCCCCCAGCCCGCTTCCGGCGCCCTCTCCCAAGGCTCCCTGGCCGTCGCCTCCCTCCCGCTCTGCATTTGTTTTGCTTACGCACGTTGGGGGCCCCCGTGGCCCGGGGGCCCCGTATAATTGATACGGCTGATACGGCGGTAGCTACGCCCCGGTCCTCCACCATCCCCCTCAGCCCACCCAGCTCTGCCCCCACTGCATCCACAATACCATCTAGCCATCTCATCTTTAGCCTCCCCCTTTTTCTTTTGCCCTCCACCTTTCCCAGCATCAAGGCCTTCCCAAGTGAATCCTCTCTTCTCATTTGATGTCCAAAGTACCTCAGCTTCATCTTTACAATTTGACCTTCTAGGGAGCAGTCAGGTTTGATTTCTTCTAAGATTGATCTGTTTGTTCTTCTCGCTGTCCATGGGACTCTCAAAACTCTCCTCCAACACCACATCTCAAAGGCATCTATTCTTCTGCGCTCAGCTTTCCTAATGGTCCAGCTCTCACAGCCATACATTGCCACCGGGAACACCATTGCTTTGACTATACGAATTTTTGTTTGCAATTTGATGTCTCTACTTTTCACTATGCTTCCCAGATTTCTCATCGCTTGCCTCCCAAGAATCAGTCGCCTTTTTATTTCATGGCTGCAATCCCCATTTGCAGTGAGCTTTGATCCCAAGAAAGTAAAATCTGTCACTGCTTCTACTTCTTCCCCATCTATTTTCCAGGGACTGATAGGGCCTGTTGCCATTATCTTGGTTTTCTTGATATTGAGTCTCAAGCCAGCCTTTTCACTCTCTTCTTTCAACCTAATCAGGAGCTTCTTTAGGTCTTCCTCACTTTCTGCCATTAGGGTAGTATCATCTGCATATCTCAAATTGTTGATGTTTCTCCCAGCAATTTTGATCCCAAATTGTGATTCCTCCATCCCTGCATTGCGCATTATGTGCTCTGTGTATAAGTTGAATAAGCAGGGTGACAAAATGCAGCCTTGTCTTATTCCTTTTCCTATTCCAAACCACTCCGTCATTCCATATTCTGTCCTAACTGCTTCTTGTTTCATGTACAGATTTCTCATGAGGCGTATAAGGTGTTCCGGTATTCCCATCTCTTTAATTACTTGCCACATTTTGTTGTGGTCAACACAGTCAAAGGCCTTAGTGTAATCAATGAAACAGAAGTATACTTGTTTCTGATACTCCTTTGTTTTTTCCATGATCCATCTTATGTTGGCGACGTGGTCTCTAGTCCCCCTACCTCTTCTGAAACCCGCCTGCACTTCTGGTAATTCTCTCTCCACATGCTGTTGCAGTCTATCCTGTATTATCTTGAGCATCACCTTGCTAGCGTGAGGGATGAGCGCAATTGTTCGATAATTTGAACATTCTTTGGCATTTCCCTTTTTGGGATTGGAACATATACTGATCTTTTCCAATCCTGTGGTCATTATTTTGTTTTCCAAATCTGCTGATAAATAGAATGTAATAATTTGATTCCATCATCTTCTAGGGCTTTGAAAAGTTCAACCTGAATACCATCATTTCTGCTGCTTTTGGGCAAGGGAGACCTTGCATTGGGCGATGGACCCAGTGAGGGTGTTGCCTGCATGAAGGAGCTTTGAGGAGGCGGCACCCACAGCAAGCAACTTTGTCACCATGAGGCCAGCTAAAGTCAGTTTGCACTGGATTTTCGCTATCTACAAGCCCCCTGGGGTGGGTGTATTGGAAGCAGGTGTGGGACACGGTGGAGACCAACCTCCTAAAAACAGTGGCTTGGGGGGGCTCAGGCAGCATTTTTTGGGGATGGCAAAATTTGACACTGTCTGCATCATGGGCCCAGGGGGTGGCAAATTTGGCCTCTGCCCTGGGTGGCTGTAACCCACGCTATGCCACTGGCACATTCCCCAAGGTGGTTCCTCCCAAAAGCCACTACTGGTTCTCTGGGACACCAGGAAAAGTTACTACTGGTTCTGGTGAACTGGTGCGAACCTGTTGCTGCCCATCACTGTGCCCCAGCCCTTGGGTTGAAAAGGTTGAGAACCCCTAATGTAAAGGGAAAGAAAGTTAGTTTCTTTTCACAGTCATATGCACTTAGGCAAATATCATAGGTCAGCTTTCACAGTCTTTGTCAAAGAAGAAATGTATAGGAAAAAAATTCCTTAATGCAGTTAAAACATCAGTACCTGGATCTCCTGAGGAGGCTCTCTTGGCTGTAATCCGCTTGCAAGGAAGAAATGACACACTTTTGTGCTGCTGATGACTCACTTCTTATTAAGCGAACTTGTGGGTTTGAAACACCATCTTAGTGGGTGTGGAAACCCACTCTCCTATTCCATGGCTGGCTGGAGATTTGTAACAAAGCACATCTTCAGATGAAACTGGATTCTGAATCACAGGATCTGAACACAACTGAATCCTGGGTGATAGGACTTAAATGAAACTCACTACAGGAGATTTCAAAAGGAACATACAAAAATAGTTTATTTTTGGTTATACAAAATTTATCAATTCATCTCTAGAGTATATATCTATTCCCATAACAAAAGTGCAGTTACCTATTACTGCTCATTGAACAGGTGAAGATAATGTGTAACATTATCAACACACCTGAACCTGAGTCTGGTGTATATACCAGAGATAATCAGTTCTGCTCATCTATTAGCCTTTGTGGACAATACCACGTTAACTGGCCTTAATGCTGCACTAGTAAAGCATATTGTAATAATGGAAATTAGTTAACACGCCCATGAAAAATATTTTCTCCAGAGGCTAACAATAAATTTAAAAGCAAGGATGCTAGGCTTTTGACTCATGTTGGCTTTCTACTTGAAATAATAATGGTTTATGTAAGATACAAGACCTGAGTGAGAAACAACTTTCCTATGCAAAAAACACAGTAAAGATGGCTGTTCTACTAAAAACCCAAAACTAGATTTTTTACCGCAAACCCAAAAATCCCTCAAGAAATTTATGTTTAACTCCAGCATGCTTGTTATATAGATTTATTTATAGATTTTTGATTTATGAGGCAAATAAAGACAAATACATGACTATTAACATATGAGTGGTGCATTGGTACAGAAATAACAATGCATGTTTCTTGAAAGGTTAATAAGACAGTATTATAAAAGCAATTGTGGATTAAAATCAAATCAATACTATGAGGACAATTGATCACTTATATGATCTTTATTGAGTAAAATAGTAACAACACCCAGCAGGTTGTATGGCTTAAAATGACAAATAAAGCAGTTATTAGCTCATTTTATTTGGGACCATATGTCTCTGAAAGACACAAAACGTGAAAGACACAGATCAGGAGGACAGTGCTTCAGCCATTCTTGTTTCAGCACAGAGCCGTGTTGCTGATCTGTACAACTTTTTAAAAGACATAGTTAAACAAAATTCAACAGTTTAAACATCAAACCTTATTTCCTTATAACTTTATAACAAAAATAAGGCAGCAAAAGAATTATAAGGTAAACAGCAATGCACTTTCTAGATAAACGAGAAACTGCTTCTTGTCTGGAAGCAGACAGCCCTATCTCTGTATCAAATTACAGGGCACAATAATACTAGGTAGGCTTACTGGTCATTGTGGTGGAGTCATGTGAGGCCCACTCACACGTTCATCAGACAAATGACTGTGCCCCCTTTTTATAGCATATCATGACATCAGAAATCTCTCTGACTGTCAGTGAACGTTTGCTACAAAGAAATAAGTTATGTAACTGAACTAAACTTTTTCCTGCTTGTTTAGAAACAGGGAATTCAGTACCTTTTCATTTAAGGAAATAGCCTATATAAAAACCTCATTGTAAACCCCCTTTGAAGCTTATTATTTTTGGCCAAATGCTTGCTTTTTAATAAATTGGGGTTTTAAGGTTAGTTTTATGAGAATGAGGTATAATAATGCCTGGCACTCCTTATATGATCAAAGAATCCAGTTTCAGTCGCATGCATCTACAATTCTTTCCAGGTAGGGCTGGGAAGAATTGTACCTAGAAACATGGGGGGTCACCACCATTTAGTTCTGACAGTGTTGGACTACTGGTCAGTCAGGAGTCTGACTCAGTATAAGGAAGATGCTGAATGTAAGGTTCTGGGAGCTATAGTCTTAAATATATTTTTTTAATTTCTTCTTCCCAAACTAAGGCCAATGAACACCAGAAATTAATATGTGACTTCTAGTTAGAGAAGAAAGTGTTAAATGTTTCATAAATAGCAAACCTGTCCACAGTATCTTAAGCTGTGTAAAACTAGTAGTTTTCACTATTAAGTGAAGAAAATTAATGTCTGCAATCTACAGTACATGAACAGGAGCTTTGCTTCAATCATATATCATATCTATCTGCTTTTTACTACAGGTTGATGTACACATGTCTTTGGGGATCAGAACTGAGTATTCCTGCCTCTGGCAAAGTGTTTCAGATACTCATCCTGTGCATGGAATTACCAGATGGAGGGCCATGTCTGTCATGTAATGGTAGAATAGCAAACAGAGAGCTAACCTGTTTCTGATCCCTGATTCACTGAAGCAAAAGCAGAAGATGGAAATGAGCAGTTCATGAAATGGCTTATACTGTTGTAGACTACAGATGGGATGAGTTACTTTTAGGAACTCCCAGAATAACCTGTTGGCTCTGGGAATTGTAACACCAAAAAGTAACTTCTGTCATCTTTGCTTTAGAAATTCTGAGAAGTCCCTAAATACTATTCCATCTAAAAAAGTCCCGTGAATCCCTTCTTTTGAAATTTATCATAACAAAAGTGGTTGAGACCTTTCTTCAGTGCTGGGCTCCAGCAGGTTCGGACAGGTTCAGGAGAACTGGTAGTAAAACTGGCTTGTCCCGCCCACTGCCCTGCCCTGCCCCACCCCACCCACCTCCTTCTCCTCCTCTCATTCCACTCTGGATGCAACTCCAACATCCTTGCTTCTGGGTCCGGCACCCAGAGTGTGGTGAGGCTGAACCAGCAGTTATGCAGTTACTCTTCAAAGGAAAATTAGAGCATCAAAATGCAATTGCTAACTAATGGTCTGATGAAGTGGACTTGATCCACAAAAGCTCACATTAAAATACAGCAGTTTAACCACGCCCACCAGTCACCTGGCCATGCCCAAAGAGTTGGCCACACCCACAGAGTGGGCCACACCCACAGAGTTGGCCTTGCCCACAGTGTGGTAGTAAAAATTTTTGAAGCCCACCACTGCCTTTCTTCCTGATAAGAAGACAGACCTATCATTCCAGATCTGTTATATCCTAAAAATATTTTCAGGCAGTCAGGGTTGTTGTTTTTACCTTCTTCAACATAAAGAGGGAAGCACCCATATCAGGCACAAAAATGTCCTTTTGTTTGACATAAGAATGCGTATACATTGCTCTAGTACTCAGGCTTGTTTTACCAGCTCATTCTACAGCATATGTAACTAAGTCTATATTTCTCATTAAGCAGCAGTAAAGGTACCAGCATGAAATGATTGCATTTTCAACTTAATGGTGATTCTCCAGGTAATAAACTCGAAATGGGAGTAATAAAAGACCACAGCATGACAACACAGTCAAATGTTCCCATTCCCAATTTCTAGTCCTTTTTTGTGGGAAAGGTTTTTTTCCCACGGGCTAGAGCTTTTGAGTTGAACTACAAGGGTCCTGAATTTGATTCTTCCCTGTGAGTTTGAGTCTTCCTGGGACAAAATTCAGCCTATATAGCCTTCGGCATGTTACGCAGTCCCATAGCACCATGGTAAATCATTTCTGAGTACTCTTTCCCTAGAAAACCCTGAAAGGGTTCCCATAAGTTGGAATTGACTTGATAGCAAATAATTATTCAGTTAGGATTGCTTATATCTGATTTAAAGCAAGATATACATCCCTCTGTCTACGTTAGTGGTTCCCAATGTGGGGCCCAGGGCCCACAGGGGGACTTTAATTCCCAGAAGCCTAAGTGAGTACATTGGCTAATCAATGATTTGGGAAATGACTTAGGCTTCTGGGAACTGAAGTCCAAAAACCAAAGGAAACACTTGTCTAGGTGAAATATAAAATCAAATTAATCCAACAACTGACATTAAACCTGCTGTTATTTTACAGTTTAATGGGAGTTTCCTTTCACATTTTTATTTTAAATCCGTTGTCCATCTGAGTACTATAGCTACTTATAATTTTCAGTATCCACTTTCTTTTGTTCCATTTTCCATGTTTCCAGGATATTTCAATGGTGTTAGATAGGAACAAAAGTCAGAAGGAAGAGAGAGAAGGATAACTTAACTGATTAAGATTATGATAAGCTAAAACCTCATGTCAAGTCTGAACATCAAAAATTTTCATATGATTATGAAAAGTAATTTTGTTGTCCAGCTAAATATTTGTTTCTGCAAGAGGACCTATGAAAAATTAATGTCATATTATAATTTCTTGATGAGTTTTGAAAATATAACAAAATATATCATGGATATATTACTTTGTTAAGTACTGTAGGATGAACAGATCTTGACGAACATGAGCCATGGTAATAATACACAGTTGAGCCTGCCTTACTAGAAAATTAGTTATCCTTAGACTTTTATTACTTTAACCCACGACTTGCAATGTCTTTTCAGTTATCATTTGAGACAAATAATGATTTATCTGAACTTTATTTTCCAAATGTTTTCAGTCTCTCTAAAGCAACTGAGGTTATTGAATAATCATTTGAAGAGAATGGTCATCTGTCCAAGTCCTAATGTATTCATTGGCAACTGTTGAAAAAGTAAATTATTCACACAGTTTAGTGTTGGATACTTGGAACTACTAATACAATTACTGCATATAGGAACAAAAGAAAATATTTCCTGGCAGTTGATAAATATTGATCTTAATATATCAGTTGACATGGGAAGTGATGCAGGTATTTGTTCTGTGAATCTTTAAAAGTTTGGATATAATTTTTACTAGCAGTCATTTTAAAAATGACAGATTTAAAAAGTTCTTATACCATGGTCTATGGGTCATGCATTAATAACACAATAACCTCCCAATCTTTGTCACAAAGAAGGGATACACTATTAAAGCTAAGATATAACCAGGAAACCATGATCTACTGGTGGGGAAACAAATCCATGGCTGAATGCACCAGTGAGGGATGGAACAGAAGATGTCAGGTTCTATAACTGCTAGGATGTATCTACAGAAACCAGCAGCATGAATCTATCTTTCTTCTGACCTTTGAACACGCAACTGTATGACCATTAAGCAGCATTAATAAAATTATAATGTAAAGATAGCTTCAACCTTTCTCTGTGTCTTTCTCTACCCCCCAGCAACCCCAATATGTAGAGAGAGATATGTTAAATTCTTTGAAATGGGTTGAAGAATAAACAGATGGTAAAGGTTATAATCACTCCATTTTGATTAACATTCCTGTTTCTTCATGAATTTGCAAATATAATGGTGAGAATCCAAGTCATAGTACCAACTAGAGTAGTCTGAGGAGTTTTATTTATTGGACTTAGCTAAGTGTTGGCTTAGTATGTCTCATTTGTTCAATAGCTGAAATCCTGTTTCTCAGTTATGCAACGATTTTAATTCTTAGTTACAAACTGCCATAAATTGAAAATTACTGTAGACATCTCTTGCAAACTGATTTGTGTGACATGGTGCACAACAAATAATGTTTATGAAGATTTCTTGATGGATGACAAATTTGTATTCAAGAACTATGCCATTTGCATAACTGTGCAACAAATTTTTAGCCAATGGATCTACTCTTTTGGAGAATATCATTTAGATATGTTATTGTTACCTGCTGTCAAGTTGCCTCTGACTTATGGCAACTGTATTAATGAGAGAGTTCCAAAACATCCTGTCCTCAGTATCCTGCTCAGCAATAGTAAACTTGATCCTGAACTTCCTATAGGGAGTTACTTCATCACCAAATTTTCCTTCCTCTTTTCTTGCTGCCTTCAACCTTTTCCAACAGTATTGTTTTTTCCAGCAAATATTGCCTTCTCATGCATTCTCCTTGCAGTCCAGGGTACTCTTGAGTGTCCTCTGGACTGCAAGGAGATCAAATCAGTCAATCCTGAAGGAAATCGGGACCACTCTTACCCATCAATTCTTTCTTTAATATTACATGTTAGCATTAATAACTATATACCAAACCTCTCTATTGTTGTTGTTCAGTTGCACAGTCAATTCCAACCCTTGGCAACCTCATGGACCATCGCACGCCAGGCACCCCTATCCTCCACCATATTCCTCAGCCCACCCAGATTTGTGCCCATTGCATCAACAATGCCCTCTATCCATCTTATTCTCTGCTGCCCCCTTTTTCTTTTGCCCATGACCTTTCCCAGCATCAAGGCTTTCTCAAGGGAATCCTATCTTTTCATTTGATGTCAAAAGTACTTTAACTTCATCTACAATATTTGACCTTCCACAGAGCAGTTGGGGTTGATTTCTTTTACGATCGACCTATTTGTTTTCTTTGCTGTCCAGGGTACTCTCAAAACTCTCCGGCAACACCACATCTCAAAGGCGTCTATTCTTCTGTGCTCAGCTTTACTTATGCTCCAGCTCTCACAACCATACATTACTTTCTGTACCATTCATTTATTTGAAAATTCATTTATTTGAAAAATCATAAATTGTTTTCTAATTCCTAGATACAATTAATCTTGACACTATTAGTATATTTGAAAATAAGTGTTTAGTTGTCCAATTACAACTGCTCCCTATTCAATATTTTAGGATCTATTTTAGGTTGGTTTTATTTGTTAAGTGAAGCAAACATTCAGAGAAAATTCTGCTCTTTAAGCGAGTTACTCTCTAAGCGAGGTGCTCTTTATGTGAGGTTTGACTGTATTTACATTTATATTGCTGCCCACTTGCCAAGCGACTCTGGGGAGTTCACAAATATCAAACATCACTGAAACATAAAATTACAAAAACCTTCAAACTTTAAAAGCCATTTAAAACTGCTAAAAATACCCTCCCCACCCTTGCTAATTAAAATTATAATTTAAAAGCGTGAACGACCTTCATTATATAAGCCAGTGGGGGGGGGGTACAATATCAACAGTGCCCCACACCTGCTTTGCCAGGCAGGTTTTTAGATCTTTCCTGAAGGGCAATAGCTCTGTCTGGAGACGCAGCTCAGTCAGCATGAGGTTCCACAGGGCTGGAGCAGATGCTGAAAAGGCTCTCCTTCTAGTGCTAGAGAGACGCACCCCTCTAGCTGATGGCACTTTTTTTTTTAAATTTTTTATTAGGTATTTAAAAAGAAAATACAGAAAATACAGAAATACAAATAAAGACATTACAAAAATATAAAAACTTTGTATAGATCATGTGACATAATTTATACACATTGCTATTGACTTCTCCTCTTTTCTTAATACATAATCTTCTTATTCATCGCTGTTACACCATTAAAAATCACCCTTGTGCTATATACAAAGTCCAGGGGGTTCTGTACTTTTCACAATTTCCAAAAGTCGTTATGATCTTTTGCAGGGGGTATGCCCCGTTTTTCTTTTAATGTATAATTTATAAAAGGTTCCCAGATCCTCCAGAATTTATTATTGTTAGCTTTTCCTTTTCTACAGTTAATTTCCCAAGTAAGTTTTTCATTTAGAGCTAAATTCCACATTTGTATATACCAATCCTGTAAAGTAATTTGTTCATTACTTTTCCACTTTTTGGCAATACCTAATCTTGCAACCATCAGCATTATAGCTAATAACTCTTTATTATCTTTATTCATATCCTGATCTTCTATGTCTGTTAACAGAATTGTTTTTGACCCCAATCCGATCTGTGTACCCATTATATTCTCTATTTCCTTTTTTGTTTCTTCCCAGAAATTTTTAAGTACCTCACAACTACACCACATATGTTCATATGTTCCTTTTGTTTTCCTACACCTCCAACATGTATCACTCATGTTACTATACATTTTATGCAGACCTACTGGAGTCCTATACCATCTCCATATCAACTTATAATTATGCTCTTTAATTCTCACAGACATAGTTCTCATTATCTTTCTTTTCCACATCTTCTGCCAATTTGTTGCCGTTATCCTTATATCTAATTCTTGTTCCCAACTTTCTCTCAACACTTCTTGTATATTTTGACTTTTATTCAAAATTTTATAAACCTTACTAACTATCCCTTTAATTCCCATTTCTCTATTTCTAACTTTAGCCAAGAGTTTCTCAAACTCCGTACATTCTCTATCTAAACCATTTTCCCGTGAAAATTTCTTATTCCAATTGTTTATCTGGAGGATCTTGAACCAATCCAACTGAAGTTGCGAATATAGCTTATATCTTTTCTCTTGATCTTTGCAAGCATTGACCCAGTCTTTTAATAATAGTACTTTATTTTCCACCAATATATCTCTGATTTTTATGTCTATTTTTATCGGAAAATCCTGAAAGTCTTCCACTTCTAAGATAGGCGAGGTTCCCAAAGTAAGCTCTTTCCTCACTTTATTCCATGTTTCAATTGTTGATTTTAACATCATAACTTGAGCCGCTTTTTTTCCTTTTTCTCTTCCCTCACATAAGAATTGTGCCTTACCCACTTTCGATAAATCTTTCCTTTCAAATTTTTCCCAGACTGTTTCTTCCCTATTTAAAATTTTTATAACATTTCTTATTTGAAAGGCTCTGTAATATTTTGCAACATTTGGAATTCCCAATCCTCCCTCTTTTTGTGGAGCATACCATAATGATTTAGGTATTCTGGCTCCTTTATTCCCATTACAATACCGATTAATCATATTTTGATACTCACTCAGCTCCTTATCAGTATGTTTTAATGGCAAAGCATTGAATAGAAAGTTCAGTTTAGGTAATAACATCATCTTGCATATAGCTATTCTTCCGAACCATGACAAATTTAATTTGCTATATTTTGCTATTTTCTCCTTTATTTCCTTCTTTTGTCTGTCATAGTTCATACTTTTAAGTTCCCCAATTTTACACGATAGCATTACCCCCAGATATCTCATTTTCTGTGTAATTTGTATATTATAATTTCTCTTTATTAACTCTTCATCTTCTTTCTTCCCATTGATTAAAAACATTTCTGTTTTATCCCAATTAACTTTCAAACCCGTAACTTCCTCAAAATCTTTCAAATGTTTATTAATCCTCACTAGACTCTCCACTGGATGCTTCACTGTCAACAGGGTATCATCTGCGTAGAGACTTACTTTGGTACCTTCTATCCCTACTATTCCTTTATCTTGCCGTATTACGTTAGCTAAGAATTCCATAGCCAATATAAACAACGATGGCGACAAGGGGCAGCCCTGCCTCGTACCCGCCTCTAACCTTATATCACTTGTGTAACTATCATTAAATTTGACTCTTGCCATACCTGTTTTATACAATTCTCCAATAACCCTTTGAAATTTTTCCCCAAATCCATATAGTTTGATCATCTCGTGAATTGTTGCCCATTGTAATGAGTCAAATGCCTTAAATATGTCTAATGCTAGAAACCCTACCTTTTCTTTTCTTTTTTCCATTATATCTAAAATATCCACTGCTCTTCTTATAAGATCTGCCATGTGTCTATTTTTAACAAACCCAGCTTGATCCTCGTTGATATAATTGGCTATGAAACCATTCAGTCTATTTGCTAAAATCGTAGTGAAAATTTTTGCATCCTGATTAATCAGAGATATAGGTCTGTAGGACTCAATTTTTTCTAAATTTTTGCCCGGCTTGGGAATCAGTGCAATTATCGATCTGTTCCAGGAATTTGGAGTCGCGTCTCCCTCTAGAATCCCATTATATGACTTGTATAGTCTCGGGACAATCCACGGCATAAAATCTTTGTAAAATTCCGCAGGTAACCCATCTTCCCCAGGTGCTTTCTCCTTTTTTAGTTTCTTTATTACTTCTTCTATTTCCCCAGTTGAAATTACTTCCTCCATTTTATTCCTATGTTCCTCTATGACCTTCTTAATTTGTTGCTGATCAAAATATTCTCGCAATTTACTTAAATTTACCTCCTTTTTTGAATACAGCTTTTTATAAAAGGTTTCAATCAATTCTGCCTTCTCTCTCTTTTTATTACATCTTTTCCCGTTTTTATCTACCAACACACCTACTTGCCCTTTATTTTTTTTATCTCTTGCGGCTTTTGCCAATAGCTTAGAATTTTTATTGCCGTATTCAAAATATTCCCTTTTAAGAAAAATCAAATCTTTCTTTACTCTTTCGATATCTTTCCCATCCAATTCTTTCTTAATTTTTTCAGTCTCTTGAAATATTCTCTGATCCTTCTTTTTAGCGTATACAGTATGAAGATGTTTTAACTGCCCTTCCAATTCCTGATTCCTAACTCTGATTTGCCTATTCCTATAACTTTTTAATTTTATCGATTCCCCTCTAAAAATTGCCTTCATTGTGTCCCAAACTCCTCCCCTGCTGATCTCATTATTTTCATTAAATTTCCAGCTTTCCTCCCATTTCTCCATTATTTGTTTCCTTGTTGATTCCTGCCCGTATAGCTTCCCATCGTATCTCCAAATATATCCGCTTTTTTCATCCTCTTTAAAATTTATATCTACTATCATTTTTGCATGGTCAGATTCTCTAAATGTTCCAATCTTAATATCCTCAATTTTTTTTACTAACTCTTCTGTTACAAAAACATAGTCTATTCTTGAGTACATATCGTGCACATGTGAATAATACGTATATTCTCTTTCCTGGGCTTTTAACTCTCTCCACACATCCTTTAACCCCATTAGTTTTCTCCAGTCCTCTAATATGTACTTTTTACTTCTCTTTTTTGCACTTGTGCTATCAATATCCGTACACATCATATTAAAATCTCCACCTACAACCATGTTCTTAGTCCCCTCCTCTTTCAATATTTTCCCCACTTTATCTAAAAAGTCCTGCTGTTTATCATTTGGAGCATAAATGTTGGCCAACGTTATCTCCTCTTCTTCGATTTTCCCTTTAACTATTAAGTATCTCCCTTCTGGATCAGCTATAATCTTATTCATCGTAAACCCCAATTTTTCCGAAATCAGGGTTGCGACTCCCCTGGCTTTGGATGTCCCATATGCCTTTTCATATATATCGATTCCCCTCACCGCCAAATTATTAACTTCTGCCGATTTCTGATGGGTCTCTTGCAAAAAAATTACATCAGCCCTATCTTTGTTAAGCGATATCCGCAACCTCTTTCTTTTCAGGGCGTTCCCTGCCCCCTTCACATTCCATGTTACAACCTTTAATGACTTAACCATTTATATTTAAATCCACTTCCCATCTTTCTTTCCCCTCCCCGGACGTGTTCCCTAACAAACCCCTAACTTCCCCACAACTAAAAAGATTAAACAAGACAAAATACAATAAAGCAAAAATACTATTCAAACTAAGAAAAAATTGAAAATAACAACATCGACAAAAGAAAAAAACTTACCTATCTTATTCTCTTCTTCTACCCTCCCCACATCTTTCCTTCTAATGCCACCTTTGGTCTCCAAAGAGGGGAGGGGGGGACCGGCGAAAAAAGGCATATCAATCTTCTGTTGACCTTTTCCCTCTGACATTAATTAAATCTGTAGTTATATTCACCCCACTTGTTCCCCACTTGTACCTGGAACATCCGCTCCACCCACTGCTCCCTCCTCCTCCCGACCCACTAACGGTCCCATCACACCCACCCTGGCCAGTTCTGTTCTCGTTACTATCCAATCTGAATCAGCTTCTTTGATCAAACCAATTTGTGTTAAATACAACAATGCATCCATATTTGCATCCAAAACATGCCATTTTTTGTCATAGAAAAATCTCAGCTGCTGTGGAAATCGCCATACATACTTAACACCTTTTGCAATCAATATCTTCGTGACAGGTTTCATAGTATACTTCCACTTCCTCTCTTGAGGCGCTATATCATTATAGACCTCCACGTCCACCCCATCTATTTTTAGGACACCAGACCCAGCTTGTCTAATGAAAGACATCACCTTCAGCTTATCTGCCCAATTTGCAAATTTGACTAAAACATCCCTGGGTGTCTTCTTATCTCTCCTTCCACCCACCCTATACACAGCACCAATATCGTCTAATCCAAATTCTTTACCCATTTTGAGTGAGTTCAACCATTCCACTATTCTCTCTTTCAGCCTGTCTGGTGTCCTTTCAATCACATGACGGATCAGTAAATTAAATTTTCTCCACCCCTCTTCCATCATCATCAATCTTTGGTCCTGCACTGTCATCCTGTCTTCCAAGACATGCTCTTGAATATAAAGTTCATTCACTGATATAATGGCATGTTTGACTTCCTTATTCATTGTCTTTGTGATCTCTTCGATCTTTTGTGTATTCGCTGTCACATCCTTCTTCACATCTGTAAGGGATTTTGCCAGGCTTTCATATTGTAGCCTGGCTAGTTCCCTATCTTTCTTCATTTCCTCACTGTTAGCTTCCACAGTTTTATACAATTTGGTTTGATTCTCATCCAGCTTTTGCATTGTTGCCTGCATTTGTTGAAGTATCATGGTCATATTGTCCATTCTGTGGGCCAGATCGAGAGAGCCCGCCTGCTCCGTAGCTGTGGAACTCATCGCTGTTTCTTGGACCTCTAAATTAGGTGATGGAGTGTGCCTGTCTTCCTCTTCCTGGTCTTTAGCCTTTTTACCTTTCCGACCTTTCGGTTTAACAGCAGCTTCCTCCATTTCCTCTCCCTCCCTACCCAACAAACACCCCAGTATAACAAGCAAAATATATAATGAGGGGAGGGAGTAGGGAATAGGGAAGTACTTGGTTCACCAGAGTTGAATCTTAGCTCTTTCTGAGGCTGTTTTTAATGAAAGTGCTGAGAAAATTGTGAACAGCACAGCTTCTTTGAAAACAAAAATCACCAACAACGTCTATCATGCGCCAAAAATGTACTCCTCAAGAAGTTTGGACCTTTACTTTTGGTGTAACAATTATTTATAGTTCTCCAGCAAGAGCCATGGCAGAGACGAACACAGGGCTAGGAGGTGAATCTGCTGATCTCTTTCAAGAGGCTCCTTTACTCAATATTTTTTACTGCGCAATTCCTGAGACAAAGAGACGACCTTGTCCCCGCCCCCTTAAAGCCTTAAACTTTGTCTTAATCCGCCATTACAGCCCCAGCAGTTGGAAGAGAAAAAGTTTTTTAAGTCAGCTCCACATCGCAGTATATTCGATAAAAAATAAACAAGCCGCCAATCACCGACCTACTTCAGCTGCAACTTTGCATTCCACAGTTAGTTCCACAGTTAATTCTCCCGATCTCCTCCAGCCAGATCAGACTTGAATGCCCAAATGCAGCTTCCCCTCCTGCGCTCGTCCTCCACCTCCACCTCCTCCAACTCCTTCCAGCTCCCCCGAGGGTCCCAGCGGGGCTCACGAAAGATGAGACAAGCCTCACTCGCCACTCAGAGCCCCCGCCTCCGATCCCCGCTCACCAAACTCCACTCACCGATCTCCGTCTGTCTTCCACGTCGCCCTCCAAATAGCTCCAAACGGCTCCAAACAACTCCGCTGCGTCCAAAAAACTCCACCACTTATCTCTTTGCCTCCACTCCTCAGCAAAGGCGAACTCCGGCACCCAAATAGCTCCAAACGGCTCCAAACAGCTCCGCTGCGTCCAAAAAACTCCACCACTTATCTCTTTGCCTCCACTCCTCAGCAAAGGCGAACTCCGGCACCCAAACACTTTGTTTTTAAAAGAGCTCCACGGACTGTGGTGGGGGTTGAATCCTCCGATTCCCCCCCCTGTCCGGAGCTCGTTCTTCGTGCCCCGCTCAGCCTCCGCGCTCCATCAATTCCTTCCTTTATCTCCACAGCAATCTTCTTGTATCAACACAGCCTCCAGGTAATCCAACATCAATTTTTTTCCTCACAATCCCATTATTACCGCATTTATCAGGCAGAGAGAACGAGAAGCGTTGTTCTCTTTACGCCATCTTAACTCCGCCCCCTAGCTGATGGCACTTTTAAGGAGCCCCTCTGGTCTGTTCTGGTGGCACGGGCAGATGTCCTTGGGGTGATGCAGTATTTAACTCCAATTTAATTTCATTGGAGTTAAATAGCATCTCCAAACTAACTTATAAAAAATGTCCTTTATCCTTGCAAATATAATTTTCAATTTTGTTATTGACCATTTATTTTTTTCAAACCCTGATACTTATTTTTTTTTATCCAAAATTATGTTTCTATAATGTCTTCAGGAAATCCTGTTGATCCTCTGTTTCCAGTAATCTATAAATTCTTCTTATTTTTCTTTTGTTACTTTCTCCTTCACTTTCCTTTTGTAATACAATTTCTTCAAATTTTGTGAGTTCCCTATATTTAACTTTTTTTACCTAATTCTTTATCCATTACCCTAACTGGAAAAGATAGACACTAAGATATACACACTAATACTTCTTTTAATTTTCTTTATTCCTCACCTAGGTAAAGGTAAAGGTAAACATTTCCCTTGCTCAAAAGCCAGTCATATCTGACTATAAGGTTCAGTGCTCATCTCTGTTTCAAAGCTGAAGAGCCAGCACTGCCTGCTTCTGCAGAGGTTTCCATGGTCATGTGGCAGGCATGACTAGACACGGAGTGCACAAAATGCTGTTTGCCTTCCGAAGTGATCCTATTTATCTACTTGCAATTTCTTGCTTTCAAACAGCTATGTTGGCAGGATCTGGGACATTCTATCCTGCAGTGCTCAGGAATTAAACTGCTGACCTCCCACCTTTCAGTCAGTGTCTTAGACACACCTAGATAATGTGTCTAATGACATGTTTATCTCATATCAACAACTAACTCCATATCCATCCCACAAAGTTTTAAAGTAGCCTACGGGGGGGGGGGGATCTGTCCCTTCCTGGACCTCTTAATTTTCTAACATTCTGTGATAGCCTAACATTGCTACCTTTTTGAAATTGATCCTTCTTCAGATCCAGACCCGGTTTCCACAGGACACAATTTAGGAAAGTTTCCACTATTCTGGACATCACTTTGCAGTAAGTGCTACCAGATTGAAACATTTGTGAACTAATCACAACATTTGCGAATTAATCACAAATGCAACAATCACAAAAATTTAATATTCCTTTCAACAGTGATAAATGATTTCTACACTCTAACTATATTGACTATCAGCCCAGAGGCATGGTACAGATAAGTGAATGTTTACAACTGTACATGGACCCAGAAGTGACTGTCCATGAACTCAGGACATCCTCTGAATAGACAGGATCAAGCACGCTTCACTTTCTGTTTTCATGACAGGAACAGTATGTACATTTGTACATAATGGATGCTAAAGTAAAAGTGCCTCAAAAATATTAATTGTGTTTGTGAGAACAAGCATCTTAGTACTAATTACTCTATTGAAGTGAGGCAATCATTCTTGGAAGGGAAGTGACCTGTCAAGCAATAAAAACATGAACATTTTGCCTCATGAATATAAACAGAGTTCAGAACTCTGACAGGGTTATTTCAGTGAGAGTCCTCAGATCAAAATGGCAGAGGTGAAAGGTTTCCCCCCCACTCACCTCTATCCATCAGCAGTTAAAAGTATTATGAGATTTTGGGAATCAAATGGCAGGATTTTTCACCCAATGCATATGAGTCAGCACCTATGTGACAACCATATGCCATCTTCAATCATTAAAAGGGTTGGATTTTTTAAAAAAATCTATGACCATATGAAGCAGTTTTTGTCAGTTTGACAAGTGACTTTGTGCAGGGGTCAGTAAGCAGAACTGATACCTGAGGGTCTCTTCTCCTTTCATCCTCTTCCCAGCTGTCAATCAAATAAAGCATGTATGTGTGTGTGTATGCACGCACGCATGCACGCATGCACGCACGCATGCGTGCGCACACACACACCCATGCGTGCGCACACACACACACACACAGAACTTTTTGTTCAGAGCTGATTGGAAAACAAAATTGCTTATTATTTTATTAGTACAAAACCTACATTCTGTCGTCAGAAATACTGTATATACCGGTGCTTTCTGCAAAGATTTTGAAAATATCCTGTATTCCTTAAGATTTCTATGTGGGGGGTGGGGGTGGAGAGAGAGACAGACAGAGACAGAGAGAGAATTTACAGGAGGTGGTTGTGGTAGTTTTATTTAGCAATTATGACTAAAACAGAAATTCAGCAAATAAAAATGAAAGCATTGTGGCACTTTATAGGTTGATTTATTTCATGGTTTCATGAATTACAGTTTACTTTCTCAGACAACATGAAGTGAAATTTCTAGCCTCAGTTTTATATACATAGTTGGAATTGAGACCCAGTGAAAATGGATCCGGGGGGGGGGGGGGAGTGAGAAATGAAATTTTAAAAGAAAAGAAAAATGAAATGAAAGTGAGAATAGTATTATTAACACAAGTATTAAACTACTGACTTCCTGGCCATGGCTTCAGTGGTTGCCTATCTATCAGGTAAGGATAGGCTGGTCTTTAAAATGTAAATGTACAGCTTCTTCTTTTTCTTTGTATAATTGTTTGGGTTTTGTGAACCAACTTCTCATTATTGGACTAGAGCCAGAAACTTTGCCTGTATGCAAGATTGCAAAGAAATCTCATATTTATTGTATTTAGTGAGCAAATAATATTTGTTCTATAGTTAAACCTGGAAAGCCAACTTCCATGCAGTCCAGACTGTGTGTATAGAATTTACTTCAACTGTTTCTCTCCCAGCCTCCCTTTGTAATTCTTTCCTCATGCCCCAAACCCACTCATCATCACTTTCTAATCAGTTACAGAGTACAGTAATACCTCGCATAACAAATTTAATTCGTTATGCGAGGCTGCTCGCTATGCGGATCAGACTCACATAGTGAAAATTCCTATGGGGAAACTCACATAATGAGCTTTTTTTGGAGGAAAAACTTGCATAGCAAATTTTTTTCATTATGTGAGTTTTCCCCATAGAAACACTTGTTATGTGAGTTTTCTATAGGGAAAGTCTGACTCGCATAGGGAATATTATGGCAACCCTATGATTGAGCAAGCTCCAAATTGTGCTGTCCTCAACACTCCTCTTCAGTTGTTGTCAACTCAAGCTTGTGGTTTTCTCATGGAGTCAACTCATCTCATGTTTGATCTTCCTGCTTCCCTGATGCTACACCTTTCCTAGCATTATTGTCTTTAACATGGACATAGTCATGTGATTTCTTTGTCGAGAAAGAGCTCTGTTTTCATGATTATTTTGACTATTTTCTTTTTCAACTTTTGCATCTCTAATTATCCTTTTATAGATGGGAAGTTCAGAGCCCTTTACTGCATGCTAAATGTGGCCACACCATAGCATTATATAAGGGATTAATAGCATTTGGAGTTTTATGTTCAGTCTCTTATCCTAGCACAGCACTGGTCTGTTGCACAGCTCTTCACCAGGAGTAAACCATATAATTTTGTTACTCAGCAAGGCCATGGGGTCTTTTCCCTAGTTAGAACCTTCTCCCTCCAATGTACATGTGAATTTATGCTGTTATAGCAATATGTGATGGCTACATTTGGTGTGATGTGCACAATTCTTCTTGTTATATCTCAAAAAATTATATGATAGAGCTAGAAAAGGTGCAGAATCCTCTCAATGTTTGGCTATTTTTTTCTTACAGGAAGAGCTGGGGTTGAGGAATAATAGACTGTATTAAACATACCAAACGAGGAGGGAATAAAATGCAATGATATCAATATTTAGCATTATGACATCTGAAGTAGCAAGTACCTTAAACTTATCTCAAATTCAGTGAGCTAGAAAATAAGAAAACTGGAGAAAACAGCTTATACTAAACAGTCCAAACTCAAATAAGGATTCTCAGAAAACAAAACAAAATAAAGTAAAATAAAGTAAAATAAAAAACAGTAGCACTTTAAAGACTAACTGCTATATTTTCACTGTTAGCTTTCGTGGATCAAGTCCACTTCATCAGACAAGGAATGAAACTTACAGGCATGTTCTTATATACCAAATTCAGGAGGTCAACGGGAGAAGGGTTGGTGTCAACCAAGATGACAGACAAGCAAGCACAAGAATGCAGTATCACCCAGCCAT
Source organism: Furcifer pardalis (assembly GCA_030440675.1). Classification (NCBI taxonomy): domain Eukaryota; kingdom Metazoa; phylum Chordata; class Lepidosauria; order Squamata; family Chamaeleonidae; genus Furcifer; species Furcifer pardalis. The sequence continues at coordinate 74,760,419 of CP126890.1, read as the reverse complement.
TAGCAACAATAGATTATTCAGATAAACTCTAAAAGACTCCCTTTCAATCTCAAGGTTGCTGAGTAAGCCCACTACGGTATCTGATCAACTTGTGACCTGCATGTCGGGGGGTGGGGGGGGACAAAACTCCTGTACCTGGTTTCTTTCTGTTTTACTAAAGAGAATTGGCAGGAAAGTTGTAATATAAAATCATATAGCAATCTGTGTATCAAATTTGATAATGTCCCAGAAACCCTTCACTAATATTTAGCCCCCTGTGATGGGTATCTAACAGATGGATGTATTTGATTTCTGCTGTCTCCCTTTCAATCCTAGTTTTGTAATTTCTCTGTTCCAGAATGGCAACTTTCAGGTCTTGGATAGAGTGTCCAGTTAGATTGAAGTGGTTTGAGACAGGTTTCTTTGTGTTGCCATCCCGGATATCTGATTTGTGTCCATTAATCCTTTTGCATAAAGATTGTCCTGTTTGTCCTACATAAAGCACGGATGGACATTTCTGGCAAGAGATGGCATAAATCACGTTGGGAGAAGCACAAGTAAAACTGCCTTTAAGGTTGTGTGTGGTGCCATTGAGTCCAGTAATACTGTTTCCAGAGCGAATGTGGGGGCACAGTTGACATCTGGATTTGCAGCAGGGTCTAGTTCCCATATCTGATCCACTTCTGTGTAGTCTGTTGTGTGTCAATAGTTGTTTGAGATTGGGGGGGGGGGTGTCTATAAGCGAGTAGGGGTCTGTCACCAAGGGCTTTTGAAAATGAAGCACTCTTGTCTAAGATGGATTGGAGATCCCTCATTATGCGTGTGAGGAGTTTGAGTTGAGGGCTGAAGGTGACAACCAGTGGTGTGCGATTGCTTTCCCTTCTGGGCCTGATCACTCCTGGGTATTCGTCTAGCCTGGTTGATTTGTTCTTTAACCACATTGGATGGGTATTGGATGTAATTAAACCATTTAACATTTTAAAAATGCAGTTTGTTTCAATAGGTATGCCAAAAACATAACAACTGTAAAATTCAGGACTGAGAGAAGTTAGTTTACTGCTATCATATAGACACTCATTTCTCATTTCTGGGGGATCCAGTGCACCTTAAAAATTTGCATGGTGTGTGTGTGTGTTCTCAGCCATCAAAGCAGATTTATATTACTGAAAACGGCTAGATAGGAGAAAAGAAAGCTGCAACATTAACATGAGCATAGTCTTGAATTTGTACTCTATTGGATACCAATATCTGTGTGTGTACGTGTTTACATAATAGATTTTTGAACTTTCTTTGGACAAACTGAAATGGGGTATTTGTTCAATTTGGGGTGACTCTGGAGTGGATCAAAGAACTATTCTTCATATCTGAGGCAGTATGACATCCTGCGGATCCTTCTTATGCTATTTTGCATTCATAGATATGTAATTCAAGTTGAGTAAAGGGAAAATTCAGAACACTATGTTGCTGAAACCAAAGGAGAAACAAAGACTGAAACATGAACCTCATGAGCTTCCTTGCACTCTTCAAACAATAGAGAGGCTAGGTAAGGGCTAAGATAAATTCACCTGCACTATATATTCTCTTGTAGCCTTTATGGCAGCCATTTTGAGGAGCAGAAGGCCAAAATTTACCAGTGTCTGTGGAAGGATGATTGCTGCATGGACTTTAATTGCATTGGGTATAAGGTCAGGGAATTAGAGCCTGTCTTTTCTCTGCCCATTCCCTACCTTTCCCTCCCACCCACTCTTTTGTTCAGTGTTGCAAATAGTAATCACTACTGGGATTCTGGACTTAATGTTTTTAAAAAATATATTTTTATTGATTTTAGTAACATAATACATAAAAGAAACAATGGGGAAAAACTCAATAATCGAAATACAAAATGTTATCTCTGTTATAAGGGGTATCACTCTTGTATTCACCCTTTATCTCTCTTGAAATCTATTATTTCTAGAACATTCTGGACTTAATGAAACAGAGGGTGAGGTAGCCAGGTTGTATACTTCACTCTCGTTAGCAAAATTAAAGAAAACAAAGAACAAGAGACAGGTAATGTTCTAGGCTCCAAACATTGAAGGCTGAAATGTCTCTAAAGGGAACAGGGAACATACTTCTAGAATTTGGGTGCAGAGGGAGGCTGGGAACCTTCTCCATATATCTAATGTGTGCCTGAATTAGGGTGGTGACATTGTATAAAGATTTGATTTGAAATGCCACTGGCGTGAGTGGAGATTTAAAATATTCACCTATGTATGCCAGAGTCCAAACTGCTTGCATTTAAAGAAATTAGGACCTTCATCTCATTCCCATCACTTTGCATACACAGATATTCTCCTTAAAGCTGATTGTAACCAAGCTTTTCTTGCACTTCCCACATACTGTTCTGTACCACTCTAATCTTCCCAGCTTCACCCATTTACAGCATGCTCTTTAACCTGGGAACTGGAAGTTTGGAATGAGATGGATACCTGTGCATCAAGAGGGTATTGTGTTGAAGTCAATAGCTAGGCATGCTATAGTGATGCTACTGCCTTATAGCAACAATGGACTTGACATGGGCCCTCAGAATTAGTATCCAGTTTTGTATTACAAATCTGTCATTACTAGAGTAGAGTAGGCCAACTTGTATATGGGTGTATGAAAGATTTAACATGCAATTATAAATCTGCAGCTGTTTTTAAATGCAAATATTTTGATTCCAGCATTTAAAGAAACCAGGATTGCTGGTATCATAGTACTATTTGCTTTCATAAACATCATCTTTATTCTCAGTTCAGTTGTTGCCATAGCAGTGCTGTTTAAGAATTATTGTACATTATGTGTCTTGTAAGAGGCTAAAGCATAAGTTAAGGATGCCTTTGGGCAACTCTAACATGCAAATAGAAGAAGGGTTTATCACCATTCATCATCATTTAGCAAGAAGCACACTTAAATTGCTAAACCACAGAATTACTTTGTATTTTTCTGCTTTGGAAATATTCTTTCCCACAATGCCATAGAGTACTGCAAAAAACTCAGAGCCACACTGGTTAGAGAATTGGAGAGCTGCAGTAATTGTAGAGCTAAAAAGTAATGTTTACATACTACGTAGATCACATACCAACTTGTCCGAGAAATGTGTGTTTCCACCTACTTGTGTCTAGATCCATGGTTCCCAATGTGGGGCACACATCCCACAGGGGGACTTCAATTCCCAGAAGCCTAAGTCAGTATATTGGCTGGTCAGTGCTTTGGGGAATTGACTTAGGCTTCTAGGAACTGAAGTCCAAAAACCAAAGGTTGAGAAACACTGATCTAGAAAGATGAGAAATTTATCAAACAAATATTTTTTAAAAAAACTAATAAGGACCTATACCAGATAATAATAATAACACAGGATTGCAACCAAAAAACTGCCTAGGATTTTTTACTGTGTCTTATAGATTTTTACTTAGTGAAACTGAGAAAAATACTAAAAAAAAATCCATCTCATCAAGTTTTCTTGCAAAACTTGTGTTTTTAGTTCAGTTTAGCATTAATTTTGGCTTTAACCCAAAATATATCTTATTCTTGATTCTAAAAACCCTATCCAAAATTTATTTCTAACTTTCAATTAATATTTATTAGAGCTAGAATCAAGAGTAATGCAAAGAGAAAACAAGTCAGTGGTGGGCATCAGCAGGTTTGCACCAGTTCTCCACAACTGGTAACAGAAATTCTGGCTAGCTGCATCCATTCAAGTTTTGAAATAAAGTAGTCCTAATTTGGGTGCAATGCAGGGCTTTTCCCCTGGCCATGTCCACCATACCATGCCCACAGTGTGGTAGCATTTATTTTTAGCCCACCACCGGGCATAGTGTAGGTTTAGTGGTGTGAGGAAGCTCAGATGATCATATCCCAACAGGTTTATTTTGTTTGTAGCAAAAGGTGAACATATCCAGGAATCTTACTGGCTGGGTTGAGAATATTTCAACATGCTCTCTGGGGTATTATAAATGAGTATAAACACGCCTACTGTTAGATTTTATCATGTTTCTACATGCTAAATAAGTTCAAGATCTTGGTTGCTGTATGAGCGACAGTTTACATCTGCATTCAAATGTGACTGTGCTCATTTTTAGTTCTGTATTATGGCTCCAAGAGATTGTGTTATTTCTCCAGATAACTTTTGTTTTACTTGTGGTGAATACACTATCAAAAGAGAACAAAGAAACATAAGTGATTTTGTGAAGAAAGTATATTTTGTTTACTTCAAGTTGAAACTTGGGGATCACGACAAAGCATGGACTCCTCATAAGGTGTGTAGAAGGTGTGAAGAAGATATTCATTTGTGGTTTAAAGGTTTAAAAACCTCATTCTGTTTTGGTATTCCTATGATGTGGTGTGAACAGCGAAACCACACTGCTATTTCTGTTCGGTAGATATGAAAGACTTTAATACAAAAAAATAAAATAAAAATAAAAATAAGATATCTTAACCAAACTTTAATTCAGCTATTCATCCAGTGCTCCATAGCTCTGAAATACCAGTTCCACACCCACCTTCCCGTTTGGATAATATCCTGAGTGATTGGGAGGATGGAGACACATTGCCTTCCCAGGATGAATCTAGGTCAGCTTTTTCTGTTGATGAGTTACCTAAACTTTAGTTCGACATTTAGGCCTTTCCAAAGATTCAGCCAAATTGCTGGGGTCAAGAGCAACAAATAAAAACCTGCTGTCATCTGGAACATCATTTTTGTGGTAAAGGCACCAAGAGAAAGAATTCACTCAGTTTTTCTCAAAAGATGGAGATCTCATTTATTGTAGTGATGTTCAAGGGCTAATGAAGTGCTTTGAAATGGAATATGATTCATCTGAGTGGCATCTATTCAATGATTTGTCTAAAACGAGCCTCAAAGCACTCTTGCTGCATAATGGAAATACATCTGCATTCGTATTTGTATTTTGGATTGGTATACTGGTATATTCGCTTCCTATAGGACACTCGGGTTCGTTTGGATGAAAACTATAATGATTTAACTGTGATTCTTGACAAAATCAAATATCAAGAACATAGCTGGATGGTTTGTGGAGACAAAAACTGACTGGCTACTTCGAGATGCCTTAATCCCCAGTGAAAAAAAATATTCCAATAGAAAAGGTTTTATTGCCACCTCTTCATATTAAATCAGGGCTTATGAAGCACTTTGTTAAATCACTGCCAAAAGATGGGGAATGTTTCAGATATCTGTGTTCCAAGTCCCCAAAACTGTCTGAAGCCAAGTTGAAAGAGGGAGTTTTTACTAGCCCTAACATACGAAAACTTTTATCTGGTCCCCTCATTTTAGAAACAATGGGAGAAAAAGAAAAGGAAGTGTGGGATTCTTCCAAAGACATAGTTCACAAGATTTTAGGGAATACTAAAGACCCTCACTACAAAACAATTGTACAACACATGTTGAATGTGTATAAAGCTCAAGGTTGCAAGATGAGCTTAAAAGTTCATTTCTTACACTATTTTCCTGAAAACTTGGGAGCCTACAACGGAGAACAGGCTGAAAGATTTCACCAGGATGTCCGTGGTATGGGGAGATGCTACCAAGGAAGATGGAACTACTGTTGGACACTCAAATGGGAAACAGAAAATGGAAAGCAAAAGCATGTTTGGAGGAACATAAAAGAGAATAAGAAAAGGTTTCACAGATAAAAAGAGTGAACACATAATGTTAAGTATATATTATGAAGAAATTGTTTGTTTAATTATAAGAAATAATATGTTTAGTTCATTGTAATAAAATAATGATTTTCTCATCACTCATGCTTTTTTAATGCAAACCCCTCATATTTTGCGGGGAAAACTGTACGCGATGGGGGAAACTGAGGTCATTTTTTGATTCAGCACACTAGAAAACATAAATTTACCAAAAATATCATATGCAGTTGATTTTCATTTCATTTCATTTTGCAGACCTGTGTAATTGTATACCCTCAAGCCAATTCTGAGTTATGGCAAACCCTTTTCAGTGTTTTCTAGGTTGAGAATACTCAGACGTGGTTTATTATTTCTGTCTTTGGGGAGGGGGCATACTGGGATTGCAGAGGATTCACTTGAGAAAGCCTTGATGCTGGGAAAGGTCAAGGGCAAAAGAAGAATGGGGTGGCAGAGAATGAGATAGCTAGATGGTATTGTTGATGCAATGGGCACAGAGCTGGGTGGGTTGAGGATGGTGGAGGATAGGGATGCTTGGCATGCAATGGTCCATGGGGTCGCAATGGGTCAGACTCAACTATGCAACTGAACAACAAAATACAGATTGTTTCTTCTCATAGATGGCATGCTAGGGAGTTGAACTCTTAATATTTGGCTCTATTGCCAGATATCTAAACCTTTGAGCTATCCAGCTAGATTATGCCATCTAAAAGTTTCTGCTATATGGATTTACCAAGATTGCCTTACATTCTACTTCCATGAACTAAAACTGGGCCGCTAATGAACTTCACTGATGTGTCGACCATTTCTTTTTGTGAGTTTGCAATTAATTAGTATTCTTTATTTTATTTTTGCCATGTGTCTTGTCACATTTCTTCTCATTTATCTAAGGGAATTCAAAATCTTGCACCAATTACTTGTGTTTGTGTGTGTTTTAAGTTCTGACCTAAGAACAGATACTGCGTTTGTTTAGATTTTTCCTCTCCTGCCTGTTGGAAGGAATAGTTATGAAGATGCATGGCATTCAGGCCACCTGAAAATCATTTTATAACCTCCCTTATTTTTGTATGTATGTGAGTTTTTAGGAAATGTGAGATAGGAAAGTGTTCTTTTTTTAAAAAAACACACAGACACTCCCTGACTATTCTGCTGTTACTTCTTCATCTATCCTTTCTATAAAGATCTGAGATCAGGTTGCTGATTTGGTTCTGCCATCTGTTAAAGCCACATTTAGCATTGATGCATCCTTTCCACCTTTTCCATTGTCTGTTTAATTTGTTGCATATCCCACCAAGTTCCTGGGGAACTATATGTTAGTGCAGAGAAGGTGGCAGTTTTATTTTCTTAAACTCTCATATTATAGTTTCAGAGAGAGTGTGAAAACTAGCCTCTCACAATGAAATGACTAGCATGTATAACCTCTTGACCATATCTTAAAATCCCACAATGGTAAGAAGAGTCCATTTTACCTATAAATGAAAAAAGAGGCAAAGTATGCCTGCCACTTAGGTGGCCCAATCTTAAGGTTGAGAACTCACAACTATCCAGCACATTGTTCCCAACAATGAAGGGGTCAATTTGTTAGGAAGTTGTGAGGTATCCTAGGATTAGAAACATAGGATTTATTTATTTATTTGATCTCTATTGCCATATATTGCCATCCAAATATACGGATGTTGCCATATATTTCATCTCACCTTGACCAGAAATCTTCTGCATTACATGTCTTCCTATCATTTGAACCATACGTAGAAGAATTTCTTTTGCGGCTACAGTTCCCAGAACCCCACTGCCAGCATGGAGAGTGGCTATTCAGAACATCTGGCTGTGTTAGCTGCCAATATCTATGACAGAACCTGGAAGCTTCTGAGTACAAAGCATCTGGTTCTACAGCAGATTCGTGGCATCTGAGAGGAATGTCCTTGAGAATCTTCAATGCAAAATGACATGACAATCTCTGGTCATGTTTTTCCAGGTAAAATATTGCTTAGAAAATGTGATGGCCCTACATCAGAAGGTGCAGATGCGGGGAGCAGATGAGCAATTATTCAAGTATCAGGTCTAGTCATCTGAAAAGATCCTGGTTAACTTTGACTAAGCAATTTGTCAGGTCCAATTTAGAAGCTTTGAAATAAAAAAAAACATTTGCAGGCTAAATGTATATCCCATCCAAAAACTTGGGAGAACTAATACTTCACAGCCAAACTGGTTTCAGGTCTTTATGTAGAATACATGGCAGGTCAGAGTTTGATTCCAGGGTACTTCACGATGGAGTGAGCTCCCATCTGTGTCCCAGCTCCTACCAACTTAACAGGTCGAAAGCAAGAAATTGCAAGTAGATAAATAGAGACCACTTCGGTGGGAAGGTAAACAATGTTCCATGCACTCTGATGTCTAGTCATGCCTGCCACATGTCCACAGAAATGTCTGTAGACACAGACAGTGCTGACTCTTAGGCTATAAACAGAGATGAGCACTGATCCCTAGAGTCAGATACAACTGGCTTTCTAGAAAGAGTGACCTTTATCTTTACTACATCACAGTGCCCACAGCTGGTTTCAAAAAGCTGATGGCACTATTGTCTCAATTATTTTTTGTTTTTGTTTTTCAGGTATCTATAATGGGTACTCATATGTATATTTGCATATGAATCCACAGCATGGGCACTGATGTTCCTCTTTGATCAATTTAATTGTCTCCAGCCTTAAACATAATTGTCTGTCTCTATACTCTAATGACAACAAAGAGACTCCTAGCACCATAAAGACTAGTACATTTTATCTGGCATAAACATACCGTAAATATATGTTTGTGTACAATTTCTAAGAGATGCGTTTGCATGGACACACACACATGCACACAGCGTTTTTAACAGATGAATTTTCACATGTACTCACACAGATATGTTAGAAATTGTATGCAAATAAACATACTTTACAGAAATAAATGAAAACATCTTGCCACTCCAGTTAAGGATGAAGGAACAGGGGGAAAAATCACGGGTAGACAATACTTTTAAAAAACCCAATTAATGCCACAAAAGTGAGCAAGCTTTTAAACTCTTCATCTAGCTAGGTAGTATAACAGTGGAAGGAGTCAATCACATGCTGCTGCAAATATGATGATTGCAGTTCAACTCAGTCCAACATGGTGGTTTCAGAATGAATATATTTGCTGCAAAATAACTTAATACTGGATACTAATATAGAATGAGTGCAATTTTATTGATCAATATTATATTTAAAAATCACAATGTAAAATTACTAACATCAATACTGGCAACTCAACAAGTTTATTGGAAAATTTATGCATAATGATCAAATTGGCTTTATGTCAAGGAGGCAAATTGCTGACTACTGTGCAGAGTAGTGAAAGTTATTTACAATGCAAGAAAAATAAAAACCCTGATTGTATTTTTGTCATTAGATGTAAATAAAGCCTTTGATCTTTATATACAGATTAAATATACACTGGTCAAAATTCACAAAAGGAACAATTAAAATTTATTATTTCAATATTGATTCATGTTTGCTATCTGGAGGAAACTATTAGGAATGTCCTCTATCTTTTTTTCTTATAAGAACTCTGTTCCAGCCTCCGCCACCACCGGACTCTTCTCTCGGCCAGCCTCAGCCTCGATAGAATGGATCGCAGGTGTGTGGCATTCGATTGGTAGTAAGAATGTATTATGTTATGTTATACAGTGCTGATGTTATATCTTTTGTAACTGTAATTTGTAGCTAATAATTTGATACTTTGATACTCTGTTCTAGACCCACTTGACTATATTAGATGTATTTGACTGTATTGCATTATGTTGCTATATTTATATTATGTTGCTGTATTTATATTTGATGATGTAATGCTTTGAAATATGTTGCTTTATGGTTTGATATTGTAATACTGTGATATATGTTGCCCTATAGTATGTTAGCCGCTCTGAGTCGCTTCAACGAATAGAGCAGCATACAAATCTAAATAATAATTATTATTATTCACAATTGCTCAGGAGTTCTCAATGTTTCTGCACCATGGGCTGGACCATACCCACTCAGACATCTGAGTGAGTCGGACACATGGGTTCCCCTGCCGTAAACCAAAGCAGGCACATTTGCACATGTGCAGGCATGTTTACGGCTGCCATAAATCAGCCCGCTTTTCCTTCCAGGGTCATTGCTATGGGCTGGATGAATTTCCACCACAGGCAGGGACTGGCCCATGGACCATAGATTGCAAACCCCTGCTTTAGAAAAAGAAAATTGGGGAAAATACACTCCTATACTGCAGGGAGTGGGAGCAGGTAAATTCAGCATTTAGTTAGTATATTTGTGCATAATATATTGCTTTTCATTTCTAATCTAATTAGTGCAGCACCTGTCTTAATACAAGAAGTTAAAATATAGGGCCAAGTAGCAGGACTGGAAATTAATCATAACCGATTCATAAGCATCAATGTTATTTGTATGAATCTGTCAGTGAGCTCTAAAAGTTAGCTCATCTGTTTTATTGGGATAAATACAATGTATTAAATGTCAAATATTTAGATATCTATATCCCTAAAATTTTAAACATATTAAATAAATTCAATTGTGAACTTTTATGGATCAAATTCAAAGATAATATTATAAATGGTAAATATTTTGTGGCAATCATGATAATCAAAATGAATTTATTCCAAAATCAGCTTACTTTTATTCACCCTCTTCCAGTTACATTTCTCCATTTAGCAATTATGGCAAAAACAAGTAAATGTTTTCATTTTTCAGGAAAAAATATCCAGATTGCTTATGTTTTTAAATATTAAATTAAGGGAGGATATAGATCCCAAATATTGAAAAATGTTATGTTTTTCATCTTTGCAATTTACTTCCACTTTCATATAATGATAAGATGAAAGAATGGATTAATATGGAAACAGAACAATTTTCAGTAGAACAACTGATATACATTCCTTCTATGATTAAACAGAGCAATCTTTCTACAATTAAATAGATTCAATAAAGCAAATAATATACACACTTTCTATGACATACAGTCCTGCTATGTTTAAATTATTATCCATTATTTTCTATTACATATAATTGAAATCTGGAAAAATAGTAAGAAAAATGTCCACTGAGTTTTCTTATACCAATCTTATACCAATCATCTTAAATGCTCTTCTGAGCAATGGGTTACTTTATATATAGAACTTTCAGCCTGGTAGGTGGGATACACAGGAAAAGCCTCCTCAAAGATTGTGGCATTTTTGAATACCTTGTGTTTCCAGCTAATCTTTCTCACAATAGGTCAGGTGAAAGAAACTGCAGAAGCACCTACATTTTGGCAGTTTCATGTCTGGCTTAGACATGGAAGAAGGGGCTTGGTAGGTAAGTCCATTCAGTAGTACTATCCAGAGGCAGAAAGGTACAGTAAGTACAGGCAGGTTCAAACTACAGTCATTTTATGCCAATGCAGGATTAAGGTCAAAGGTGAGGTAAGTATAGTCCAGATCAGAAAAAGTGGTAAAAATAAACTAGGACAGGACCACAGGACAAACAAACACTAATTGGATCCAAACCCCCAACGTTGTTGACAACTGAATAATGTATAATGCTTGTTGAAAGTTTTATCTGGAAGGAATACACTTCACCTTTTTTTACAGTTAAATTAAACTTACGTATTTTATTGTTCACCTACTAGAATTATGGTGTAATGAAATGTATGTTGCAAGCAAGCAGTCTTCTCCTCACCATAGCCTGAAGAGATTCTTTTTTCCAAGAGGCCAAGCTGCTAAACCTTGTTAACAAATGCCGCCAATCTTCCAGCTTCCCTTCTTCTTCCTTAATTCCAGCTTTCCTGGCTGTAGGAGTGCCAATCCTTTTAGTGAGCCATGTGACTCAATCTGATTCCAACTTTTGTTCCTTTCTTCTCCTTTCACAATTTCCACAGAATTTTCTTATGTCTACTTCTTTGCTTCAGCCACAGCAACAACTTTTGCTGTGTTGACTTGTTGCTAAACAACTGGCTGTCTGTGGTAATTCTTGGTATTGGCTCTATGGCAGCTAAGAGTCCTGTAGAATCTCATGCAATGGCTGGTGGGTGAGGCCTAAAGTCAAGACTCCATGTCACCTCCTGACAGAAGAGTAGCGTGCCTTGGCGGGGCCCCGTATAAAAATTTGTTTGGGGGCCCTTAGGAAGGGTAAAGATTTGTTTTGCTTACGCACGTTGGGGGCCCCCGTATAATTGATACGGCAGATACGGCGGTAGCTACGCCTCTGCCTCCTGATATAGAACATTATCTAAACAGACACAAATGGAGTTTGACATAAACTTTGGAGAAAATATATGAAAGATCTGAAAGGGGGAAAAAACCACTTCTGTACCTGGTCCTGATTTATTGCTGATTTGCACTAAATGCTCTAGATAAGGAAACCAAACTGGAACACCATTAAATTTGTTCATGGTAGAACAGAGCAACCAGCAACTTGAACTGTGAATAACTAGATTGCTAATGCATAAACCATGAGACTTGGGAATTGGCACTATACAGGAAGAGTTTATGACTTTGGTTTAATAGCATGCTTGTGTGTAAATATTACTTTGCAACCTGAAGGAAAGGGAAAAGATTACTGAATCACGCAACCTTTTAAAAATGTTCCCAGTCAAAGGAATTGCAAAGAGGTTCCAGCATGTTAAATGAGCTCAAACAAATATTAATCAAACTTGGCTGCTCCCATTTCCTCTGTGTTTCCTCCATTTTGCTCCTGTTTTCATTTTCACACAAACACGCAGAGCAACCTGGTAGCACTAAGATAATTAAAGGGCTTTTTACTTTTACTTTTCTTTTCTTTCTCCCCCCCCCCTTTTTTTTTTTTTTTTTTTTTGCATAGTTCATTGGTAATATCCACCTTGGTTTCCCAACTTAACAATATAAGCAAAGACCGGTGGCAAATGTAACAAGTCTGATGGTTCTCAGTTTTATGACTCTAGGGAACAAAAATAAAGGATGCAAATCTAATAAATCGGAGGTGGTTTGATGGAAAGCAGCAGACATGGCCAGGCTAAAGATTTTAGGTGATGGAAGACTGGCTCTTTCATGCCTTCTTTGTCCTCTGAAGTGTGATTACTTGATGAATTGATACAGTATCTTACATAGGCATACAAACTGAATGTTTAGAGTTGAAACGAGTCTTTCTAAATCCCACTGCCATGTAGCTTGGTGAAAGGAGGGCTCTCCTCTCTTCTGGTGTTGAAGAGGCAGGACTCAATAGGTGACAGTCTAGTATCCCTGTGTTGGTTCCTGAGGTGGGGCTTTGTGGCCTCCCTTTTAAAGTCCTGGCATCCGTCAGAGCCAGCCTCTTTGGATGCAGCTTATGAGCGGGTGTGCATACCTGCCCCTGGAAGGTGGGGGAAGCTGGCTAGCAGCACTGCATGGGGAGGAATAGAGAGGGGGAGAGAGACAAGGTCTCACAGAAGTCTTTCAAAGATTTAGCCTCCCCCTTAGTGTAGCTGGCAGATTTGGCGATTAGCCCTCCCTTCTTCCTGCTGGTTGTTCCCAAAGCAGTATGAAAGTGCAGTTCAAATTGCCAGTAATCAGACAGCAACGGATAATTCTCCAGCAGAAGTGGGGTGTCCCAGTGGGGGGCTCTGTCTTGGAGGAGACTAATAACAAAACTGACCCTCAGCTGGTCAGAGGGAAAGTCCCGAGCCCTGGCAATCACAAACAGGCAGAATTGCACCAGGAACATGACACAATCATCTCATCTCCCACTGAACTTCTTGGGTGATGCCAAGTGGCATTTCCCAGGCAGCAGGCTGGCTCCAGCAGCCATTTGAAGGACGTTCACAGCCCCACTCAGCTCCTGTAACTGTACCTGAAGTGAATGGGTCTGATCAGTCAAACTGTCCAGGGTCACCTGAACATGATCCATGGTCACCAATAAAACAGGATTTCCCCTTCTCCTCCAAGAGCAAAAAGGTCGGAACAAATTGTGCATGCCTGCCCCTGCAACGCGGGGGAAGCTGGCTAGCAGTGCTGCGTGGAAGAGAGAAACAAGGTCTCACAGAAGTATTTTGAGAATTTAGCCAAGACTGTGGTTGAGGGAGACAGAGGTCGTTTACCAGTCAGATGTAGTCTAAGTGCAAAGGGATATCCAGAAGTATAGTCAGAAGTCCAAGCAGGGGTCCAAAGTCCAAAAAAGTAATCAGGCAGTCAAGGTTCAAAGGCAGTTAATGAAGTAACAGAGTGTCAAGTGGCAACAAAGTTGTTCTGATGGATTGGCAACAGTAATGAGCCTCCTTAAGAGTGCTTCCCCATCAGAGATTCTCAGCTGACAATGTTCTCTGCAAATGAGCTCTGGCCAATCTTTGGCACAGCTGGAGCTTGTTACGCAGGTGTTGTTGACAATGTTTTGAGGTTGAAGATTCAACCCCATCACTGTCAGATGTTGGCTCAGTGATCGCTGGGTCTGGGTTTGACATTTCTTGTTTGTGGTGAGGCAGATTCATACTAGAAATGGGCTCAAGTGCTCATTCCCAGCCATCATCGTCTGAACCCAAATCCGGGGCCATAACAGCAGGTGTCTGGTTTCACAATTTGTCACATGCTCAGCCAGGGTCCAGGACTGCTGAGAGAGTCCCTGCTTCATTGGACTTTTCTCTGGAAGGGGAACTTCCTTTCCAGTGATATTTGAGTGTCTGTTTTCATGTGTTGTTTGCTTTTCTTTTTTGGGGGGGGAGGGGGGGGAGTCATTAGCCGTGCTCCAGCTGCTTGCATTTCACCGAAGTTCAGGTTAAGGACAAAGATTTGTTGAATGACAAAGAAAAAGAAAGAATCAAGAAAATGGAGGTAGATGGAACTTGGTTAATTGGTTCTAAAGTTTTTACAAATACAGTTGTACCTCGAGAGCATAATGCGTTCCACAGGATTGCTCTTTAAGCGAGTTTGCTCTTTAAGCGAAACACCATTGTAAATGACCAATTGTGGAAGGGATTGTGAACCTTGATTTATTTGTTAAGTGAGTTTTTGGTTGGTTTTATTTGTTAAGCAAAGCGAACATTCAGAGAAAATTCTGCTCTTTAAGCGAGTTACTCTTTAAGCGAAGCACTCTTTTTGTGAGGTTTGACTATACTCCACTGTGATATTGATGTCTCAGCCTTGGAGAAAGACACATCTATTTCAGTTTGCTGACTTGATTTTTTGCATATATTTGGATTATGCAGGTATAGTTTGGATCCAAAGTAACAAGGGTTGTTTTTTAGAAAGGTGGCTAAATCTCTGGGAATTAAGTGGGACAGGATGAATCAGGAACTATGGTTATAGTTCATAACACCTGCATACCCCATTCAGCGGTCATCTGATACATAAATCTTCTGCTATGGAAGCTACCCACCCACCAGTGAGGACAGGTTGTTCAACCCTGCCTGTTGTGCTGGGACTTGTGGGGCAATGAAATGCAGTATTGCATAAACTGAGTCACAGGAATGGGCCATACCATCACTAACTGATTGACATCTCCGAAGAATAAAAACTCTCTTCTAGTCCTATGATAGTAATAGATGCAAGCCATTGCCTCCCTCCTCCAATCCGCCACAGATCTGCTGGTAATGCTTCTGGGTCCTTGATTGCTCTAGATGCTAATTATTATTATTATTATTATTATTATTATTATTATTATTATTATTATTATTATTATTATTATTATTATTATTATTATTATTATTATTATTATTATTATTATTATTATTATTATTATTTACATTTCTTACCCCACCCCAATCGGGAGAACCCGACTCTGAGCGGCTTACAACAAAACAGGAAATAAAACACAGAACAATCCATCTCAAAATAAAATCCACAATAAGTTAAAAATCATCAAAGTTAAAAACAATACAAAATCAACACACGCCTCCCACAATCAGATCCAGGGTTAACAATCCATTAGATAAGCCACTTAATATGGGAGCCCACGTTCCCGGGTCCCCAAACTTGTCCTGCCAGCCAGGTTTTTAAGCGCTTCCGGAAGGGCAAGAGCTCTGTCTGAAGACGCAGCTCGGTGGGCAGGAGGTTCCAGAGGGTCGGGGCGGACTTGGAGAAGGCCCTCCTCCTGGTGCAGGCAAGGTGCGCCTCCCTCGCCGAAGGAATAACAAGGGAGCCTATCCGGTCCGCCCTGGTGGGACGGACAGATATTCTTGGGGTGACGCGGTCTCTTAGGTATCCTGGCCCACTAGGGCTTTAAAGGTAATAACCAGCACCTTGAATTGCACCCGGAGACATACTGGCAACCAATGCAGCTCCCGAAGCAGCGGCGAAGCATGAGCATAACACCCACACCCCACCACTACCCGGGCCACCGCATTTTGGACCAGCTGAAGTCTCCGGATGGTCATCAGGGGCAGCCCCATGTAGAGCGCATTACAGTAATCAAGTCTGGAGGTGGCCAACGCATGTGTGACCATAAGCAGAGCATCCCGGTCTAGGAGTGGGGGTAACTGGCGTATTACATGAAGTTGTGCAAAAGCCCTCCTGGCCACGGCTGCCACCTGCTCTTCGAACAGTAGCCGTGAGTCCAGGAGGACCCCCAGATTACGCACCGGGTCTGTTTGGGGCAGGACTGCCCCATCCAGAACCAAAGGTGGCAACTCCTGTGTTAACACAGGACCCCTTACCCACAGCCACTCAGTCTTGCCGGGATTCAGCTGTAGCCCGTTGTCCCCCATCCAGACCTTAACAGCCTCCAGACACCTGGAAAGGACTTCCACCGCACCGCTTGGGTCCCCACGGGCAGAGATGTATAACTGGGTATCATCTGCATATTGATGATACCTTACCCCGGATGATCTCACCCAGCGGCTTCATATAGATGTTAAATAGGAGAGGAGAAAGTACATAGCCCTGAGGCACCCCGTATTGCAGGGGCCTAGGGCTGGACTTCTCCTTCTCCAGGCACACCGACTGGGTCCTGCCCCTCAGGAATGAGGAAAACCAGGACAACTCTGTGCCCTGGATTCCCAGACACTGGAGCCTTCCCAAAAGGATGCCATGATCGACAGTGTCAAAAGCCGCTGAGAGGTCGAGGAGAGCAAGGACAGACGGCTCCCCTCCATCCCGCTCTCTCCAGAGATCATCCACCAAAGCGACTAGTGCAGTCTCAGTACCATATCCGGGTCTGAATCCTGACTGAAACGGATCCAGATAATCCGCTTCATCCAGGACTACCTGTAACTGCTGCGCCACAGCTTTTTCCAGAACCTTACCTAAAAAAGGTAGGTTGGACACTGGACGGTAGTTGGAAATTACCGTGGGGTCGAGAGACGGCTTTTTTAAGAGGGGAAGCACTAGAGCGTGTTTAAAAGGTGCTGGAAAATGCCCCTCTTTTAATGAAGCATTAATAATCGCCTCGACCCAGCCACCTGCCACAGTCTTGGAAGCTTAATTAACCAAGCAGGGCATGGGTCCAGTGCACAGGTCGTGGCGCGAACAGATACAAGAAGCCTGTCCACTTCCTCAGGGCCAACAGGATCGAACCGATCCCAGATAACATGGCTAGACTGTGCTATGGTCAACCCCAGCTCTGTACATTCCACGCCGGGATTAAGCTTCGAGCGGATCTGAGCGATTTTCTCCGTCAGATAATCAGCAAAATCCTCAGCCGATCCCTGCCACCCAGGGCCCGGCCACCCTCTACCGAGGAGGGACCTGGTCACCCGGAACAAGGCCGCTGGGCGATTATCTGTGGAGGCAATAAGGGTGGTGAAGTATTGGTGCTTCACCACCCTCATCGCCACTAGATAGTCTTTGATAGCAGCTCTAACCAGTGTTCAGTCGGACTCGCTCCGAGTCTTCACCCAGCGGCGCTCTCATTTCCTTGAAATGCTGGATATCTAGGTGGAAGAATGCAGCAGCAATTGCATTGTCCACACCAGGGACATGTCTAGCCAGAAACAAAACATTAAACCACAAGTATGTTAAAGTAAACTACCTAACCAACCTCATAAACCTATAGGGATTTAGAAGTCAAATAGTTGGCAATATGGACAACTACTATATTATCACATCAAAAATACACTTAGCCCACACTGGAGCCCAAAGCCAAGGTGTAACTAACAGTGGAAAAATTTTTAAAATTAAAAATGCTTTGGTTCATTTTTTGAGTATAATACCAGCTACCTCTAAAATATGAAACAAAACTGAATACACTGAATACATTGGACTGTACCTCAAATTTTACCTTTAAGACACAACTCATCCTGCCAAAAAGAAACACCATGAAACTGTTGAAGAAGAAGAAGCCACATCCTGGCATCCACTTTCATTTCCACTGTAACCCTTTTTCTGTAATTTCGTTTTACTAAACCTAACATTTCATGACAAAAACTGCTAACATGGAGCTACCAATTTACAGGCAAAGTTAAAATGTCAACCAAAGACTGAAGATCCTTAGGGGAAACATTTTTACATCCCAAATCCTGACTCTAACTAAATTGATGTAGAAAAATCTGTTTCATCCAGGAGTCCTGATCAGTCTGGCCACAAAAACTTTACAGGATTCCTTCCTTCCTACTAAATATCATTAAGCACCAATGCAATAGGGAAAAGACATGAGTTCTTTAGAGAGCAAGGCCCAGCATGGAGAAGGCCATTTTCTGCCTGCCTGCCTGTCATTGAAGAATTAAAGATGAAGAGTCTTCAGGAAAACTGTATGTATGAACGTGTATTTCAGAGAGAGAGACAGAGAAGTGAACAAGGCTGAGAGCTGTTAATCCATCCAAAGCTGATCTTGATCCAAACCACTCCAAGTTGATCAGAAATCATTTAATGTGACTCACCTATCGTTGTGCTGACATAGCAGCTATGAATATGAATATATGAATAGTGAAAGGGATTACAACCTCTGTACATCTGGCTGCCATGCAGTCTGAATGAATGAGGGAATTTACTCTCTTCTTCATAAAAAAAAAGAGCAGACTTGAGTGAGGGATGTTCTAGCATCCCTGCTCAGTGGTATGGGAGCTGCAGAGATGCCTACCCAACTTAGCTGGCCTGGGTCGTAGTTGTTGAAGTTATAGCACTGCCCATGGGTAAGAGATTTTCCCGTCTGGTCTGGAGAAGTGACAAGGTTCTCCTGCTCTGCTATCAGGAACCGCACTACCAGCACCTCTGTGGGTCAGGGGATTCAGATTGATTAATAAATGTGGTCACATGCCTTTCACTATAAATTGGTGCCCTGCCTCTTTATTGGATGTGTGTGTGTGTACAATTGGATCTGACATAACTCAGCTCCTCTGTTGCTCTTCCCTTTCTATGCTCTTCTCTCTCTCTCTCTTTCCCCTCCTCCTCCTCCCAACTGATCTCATCCAGCAGAGCAGTTGTGGTGACCGATCAGCTTGCACCAGCAAAACTGAGATCAGCCGGAACAGCAGTGTTTTGTCAACATGATGCCAATTGTGTCAATACAGGAAGCTGTTGCCAATGCCAAACCCACTACTATTCTATGTACCAGCTACAAAGTCCAAAACGTCCAAAAGAGCACCAGAGCCCATGATCCCTCAGTGTCTATTTGTATGCTTGCTAACAACTACAATGATGTCATTGAACCTCCTTTCTTTCTATTAAGTCAGAGGTTCTCAACCTTTTCAAACTGTGGGCTGGACCACACCCCTTCAGGCAGGTGAGCAAGCTGGACTGGTGGTTCCCTCCCACCATAAAATCTACCACAAAAAGCATCCACGGTTGTCATAAACACGTCTGCTTCTGGTGGCAGTGGCGACAGGGGCCACATGAAATGGTGCTGCAAGTCATGCCCGGCCTGCAGCCCATAGGTTGAGAACCCCTGTGTTAAGCTGTTCCTTACCCTTCCCTCTGAGCTAGAAGACATATATCTTTTATGGAAGAGAGACATCTACTCAATTTTTGTAAAAGGACTTTTCTATTTGAGTGGGTTGATTTTTCCCCCCTCTTAGTGGTGTATTTTGATATTTTTTTTAGTAGAATGTTTTCTCTTTTATGCTTTTACTTAGGGACTGCAGTGGCTCAAGTGGCTAAGATGCTGACTGGAAGACGGGAGGTCAGCAGTTCGATTCCCGAGTACTGCAGGATGGAATTAGCTCCTGTCTTTGTCTCAGCTCCTGCCAACATAGCAGTTCGAAAGCAAAAAATTGCAAGTAGATAAATAGTGACAAATTTGGTGGGGAGATAAACAATGTTCTGTGCACTCCGGTGTCTAGTCATGCCTGCCACATGACCAGCTTTGAAAGAGAGATGAGCACTGAACCCTAGAGTCAGATACGGCTGGCTTTCGAGCAAGGGAAACCTTTACCTTTACCTTTACTATGCTTTTACTTGCATTTATTTTATTGGCTATATTTTTGTTTTGATTCCATTTGGGAGTGAAGGTGCTCCAGCTCTATTAAGCAAATAATATGACACTTCTCTTCCCCAGGTATTATTGCGTATGTCCACATGACAGTGTCAGACATTTGCCAAACTTGAATACCAGTGCTATTTTGAGAATAAAGTGCTGCTCAGATTTTTAAATTAAACCTTACAGCACTTACTCTATTTACTTTTTTATGTATTGTGAGAGACTTCCAGTCTACCAAAATAGCAGTAAAACATATATTCTTGGAGATTTTTTAAAAAAGCCAACTGGGTTGGTTTGAGAACACACACACACACACAAAAAAAAAACCACTCACCTTAGAATCTTTTCCCATTGAATTTAGCCAATGCTGAACTGTTATATTCCAAAATCTTGTGCTTATAAAAGCAAAGAAAGCATTGTGGAATGCTATGCCACTTTCCAGACATTTCAAGTTCAAAGAAGATGAAACATTGTATTTTATAGTACCCTCATGCTGTTTGCTTTCTTAAAAGTGATAAAAATTACTGAGTGGTCTGTAGCCCTCCAAATGTCTGCTAAAATGCTTCCAAATGTATTTATTGGAGCACTGCTGACAAAAATACCCAGTAACATTTATAAATGGAAAGCTCTCTATGGCAGATGGTGTAATTTGAAAGCTGCATTCTGGAAAAAAAGAAAAAGAAAAACACACTTTGAAAGATGAAGAACATTGTGAAGAACAAAAAAAGATTATAACTGGTTCCTAAGAAGACTTACCTAAAAGCTAATGCTGGAGAAATCAGTGCTTGCTTTCAATGAATTGTGTTTTTCAAAAGGGATACAAGTTACAGCTAACCAAATGATGCATCCAGTTTGGCATCCACTTCATAAATGATACATATGGGACAGATGTCTAGGTTTACTATGAAGAAGGTTTAAAAAAAAAAACTGAGTAAGTAGATTAATTCTACAATTACCTGTTCAAATTTCACTAGGTACTATAGAGAATCTGAATTGTTTTGTGGCTCTGGGTCAGGATGCCAGTTTTTACTTATTTTGTTTTCATAGGTCAGCATGAACAATTCCCCAAAAAAAATTTCCTGTGTGAAATTTAGAAAGTACAGTAATACCTCGGATAACGTTTACCTCAGATAACGCTAAAATCACATAACGTTAAGTAATCTGGGGAGGAGAATTGCATCAAATAATGTTAAGGTCCTATGGGATGGATCGGATAACAACCGCTAAAGCCTGTGCGGTTACAATGTATCTCTATGGAGCTTTAACGTTATCTGATCCATCCCATAGGATTTTAACATGGATCGGATAACACTAAAAATCAGATAACACCAAGAGTTGTGGAACCAAGTCTTAGCGTTATCTGAGGTATTACTGTATGTGTGGTTTTTTTTTTTCAAATTTGGTACATTTTTGTGGAAAAAGATTATGGACTTTTTGCAAAAACAAAACAAAACACCACCCTTGAATGAAGTACAAAAAAGCAAATTTCTTGCAAAATATGGGATTTTAATGCACAATATAATTTTAATACAAAATAGATTTAAATAAAGCACTTTCTTCTTAATAGTGCTGCTATCATTTGCAGCCTCATGCAAGAGACATTCAATTATTTGCCATCATTTTTTAGCTCTCAACATGGGTACCTCAATGTGTTAAGACATCATTTTATAACAAGGGACAGGAACATCATTTATAGGTCCTGTCCTTAGGCATAGCCCAGCTAAACCTACAATACAAAAGCTAAAGGCTAGCATAATACCAATTTTCCTTTAGCATAAATTATCTCCAGATTACCTGTAAACAATAAGAAGCATAGAAGAAAAACACTGGGGAACAGTGATTTTGGTGCCTCACAATTTTCACCTATTTCTGGCTATATTTGGGTCACTGATTCCAAAAATGCTTTCAGTTATGCCCCATCAGCTCTAGTTTTTTAGATATGGCTTATTCACATTAGGCTAATCTAACTATACTGGTTGCATATATAACCAGAGGCGTAGCAAGGGTGTAAGCCACCCGGGGTGGAGTGAAATTTTGCCGCCGCCGCCCCCCCCCCCCCCAAATTTCCCGCCCACCCAGACTTCTTTTTGCCAACCCAAATATTTTCCCATCCCCAAAAGATTTTCCCACCACCATCAATTTACGAATGGTGAGGCAAATACAAGTGTAGTCATAAGAGCAATGTATAATGACATCATCGATATCTCATGAACTAGAGCTGCTAGAACAAAATGGATGGCATTTTCGGAATCAAAATGCCTGAAATCAGTTGAAAAATTTTAGGCACCAAGGAAAAACAATTTTTTTGTTCCCCAGTGAAATCAACAAGAGCAAGGCATGTTCCCTCCCTGTTCTGTCTCTGGTTAATATATAGAGTGAATAGTCATGAGAATGGGTGGAGCAACATGTTCACAATTATATTCTAAGTTTTGACTCTGTTAAAAGTACAGTACAGTAATATCCCGGATAACGATTGCATCGGATAACGCTAGAATCGGTCTTTTAGCATTGTCCGATACAATGATCTACAGGGTGGGGTGGTTTGGGTAGAACTACCCAATCCACCCCCCACCCACAGTGGTCTCTGCCACTGCAGTAGGGTCGGGGAAAAGCACCCACTTTTCCCCGACCCTACTGCAGTCGCAAAGCCTCCTTGTCTCTTTTCCTCCCTGTATTTAAACTACAGGGAAGGGGGGGAAAGAGAGAAATGATTGGTCTCTCTTTTCCCCTCCCTGTAGTTTAAACAGAGGGAAGGAAAGGGAGGGAGAGAAAGATGGAAGCAGTTCTTTTTCCCTCCCTGTATTTAAACTACAGGAAGAGAGAGGGTTGTGTTTTAAATACAGGGAGGGGAAGAAAAAAACACAAGCCTCTTTCTTCCTGTAGTTTAAATTTAACTGCTGCGGGTGGGGGTGGCTTTAAAGGCAGGGAGGAAAAGTTCTTTCCCTGCCTACTTTTAAAGTGGTTTGTCCCTGAAGTCAGGGCTTTTTTTTTTAGCGTTGTTCAATGCATGCATCGGACAACGCTAAAAATCGGATAACGTCATGACTTGTGGAACCAAGTCATAACGTTATCCGAGGTATTACTGTATAGATTAAATTCAACCATGAAGCATAACTAGAAAAAGCCCACTGATTGAATGAGATTTATTATGTACTAACATAATGTGATATAAGCATTAGATGCAGCTATCACACAGCTGTCATGCTACGTGTTCATAAACTCATTCCCAAAAATTCATTTAACATCAGGTTAGATTAGCTCCATACAACATCATTTGTGTTTATAGTTGTACAGAAATAACATTTCAAAATTCCCTATCCTTGTTTCTGGGTAGAAAAATTGGCTGGACCAATTTCCCAATCATTTTCTTAGAAGTGGGACTTACTGTTGGCAATGTCTGTAGAACAACTTTGTTCTTTCCATTTCAAAGTGCCCCCTTTTCTTTTTTCTCTACCAAAGGATGCAAAAAAGACTGCATTTACATTTGTTTTCTGTTAGGCATCTCATCAGTCCTCTGTGATTTCCTTGGCTCTTCCTCATCTAAAAAGGCCCAGCTACCAGGTAAAAGTAAAGGTCATCCCTTGTTCAAAAGTCAGTCATACCCAACTCTAGGATTCAGTGCTCATCTCTGTTTATAGCCAAAGAGCCAGCGCTGTCTGTGTCCACAGATGTTTCCATGGAGATGTGGCAGGCATTATTAAACACCAGAGTGAATGGAATGCTGTTTACCTTCCCACCAAAGTGGCCCCTATTTATCTACTTGCAATTTCTTGCTTTTTAACTGCTAGGTTGCCAGGAGCTGAGACAGTGATGGTAGCTCATTCCATCCTCCAGTACTCACATATCAAACTGCTGACCTACTGACCTTCCAGTCATCAAGTTCAGTGTCTTAACCACTAAGCCACCACAGATGCAGCTACTAACACACTGCAAGTCAGTCGAACAAACAAACAAGCAAACAAAACTTTTTCTGGAAATCTAAAGCAGCAGAAAAGCTAGTTTTGTCCTCCCCTGCCCTTCTCTAGGAGACAACTCTAGAGGTGGTACACTAAGACATTTTTGTGAACTGCCTGAGGCTACAGCCAGCACTTTTTCCATCTGTGAAGTAAATTATGGGGGGGGGGGGATCTATACTGAAAGGGGACATGGACAACATACAGCCTTCTTCCTGATAGATCCAAAACATACTTGTTTGAGGTGTTGTGTGATGCTTTAAACATCATTTCTCACAATCTATTTTCCCAACCAGTGGAATGGGCACTAAAACTCATTTAACATCAGGCTAGATTATCCCTAGTCACAAAGCAAAAACAACAGCAATAGTAATTTCACAGCTAAAACATGTGAGCTTCTGAATATTTGTTCTCTATAATTTTTAAATGCCCTTTTCACCTGTAATATGGTGAAGAAAGATGCATATCAACTTTAAGCAATGCTTTCCAGTGAGAGTTTTTTTGGTATTTAAAAACTACAAAACCTTCTTGGGTTTGGAAACTGGCTTCACCAAAGCAGCAATTGAATTATACTGAGGTAAAATAAGACACTAGATTTCAAAATATTTCTATTGCATGCCTCATTTCATAATTTTCTGTTAAATGTTTGTCTAGTTCAGTTTCTAGTTCATTACCGTATCGATGCATGTGCACCGTGAGCTGCATTTGTTAGCATAGTCCTATCAATATTCACTAAAAGCCTATAATTCTTAATGTATCCTAAAGCATATGCTGCATACAGTCTAACAACAGAAATCTATTGTAAATGATATTCATAAATTTTTAATTGCAATCTTTTTTTCCAAATTAGTTCAATGTGCTGCATCAGCAGCTGAAATATTTTCAAAATCAGACATAGTAGAAATTAAATATCATTTTAAAATAAATATAGCTAATGGTTTGGATCCAGATTTAAAGCTTATGGAAACGTGTCAAATCAGTAACACATCTGGTTTTGTAAATGGATGAATTCTTTTTGCAGTTAATAAAAAAATAGCCATTTCTCTGTGAAGATAATTTGTTTATATTTATTTATTTATTTATTTATTTATTTATTGCATGAAGGAAAATCAGATTTCAATGTATATTTAGTATATATTTATAATATATTCATAATATATTTATAATATATTTCTATCTGTTTTGGGCTGTATGGACTGTATAGGACTGTTTGTTTACTTAATATGTAGAAATATATTGAGAAATATAATATATTTCTATATGTTAAGAAAACAAACAGTCTTATACAATAAGGCAAGCAAATATGATTGCCAATCATTTTAAAATGTTAACTTTCATTACTCTTAATCAGCACAGGCAATGGTAAGAATCCTATTGTTGGCAAGCCCACAATATCTGGATGGCCAAATTTGTCCAGAGCACTTCTTGAATACCTGTGTTGTATTCCAATATTTATTAAACCATAAGGATATTTTATTTGAAATAGAAGCAATCTACAATACTTACACTGTTTCACACTTTCATTCTACTGTAATTTTTAACCATCCTAACCTCCTCAAAGTCAGAACTTACTATTTATTTATTTATTTATTTATTTAGGAGACTCATCCTTATTTTTATTGCCACCTTACATATGTCAAGACCAGGGGTTCCCAACATTTTTAAGCTGGGGGCCAGATTATACCTCCTCAGACAGCAGTGGTGGGAGCAAGGGTGTGGGCTGGATGGAATGGCTCCATGGGTCAGATCCAGCCCACAGGCTGTAGATTCAGAGCCCCTCATCAAGACAATCCCATCTCTGTGCCACAATGTTATTTGCACTGAAATTGAATCACAGAATCCACAAATGGTTCAACTGAACTTTCGTGAACTTATAAAAGAAAAGGCTAAGATAAGTTTGACCTACTGAAAATAGACAGTGCTATTCTAAAGTGCTCATGGCAATGTAGCAACAGGTCATTTGAGATATCTTACGCCGATCTGATGTCAAATCCAATAAGATCCCAAAATAAGAAGTGTCAAAAAGTTAATAGCTGTTATATTTTGTTCACTAAACTTTGCAACCTTCCTTCCATTACTTCCAAGTTCAATGGAAGAAAAAATAGTTCTCATCCCATTTCATGATGGCTAGCTGTTGCCTAATATACAGAAGTAGGAGGGTTCTGATTTGTTTGTTTGTTTTTGCTTCCAAGAATAATAAACAGATATTTCAGACAAGAAATAAAACAAATGTAAAGCAACAAAAAGGCATCTTGTAGCACCTTAAATCTGAATAAGTTGATGTGATCCATGAAAGCTTACATTAAAATATAACAGTTAGTCTTCAAGGTGCCACAATGTCTCTTTCTCTCTCTCTCTCTCTTGTCTTTACTTTTAATTTAATTTATTTCTTGTCTGGTTTGTCTGCACAGACTAACATGGCTACCACTCTGGAAATTGAACAGATATTATATACTGGGTAGGAAAACATGATATTTAATATAACCCTATTAAGGAAAGCTGAAACTAGAATTCTAAATTAACTAAAAAAACCAATGAAAGATAACCATCGGTCTGTTATTTCCTGGGTTAAATATTTGCAGTTCTTAGCATGATGGTCAAAATATTGCTACCTAAATAATTGGTAGCAGAGTGAGCCCTTAGTTTTCCAATAAAGCTTAATCCTAGATAGGCAAGTATACAATTTTAGTCCAAATTAAGGCATTTTTATTTTATTTTTATTGATTTGTTTTATTTTATGGTTGCATTTCTCAGCACTCCATTATGACTCATGTCTCCTTACTGAATAGTGAACTATGAAGAAAGAATGAGCTACTAAACTATTAAAACCATTTATCTGATGCCTTAGCAAGTGGTTTTCAGAGTATTTGCTTTGTTAGTCTCCATTAGAAAAGTCTGGCAACACTTTTAAGGCTAACAAATTTATTTCAATGTGACTTCCAAGGATTGCAGTTGTTTTTTCAGACACACAGCACATTGTATCTGAACTATAGGTTTTCATATAGTAAACTATCAAGCTAGTGGCAAAGGAAAATCATATTAGACTGGAGTTTCTCGTGCGTGGGTTCCCAGATGTTCTTGGACTTCAATTACCAGGTGACCTGATCAACAGGTTATGATTTGGGCTTCTGGGAATTAAAGTCCATGAATGCCTGGAGAGCCATGTTTGATGACCTCTGGATTAGATAGACTTCATTTTAAATTCTGATTCATCAATGGAATGGAGTCATCTTGATCTAGAACCTGATTTCTCTCTAATTCACATTTTTCATTATCAATTATTAGTCTGTTAAATAAAAATACAGTAATACCTCGGATAACGATTGCCTTGGATTAGGCTAAAATCGGATAACATTGGGGAATTTGAGACAAACATTTGCATCGCACAACATTAAGATAACGTTGTGTGATGCAAATGTTTGCCTCAAATTCCCCGTTGTTGATCTCTGCCCCAAAGCCCACAGGGCTAAAGACCAGCCCTGTGGGCTTTGGGGAAGAAATCTGGTAATCCGACCAGGGACTCCCCATTGGGCTTCCCAGCCAGGCTTCCCAAACATGCCTGCTGCTACCAAGGGCACAGCAGCCAAAGGCAAACCTAACAGCAGGGATCTCTCTAGCTGTTAGGCCAACAGTGAAGGATTTGCCCTGCCCACCCTGTTGTTTCAGCAGGGGAGCAGGGCGAATCTCTCTTGCTGTTAGGTTTGCCTTCGGCCAGAGAGGAAAGGGAAGAGGGTTTTTTTAAACATTGTGTGATCAATGCATCGCACAACGTTAAAAACTGGATAACGTTAAGACTTGTGGAAACAAGTCTTAACCTTATCCAAGGTACTAGTGTAGTAGGAAATACTTCAAAAGTAGATTGTGAAAATTAATACAAGAAGGAAATTAGGGTCTCTCCTCTTACATAATGCATAAACTAATAATTGTCAAAATGAGGCAGGGTCTGAATAGCAGGGAAAAGATGGTACAGTCATACCTCGCATAACAAAATTAATTCGTTTTGTGAAGCTGCTTGCTATGTGAGTTTTTTGCTATGCGAGTTTTTCGCTTAGTGAAAATTCCTATGGGAAAACTCGCATAACGAAAATTTCTATGGAAAAACTCGCATAGCGGAGAAAAATTGTGCGCGTTTTATCCATAGAAATGCTCATTATGTGAGTTTTTCCATAAGGAAAGTCTGAGTCGCATAGCGAAAATTTCGTTATGCAAGTCGGATCGCTTTTTGAAAAACCCGCTCATTATGGTGAGTTTTTCGCTAAGTGAGTCACTTGCTAAGCGAGGTTTGACTGTATTGATTATGGCAAATGCCACACACTGGAGTTAAGCATTCACTTCCAAATTGGGTGTGTGAGAGTCTGATAATGAGCTTTCTTGGGTGACAGGATAAATGAGATATCAGAGAAAAACAGAAAATATGTGCCTCCAAAGTGCAGTGTAGTCAGAAGAAATCCTCTGAGTGATACATGATGAAGCCATAGTAAAGGAATGGTTAGAGCTAACACTTCAAGATTTACTAGTTCCAATCAACCATAATTATTTAAAAAATGGAGAGGCTAAAGGGAAGATGACACATTTGAATGAATGAAAACATAGATCAGGTTACATTGCCCTTCATGATAGAAAAAGAATACAATAGAGCTTATATGGTACAAAGTAGGGATTCTTTATCCAGAATATTTTTTCAAAGAAGTCGAATTGTTAGTTCCTTATAGAAGAAACTACGAAGATGTCTGTAGCAACATTGAGACTACTACATTTTATCTAACATACATTTTCACACACAGTGCCTATTGGGGTGGAGAAGAATGAAATGGAATACAAAAATCAAGGGTTGTATAAACTTTCAGAGGGCCAGTTAGCATAAACACGGTGGCAATAGTAGGCCTTATTACAACAGTTGGTTATTTCTCCAGGTGCCAAAGCAATTGCCTGTTTTTAAGAGACTGACTGTTCTGCCTGAAGGCAGAAGTATTCTGTTTTGTCTCGCAACATGAGTAGGAGGAGTAAAAAGAAAAGTTATATTTGGATACAGACAAGATCACATGGATAAGCTGATTAATATACAGTAATACCTTGGATAACACTAAGACTTGGTTCCACAAGTCTTGGTGTTATCCAGTTTTTAGTGTTATCTGATGCATGTTAAAATCCTATGGGATGTATCAGATAACGTTAAAGCTCCATAGAGATACATTGTAACCACACAGGCTTTAGCGGTTGTTATCCGATCCATCCCATAGGACCTTAATGTTATTTGATGCAATTCTCCTCCCCAGATTACTTAACGTTATGCGATTTTAGCGTTATCCGAGGTAAACGTTATCCGAGGTATTACTGTATAGAATGATATATAAAATCTTCATCTTTGTGTGTGACAAAGGAGATAAGGGCTCTTTCAAATACCACATGACCTAAAATAGGTCATTTCCCCCCCTCACCCCTCTATGACTTTCTGTGACCTTTGACTGACCCCCCCAAAAAAAATTACGTGGTTTGAAGATAGATCTATGGCCAGCTGGATGCGAAAAGCAATGATAATTTTAGAGTCACCTGACTTCATGCTGAACTCCCCTTCCCCATGACTTTCCATTACTTTTGGTAAACCCCCTCCTCCCCTAAAATGGTCATGTGGTATTTTAACGACCCCTAACTGGTGGAGCTCATGGGGGAATCTGTTCAACAGCATAAGTCTTGAAACTCATATATATTGAAATGATCCATCCATTCAGACCATTGTCCAACTATGTAAAATGTTTAGCTCCCAGACTGGAGTGAATGAGCATCCAGTTTCATATCTTGTGAGATAAATATTGCATCTGGATGTTCTATTTTTGTTTTATACACTGCCAAAGAATACAAAAAAAAAACCCAGGTCTTAAAAGTGTATCAAAGCCCCAGACGGCTTACTCAAATTGACCTTAATAATTTTTAAATATTTTTTTCTGAAAATTTCTTCAATTTCAAATAAATGACTAAAAGTCAATTAGCATTTTTCTAATGGTATAGTGTAATTAGTAGAAATCTTGGAAGAAAAATTTGACTTGTTGAGAAAACATTTGCTATTGGTTGCTGAGTTGTATGACTTGATAGACAACAGCCTAACTGTTTTAACTTCTGGACATTTGTTGCCAAAATTTGCATTGATTGCACTGTGCCAGTGGGTGTAACTAAAGGGATGTGAGACAATGTTTCAAATGGCAAAATATAGAAAAATCTGTATTGGGCAAATACTGAAAACACATTCCCTCATTCACATTAAAGGATCTATGCCAATGAGATTGCTTTGAGGAAGGAAACATTGCTTGGTGAAAGGAAATTATAATGATGAGTATTTACATGCTTTCTCCTTGGGGAGAGACATGTCACAAATATTATTTTGAAATTAGTAATTATGAGTACAAATTAGACATTTTAATAAGGAACAATGTAAAAATAATGTCTCAGAATTTAACATGGGGGAATATATTTGTCCCTAAGCATGTTTTATCCTCTGCTAGTTAGCATAAATACTTTTAATGTCTCTCTTGTGATTTTGATTTCAGTTTAAGACCTTTCATGTTTTATACGGGCATACAAAACTCTCATTTGTATATCGTCTGGAATTTCATCACCATGAAGTGCTACTTCTACTGCAACCAGCAAATATGTATTCTAAGTCATGGATAACTTTAATTCTATACCATACAAGGGTTATGTGGAAAGAAAAGGAGGACAAAAACCACAAGGCAAATCCAGAGAAAGGTGAAGAGATAACATCAAAGACATATTACAAAAACACCAAATAAATGCCTGTGGAGAAGTGCCAGAGCAAGGACCTTATATTTCCCTCAACAGTGAAGGGGTGGTGGTGATGGAGGAGACATTCTCTTTAAATGATCAAACCACTTTATTTGTTGCCTCTGGATGTAGTTTAAGACTTGTTCTATTCCAATTCTTTCCCTTATATTCTCATTCCTGATTTTCCCCTTCCTAGTTACTTCTAGTTATGCCTGTCACATATCCATGGAAACGACTGGAGATGAAGACAGTGCTGGCTCCTTGGTTATAAACGGAATTATGCACTGAACCATAGAGTCAGATACAAGTGGCTTTCAATCAAGAGCAACATTTACCAAGTTACTCCAGTAGCCTTCCTCAGACATCTCATTTCTATGGCATAAATCAGAAATTTCTTCATAGAGAAAATCAGGAAATTAGGGTGCATGGACTGCCTCCATGGACAGCTTTCAATTGAAATTTGTGGTTTCATGGCAAATAGTGGGACAGGATTCAGGCTCAGTATTAAAAGCAAGCTACCCCAAAAAAATCCCTTTATCTAAGTAGACCAACCAAATGATCAGTCAGACAATAGTAAAATGAAACAATATTTATATACAAAGATTGTGCTCAAGATCCTATCATGAAAGTACAGTATTGTTAGTGGTAAAAGAAAGGCTCACTTAATCTGATGAATAGAAAGAAAAATAATGTTTCTTTACTAATACATGGCTGAGGAGAAAGCAGCACAGAAGGTATGCCTCACAAGATTGAGAACCAGCTATGAACCAGAGATGGCAAAGCATTCACCTCAGAGTTAAGAGGGTTAAGCACCTAAAAAAGCAAGAAGACAAGAAGCCTGCTGAACAGGTGATTCACAAGAAGCAAAAGTTAGTTTTCCTAGAGAGGTTATTTTGTTTTTGTTTTTTTCTCAGAGGGCCATGTGGTCCATTCATAACATGCTGGGTTCCTACATATTTGAAAGTTTTCAATGGAAGTGGTCACAGAAAGAATGCAGGAAGCTCACTACCCACATCACAGGTTTATTTGGAGGAAGGCTTCCTGTGGTGTATATAGTTTTAGTGTCAACGGCTGTAAGGAAACTTGACAACTAGAATTGCCTAGATTCAAACACCTGTTATTGTCTGCACATGTCATATATGCTTTGCTGTGGGGATGAGGTAAAGTCATAATTCATTTCTAATTAATCCAATATTGCCATTGGAAATCTGACAACAACACAGCTCAGACTTTCATCTCCTTGTTCAGAAGTAATTCCTACTGTTTCAGTGGGAATTACTGCTAGCTATGTTCTAACTTTCTACACTGCGAAGATGGTACTAAACTCACTAGAAAGGACAGTAACACTAGGAAAAGTGGATTGCAATAGAAAATGAGGAAGATCTAACATGAGATGCATTGACTTAATAAATGCAACCTTTAGTTTGCAATACCTGTCGTTGTTGGCTGCTACTCATATCCGAGTATACATTTTTTTCCTGAAGGCATGAATTTATTTAAGGTGGATCCCAGCTTGCCATGAAGTGACCCACACAGTTGA
The DNA here is from genome assembly GCA_030440675.1 of Furcifer pardalis. NCBI lineage: Eukaryota > Metazoa > Chordata > Lepidosauria > Squamata > Chamaeleonidae > Furcifer > Furcifer pardalis. The sequence goes on along the minus strand of CP126890.1, from coordinate 74,728,155 downwards.
ATGGCTGGACATCTCACTACGGTAATGGAGTAGACCGTACAGCCAGTGACTCAGTGCTGAGTGTTGGGTGGCGGTAAATAACCTGGCTCTCTAAAGGGGACAATGGCTATGGGCAGATGAGCACCTTTACGTGGGATGATGGTCCCCCTCAGTGGAGGAAATGCCACTGAAAGCCATCATATTGACCCCAATGGCAAAATGAGTGGAGGAAGAACCACTTCACTATTCTGATTCCCAAAGATCATGGAGGTGGAAGAGGCCATGCCAGATGGACTGGCTGTTAAAGTGCATCTTGTTAATATCCTCAAGGCTGGCTGCAGCAGTCCATTGAAGTCTCAGTGTTAAATCCTGCATGTCCCATTACATACGTGCATGATCACAGTGTGTGTGTATACAATACCTGTACAGGGTCTGTTAATTATTCGACCTTTTGGCATCATTAATTCATCTGCCCATCCCACCAGAGCAGACCAGAGAGGCTCTCTGGTTGTGCCATCAGCCAGAGAGGCGCACCTCGCTGGCACGAGAAGGAGGGCCTTCTCGGTGTCCGCTCCGGCCCTCTGGAACCTCCTCCCAATAGAACTATGCCTGCAGATGGAGTTGCTGCCCTTTAGAAAAGGAGTGAAAACCTGGCTGGCAGGTTTGGTCTGGGGAGTGGATGGTTCAATTTCCCCCAGCCAATTGGTTGGTTTGACCCCAGTATGCCTATGTTACAATTTCTAGCTTTTAATACTAAGGTTTTTTTTTAAGTTTTTGAGTTTCCAATTTTTAAAAATGATTTTATAGTTGTTGTAAATCACCCTCAGTCCCTTTTGGGAGGAGGGTGATAAACAAATTTAAATAAATAAATAAATAGAGTTTCCATAGGTCACCAAAATTCAACAGTGCATAACAAAACATGCTTACATGCAGCAACAAGAGTATTCCCCATGTTTCTTGTATTCACTAGCCTTTTAGTATTTAGGGTGGCAGTGAAGTATAAACACAAGGAGGTGGAATGCATACTTGTAAGTCTGCAGTCTCATGCTTCAGAAAGTAGCTGCTTATGGCATGTATAGCACAGAACAGTTTGACTTAATATAGATTAACACTGGGCCTCATTCTAAAAACACCACCATCATTCATCACTATCAGCAGTGTCTGGCCCTTTCTAGAGAGAAGCAGAGAGAGAGAGAGAGACTGTAATAACATTGTGCTTTCTATCTTCTTGTCACTTCAGTCTGAAGGGCAGTGAAGGTGTTTCAGCTCATTTGACTAATTTAGAGCCCCTGTGAATTGGTCCGAATCCCAAAGTTCAGTTCCAGTTCAATGTAAATCCAGTTCAATGTAATTTTCATTTTCTTCTGGGTGGTTGGGGTGAAATAAACCAAGGTGCATGAAGGCAAATGATTGATTTATTAAAGATTTTTGTTGGTTAATAACAATGGCAATGGAAAGGGAACAGGCCTTACATGAAAAGGCAGGAAGAACATTTAAAAAAAGATAATAGATTCAAAACTTTACAGTATCAAAATGCAGTAAAGAATATAGTGTGGCTCTTGACTCTAGACTATATTCAATTGCTTAAAACAATCCAGGTGCATTTGAATGACTTGATAATGGCAATTATCACATATAAGAATCTAAAAACGTGGATGGTGGGGCAGGTATGGTGTATTGGATGCACAATAACCCCAGCTCTCTGGATGATTTAAGCCCCTCTCTCCCTCTACTTTTTAATCAGTAAGATTAGTAAAATGTAGCAATTTGGTGTGCTTTTAATCTTTTTAGATTTTAATTTTAAAGTTTAATTTTAACAGTTTTATATTTGAAGTTTTTGGGTAGTGTTTGTATTTTTATTGTGATGTCTATTATTATTTGTAAACCGTCCTGAGTCACTTCGGTGAGAAGAGCAGTGGAGAAATATAAATGAATGAATGAATGAATGAATGAATGAATAACCCTGATTGTCTCATGCCTTTTAAACATATGCAAATCCTGCAGAATAAAGATGGAAGCTCATAGAAGGCAAGTGCAGCAGACATTAGAATCACCATATGAGTTGGTTGTGGGATTCCACATTAAATGCATGAATATATGCATTGCTTTCAGACCATTAACAGTGTACACAGGGCCAAAATAGTCTGGCATTTAGTATGGTACACAGGACCAAAGTCTCCAAAAATGAAGGTAAGAACACGAGGAAAAATCCTCTAGATTGTCAGTGTACTGTTCCCGTAAAGATCACATCTCTGTTCTGATATTATGAAATGACAGTGGTATGAGAAAGGTTCACACAAAGAATTGCTTCCTCTATATCCAAACTTGCTTTTACAAGCACTGCCAACTTCTATAGCTGCCAAGCTTCAGGTTATATGAGCAGCTGATATTTACTACTGTCCTGTAAATTGTAATTCATTTTATCTCTTTAGATACATCAGGAAGACAAACTTGCAGATGAGGATGAGACTTATTAATTAATGGTTATTCTTAACATAAAACAATGACATCTTTCAAAATTAAGGTTAAGGTACAAGTTTTTAGTCCTCTATGCTGTACACAAAAAACATCTTTAAATTCTTAAACTGACTCATACAACATTAAGGAGATAACATCTCTCCATGTCCTCCTTAGGCAAAGGAGCATGAAAATTACCCACTAGTCTAGACATAAAGGCAGAAACCACAGCACCAGGAAGGCTCCTTATTATATGTCCTGCACTCTGAGATGATCAAGAACAAATCCTGGCCCTCCTCTTCATAACAATTTTTCAAGTGTTTGAAATGTGCTATTGTATCTCTTCTCAGTCTCAAGGGTAAACATGCCCAGTACCTTCAGTTTTTCCTCATAGGGCCTAGTTTCCAGTCCCCTGATTATTCTTCTTGCCCTCTTCTTAACTTTTTCCAATGAGTTGTTGGCATCATTCTTAAAGTGTGGTGTCCAGATCTGGACATAGTACTCTAGGTGCCAAATAGAAGGAGATGGGTTTGTTGATTATATTTCTGCTGATGTAGCCTAAAATAGCAGTGGCCCTATTTATAGCCACATTGCATTGTTGCGATCTAAAACAATTGGTATTACTGAGCTGAGTTTCTCCATGTTGTAACTGTGCATTTGTTTTTCACTCCCAGGTGTAGAACTTTGAACTTATATCTGCTACATTTTATTCTCTTGTTTTCAGTTCAGTGTTCCAGCCTAAAAAAATATTTCAGTGTTTTGTACCTGTCTTCCAAGGTATTAACCATTCCATCAAATCTGATGTCATTCACAAATCTGATAACTATTCCTTGGACTCCTTCATGCAAGCTTAACATAATGAGAAAATAACCTCATTAAATAGTTATCTAGCTTTGGAACAGATGTTTGAATGACCAAATGATATTTAATGATTTATCTCAGTGTCATTATATGTTCTATGTGTTCCACCAAGACAATGTCAAGCATGTTTTCATTTTATACAATGGGAAATGGTGCTTTGTAGAATATATAATGAGATAAAGAGAACAAACTATGTTGTGCAATTCACTGTTGAAGGTAAACAGAGCTCCCTATTTGTTTAATGTATTGATTAAGATATGCATCTTGGTAGCTACTGCTGCCAACATAATCTAATCAATGAATCCAAACAAAGTTGACTTGTAATCAGCTTCAGAGAGCGATTTATAAGAGATTAAGATTGCACTTATTTATCTTTTGCTTTCTAGAGATGAGTAATAAGTCTCTAAAAGGCATATGAAAAAACACAGAGACTGTACTACTCCAGAAATGATTCTTTCTACAGTGTTCTTGGGTGATAAGCACCAATTGGATTAGACCACTGGAAGAGAGATTTGCCTGAATGAACACTGAAGTACAGATAGGTACAAATATTTTTTCTTTAATGTTGTTACCCAACAAAAAAACAAAACAAAAAGACATACAAAATACTACAGTATTTGGAATTGAGAAGTGCACAACAATTACTATTAAGGCAGGCAAAATTGTCAAAGGCTTGCATTAGATAATGAAGAAAGTATCAAAGCAATAACATGAGAAGAGGGATACAAATACCAGGGAGTGCTGGAAGCTTCTGACCTGCTACACAACCAAATCAAAAGAACTACTTCTACAAAATACATAAAGATGGTCCAGAAAATCTTGAGGACAAAACTGAGTGGAGGAAATATCATCAAGGCAATTAATACCTGAGCAGTGTCCGTTATACACTATTCAACTGAAATAATTGATTGGACCCAAATGGAATTAGATAACCTTGACCGAAAAACAAGGAAGCTTATGACCATGCATCATGCCCTGCACCAAAAAAGTGATGTTGATCATTTGTACTTATCAAGAGCTGAGGGTGGCAGAGGACTCCTACAGGTGAAACAGACAGTAGAGGTAGAAATGCATAGCTTGAATGACCACATTAAGAAAAGTGAAGAGCCTATGCTTTAGGAAGTGGACAAAAGAGGACTGTGAAGAAGAAGAAAGAGAAACAGTGAAGAAGAAAGCTGAATACAGGAAAGAAATGATTGAAAGTTGAGCTGCAAACTGGAAAAATAAGCCTATGCATGGTCAATTTTTGAAAAACATAGACGGCAAGTCTGACCCAAAGCTGACATGGAGAAATACAGCACCTACCCAACAATAGCAAATTCTGGCTTTGTAAGGAAAAGGATGAAACAGTAGATCTGATCAGTGCATGCAGCAAAATTTCACAGACTGATTATCTGCAATGCCATAACAGGGTAGAAAAAAATTATTCATTGGAAACTTTGCCAGAAGTTTGGATTTGAATGCAGTAAAATCATTGGGAACATCAAGTAGAGAATGTTTTAGAAAATGAGTCAAGATCCTGTGGGACTTTAAAATTCAAACAGACATTTGCCTCACAACACTCTTGATATAACTGTTGTAGAAAAGAAGAAGGTCTGGTTTATTAACATTGCTTTACCAGGACAGGCATGAATTGAAGACAAAAACTAGAGAAAATTACAAAATATTGTACTTTGCAAATTGAAGTCAGACACCTATGGAGGAAGAAATCTGCTATTGTACCCATGGTAATTGGAATCTTTGGAGCAATACCTAAAGGACTCATATTTGAAAATTTTTTACTTATCATGCTTGAACATCCTAACTCCCCAAAAAACAACTCTGCTTTCATTCTTGATACCTACTCCAGTGGCATCAGTGAAAAAAAAATACTCTATGCTAAGATATTTCGGGCCCAGCTATTATAAATTAGTGGATGAAATCCTGTTGTGCAATTCTGTGCATAAAATGGAAGTTATATCATCATAAGTGGCAAATCATCACTAATTAAAATGGTTTTGAGTGCACACAACTCATATAATGCAGTGAAATCACACACACACTCAGAAATCTCCAAAGGAAGCCTTTAATCAATAGCAGTTTGCTGTCTCTGATGTCATCATCACTGTTATACATGTGGATCTACAAGACAGGATTTCAAATACTGTAACTGTAAAAAATTCAAGAGACAGGAAAACATGTTTTCTCAAGAATGTAGCAAAGAAATGTTACAACAAACTGAAGGAAATCCATGCCAGAAAATTAGAACAGTGAGGGCAGAGTGCATACAGGATAGTATGGGGAAATAATTGTACAGAAAGGAGACAGGAACACAGCAAGCACATATCTGATGGATATGTGATGTAATGATGAACAAATAACCTGCTGAAATACTCTAAACCATATTTCTCTAGGAGAAATTATCCAGCTTTTTTTTTTTTTAGATCTGGGGCTCACTGTTAGCAGTGGTTCCAACACTGCTTTGTTTTTTTCCCCAAAAAAGATTTTTTTTGATAAACAGAAATAATGTTGGCAGCCTGATTTTTCTTTATTGTGTACTGCTGTCTGATTTTGGAGTAGATTGATTATCTGTTGCCTTGCCTGTCTCTTTTTGGAGCAATTTTTAATAGTTCATGAGTGCTTTTCAAGTGCAAGGAAATATGAATAAGTAATCTGAACTGAATGACCTAAAAAAGCATTCCCTTTCATGTTAAGCAAAAGGACCAGTACATAAAAATACAAAAATGGAAGAAAGTGAATCCAAAGAGCCCAAAGTAAAAAAAAAATGTTCATTATGTAAATCCATGTCTGGAATCTAACCAAAGCTACTAATTTCTTTTTTTAAAATCTTCTTTAATTGAATCATAAGGGTGTTGTTGTTGTTTTGGCACAGCACTAATTTCTACTTCTCTTTCCAGTTGTAGAGTGACTATCAAGCCAGGTATTCCCCAATGTATGTTTAGAAAGATAGATGAAATCATGTTTAAAACTAACTCGTTACATTCGGGTCTTTGTTTTCAAGGAGATGTTTAATTTAAATATAAAGTACACACGTGCAATATCTTGATGCTCAAGTTTCATGGTCAAATGTAAGAGCATCATAACTACTTTCCCCAGGCCAGCTTACCATTCTGTGTAGATTGATAGGCAGTCTGATGTTCCCAAAGGTTCACACATAACAGAGACAAGCATCCCCTGTGGTTTGCCATCAAGATATAGTAAATTTAGCTTTATCACCTCTACAACATGAAGTTCCATTTTCTTCTTCTCCTGGATTTCTGTCTGTTAGTTTTCAAAGCAACTTAAATTGTTTCTGAACTCATCTGTGTCAAATTGCCAGGAGCAGAGCTGCCAGCTACACATCCTTATCCTTCATCCCTTCAGAATTGTAAAAGACAGATGCTTCTGCTGTTTCTATGCCATTTCATTCATTATTCCACTCACAAATAATTGTTAAATTGTAAAAATTAAGAAATACTCATTGCCAAAGGCAATGGGTGGTAACATGTGATTCTTTTGAATTTATTGGACTCCAGTACCCATCACCTGATTATTGGCCTGGATGGCTGAAGCTGATGGGAATCAAACCATAACTGGAAGGTCATCATTCCCCACTTCTGTTGTAAGAGACAAATGCATTGACATCAAACTTGGAGAATCTACTATTGCTTCTTTTTTTTTTAGTAGAACCCCAAAGACCCTTAAGGTAAGCCATTTGCAAAATAACATCTCAGAAAGATGATCATATAATTATGCAGAGCAGAAAGCCTTGATGCTGGGAAGGGTGGAGGGCAAAAGAAGAAGGGGGCAGCCAAAAATGAGATGGCTAGATGGTATTGTAGACACAATGGGCACAGAGCTGAGCAAGTTGAGGAGGATGGTGGAGGACAGAAGTCGGAATCGACTGTGCAACTGAACAACAACAAAACCTCATTCAACAGTACCGTCTTGAGTACAAGAAGCTGGGTAAGATGTACATTTTATGACCACCGAAACAAAATATCTTTTCACTGGCCTTCAGTTACTCACATTTCTACAGATGCAGAATAGAGGAAGTACCACGTAGGAATTCTCCATAAGTCTGTATGACAAACTCCATACATAAGTGCAGTGGAAATATTTCTCCACATTCCTAGCATCTGGAGGAGTTTAAGTTTAATATTTTTAAAAAACCATTAAAATGAGCTGCATACAAACTAAATATATTTATAATATTTTATTAGGATAAATCATTTTATTTTGCTGTCCCCTTCCAGCTAAATTAAAATATTGCCACTTCGGCTATATAAATGCAAGGATTCCTGCATGAATATTAGCATAGGTATACAGTACTTGAGTCAATTGAACACTAGTTGATCTGTGCATTAGATCTTATATTATAAAAGCAACCAGCTGAAAACAAAAACTTTAAAAAGATAAGGCTGTGCCTTCTACTCAAAGAATGGAGAAACAGAGAGGGAGTTCAAAGTTAACTGCAGAGGCAGGATTTTGGAACATTGCCCTAACTAACCGAATGTTTCTGGGCACCACTCTGGATCTAACCTTAACCTACAAATAACATTGTCTAAACCAGTGGTGAGATTCAAAATTTTTTACTACCTACTCTGTGGGCATGATATGGTGGGAATGGCCAAGGGGAAAGCCCTGCATTCAGGGACAGATTTACATGAAAAGAGGTCCCAGGCTATTCCACTTATGTGGCCCTTTCACCTCCCATTTTTAAGTTTGTAAATTACATTATTTCAAAACTTGGATGGGCAGGGCCAGCCATAATTCCTGCTACCGGTTCTGGCAATCTGGGGTGAAACTGCTGAATCCCACCACTGGTCTAAACATCAAAAATAAGGTTAAGACCAGAAATAACATACTTAAGAAACTGGCAGGTTCATTCTGGAACACATATCCACAAACAGTATGAACACCAGCTCTGTCTCTTTGTTACTAGGAGCAGAATATGCTAGTGCCCTACAGTATAAATCTTCACATGCTAAACAAATAGATCTAGCTCTTAATGAATTGTGCAGGATTAATACTGGCTGCCTGACACATACCCCCAAAGAAGCATCAAGAGGTACTAACAAAAATTTAAGTAAGATAGTACACCACCAAACCCATCCACTTCATAGGGACCAACTCCCCAGTGATAGCAAACCTTGGCACTCCAGCATTTATTTATTTATTTATTTCATTTGTACCCCACCCTCCCCCGAAGACTCAGGGCAGCTTCACAGCTAAAAACAATTAAAACTCATACATACAATTGGTTTAAAATAGCATAAAACTAAATTAGAATTAAAAATTGAAATTCAAGTTAAAAACACTGAGGAGAAAGGAGGAATATCAGCTTAAAAGAGCCAGGAGACCGAGTTGGCTGTCTGGCCCACTCCCCACACATGCCCAACCAGCCAGGTCTTCACTCCTTTCCCAAAGGGCAGCAACTCCATCTGGAGACGCAACTCTGTTGGCAGGAGGTTTCATAAGGCCGGAGCGGACACAGAAAAGGCCCTCCTTCTCATGCTAGAGAGATGAGCCTCTCTAGCTGAAGGTACAACCAGAGAGCCTCTCTGGTCCACTCTAGTTGGACGGACAGATGTTCTCAGGGTGATGTGGTCTCTTAAGTATCCTGGCCAACCACCATGTAGGGCTTTAAAGGTAATAACAAGCACCTTGAATTGCACCCAGAGGCACACTGGAAGCCAGTGTAGCTCCCAGAGAAGTGGTGAGGCATGAGCATAATGTCCGCACCCCATCACAACTCGAGATGCCGCATTCTGGACTAGCTGAAGCCTCCGAATGGTCACTAAGGGGAGCCCCATGTAGAGTGCATTACAATAATTGAGTCTGGAGGTGACCAAGGCATGTGTGATAATGAGCAAGAAGTTCTTGAACTTCAATTCCCAGAAGCCCTGATCAGCGGAAATGTTGACTTGGGCGTCTGGTAATTGAAGTCCAAGAACACCTGGAGTGCCAAGGTTCACCATCATGGCCCTAGGCAAAGGCAAAAATCAAGGAAATGTTTTCTGCACACCTCCCAGGATCTATATTAAGCAAGAAGAGACAATGCTAAACTATGGAGAAGAAAAACAACAGACCTTACTGAATGTTTGAATGCCAAACAATGTCTCCTGTAATAAGATTCTGGCTGGACCACCTGGAAACCACATCATAGACTTCAAAGTGAAGGATGAAGATTAAAAAATAATCAAGTAAATCTTGAATACAGGTTAAATTTTCTATGAATTAGTGAATTTCAATCAATATAGCATTTATGTGCATGGAATTTAGGCTCACCACATATACGAAAGAAGAACTAGTAAGTGGGCAAGATAACACTATTAAAGTGTTTCTGATCAGAAATAGTCTAATTTAATTTATGTGGCACTTCATACATTCCCATAATTTTAAATTGTGTAGTGCTCTAAAATAAAAAAGAAGAACTTCACTTGCTAGTACAAGAGACTACATAAAATGTACCAGCACTGGGGGTAAAATACCCACTTGCGTTGGCTTGGCCTGCTGCCCCCAGGAAGAGATGGGCATGCTCTTGCAGGCCTTGCCTGTGTGGTGTGATCGGGAGGAGCCAGGAAGCCTTTATAGGTGGTGGCTCCTTCCTGCTTCACCCTATTTAACTGCTCAGCTTAGGAGAAACAAATCCCATTCACCCACCCCCTCCCTCAGTAACAGTGTGATATTCAGTCACTTTGGGGCTGGATGGGAATTTTTTGCATGACCCTTGTTTGGCTCTTGGAGTCATGGTTTTTTGCCCATTCCATACTGTTGAGGTTGAGGTTTTGCTAGAGGTTATTTCAGTCACTTTGGCATGTAGTGCTGGTGATTTTAATCAGAATGGCCAGTTTAGCTATTTGGTTGGGGTTTTGGTTAATTTGGGACCTCAGACAACACTATAACTTGGGGTTCCTCACATCTGTTGGATTAGCCACAGCTCTGGAGCAGCTGATCAGGAAGCTTTGCCATCCTGGTTACCTATCTTGATCCCACTGTTGGGCACAATGCTGGTCTGCCTGCAGAGCTTTTCTGCTGTCCCTATTATTTGGGATCCAAATTCTCTGATATTGACCTGAATTATTATCGTTCACCTGCATTACTTAGTCCCCACTGCAATAGTTTGCAACAACTTATTTTGGGTTAATAAAGTGGTCCATGTTTGAACACATGATATGTGTCCATCTCTTCACTCAGGGGCAGAAGCGTAGCGTGCCTTGGCGGGGCCCCGTATAAAAATTTGTTTGGGGGCCCTTAGGAAGGGTAAAGATTTCTCACAAAAGAAAAAAATGCATAAAATTACTTAAACGGGGAAATCCCGCAGCCTGCGATAACCGATGTAGGGTGTTGCCAACTTTTGAACGCACGCTTTACAAAGCTGGCTTGAGACTAAATATCAAGAAAACCAAGATCATGGCAACAGGCCCTATCAGTCCCTGGAAAATAGATGGGGAAGAAGTAGAGGCAGTTACAGATTTTACTTTCCTAGGATCAAAGCTCACTGCAGATGGGGATTGCAGCCATGAAATAAAAAGGCGACTGATTCTTGGGAGGCAAGAGATGAGAAACCCGGGGAACATAGTGAAAAGTAGAGACATCACATTGCAAACAAAGATTCGCATAGTCAGGGCAATGGTATTCCCTGTGGCAATATATGGTTGTGAGAGCTGGACCATTAGGAAAGCGGAGCGCAGAAAAATAGACGCCTTTGAGATGTGGTGTTGGAGGAGAGTTTTGAGAGTACCCTGGACAGCGAAGAGAACAAATGGGTCAATCTTAGAAGAAATCAAGCCTGACTGCTCCTTAGAAGGTCAAATAATAAAGATGAAGCTAAAATACTTTGGACATCAAATGAGAAGAGAGGATTCACTTGAGAAAGCCTTGATGCTTGGAAGGGTAGAGGGCAAAAGAAGAAGGGGACGGCCCAAGATGGGATGGCTAGATGGTATTGTGGAGATAATGGGCACAGAGCTGAGTGAGTTGAGGGGGATGGTGGAGGACAGGAATGCCTGGAGGACAGTGGTCCATGGGGTCGCAGAGGGTCGGAATCGACTGTGCGACTGAACAACAACAACATTTGTTTTGCTTACGCACGTTGGGGGCCCCGTGGCCCTCCTCCCACCTTTGGTCCAACTTTCCTCCCCTTTGCGTTATCTCTTTGCTTCCCGTTAGAAAACCTGTCCAGGGCAGGCAGGCAGGCGCTGAAGAGCAGCGCCACCCTTTTGCGGGTAACGGGCAGGAGGAATTGGGGTTTGGGGGGGCACCAAAGGAGACCGTCCCTTTTCAGGCCTTCCCACAATGACGTTGGCTTCGGCAGAAACAGGAGAGGTGGGAACCGCTGCAACCTGCGCTGCTGGCTGCTGCCCGTGGCCTTTGCCACCATTGGCAGGGCGGGTCCACGGCCGGGGAAGCGGGAGAGACCGTCAAAGCCCTCCCAGCCTCTTCCCGGGCCAGAGTGCCCTCCGCTGCTGTTGCTGCGGTCCCGCCGGAGGCGTCGCCAGCGCTCGGCGGCCTCTCCCCGTGCCGCCCCCTCCCCAGTGAAGGTCCCAGAGCGTCCGGCAGTCCGAGTGTCCCTGGTTCATCAGGGGCCGCGCGCGCACCCCCGCTCTCTCGCATGAGTGGAGGCGACAGAAGCAGCGGAGAAAGGAGGGCCCTGCCCCCCCTTCTTTGTCCTGGGCAGGTGGGAGGGGGCAGCCCAAGGCCTCCCACAAAGGCACCCGCCTCCAGCCCGCTTCTGGCGCCCTCTCCCAAGGCTCCCTGGCCGTCGCCTCCCTCCCGCTCTGCATTTGTTTTGCTTATGCACGTTGGGGGCCCCCGTGGCCTGGGGCCCCCGTATAATTGATACGGCTGATACGGCGGTAGCTACGCCCCTGCTCAGGGGTGGCAGACAATGGTTTAAAATCTCTGCAGTTTTAAACTCTCTTCTTTTGAGACCCTCATTAAGGTCAAATGTCCAATCCCAGTTGAAGATCCTTGGTATCATCTATTGGGGGCAACAAACTGAATTTTCCATGCAAATCCATTGTACCAGAAGACATCATAATCTGGTTTCATCTTCCCAAATTCAGCAAATATTGAATCTTGTCTGCATTTTTCTACAGGTAATGCCAAAATGAAGATTACTGTAATTGTATTTGCTTTCTTCTCAGTGAAGAATCAAATTAAGGACCCTATAGCAATCCCAACCACTCAATTTGGAAATTAGTAGTCATTCAGAGGATTACCAGATGTTCACCCGGAGATGAGTGTCTACTAAGTCAATACTATGAGGAAATTTTCCTACTGCACTTTCTGCTGAGGTTTTCTCCTTGCAGCAGAACTGAGGATGTGACAGAATCAGCAGGTGCCTAGTTTTGTCTCATAGCAGATAGAAGAGTGGAACAGGGAAAGCAAATGGTGGGACATAGGATGCAAAGCATTTAAAGCACAATGCTCAGGAAAGGATGTGTCAGACCATCAATATAGTTATAGAAATATGTGGTGGTCATATTAAGTGGCCATCAATTAAAGGCCTGCACATTTGTAATGAATTTTTATGAGGGGAAAAGAACACATACACTGGTTTGTGACAGACAGATGAGCAAATTATTCCTTGAGCTAGTAGTTGAACTAGTTAGATTTAGACATGGGCTGATGTAGTTTCATTGTGTATTGCTGCTGCCAAACATCATTGGAATGCATGTAACTTCAGAAGAAAAGAGCTTTAGTGATGAATGGCTATGAACTTTTCCACAGTCAAGCCAAATGTAGAAGACAAAAGAAAGCAAGTGACAAAGTTTACTGCTCAACTTGTTTGCGCAGTAAAGTTAACCAACCTTCTCGCATAACAGGGAAAAGCCATGTGTTTCTCAGCTTAAAATAATCACAAGGCAAATAAGCTTGGCTGGAAAAAAAAGAGGAAATGTGCATTTCTTTTCTGCTTATTAGAAGTAATTATAATTTCACACAGTGTTTGGAAATATGAGGCCGCAGTGCCTCCTGGATCATATTTGCCTGCATGAAGACAGGAAAGCCATCCAATCCCATTAATTTCAAAAAGGGTTTTGACGGGTTTTTTTTAAGGTAATATAAATTCTCAAATATTTTCATCAGACTAAAGATTCAAACCAAAAATTCATCGTCCATACAGAAAAGAGCACAGGGCTATAATTAATCAGAATTCTTGGTTGAAAAATAAGCTCTGAAGAGAGAATGAGAAAAAGGAGGGAAAGAAAGGAATACCCCTGGCCTCACAGTTGTTTACATAGACAATGCTGTTAAAATGCTGAAAAATTGCAAAGAATAATTGTGAAACTCAAAGGAGCCAATTGGCATATGTAACAGACATTTGGCACATTATGTACAAGTTGTGCAAACTTTTTGCTGCAGCACAATGCCTAATCTAATTAAATGAGCTGAGAAAAGGTGCAGGACTAGAACACCCATGTGAATACTGAAATAACACTCTTCTTATTTCAGAGTAATATGCTTGTTAGCAGATTTAAGGACTATATCTTTGCATTTTTATACACATAAGTGAGCTCAGAAAACCTAGAAACATACTACTTGCAGTTCATGTAACAGCTGTCAGGACACAGTAACTGCAATCCTGTAGTATAGTATGCCACTCTAAAGTAGACCAATTGAAACAGTGGGGATTTGATGAAACAACCCTCCTCTAAGTTTCATTGCTACACTAAAATCACAACCAGAGTAGGCCCATCAATGGAATATAAAGACGAATTGATTCATCCAATCCCTACTAATTCAATAGGCCTGCTCTAGTGCAATTTAGTGCATTAAGCAACAAGATTTTAAGCCAATTCTCTCTCAATTTGCTATACCAGTGGCATGCCAGAAAGGACTATGTTTTGCTCAGGACAGGAAGGTGCACAGCTCTTCAGCTGCAGCTGTACTTAACTCTTGGGATAATGTTATTCCTTTTTCCTTAATGCTAAGGATGCAACTCTGAATATGGAGCCAAAAAGTGCCTGCCCCAGCGAATGCCAACTGACCAGAAGCCCTGATGCATATCTGTTCTTGATGGATAGGCAGAAAACAACAATTTTAAAGATGAGATGTCACCACAGAAAAATCCCTGTGATCCACTCACTTGCGTCTTGAAGAGGAAGATTCTTAAGAGAGTTTTTTTGTCTTGTTTAGTTTTGAGAAATACCACAAAGGTTCCTGTCTATTTTTGTGACTGCCTTCCTCTCCACTGCTCCTTAACACTGTTTTCACCCTTCCCCATCTACCAAAAACACTGATTCAGTAGATGAAATAATTATTTTCCCTCTATCACATTTTATTAAACAACTGTGAAATGTCTCTCAACACTAGTTTGGTCAGGTTGTTTGATGCAGTATGACAGAAAACACAGTAACCTGTGAGATACCAAAAAATTAACTTCCTGTTTGTAAATTCTAAGAACTCTATACTGTTTTGCCTCGGAAACAATGGACTGCAAGATTGGAGCAGATTGCAAGAATTTAGATCACTTAGTTCATAGCAATAGTAATTACACTTGTGGTTCACAAGTTAATTAGCATTTTGCCTCCCCCCCACCCCAATACATGCTGGGTATTCATTTTACCAACCTTGGAAAGATGGAAGGCTAAGTCAACCTTAATCCTATCAGGATCAAACTCAAAACATTTTGGCTGTTAATAGCATTATTAACATTTCCCCCCTGATATCATGCAGCTTCATTGTATTTGGGAAATGAACACAAGAGCCCTGGTGACACAGTGGTTAAACTGCTATACCAGTAGCATGCCAGAAAGCTCAAAGTAGTGCCCTGCTTGTCAGACAAGGCAATACTTTGAGCTTCCCAAACAAGGTGATATTGTCAAAGTAAGTGTCAATTCACTGAACACTTTAAAATGTTCTCAGCTTGTACTAACAGCCAAACTCTTCGGTGGTTGTACTTTTCCCTTTTGCTGCTTTTTGTTTATCTTGCATTCAAGAGCTTTCAGGAAGAGTCTTGCCTCATAAAGCACCAGATCTATTTTTTGGCATGTGAGGGTTGAAAGATGCTGCAAATAAACTGAGTAAGACTGCGTGTCCTTGGCAGGCCTCTTGCCAGACTATCACTAGCTGCATGGCAATTCTTCCATTCCTGACTGTTGTATCATTAAAAACTACAGTTTGGAGAACAACTGCCCAGAGATAGCCAATGACATTTTGCTTCCTCAGGCAGGATACTAAATGGTATTCCTCATTCATCCAAGTCAAAGTATCCAAGGCCAGCACTTTGGTGCAGGAAGCAGAAAAAAGTTCCTCAGAAGTAACTCCCCATCTGTTGTATTGTGTTGTATTGTGTGATGTGATCTACACTATTAGCTTTCAGAGTTATTTTATCTTAGAAAAACGTGTGAGATTCACAAATCAGTTAATTATCAATGAGAATTTGAGGCATTCATTTGGAATACCACTTTTAAAAGTCTTTCATTCATATTTGCACATGGTACACAGAAGAACTCAAAGTCCCAGGTTATTGCTATATACATGAGCACAAAATAGAATGAAAACAATGAAAAGAGCTGGTTTGCTTTGGTTGTCTATTGATTCAATCATAATCTAACTTCAGGTTTTCAGTTTTGCAAGGAAACTTCCCACAGCTATTAACCAGTCTATCATCCAAATTTCTATTTCACTCAGAGACTCAAGTGCATGCCTTTTCCCCTGTTAGTTAGTTAGCCTGAGCTCTTATCCTCATGTTCTTCTATGTATTATTCCAAAGTCTGTTGGTGTGCAACTAATAATATGTTGAGCAGGGCTGTTGAAGATAGGACATTTTGGAGGTCACTCATTCACAGAGTTGTCATAAGCTGGAAGCAACTTGATGGCAAGTAACAACAATATTTCAAGCTAGCACTAAGTGGAAGTGATAGAGTTAGTTGGCATTGTCTAACTATCACAAACAAGAGTAGATGAGATGAATCCATCAAGATCTTGCCAGCTTTAGACAGAACAGAGATGCCCTGTTAATTGCTTCTGTCAAACATTGCTCCTTTGGACTTATATATCTTAATAATCTTGCATCATTCAGGTCCTGTGAGAGCATTGCTTTTCTCTCCAGATTAGCACTAACAGCTTGCGAAGATACTCAATAAGAACTTTGCAACCCTTTATATGTATATCTCCACAGAATTGCCATCTGGCCTTGAAGTGTTAACCATTCTTCATAGCCTTCATGACAGCTTCTTTTTCTCTGATGGTTAGTAAAGCTTTCAAGATAAAGTGGATCTTATTAAATTCAGACAAGGAGAAGAGGCCAATCTTAAATATCATCTCCTGAAGGTAAATGTAGGCTCAAACACAAATGTCTATATAATTGTGTGCTATACCCAGATATGTGTGACTAACTTTGGATATCTTCCCTGGCTTATCTTCACCAACAAAGGCTGAATAGTCATCTAAACACGTCAGTTAAATGTTAAATGATCACTCAAACACTCTCAAGGTCTTAGCAATGACAATTACACTTATATACCACCCCCTAATGTTAAGAACACTCTCTGGATGATTCACAAGGTAATTAGCATTTAAACCCTCAACAAAATAGGTAATCATTTTACTGACCTCAGAAGAATTGAAGAGTCAACATTAAGTCCTTCGGGATCAAATGAGGTACAGTTTTGTTGTTCAGTCGCACAGTCGATTCCGACCCTCTGCGACCCCATGGACCACTGACCACCAGGCACTCCTGTCCTCCACCATCCCCCTCAACTCGCTCAGCTCTGTGCCCATTGTCTCCACGATACCATCTAGCCATCTCATCTTGGGCCGTCCCCTTCTTCTTTTGCCCTCGACCCTTCCAAGCATCAAAGCTTTCTCAAGTGAATCCTCTCTTCTCATTTGATGTCCAAAGTACATTAGCCTCATCTTTATTATTTGACCTTCTAAGGAACAGTCAGGGATGATTTCTTCTAAGATTGACCTATTTGTTCTCCTCGCTGTCCATGGGACTCTCAAAACTCTCCTCCAACACCACATCTCAAAGGCGTCTATTCTTCTCCGTTCAGCTTTCCTAATGGTCCAACTCTCGCAACCATACATTGCAACAGGGAATACCATTGCCTTGACTATGCGAATTTTTGTTTTCAATGTGATGTCTCTACTTTTCACTATGCTCCCCAGGTTTCTCATCGCTTGCCTCCCAAGAATCAGTCGCCTTTTTATTTCATGGCTGCAATCACCATCTGCAGTGAGCTTAGATCCTAAGAAAGTAAAATCTGTCACTGCTTCTACTTCTTCCCCATCTATTTTCCAGGGACTGATAGGGCCTGTTGCCATTATCTTGGTTTTCTTGATATTGAGTCTCAAGCCAGCTTTTTCACTTTCTTCTTTCAACCTAATTAGGAGCTTCTTTAGGTCCTCCTCACTTTCTGCCATGAGGGTGGTATCATCTGCATATCTCAAATTGTTGATGTTTCTTCCAGCAATTTTGATCCCAAATTGTGATTCCTCCATTCCTGCATTGCGCATTATGTGCTCTGTGTATAAATTGAATAAGCATGGTGACAAAATGCAGCCTTGTCTTACTCCTTTTCCTATTCCAAACCACTCCATCATTCCATTTTCTGTCCTAACTGTTGCTTCTTGATTCATGTACAGATTTCTCATGAGGCATATAAGGTGTTCTGGTATTCCCATCTCCTTAATTATTTGCCACATTTTGTTGTGGTCGACACAATCAAAAGCCTTCGTGTAATCAATGAAACAGAAGTAGACTTGTTTCTGATATTCCTTTGTTTTTTCCATGATCCATCTTATGTTGGCGATGTGATCTCTAGTCCCCCTGCCTCTTCTGAAACCCGCCTGCACTTCTGGTAATTCTCTCTCCACATACTGTTGCAGTCTATCCTGTATTATCTTGAGCATCACCTTGCTAGCGTGAGGGATGAGCGCAATTGTTCGATAATTTGAACATTCTTTGGCATTACCCTTTTTGGGGAGTGGAACGTATACAGATCTTTTCCAATCCTGTGGCCATTGTTTTGTTTTCCAAATCTGCTGGCATATAGAATGCAATAATTTGATTCCATCATCTTGTAGTGCTTTGAAAAGTTCAACTTGGATACCATCAACTCCACTGGCTTTGTTGTTTGCAGTGTTTTTTAGGGCCTTTCTGACTTCACTCTCTAGAATGTCTGGCTCATGTTCAATGTTCTCATCATTGTGATTATCAGGGGTGTTGAGGTCCTTTTTGTATAGTTCCTCTGTGTACTCTTTCCATCTTTTCTTAATCTCTTCTGCATCTGCTAACTCCTTGCCATCTTTGTCTTTTATCATGGTCATTTTCGCTTTAAATGTTCCCTTGAGTTCCCCAATTTTTTTGAAAAGATCTCTAGTCCTACCCCTGATATTGTTTTCCTCTATTTCTGTGCACTGTTCGTTCAGGTACGTTTCCTTATCTCTCCTTGCTTTTCTTTGAAATTCTGTATTCAAGTGATTGTATTTTTTCCTTTCTCCTTGGCATTTTGCATTCCTTCTGTCCTCCGCTATTTTAAGAGCCTATTTTAAGAGGTACAGTACACATTTTAAAAAAACCAATGATTGGGAATTACAAAAAAGTGCAAGTGTAAATACCCTTATGCAGTGGTGGCCAACATTGATGCCCCAGGTGTTTTTGGACTCCAATTACCAGAAGCCCAAGTAAGCACACCTGCTGATCAGGGCTTCTGGAAACTGAAGTCCAAGAACATCTGGGGCACCAAGTTTGGCCACCCCTGTTCTAATATTATACAGATAACTGGCCTGCAATAATGATCAAATTGGCTTTTGGTTAGGAAAAAGGGTGGCTAAGTAATCACTCCTCTTCTAGCCTCTACCAATTTAGATATAGGAAGACTATAATGTGTCACATTCCATGAGACCTTGAAACTCTGAGCAAATTAGCTGGGTTGGTTTCCTAATACCCAGAGATCTCACAGCCTTATACAGCAAGCTTTGACTAAAATATCTATCAATCCCATGACCCTCTGAATTTCCTTCACATTCCTGCTTAGCAGTTTGCCACTAGGGTTTTTTGGATTCCAAATCCTCCAAGAATTTCCCAGGCAGAACTCTGGGAGTTGTAGCACACAAACACATACTTATAGATGCCTTCATTTCACTCCTCTGGACAAAGCTGAGGCCTCCTCCACAGATTGCTTCTAAACCTTCATTTCCTTCTGCATTACCTGGGAGAGGTAAATGGTAATTTATGTTCTATAGAGCAGTGTTTTCCAACCTTTGGGTCAGTACATTAACTGATTAGTTTTTTGAGGAAATGACTTCAGCTTCAGGGAATTGAAGTCAAAAACCCAAAGGTTGGGGAACACTGCTATAGAGGACACATGAAGAACTGCCATACCTGGTTTCTAGAGGATCTCCTGCCTTGTTCCTGTTGCTAGTTCCTGTGAACTGTTGTTTTGCCCTGCCTGGATCCTTCCTCTTGGAATTCTGTTCTTGCCTTGCTCCAACCCCTGAAGGTTATCTGCTGAGTCTGTTCTCCCAGTCACCTGACTTTTGGCATATTTGGTTTATGTTTTTGTTGCCTGGACTCATGCTGCATCTCTGGCTTCACTTAGACTTGAACCTTGGGCTGAGAGTTGGTTACTATTTGTCCTGTTACCTGGCTGTCCTGGATCCTGGTGTTTGTGTCACCTTCTAGCTGTGTGTGACCTGGACTCTGGCAGGAGTGAATAGAAAGTGCACTTTTATTTTATGTGGACTGCAACTCCTAGAACTTTGTCTGGAAATTCTTTGAGAATTCTGTGATTGAAGCTTCCCAAGAAACACACCGTTGCTGCTAATCAAATGTAATCACATCAAATAGACAGATTCAACAAGCAATCCTAATCCCTAAACATTCCCAAATATTCAATGCTGAATGGTCTAAAAACAAGTTCTAGCAAATCCTACTTGGTCTCAAAGTGAATATCAATACCCACACTGTTCATGCCTACTTGTGAAGATCATTTTGGTTTATTTTCACTTACAGTTGTACAAAGACTGCTGCAAAACAAATAATTAAGTGAAATAAAATATTTAAACAGCAAAAAAATGCTTACAGTGTCTCAAATTGCTTACTGTGGTCTCAAATTACTCCGGGAAGAGGCATGTGGCAGAGTGACCAGTGTGAAAAACTGTGAAAGTCTCTGTAGTTATACTGCACTTAGCTAATATGTCCAGAAAAAAATGAGTTAACTCTGTATTTCATTGTTGGAGGGGGAAAAGAGGGGGGAAATTGCTACTGTTCCCTTAAGTATCAATATTAAGCTGGCAAACTCAAGTATATTATTATTATTATTATTATTATTATTATTATTATTATTATTATTATTATTATTATTATTATTATTATTATTATTATTATTATTATTATTATTATTATTATTATTATTAATTACATTTATATCCCAGCTATCTGGGATAGTTTCCTACTCTGGGTAGTTTACAAGATATTTTTTAAAAAACTCTTTTTTTATTATTAAATTTTTATAGGTATTTAAACAATATAAACATACAGTAATAGAAATAAAGATAAAAAAGTACAATAATAAAAAAGTTACAGAGTTAAAGAAGTTGAAAAGAAAAATAAATCATAAAAAAGGAACATATTTTCTTCCTTTACATCAATATGAGTACATTACATAAACCATATATAAGCAGCAACAATAAAAAAAATACCCAAGCATTACTAAACCCATGTATAAACTGCTTAAAACATCCTTAATACCATCTTTCCACTCATTCTCTAATACATTTGATTTCCTACGCTATCATAATTCACACTTTTATTATCACCCCTGTGATATTTACAATGTCCAGGGGATTGTAAAAACTCATAATTTCCAAAAATCATTTTGTTCCGGTACAGGAGTAACCCCTTTCTTCTTGACAGTCACATATTCCACAAAAGGTTTCCAGATTCTCCAAAAATTATTGACTTTAGCTCTTCCTTTTTTTATTTTTAACTCACAGGTAAGTTTGTCATTCAGTGCTAGCTCCCACATTTCTTTATACCAATCTTGTATTTTTATCAAAACATCATTTTTCCAGTTTCTTGCAATACAAAGTCTAGCCGCTGACAACATCACAGACATCAATTCTTTATTATCATTACTTATATTGAACTTATCAACCTCCGTTAACAAAACTGTGTCCGGACCCCAAGCGAGCTGCATTTCCAATATACTATTTATTTCATTTTTCACTTTTCCCCAGAAATTTTCCAAACATTTACATGTCCACCACATATGTATATATGTTCCCACTTCATGTTTACAACGCCAGCATTTATCACTAATCTTGTTATCCATTCGGTGCAGCCCGACTGGGGTCCTATACCACCACCAGATTAACTTATAATTGTGTTCTTTCATTCTAACGGACATGGATCTCATAATCCTTTTTCTCCATTTTCTCTTCCAATTTTCCACTGGAATTGTTTCATTTAATTCATATTCCCACTTGTTTTTTAAAACTTCCTGTATATTTCCACTTTTATTCAGGATTTTATAAATCTTACTTACTACTCCTTTAATACCCATGTCCCCTTTCCTGATCTTACTTAGCATAAGTTCAAATAAAGTTAACTCTCTCATTAAACTATCATCTGTCAAATATTTCTTATTCCAATTATTTATTTGAAGAATCTTGAACCAATCTAACTGCATTTGCAAAAATAATTCTCTTTTTCTGTCACTGTCCTTACATATGTTAATCCAATCTTTCAACAAGAGAGCCTCTTTCTCTATTAATATACTTCTAATCCTACTATCTATTTGTATTGGAAAAGCACTTAAGTCATCCAATTCTATAACAGGCGAAGTGCCTGGGACAAGCTCCTCTTTTATTCTGTTCCATTCTTCTATTGTTGTTTTCGTCAGTTTACACCTAGGGGTTATTTTTGAATTTTCCTTCCTTTCACTTAAGAATATTGATTTATCAAATTTCTGGGATTCTTTCCTTTCAATTTTTTCCCATATTACTTCTTCCCTGTTCAATATTTTAATGACATTTCTTACCTGGAATGCCCTGTAATAATCCCGAATATTAGGTATTCCTACCCCCCCCCTCTTTTTGAGATATATACCATAATTTTTTAGCTATCCTAGCTCCCCGTTTACCATTACAAAATCTATTGATTATATTTTGGTACTCTTTTAATTCTTTATCAGTAAACTTAATTGGTAATACATCAAATAAAAAGTTTAATTTGGGTAACAACTTCATCTTACATAATGCAACCCGTCCGAACCATGATAAATTTAGCTTGTTATACCGAATTATGTTCTGTTCAATTTCCTTCTTCTGTTTACCATAATTTAACCCTTTAAGCTCTCCAAAGTTATTAGATATTATTATCCCCAAATATTTAATTTTGTTTCCAATCTGAATCTTATACTTCTCCCTTATTTTTTTCTCTTCTTCCTTGGTCCCATTACAAAATACCATTTCAGTCTTGTCCCAGTTGACTTTCAAGCCTGTCATATCCTCAAACTTACTCAAGTGCTTATATATGTTTTCAATTGCTTTCATTGGATGTTTTGCAATAATAAGAGTGTCGTCTGCATATAAGAATTTTATTACCTTTCATTCCTATTATATCCTCATCCTGACGTATCGAGTTCGCTAAAAACTCCATTGCCAGAATAAACAATGTTGGTGACAATGGACATCCCTGCCTTGTACCTGCCTCTAAATTTATATTTCCAGAGTATTCACCATTAATTCTTATCCTAGCTGTTACA
The DNA here is from genome assembly GCA_030440675.1 of Furcifer pardalis. Lineage (NCBI taxonomy): Eukaryota > Metazoa > Chordata > Lepidosauria > Squamata > Chamaeleonidae > Furcifer > Furcifer pardalis. The sequence continues at coordinate 74,705,152 of CP126890.1, read as the reverse complement.
GATTGATATAATTTCTTAATCACTCCCTGAAATTTAGTGCCAAATCCATATAATCTAATCGTCTCTTGAATTGTTAACCATTGTAAAGAATCAAAAGCTTTGAATATATCTAAAGATAAAAATCCCACTTTCTCTTTCTTTTGTTCTGATAAGTCCATTAAGTCTATTACTCTTCGCGTTAAATCTGACATATATCTATTCTTAACGAACCCTGCCTGATCTTCCTTTATATAATCAGCTATAAAGCTATTCAACCTTTTTGACATTATTGATGTAAATTTTTTTGCGTCCTGATTAATTAGTGAAATCGGTCTATATGATTCCACCATTTCTAAATCTTTGCCTGGCTTGGGAATTAAAACTATTGTTGATCTATTCCATGAGCTAGGAGTTGCTTCCCCTTCTAATATTTTATTAAACAACTTATTCAATCTTGGCACTATCCATCCTCTAAAGTCTTTATAAAACTCAGCCGGTAACCCATCTTCCCCTGGGGCCTTATCTACTTTTAATTTCTTTATCGTTTCCTCAATTTCTCTGTTTGTAATTTCCCCCTCCATTATATTTTTATGCTCTACTGATATTTGTGAGATTCCTTGAATTTCGAAACATTCTCTAAGTTTATCCAAATTTACTTCCCTTTTTGAGTACAGTTCATTATAAAAATTTTCTATTATCCTCATTTTATCCATTCTTTTATTGCATCTCTTCCCACTTTTATTAATCAGTACCCCAATCTGACTTTTAGCTTTCTTCTCTCTTGCTGCCTTTGCTAGTAATTTAGAGTTCTTATTACTGTACTCAAAATATTCTCTTTTTAAATATATCATATCCTTTTTAATTTTTTCAATATCCTTCCCGTCCAATTCCTTCTTAATTTTTTGTATATCCTCAAAAATTATCTGATCCTTGATTCTTGCATGCTGCAGGTAAAGTTGTTTTAATTTTGTTTCTAACTCCTGATACCTGCTTTTGATCCGCTTGTTTTTAATGCTGTTTAGTTTTATAGATTCCCCTCTAAATATTGCCTTCATTGTATCCCATACCGTGCTATAGGTGACCTCTTCATTATCATTCCAATTCCAATATTCCTCCCATTTCTCCATTATGTTTTTCTTACTAACTTCATCCCTAAATAAATTTGGATCATACCTCCAATTGTACCCCTTCTTCCCCCCACTGTCCAATTTTATTTCCATTGAAATTTTTGCATGATCTGACTCTTTAAACATTCCTATTTTAATGTCTTCTATAGTTCTAATTAACCCCTCTGTAACAAATATATAATCTATTCTAGAGTACATATTATGCACATGAGAGTAAAAAGTATATTCCCTTTCGTTCCCTTTGATTTCCCTCCATGTATCTTTTACCCCCAATATCTTAATCCAATCATCTAATATATATTTTTTACTCTTTTTCTTATTACTAGTACTATCAATTTCTGATTTTATTAGATTAAAATCCCCCGCTATAATCATATTTTTTGTTCCTTCTCTTTCTAAAATTTCTCTCATCCTTTTTAAAAACTCTTCCTGATTATCGTTTGGGGCATATATATTAACAAGTGTAACTTCCTCCTCATCTATATTTCCTTTAATTATAAGATATCTGCCTTCTGGGTCGGCTATACTTTGTATCATGTTAAATCCTACCTTTTCTGAGAGTAAGGTTGCAACTCCTCTTGCCTTTGATGAACCATAGGCTTTCTCATAAATTTGTATCCCTCTCAGGACTATTTTATTTGTCTCTGCAGACTTTTGATGGGTCTCTTGAAGAAAGATGATATCTGCTTTCTCTTTATTAAGTGCGATTTGTAATTTCTTCCTTTTTAAAATGGAACCTGTACCCTTCACATTCCATGTTAATATTTTTAAATTCTTAACCATCTAATTTTATTGTCTTCCTTGATTTTTTACAATGCACCCTGGACGTGTACCATCTATCCCCTATCTTACAAAAGCTATAAAAACTGAATAATAAACAAAAATATCCTAAAGACCTACTAAAACTAAGTTGAAAAACATAATAAAAATATAAACAAAAAAAGAACTTACCTATTCTTCTGCTTTGTTTTAGCCTCCCCACTTCCTTTTCAAGAATGTCGCCTCCGTGTACCAAAGAGGGGAGGGGGGGTTCGGGACAGGATGACATTGCTTTCCCTGAAGTCCCCCTCTTCCCTCCGCCAATATTTCCTTATTATTCATTATTCTCACTTTACAATTTCAACACTCGGATCTGACGTGTCCATCCCCCCCGCCGCTCCCCCTCCTCCCCCTCCACTCTCAGAACTGGTGCCATTTCCCCAGACATATACAAATTCGTTCTTAATTCAATCCAATCACTTTCAGCCACCTTGATCAGACCAATATGAGTTAGATAGCCCAGAACATCCATCTTCGAGTCAATAATGTGCATTTTTTTATCATAAAAGAAGCTCAGCTGTTGTGGGAATCTCCAGTTATATTTGATGCCCTTGGCAGTCAGCAGTTTTGTAACCGGTTTCATCCTATACTTCCATCTTCTTTCTTCTGGGGCAATATCGTTGTAGATTTCCATGTCATCATCTTCAATTTTTAGAACGCCAGAACCAGCTTGTTTAATGTAAGCCATTACTTTAAGCTTGTCCGCCCAATTTGCAAATTTAACCAAAACATTTCTTGGAGCATTCTTACCCCTTCTACCCCCTATTCTAAAAACACCTCCAAAATCCTCCGGTACAAAATTTTTCCCCATTTGTAACGAGCTAAGCCAATCGACTATCCTTTCTTTAAGCTTGTCTGGCGTTCGTTCAGCCATTTTTCTGATCACAATGTTTTGTTTCCTCTGCCCCTCCTCCACCAGAAGAATCTTTTTCTCTTGTGCTGAGACTCTTGCTGAAGTTGTATGTTCATGAATAAAAAGTTCATTCACTGTTATTCTCACTTATTTTACATCCTCTTGAATTGTATCTGTGATCAATTTAATCTTTTTTGTGTTCTCTGTAACCTCTTTTTGTAAGTCAGAAAGAGACCTCGCCAGGCTCTCATGTTGGAGTCTGGCGATTTCTCTGTCCTTTTTCATTTCTTCATTGTTTCTTCTTATTTCTGATGACATTTGTTGTAACATCTTAAACATTTTATCCATATCAAATGAGCCTGAATTGGGCATATCCGTCACATCTGGGGTTTCCAAGGTTGGTGGTGGAGTCTGTATTTCCTTCTCCCTCTGGTCCTTCTGTTCCTTTTTATCCTTCCTAGTTTTAGGCCGAACAACCTCCTCCTCCTCTCTGTCTTTCCCTCCCTCCATTATAATTTCAGTAAAATCCAATAATTAAATAATCAATCAATTACTCAGTCTATATAAATCGATAAATAAGGTCAGTATTTTTATGTAATTTTATAAATTTCCTCAAAATATCCAACTGATTTTCCAATTAGATTCCAAATGCAATATTCAAATCAATAAGGTTGATAAATTGATTGATTACTTAACAAAGTTAACCTCTCAATAGAAACAATATAACCTAATCTCTATTCCCCTTAACTAATCAATTTTAACAAGGTATGAAATAAAATGACTCAGGAAACAGAAATGTATATATGTGTGTTTGTATGTATGAATGTATATATGTAATTATTATTGTTATTGTTATTGTTTTGTAAAGATATGTGTTTTAATAAATTTAATAAATTTAACAAATTTAGTAGATTTAATAGATTTAATAAATTCAATTAGTTAAGCAGTAAGTTTAGTAAGTTTAATAAGTTTAATAAGGTTAATAAATTTTAAAGAATTAAAACAATAAGAAAAAGAAGAAAAGAAAAGAGAGTAATAAGTAAAATATAGGAAAGGGAAAGAAGAATATCAATTTACACTGGAAGGAAAAAACCCTAAGAACAAAGAAAATTGCTATCCACAGGTAATAGAGTCTTATGTAATTCAAGTGGAAAAAAGAAGGACCTTAACACACGGAACAAACAAACAAAGAAAGAAAGAACTCCAACACAGACAAAAAGGAAGGAGGGGGGAGGGGGGAATGGATCAATTCACAAACTTCGGAGACTCTAAGCATGAATGAAAGCCACAAGACATAACCATAAAAATACACTAAACTATGCCAGGGATAATCAGAAAGGGGGGGGGGGAGGCCAAGCACTACACACACTATAACTTATCAAACTGACAAACATATAACAATGACAAGAAACCAGTATGGTGCGTCTCTCTCCTGTTTCAGACTTGGTAGGTTTCGTTTTAGAACAGGGTAAGTTTCGTTTCACTCCGCCATTTTCGCTCTCCCTTTCCAAGTCCATTTAATTCTATCTTCTTTAAAAGTTTATAAAGAATAATCCTTTTAATCAATCTGCATCACTCCTTCTCAAAAGATCGTTTCTTGCTGTTATATCAGTCTTTATTAAAGAAAAAAAGTTAAAAGAGCCACGATCTTCTCTATACCATGCGTTCCTTCAATGGCGCCGTCCCTCACTCTCCAAACTTCTCGCTCAAGCCTCTCTCGCACTCTCACACTCTTCTTGCTTCCCCCTTTCCTTTCCCCGTCGCCTCTTCAGGAACTGCAGCCTACTTCCTCGTCTCGGCACCCCGTCTCTCCCCGCAGGCTTTTTTTTTTTAAACTCACCGCTTGCAATCAATGTAGTCCCGGGGAGACTCTGGCGCCATTCGGAAGCGCTTCAGCAACAGTTTGGGGATGATTCAGCGACGGATTGGTTCGGTAAATATATAAGATCTCTTTATTTTTATGTCCTTTGTTGTCCTCTGAACCTCCGTCTCTTCTCGAGATCTTGGGTCGGTTCAACGAGCGACAGGACTTCCCCCGGTGGCTTTCCTTAGCCTCCGGCTTGCCCCGCCGCTCGGATCTCAGACTCTTCAAACTCTTTATGCACTGTCCGCGTCTCTCTGTTTAAAGCCAGCAGCTCTTTAACATAGCTTCTTCGTTCCCTCCGAGTTAATATTTTTTTAAAAATTAGAAAAATATCAAGAAAAAACCCATTGATTCCCCATTAAATCGGCGGAGCGAAGGGAGACTGCTTCTTTCCCCTACGCCATCCAAGCCACTCTTTACCATAGAAAATTAGACATAAATAATAAATGCACTAAATAAACTATAAACAGCAACAATATATAATAATTTCAAACACAACAGTGGTTGTGTTCAGCTGTCATATTTTCCAATATTTTGATCTTGTGGCAGAGGTGGAAAGCTAGAGGTTTCTCACTATTGCTCTGAATTAACTTTATTTTAAAAGGGGATTTCCCCCACCAGGCTTTCCAGTGTTGAAATATTCAATTTTTGCACTTCTAATTTAACCACCCCACTACTTGTTTATCACCATAGGGCATCATGGACAGCTGCAGTCTGAAGTTTCAAGAGGATATTGGCAGACTCTTCAACCAGAAATTTCATATTGCCCAAGGACACAGCTACAATCTAATTTTGCCTAATGAGCAAATTCACTAGAACTGGATGTTTGTTCTTTAGTTTGTTCATTTTGATCTCTTTGTTAACATTATGCAAATCTCTGTTTGATGCTGTAATTTGCATTTCACATTTGTTTTACTTCACCAGTCTTAATCTAGATCTAATGAGCATTGAAACCAGTAACATTGCCTCTCAGCCTGCTATTTCTTTCCCGCTATTCTCAAATTGTAATAGGTGTTCAAGCCTACAAATTTATAATAGTTATATTAGTGTCATGCATCATAAAGGTATGAATGTAATTCATATGCCTATATCAGTCATAGAGACACAATCATTCAGTCCACATAGGTATATTTTAAATCCACAAAAGTACTTAGATTCCTTCTCTCCTGCCCCTTACCTTCTTCTTCAAAGATCTACAATACTACAAGAACAGTAGAAAAGGTGACTTCTAATTAAATCACCTATAAAAATGGGCTGAGTGCTTCTCACAGAAAGGAGTCAAAGGGAAGGTAAATGAGGCCAAGAGTTCCTGATACACAATAGGAGGAGACAAAAGCATGTAGACCAGTGGTTCCCAGTGTGGGGCACATGCCCCACAGGGGGACTTCAGTTTCCAGAAGCCTAAATCATTGACTGATCAGTGCTTTGGGGAATTGACTTAGGCTTGTGGGAATTGAAGCCCAAAAACCAATGGTTGGGAAACACTGATGTAGACTGTTATAGCTCCAGACCATTCTTGCTTTGAGTAAGTTGGGAAGATGAGGGGGAAAACAGGATTAAAATGTAGTCATTCATCATGAAGGGCTAAGCTAGCAAGAGCAAAACAAGTCCACCCTAATTTGGAAGGGGTAAGTTCAGTCACCCATCACCCCATTGTTCAAGATAAAATCAATAATAAAATCTGCTGTTAGTGGCTGGAAGATGTATTTCTCTTGTCCAAAGTATTTTAGTTGTTTTACTTATATTTGATCTGAATTTTTATTTCCTATGCTGGATATGTATAATGTGTGTTGTGGGTTTTCATTTTTCTGAAGCAATCCTGCATAATCGTTCATAAAATTTTATTACTAGGTGGAGTAAAAATATAATAAATAGGTCAACATACATTATCAGGAGTGCTACTTTTTCAAAACAGATTATTCTACAACTCTTGTGTCTAGCCTTTGCAGTCTTTGTAAATCGTTCACAAAGAAATTGTCAGAGCTCCTTACTATTGTGTGGTAACTATATTTCTGTCTTATTCCTGCTAAAGTATTGTTCTGCAGGAAATGGTCGATTGAAAGATACCCTTAAACATTTATCTGCTGGTAATTCATTAGAATGGGCAACCATAAATTAAACCTGAAAGTTTCATATGTCCTAGCATATCAAAAAATCATTTTGTCACTTATTCATCTACTATGACATTTGCTCCCACCTAAATCTCACTCACTATTTCTTTGACTGCCGATCCCAAGCAGGGTCTGGAATCCGGACACCTTCAAGGGCCAATCAATGATATTGACACTAACTATAGTGCTCAGGAATGTTTACTGAAGACTTTTAAATAACAACAGTACACTTTATTCTAAGAGGAATTTTACTCCCTTCTCCACCCCTTCTTTGGTCACCCAGTCACCCAGTCAGTCCTGCAAGATTCCTCTGGTTAGCATTACCAGTGTTTTCTAGTCCTCGTCCCTTATGTGTTTCCTGGCTGCAAGGGGTGGTGGCAGCAGTGAGCTAATACATTTAAAGCACCCAATTTAAAGATTAATACTACATGTACTACAGTGAAATACAAGTAAGATTCTCAATAATCACCCAACCCACATGTCACATCCTATCCATAATATACTGTCAATAAAAACAGGCCTAATCTAGGTCTAGCGTTATCCGATGGAGTCGTTATCCGAGGTGTTACTGTATATGAAATAGTGTTTGATGATTTGATTGTTTTTCATTCATTTAAAAAATTGACAGGCTTTTCTTCTGCAATTGAACCAGTATAATTCACCAACTAAAGTAACCACATGAGTAAATACTTGGTGAAACAAGGGCTTAATTAGTGATTATCTTCCATACCTATTTTGGCACACATAAATTCATTTAACATTCATTGCTCAAGAGGCCATTGAAAACTGGGACACAGCTGCTGTCAAACAGAGAATTTTGTCAGAAGTCCTCATTCTCTGGCAATGTACTAATAACCCAACATTGCTTGTTATAATGGTATAATAGTACCTGACAGACCAGCTTGATGGAGGGGGAGGGCAGTTTATATTAAGGATATGTATTACCAATTTATATTGATTCTTAAAAGATCCTTACTAGCAAGGAAAAAAAATGTCTAGCAACACTCTTTGTGACATAAAAAATACTGTATAATAGAAATGTGGATTATTAAGGGAATTGCTTGACAGAAAAGAGTTATTAGAGGTTTTAAAATATGGCTAAACTGTATTTAGGCCATCCCTTCCTTGGATGAATTAAGATATCTGGGAATGGTGCAATTCACTTTTTAGTTTTAGAGAAGGTAATGGAGAATATGTTGGCAATTTCTTGCTTTCAGACTGCTAGGTTGGCAGGAGCTGGGACAGATGATGGGTGCCCACTCATTTGCGCAGCACTCAGGTCTCAAACTGCTGACCTGCCAACCTTCCAGTTGTCAAGCTTAGCATCTTAACCACTAAAAAATTGCAAGTCGATAAACAGATACCTCTTTGGTAGAAAAGGTAACTACATTCCTTGCACTCCAGCATCTAGTCATGCCTGCCACATGACCGCACAAATGTCTGCAGACTCAGACAACACTGGGTCTTTGGCTGTAAACAGAGATGAACACGGTCTCCTACAGTTGGACATGACTTGCCTTTGAGCAAGGAAGACCTACTTTTAAAGGAGAATATGAGATAAATTTACAGAATTATGAATGGCATGGGGAAGCTTAACAATGATTTTTAATGGGCTGTATTAAACTGGAAAACCAAGCAAGGTTGATTAAAACAGTTTAGGGAGTCAGTGCAAAGCAAAACTGTTCTGTGTTGCTCCCAGATAACACTGACTCCTCTCAGATAGCATGAGGAGCTGAATGATAATTAAGGGACACAGGAAGAAATATACAAAAAATTGATAGATTTCCCCCCTCCCTTCCCAATTCTCCAAATGAGAAGAAGCCAGGATGAGGGAAAGAAGTAAAGAGAGATTGGTTTGGGATTACTTTTACTGGCTTTCAAATGGGGAATAGCTTTAGCAAGATTCTATTTTTCATTATTTTTATTTTTTTTACATCTAACGCCAGTGCTTCTGAAAGGAAAGGAGAGGAATATCAGAGGCAGCAGTCTTGATGTCACTGCCCTTTGCAATGTGTGTCTGCAGCAGACACTCTGAGCTTCTAGAGAGAGCTTGAAGACTAAGTCCAACTGAAGCCAAGCCACGCATAAGAGATAACTCATCATTTGTGCTCAAATCACATTCATCTACCCAAAACATGATCTTGGCAATCTCTTGTGCCTGTGAAATCAGACTTGTAAATGAAGAGCATGCTTGTGTTCCAAAGTCCATTCAAAGAACAAAGAAAGCTAAATTCCAAAATCAGGAGATAAGGAAAAGGTCTTGCTGCGAGCATTCCCACCAGTTACAGAATTCACTCTTGTTTGTGTCAAGATCAAATTGCTAATATCAGTACATCTGTAGTTCAGCTATAAACAGAAATGAGCACTAAACCTAGAGCTGGATATAACTGGCTTTTGAGCAAGGGTGACCTTTACCTTTACTAATGTACTGTTTAGCTCTGGGAGAAGCTTAGATCCATTGCTGTTTAGTCAGTAGCCTGATGGCTACTGTAGTTTCATAAACTCCCTTATCACACACATGAGGTTTTGTTATCTCCCTGCAATGAATCATGTTCATACAGTATTTTCTGTTGGGCTGGGAACCAAGGTATCTTACAACAAAAATTAAAATGAATATTAGAGATGAATATAGATAAAAATTCATAGAGGTAAAACACACAAAAGTTAACAAAAAGTATTAGTAAAACATTATTGACTTTAAAAGCAGTTTTAAAACACATCAGCTTCTTTGAGTGTAAACTCTATTCTGGGAAGTTAAAATTCTGGAAGACTCCATATAAGAATGTTCAGCTTCTTTGTTTTCCTTGGTTCCTTTTTGTTGCTCATGTTCTTGAACCAGTAAATTTTTAGCATCCAATGATAAGTCCACATTCCAGAGGCATTTTTATTATTAATATTTTTTAAACCCAGTTGCCTGTCTATAAAACCGCAGAGTAGAAATCACAGAGCACATTCTCAAAGTGTTTTGTTCTTTAATGTTATTCATTTCAAGGAAGATATTCCAAAGCATCTCTATTCTGACTTCTAATGTGTTGTTATGATCTCACTGTGCATTCAGCTAAATTTCAATATGTCAGCATGGGTGTGTGCAGAAGCGTAGCTTACCTTGGCGGGGCCCCGTATAAAAATTGTTTGGGGGCCCTTTATATGTGGGGCGGAGCTAACGTCATGACATCATGACGTCGTGGGGGGAGCCAACGTCATGACGTCATGACGTCGTGGGCGGGGCCAAAAATAGAAATAAATAAATAAAATAGAATAGAATTAAAATAAACAAACAAACACACACACACCTCAACCCACCCACCCACCCAAACAACCACAACACAAACCCGTAAATAACTTAAATAATTAAAATAAATAAAGAAATAAAATAAACATTTAATAAAAATCCACCCACCCACCCAACACACACATAAACCACCCACCCACCCGAAACACAAAACCCTCACTTACCCTCCTGGGGCCGCATGGCAAGGCGCGCTGCCCCCGACTGCAGCCTCCTCCTCCTCCTCTTCCGGAGCCGCTTGCCCCGCGCCCCCCCCCCCCGTGCGCGCCCTCCACAGCATGCTCCTGCAAGTCTCAGATGTCAGCCTGGCGGGGGCGGTGGCAGGCAGGCAGGCAGGCGCAACTGTCGCTGCCGCCGTCACCACCGCCGGACCCGGAGGAGGCGGTGGCACACTCTGCCAGGCGTCCCCAGGCCATGGGGGTTCGGCAGCAGCAGACAGCCCAGGCAGGCCTCAACCTGCCCGTGGGAGCTGGGCGGCCCCAGGGGAGGTGCCCTCCTCTGAGGGCCACCATCGGAGCCGCTCCGAAATTTTATTTTTTAAAATTGGAGCCAAAAATGGCTCCAATAAAGTGCACATGCGCAGAAACTCAATCTGACGCATGCGCAATGCATCAGATTGAGTTTCTGTGCATGCGCAGTAAATTTTTGCTCTTTTTTTCTTTCTTTTTTCTTTTTTGCCATTGGGGCCCCCCGTAGCCCGGGGGCCCCGTATAATTGATACGGCTGATACGGCGGTAGCTACGCCTCTGGGTGTGTGGCTGGGAACATCTCAAGCTTGATTCTGGATCTTTAATTGCATTTCTTGAGCTCTTTGCTTTTTCATGCATTGCAACCAACTTCATTGTTTTCAGACACAGAAATTCAAGTAGCAGGGCAAGTCAGTTCAAAAGCAAGCCAGGAAAACCACATACCCAAAGTGGGAGAAGTGAATGTAGGAGTATCCTGAGACAGGTTTGACAACAGAACCAAGATGCAGACAGAGCAACCTGTACCCAAAAAGTCAATAAGTGATATGCAAGGAACCAAAGTCAAAGTTTTATATTAGTCCAAGGTCAAAGATGACAAAAAATTCAAGTGCTCCAGAAATGCAGGGAGCCGAAGTTGCCTGGAAATTGAAATATTATTTTCAACAGTTTTCCAAACCTTTGCAAAATGTGTAGTTCCACTCAAGTCCCAGTAGTAGCAGCTCCAGAGCAGTAACTAACAATTTTGGCACCCAGGCAAAATATAGTGCAAAAGCAACTGGGCAATTCACAAACAATAACAGAAGAAGTAAGTGTAGCCTTAAGATGAACCACAGATATTATGATCTTAATCTATACCATGCCTGTGTTATTTTTTAAATGATGTAACACTGTTTTAGTATCTTTGAGGGGAGCCACACCAAACTAGTAGTTTGCAAGATAGCACCAACTTTTTATATCTGATGTTGTGATTGAATTCACTGTGAGTGCTCAAATGATGTGTTCTATTTTGGTTGTCCTTTCTATGTTATCATGCAATTCGTGATACATGTGAGACTTCTCACTAGCCATTTGAGTCCCCATGGGAATATCTGGCACAAAACAAACCAGCGGACACACAGCATCTGGCAATCATTTCTCAATTATCAATGCATAGGTTTTGAAATGTGTGCCATTTGCCATCCACAGGCATAACAATGCAAGAGGATTTTGTTCATTGTGTTGTGAATTAGTTTGGAGTAAGGGCTACATTTTTGAAAAGTTTGTACCCCAGGGAGGGGGAGTTAACTGACAGCTCACATCTCCTGACCATTATGGTGATGATCTTTCTGTTGACAGGAAATGAAGCACTCAAGAAATAGTTATGTTTTTCTCCCTTACAAAACTGCTCCATTTGTGCTCTGCATTAGTTTCGTTTTCTAGTTAGTCCATATTTTTCAACAAAAATCTCCATATTTTTCAACAAAAATCACTACAGATTTCTTGTCCCATTTTCATAGATGATTCTCCCTCCCCTCAAAACCAATGTACTTAGCAAAGCCCTATTTGAAAATTGCCCATAGAGTAAACACTGTTCTTACACTACTGTGAAAATATTTTAAAGTCTTGCCAAAAAAATTCCAAAAAGAAAAGCAATAGATGTTTTCACCTGTTATATTATTATCATATGCAGTCAAACCTCGCATAACGAGTGTTTTGCTTAGCGAAAAACTCGCATAATGAGCAAGTTTTTCTCTAAGCGGTCTGACTTGCATAACGAATTTTTCGCTATGCGAGTCGGACTTTTCCCTATGGAAAAACTCGCATAACGAGTGTTTCTATGGGGAAAACTCGCATAGCGTTATGCGAGTTTTTCCATAGGGAAAAGTCTGACTCACGTAGCGAAAAATTCGTTATGCGAGTCAGACTTGCATACCAAATTTTTCACATAGCGAGCAACCTCTCAGAATGCATTAAATTCATTCTGCGAGGTATGACCATACCTTTTTTTAATTTGTTTGTTTTAAAGCCAATATTGTTACTGCCATATTGCATATACAGTAGTTGCATATAGAATTTAAAGAAAAGTTTGCTCATTTTAAAAATCAAAATAGACAAAATTCAATTGTGGAAGAAAGTGGAACTAATGTAATATGCCACAGTCTCTGATAACATGCATTTGCTTAACAGTCATGTTAAGATGACAGGATGATAAACTCTGCTTTCTGCAGTTTCCTTTTTTTACCCCACAAAACATAGCTAATTAACTATATATAAAGGGTGATGGGAAAGTTGCCAAAATGTTCTGAAATTACACTCCATGTCCTGCCATTTTCTGTCCCACCGTTAAGGATACCGTATGTTGGCAATGTCACAAAATATCTCACATTGTCACGATTCCATTGTATTAAAACAAAGATTGCCAAACAGAACTAAATGGCATCGCTTTACAAGGCTGTTGTACTTCACCTATGCTATTAAATAACTTAATGATAGCTAAATAGAAGTAGCAGTCTGGAGTAGGGAACAATGGACCCTTGAAAGAAATAAAACTTTACCATTCTGACACTAAAGGAAAAGAGATATGAAATTACACACAAGGCCTTTAATTATTGGCAGCTCTTGATTGCAATCCATATGTTATATTCTATGAATTCCATAGCTGTGGTTACTAGCCTTTGGAAACCTAGTGAGTCAAAAAGGCACCTTTACACTCAAGCCCAATAACTCATGGAAGGCCAGCTGGCAGGTTACAATTATAGACAGATTTCCAACTTCATGACTGTTTTATCTTGAATTGCTTAAGTAATAAGGAGGAAGTCATAGGAGTTATGAAGGGCACTGAAAGAAAGATGACTGCTAAATGGGTAGCCATAGCTGGTACAGTGAATTGGCTCCCTGGGAATATTTATAAATGGATCACAGTTGTGGAATGAGAGGTTACATCCTGGGTAGGATTGCGCTGTATGTCTCTTCTCTTCCATCCTATGTGAGGAACACATTTTTCAAATGGATAATTTGCGCCCCCACCTTCCCCCTCCCATGGTACCTTTGCCACTCTATAATTATTTTAAAACCTGCATTTCTGCTCACTTACCCAGGAATATATATCTCAATGAACCCAAGGGGATGTGGGTTGTTTGGGTTGTTTTTTTTTTTTACATTTTACATCATAAACCTTATGTTAAGAGTAGAAGAAAAATAATTGTAATGTTACTCTTAGCTGTCTAGGTCACACTCATAAAAATATGTTGCTTTTTAATGGCTACTATTGCATGAAATGCTCCAGCTGTTGAATGTAGTACTAAAGGAAAGCATCCCCCCCCCTTCATTGTGGGGAAAACTAAAGGTTTTTCTGGCAGCATTAAGACTAACAATCTTATTTCAGCATGGCATTTTGTGGACTGCAGTTACAGTTGTCTTGCTAATGTTCTTTGGTTCATCAAGAAATTTCAGGATGAGCAGCACTTGGGTGAAATAGTTTCAATTTCTGTCTGTAAGAGAGTTTTAAAGCCCAAGCATTGACTCAATCATAGGTGCAGGTCTTTTTTCACTCAGGACAAAAGCTTGTGTGTGTATGTTGTGTCAAAAAGAACAGCTTATTTCACCATCAGTGAAGGAGTTGTCATATCCCTGAGTGCAACAATATGAGATACTTCAGGTTTCAGCTTTCTCCTCAGGGAGGTCTTCAGGAAACTTAGAGTCCACTATCATCAATATATTGCTGGTACATAACTTGATCTCTCCTCTCCATTCAACAGAGGTTGTTGTCCAGATATTGGAGAGTTGCCTGGAGGCAGTCATGGAATAGATAGGGGACAATAAGCTGGAACTGAATCCTGACAAAAGGGATGTAGTTGGTCTAGCACCCTCTTGGAATGGAGGCATGAGAAAATTTCAAAATGGAAGTTACAAATTGACCATAGCTCTCTGGTTGAGGGACAATCTGAAGCACAACTACATTAGCATTAATGTAAACCTTTCCCAGTTGGCTTTTTTGACATTATACCTCCTGTGGAATGTTAGATATTGAGTCTTGAGGGGAATGTAGTCAATTTTCTCCCAACCTTATGCAATATTTGACAACACAATTGTGGGGACAGACATGTACACACATACTCATTGACAAAACATAGGTGGGAGTACCCAGGGCTGGTCCCACCATTGGCATGTGCCATGACCATGTCCCCATCCTGCTAATGTTCTGCATGTGTACATTGATGTTTTTAGAACTGTTATCTTCATTTTGGTTATGGTGGAAATATCCTCCACATATACATAAACAAAGCTTAGTGGTATATGGATGCAGAACCAAAGGTTGGGAGTTTGATTCCCCAAGGTGCCTCCCAGAAGAATATCCAGCCTGTGTGGTCTTGAGCAAACTCCACAGTTCCAGGTTGTCCCTAGAAGAAAGGAATGGTGTACCACTTCTAAGTACAGTAAACCCTGCATAATGAAAAAAAACTCTTTTCCATGGAGCTCTTTGCTATGCGGTTTTTTCGTTAAGTGGTTCCCTTTGGGACATACCTTAAACAAATATACCCCAGGTACCAAAAACTCAACATAATGAAAAAAAATCATTACACGTGGTATCGCCATTCCATAACGAACTTTTCGTTGTGCGAATTTTTCGCTATACAATGTGTTTGTTATGCGAGGTACCACTGTACTTTTTACCTAGAAAACCCTGGAAAGGGACTGACTTGATGACACAAGTCATACAACATGGACAAATTATATTTATTTATTTATTCATTTATTTATAACTGAATTGTGTCTATTTTCTACTGTGGTTTTAATGGGATATATTTTAACCTTCTTATTTATATTTAAAACTTGTGAAAATTGTAAGGACTTATATTTCTCCCTGAAGGCTGTTTAAGCTGAACAATAAAACACACAAATGAAATAAATGTTCAAGCCTATATTCTACGATGTGAGGTACAGCGAAATAATGCAAATTGGTAGATCCCTTGGTCATAGAAGGTGTTTGGTGCCTTTAACATTGATTATTTTAAGACTTCTTTGTGTTCAAGGTTCAAACGGGCACACAAAGTATCTCACTATGGATCCTGCTTTGATACTGACCAGGTGCTAAATATCTAATTTTTCCCACACTGTGCTGTCTGTCTCCCCCATCCAGTGAATCCTTATTAGCAAGTGCCTTGGCAAAGAGAGGCAATTAATAACCCACAGAGAAGTTGTTGTGGTTTTAACCCTAATGGGGAAAGAAGTGTATTAATTTAACCTTTTAACCAAAATCCTGTTTCTTCAAGTGTGTGCCCCGATAGAACAAATTCCCCACATGGCATTTTGCAATTAATTTCATCTCCTTGAACTAAAAGCAGACAATCTGACAGGGGTGATATATGCAAATGTGTGTTGCCTACCTCTTTGATGTAGCTGTGCTCCCCCCTCCCCATTAAAGAAAAAGAAATATCCTTTCTGCTTACGGCTAAGTGTTGAAACACTTTTTAAAAAAGTTGTTGTATTTATTTATTTTTTGTAAAGATAAAGCTGCTGGCTTTTTTTCTAGATTATTTGTTCTATTAAGCATATTTCTTAAGACAGGAAATGTTAAATGCAAAAACAAAAAACTAGAATCAAAAGGAAATTGGTTAGAGATCTAATAAGCTATTCTAAGTGCAGGGAGACAGGTGTGTGTTTCTAATCTAGAGAGCAAAAATATTGTCAAGAACTAGCCAGAGGTAAACATTATCATTGGAAAACATAAGACTGGAGTTGGATGATGCATTTGGTAATGGGGTTTTTTTCATCATCAATAGCCATAACCACAGACACTGTATCATTTCCATTTGCTTTTTTATGTGAGTCCATAGTCGGCGTCCCAGGCATGTGGCTGCACTGCCTCTGGTGGTCGTTGCAGCCCAGCGCCCATAGCTGGAGAAGACAGGCCTTGCAGGGGGGAGGTCCTTGGCCTGGCCGGCACTGCTCCAGCCATGGGCACTGGGCCGTGGTGACAGCTAGCCTCACTTCCCACCTTTCTGGGCACCGCTGCCACTGAAGGCGGATGAGCTGCCACTGCTGGGCTCAGAGGTGGGGCAGCTGCACGCATGGGACCCTGATGGTGGCTCCCCACTGGGCCTGCACCACACCACCCCAGACCCTGGGCCTCGCCTGTACTGGCAGAGTCCCAGCTGCCCTGCCTCCTAGCCTGGTGAAACCCAAAAGTAGGACTTTCCTACCTGGGGGGCAAGCCTAGGGGGGTGGCGAGTTTGGCCTGTGGCCCTGGGCGACTGAAACCCGCACTACACCATTGATTATATCCTAACTGAAATGTTACTTTATTTGACATTGCATAAAGTTACACCTATAGCACATCACTAGGACTTATATCCAGGCAGTCCACTGGTTGTAACTTGGTTTTTTTCTCCCCAAACACAAGTATCTTGTAAGGCTGAAGGAAAAAAATGCATTTAATTACAGCCAATCTTATATGGTTATGTATGCTGTTCCTCACGGAACGGCATATTGCAAAGAAGTGTGATTAGACCAAGGAGGTTTAATAAATCTTATTTTATCAAATTTCACCAAGGTGTTGAATTACCATCCAGCTAATAGCTTTATGTAATTAGTAATTGGCAGCTTGCCTGAAGAAAGACCCTTAGCAGCAGTAGATAACAATCATAGTGTTGGTAGCTCGGTGGTTAAGGGACTCAGTAGTTAAGGGGCTGCGGTGGCTCAGTGGTTAAGAAGCTTGCCTTTCTGTCTGGAAGGCTGGCAAAGTTGGCAGTTCGAGAGCCAGGTACTGCATGATGGATTGAACGCCCATCTCTGTCTCAGCTCTTGGGGACATGAAAGGAACCTCATTTGGGCATTCCTCAAGTGTAGTTTCTTCCGCAAAAATCCTTTCAATCCAGAATAGTTTCTGACACAAAATTATTATTATAGTGTTGGTAATAATGAAACCAATGACAATGACTTTTGCAAAAGCACAAATTAATATTAGGGAGAAAGTTGTACAGCCTGACCACATGCTCTGACCCAATGTGGTGAAATTGGGCCACAGATAAATATTCATCTTTATCTACAGTATCTCTTCCAGGTTTATATTCCTCATTCCCTGTTTTGGCTTGTAATTAATAGGTAGCATGAAGGTGAATATGTATAAGGTATGCCAAGTTTAAATGTCAAATCTACATAGATCAAAAATTTTTCCAAACATTTCAGAAGTGATTCTGATGGATGGGGACTATTTTGGAGGCAGGAATACTTCCATTTTAGGAATCCTGATGGCATAGCCAGCAGAGAGGAGTGGCAGAAACAATTTTTCTGGAGTTGTTTTCCCTCTCCCCCTTGCTTCTTCCTCCATTGTTGATGCTCCTCCTTGTATTTTTCACATTTCTCCTTCCCTTCCTCCAAGTGAAGAGGAGGCAGCAGAGGTATTTTGAGGCTTAATTTCCACTGGAGAAGACAAACAACATAGAGGTTATAGGGTGACCAGCGGGCCGCATATTTGCTTGGTCAGTGGAGTTGAGCTTTAGTTTCCATACAGACTATATCTAAAGATGAAGGATGTTAAATTGTGACTTGTTCAGCACAGGATCACATTCATTTAGAGTGGAAGAATCATATAACAGGGTGCCATCCTTTTTCAGGGGACACTCAAATGTGTTAACAGTCCTCACATGCTTCACAGTCTCCTTCTCTTCCCTCCCAAAAGATACCTTAAAGAACATTTCAGGAGGATTTTAAAAAACCAGTTCTAAGATGGTTAGGCTTTTTAAAATAGTAACAAAAGTAACAAAAAGAAGCAGTTAGAAATATAATGCATAAAAGAAACAATTCTTTTTTAACATTGGAATGAGTAATAATTCTGTTTAATTTTTGATCAGTATAAAAGTAATCCCAGTCTGGCCAGTTATCCTGCTATGGTAATAGAGTAGACTTTACTGCCAGTGACTCAACGCCGAGTGTCAGGTGGTTAACTAACCTGACAACCCTGAGGACTAATGGCCTTGGATGCTGAAGTCCACAGGGAAGGGTGATGGTCCCCAAGTGGATTAAATCCCATTTGGATCCATCTTGATGGACGGCAGCAGCTTCATCATTACTGGCCCAGGGCTGATAGGGATGTGTCACAGAGCTGGATCAGTGGCATGGGTATCATGCTGCAATGTGAAGGCAGATGAAAGGCCAGTGCATTATATTCTCAGGATAGTCTTCATGGATGATCACCATGATGATTGCCAATATTCAGAATCAGATACAGCAGAAGAAGAAGAAAAGTAATGGGGATGAATTATTTTTTTTTAAATGATTTCTAAGCCCTGGTATTAAATATATGTGTAGCCTATGCTTCCTGGTTTTTGGTATATTTGACTTCTGTATTCTGGCAAATATAGAAGCAACAACCAGAAATTTGCTTTGACACACGTCCCTTTCCCATTTCTATTTCTTTTGGACAGCAGCAATACAAATCATGTGAGCTATCATCAGTCAATGTGTTGCACAGCCCTAGGCAGCAATTTTACTGAATCCATTTGCCAAATGAATAACTGATCTCATGACTTGTGTGTGTGTTGCAGCTTAATGGAGCAAAAACTCAAGCAATTGTGACAAGCAGAAATCTCTAGCTCTTCATAATGATGTAAACCTCATCAGAGCTGAAAGAAAGCAATTAAAATTCAATCAAAGATACATGAAAGATATAATTCTACCAATCTTAGACAACAAAGATATATTTAAATGAGGTTGTAGGACATGACAAGCTATGTAGAGAGCTCAGTGGTTTAGCTATCTAGTTGTAGAATTTGATTCACCACTGTGCTTCTTTGGAGAAGAGCCAGCCTACATCACCTTGGGTAAGCTACACAGTCCTAGGATGCCCTCAGAAGAAGGGAATGGCAATTCACCTCTGTGTACTACACAATCCTTGGAAGGGTTTGTCTAAGGCAAAATTAACTTGATGTCATGCAATTAAAGGATATGATAGGGAAAAGATCCAGGTTTGAGAGCCCTGGAGAGGAAGAACTCAGTTGAAGAAACAACTAACCCACAAACAATGGATGAAGATTCCTCTGCAGGGGAGAGGTATTTGCCTGCTTTCTCAGGAACAGGGACATTATCTAGAGTGACCAAATAAATTATTAGTAAGCCTGGAGGACATTAATGAGCTTGGAAGCTGCACACTCAGAAACTGCTTTCTCTACAACTGTGCTTTACTTCTGCTCTTATAACTGAAGCAAATGAAAACTCATTCACAGTTTTTCTTCCATGAAAGGAATGAAATATGAACAGTTCTTGTAATGGACACAATACAGTAAGTTGTGGTTTCCATATGTCCTCCTATTTGCAGCTTGTATAAATGCTAGGTGACCTCCCTTATAGTCAGAGGGCCAGCAGATAAAATAATGCATGCTTTATGTTCCATCCTATCTTTTGATCTGGATTCTCTTTGGTCAAGGATAGTGACCATCTTAGCATGCAGAGTATCCGGTTCAAATGAATCAAGTTCATTTTACTTGATCTAATGATTTTATAGTTAGATTTTATTTTACTTTTTTATTCTTTTAGGAAGTTTGTAATCACCTTAGGCACTCTGTTGAATGGAAAGACAAGATGTAAAGAATGAATGAACAAATAGTGGTAAAGGTAAAGGTAAAGGTAAAGGTTTCCTTCACTTGAAAGCCAGTCATATCCAACTCTAGGGTTCAGTGCTCATCTCTGTTTCAAAGCCAAAGAGCCAGCGCTGTCTGCTTCTGCAAACATTTCTGTGTCATGTGGCAGGCATGAGTAGACACCAGAGTGCACGGAATGCTGTTTACCTTCCCACTGAAGTGGTCCCTATTTATCTACTTGCAATTTCTTGCTTTTGAACTGCTAGGTTGGCAGGAGCTGGGACAAAGACTGGAGCTCATTCCATCTTGCAGTACTTGGGAATCGAACTGCTGACCTCCCACCTTCCAGTCAGCATCTTAGCCACTTGAGCCACTGCAGTCCTGTGCTTGATACACATGTATAAAAATATTTAAAACTATACCTTATTCTCTTTTTTGATTTTTCCCATCCATTGGCAGGTCCCCGTACCACTGGCCCCAGTGTCTAATGCATACCTGACACTTTCTTCTCCAATAGCTGTTGCCTCCCACCCTCTGGAATGCCATTGTTCTCCCATCATGATTTTGTTGTTCAGTCGCACAGTTGATTCCGACCCTTTGCGACCACTTCATTTTTTCCAGATACATTCTTCCCAGTTCCCGTGAAGCATACACCATCACTTCAATCACTTTATTACAGTCAATGACCAGCACAGTAAAATGGAGATAAACTTTTAAAATTTAAATGCTTAAAATATAGTTTAAAAACATATCCATTCAAAATTTAAAAACTGAGTAAAATCCGATAATGATAAGGGTGAAGAGATAACATAATAAGTAGTGTAGGTCAGCTGCTCAGTGCGGGAGCAATCTCAGTAAACTATAGAGCCACACTAGACTTCCTAGTCAGCAGCCAACGTATCCTACTAGCCTGTGCACAAAAACCCGCCACTTTGCGCGTGATAGCAATACTACTGTCCTGAAGTAGGAAGGAAGCTTGTTGGGCCGGCAATTTCCCTGGGCATTGGCGCAGCAAGGGGATTATTAATTCTGCACGGGCATCCCTATAGAATGAGCAGAAAAGGAGAACATGCTCAATCGATTCAACATCCCCATCTCCACATGGACATAATCGTTCTGAATAGGGTATCCCGTTATATCTGCCCTCAAGGACAGCTGAAGGCAGGCATCCACAGCGGGCCTGGGTGAATGCCAGCCTATGTTTTGGGAGATCTAATTCCTGCAGATAAGCTGCGGGGACAAGCTGGTACCTGATGGAAACATTGGAGAAGAAATCAGGAGACTTGGCCACATCTTCCTGCCGTTCAGTGTCCCTTATTCTCTGTTTCACTAGCTCCCTGGCTTGTTGTGCTTCCATTGCAAGCAGGGTAGCTGGACACAAGCCCAAAGAAGCCAATTTATTAAGTATAAAACATTTCCAGGAAGAGCGAAATGAATCTTGAAGTGTAAGAAACACCAAGGTGCCCTGGGAATTGTGTATTTTAAGCCAATATGAAATCATCAGCATCCAGCACCTCACCTCTACCTTCACTAAGCCCGTCTCCAGTCTTAATCTGGCATTGGAAACGCAGCGGGGGGTCGAGAGAGCAGCTCTAAGAAACTTTGACTGAACTCTCTCCACCTGCTGATAACTGGCTAAGGGTCCTAGCTGCGCACCATATGTGAGCTGGGCAAGTGATTTAGCTTCATACAGTTTAATGGCTGCTGGTACATAACACCCTCCCCTGCTCCAGTAGAACCTAAGGATTGCTGATGCACTCCTCTGCGCATTCTGAACTACATGGTCAATATGGGTTTTCCTAGAGCGTGAGGCATGGAAAAGAACCCCCAAATAATTAAAGCTGGGGACCTGCTGAATAGGATGCCCCTCGATTTCCCAATTGTAAAGTTTGGGTTTCCTGCCAAAGACCATGATCTTGGTTTTGGCATAATTGATAACTAGATGGTTTTCCGTGCAATAGGCAACTAATGCTCTGAGTGCCCGTCTGAGGCCTACCGGTGATCTTGCCATAATGAGGGTATCATCAGCATAAAACAGTGAATTAATATGCCTCTCTGCTAACTTTGGAGGATGGAAGTCTGGATTTGCCAAATGATTGACCAAGTCATTAATATAGAAATTAAACAGAAGTGGGGCCAATATACATCCTTGTCTCACACCTTTCTGGGTGGCAACTGCAGAGGACAAGTGACCCCATGGGGAGCAGCGCACCTTCAAAGCTGAGTTTTCATGCACCACAGAGATCAAGGCCAAAAGGCGGTGATCAATTGAGGTGGCTTTTAGTTTCTCCCACAGTTTGGTCCGTGAAATGGAATCAAAAGCAAATCTTAAGTCTATAAAGGCGGCATACAGTGAACTCGGATACTTCTCACGAAGGTGTTGTAGGATCAGGCAATTGTCCATGACTGATCTTCCTGTCCTGAACCCAGCCTGTTCCTCGGCCAAAATAGCTTCCTGGTCGACCCAGTCTTTTAGCTTCCAGTAAAGATGTCTAGTGTAGAGTTTGCTGACCACACTAAGAAGACTTATAGGTCTGTAGTTAGATGGATCATTTCTTTGTCCTTTCTTAAAAATAGGGACAATAACTGCCATCCCCCAGTTCTGGGGTACACAACCCATCCTATCTATAAAAGTAAATAGAGAAGCTAGAATGGGTGCCCACCAACTAGCGTTGTTTTTAATTAATTCTGGGGGGATACAGTCAATACCTGCTGCCTTACCAGGCTTGAGTTGGGCAATCAGATCCTTGATTTCTTTCTCTGATACTGGTGGCCAGGGGGGCAATTCCTCCCACTTAACCTCTATGGGAGCAAGGGGTTCAGTCTCACTGTATAAAGACCGAAAATGATTTTTCCCATGTCTCAGGTGGAATGCTGCATTCAATATATGGTGATCTTACTGCCGAGAGGCCTGCCGTGATATGCCAAAATATTGTAGAGTGGCCTCCTTTGACTGCTTGTATGAGACGCTTCCATGTTAACTTGGTGTCCTCATTTTTTTTCTTGGCTATCAGCTTCTTATAACTCTTTTTTGCTTCCAAAAGAGCTTGTGGCAAGAGAAGATTGGGACTTTCCTTGTAAGCTTTAAATTGGGTGATCAGTCTTTGTTTGGCTAAAATGCATTCGTTGTCAAACCAGGGCTTAGACCGAGGGTTATTTCGCTGTGACCTTCTATCAGATTTGAAGGTGAGATGTTTATTCAGGTCTGCAACAAGTTCATCGTAATGAGCTAAAAGCCCTTTTGGGTCCGCCTCCGAAATAATAGCAGTGGCCCTTTGCTGGTACTGTTCAGAGTCCAGGAGTGTCTTCATCCTGCCATCCAGGGCTTGAGACCATTTCACACCACAGCCCTGTGCCCTCTGAGTTAGTTCCAAGTTATGCCTCTCTCTTAAATGCAGAAGGTAGCCAAATGACCTCAGAAGTAGACGGAGTGGAAAATGAACGCTGTCCACGCATGGAGTAACCTCAAGCCGATCTATCCACTTGAGCAGATTATTAGACACTATCATATAGTCAATGGTACTCTGTCCGGCTCTGGCCCAGTATGTAAACTCTGCTGGGGAGTCCCCTGGGGTTACCCCATTAAGGACCTGGAGATTTAATGCATGTGTCATCTGAGCCAGGCAGAAACCTGCATGGTTCGACTTCTGGTCTTTGAACATCCGATGATAGCTAGGCATGGATAGTTCAGGGGAAGGAGGACAAGTGCGATACACCATCACTTGTCAAAGGTTATTTTTAAATGAAAGCAGAAACCATTGTCTAAGAATCTAAATCATTTTCATTGGGCATCATTTGTGCACTCCATCAGGATTATTGGCATTTCCAGTATGTGGAAGTCTGTGTCAGGTGGTTGCTTCTGCTTCTTGATTTGAATTGTTTGCAAGTCCCACCCACCCACTTCACCTCATCCTCAGTATATTTTTCAGCTAAAAATAATTACTCAGACCAAAAATTTAAGATGAAAGTAATATACTCCCAACATGATTAGAAAATTTAATAGGTTGTTTTTGGGTTTCTTAGAAGGGGATGAAGATTTAGATTAGTTACAATGGGGAAAAAATGAACTTTCAGGCTGAAAAAATACAAGGTGTTAAAATGGCTGAATCTTCCACAAGAACAAATGGATTAATTGCTCCCAACAAAACATGACAAAAAGGATTCGTGATAGCTCATCAAATTTCAGGTAGGAAGGCAGAGGTTTTTCTCATTGGTTATGAAACAAAACATGCAAGCAAGTAACAAAACTCCCTCCTCCTAAGGATTATGTATTCACCTTTTTTATGATGAATTGCCATATCCCAATAAACCTCACCTTCTTTGCCTCTTGTACCAATCTCATTCAAAACACCACTTTGTAAGGTAGCTTTTACCAGTACAATAATGGAAGCCATATGATGAACTTCAGGAAGAAATCTAGTTTATCAAAAATGTACCACACCTATGTGTATGGAAAATACACACTTTTATTCCCATATATTCAGCGCACACTACCTTTAGCTATGAGGATTTTTTCTCACAGACTGCAGCTTTTCATTTTGTCAGCAATACCAGCAGACTAATGAAATTAATGTTCTTCTGCATATTGCTTCTGGTTGCCAAAAAGAATCAATGCCACCTGTAGGGATTAAATTTCCTGCTGCTTGGCAAAGTCAGCATGCAATGCATTTAAAATCTTCGAACAACATTTGTTAGTCTTCTTTACATTCTTTGGAAGAATGCATCTCCCTTTAACTACAATTTACTGAAGAGGCACATTGATTCCACCCGTATTAATATGCATGGTACAGTGCTACAATATGAAACAATCATGGCCGTAGCCACACATTACCTCAAAGGGCTTCTATGCAGGGACTTCTTTCTCAGCACTCAGTAGAGGAGGACCTGTCTATAATGCCAGTGTTGGTATATCAGCGTGGTGGCTTGCTCACTAGTTAGAACTTATAGAAATAAAGACCTGGAAGAATTGTTAATTAGAAATAAAGATATGAGGTTTGTTTCTGTAAAAAAGAAAAAGCTAAAATTCTGTGTCATCATCTTTGACTCTACACCCCTTGCTCAGAGGATGTCCAAATTAACAATAGCCATCTGAAATAATCAATTGATGATTCACCCTCACTACATCAGCCCATCACCAGTCATAAAACTTGAGAACATAGGGATGGTCACTATCCCTTCCTTCTTTAGTCTTGGACTTCCTGCCCATTACACATCCAAGGTGTCTTATCTTAAGACTTGTAGCTGTTGTTCACCTACTTTGCCTTATCAGCCAAGGATACAGCTGTTTTCTCAGACATCATAGCCAGATACTAGACATATTGTGTTCTCTTGCCAAACATTCCCTCGTCTATCTGACTAACTGACAAATTCCATGGGAAAGCATCTTTGTCCAGTCAGCATG
This sequence comes from Furcifer pardalis, assembly GCA_030440675.1. NCBI lineage: Eukaryota > Metazoa > Chordata > Lepidosauria > Squamata > Chamaeleonidae > Furcifer > Furcifer pardalis. The sequence continues at coordinate 74,679,685 of CP126890.1, read as the reverse complement.
TGCTTGCCAAATACATAAACTGACTAACAAGTTTATATGATTTCAACCATCTCAGAGCTTGGAGGGAAAGATGGGTAATATCACCTTTACTCCTCGAACTTACAATAGCCAATTCACCAGGTATGCATGACCATGCCCCTTTGCAGGTTAAGAGATGAAATAAATGTAATAAATGTGTCCCAGGTTGAATACCAATGCTTTTTATTTGATTGATCATGTTAAAAAAATTTTTTTAATATGGTGGATCCAAATGAGTAGGTTTTTATCACACACAACCTATCCCTTAAAATATACTTTTCTATTCAACTGTATTTGGAAGAATATTTCTTCACAAATCACATTCAGTCCTGAAAACACACACTCCTTTTAAGTAAAAGTGTGTGTGTGTGTGTGTGTGTGTGTGTGTGTGTGTGTGTGTGTGTGTGTGTAGTTTAGATAGATAGCCACATCTTAGTTGCAGATTCAATTTTTATTCTTCTTTTTAGATCCAAGAAGAATGTTATGATGTTTAGACAGCAATTTTGTGATAAGTAGAAAAATAATAAGAAAAAATATATTGTATCACATCTTAGAAGAGCTGATTCTGTGTAGCTGACTACTTGTCAAGTGAACTCATCCCAGTCAGATTGGCACAAAGCCAAAAAAGAAGAGAGTCTTAAATAAATCAACTGGCTAGATTTAGAGAAAGAGAAATTGGACTCTCATTTAAATTTGAACAAATTATCCCCACCTTCCACTTTTCTGGATTCTCTGAGAATCAAAACATAATTATAAAACAAACAAATAAAAACAGCCTTCAGCAAATGGGACCAGAGATATTCTGTAAAGCTTGAAATAGGGTGTTATAACTCTGATGAACAGCCTATAAAATCTACATAATACATATAGGTCTCAAAGAAAACACAATAAAACCTACTGTTGGTTATAGATCTCTAAATAACAGGAGATTTCCAAGAAAGGTAAATGTTGACTGTTCCATCACAATTCATTATCTCAATGTCTTCAGAAAATTACATTTCCGTGACTTTTTAAAAAATCCTTACCATAGCCACTGAATATTTTTTAAATTTATTTTAAAAACTCCATAAAATTTCACATGCCAGAGAAACAGAAGTATCTAGACTGAAGCCATTTATGAATAATTTTGTGTGGCTATTTGTTTTCAGGTGGTAAAATCTGAGTTTAGTAAATGTTTTCATATGCTCCTGTTCCTGAAGCAGTTAAGACATTTGTCATTTATATACCTTTCCACAAAGCCTTGGTGCTAAAATAATGAGCATAAATGTGACAAAATATGGTTACACAGGAAAATCTCAGGTATGGCTAAGTCATAAAGAAATTGTCTGGTTCCATTACCATGTAAGAAGAAGATGAAAATGGCAAAATACAATGTATGCATTACATAACATGCAATATATAAAGTGATTTGTAGGATTTAATCATTTTGAACTTGGAAAAGTTACTTATGTTGAATTACAACTGCCAGAATCTACCAACAAGCATGGCTATGAGTTTCTGGAAGTCTGCCCAAAACAAACAGACAGACAGACAAACATACAAACGTTACCACCTTCCTGTATGAAATGGAAAATATGAGATATTGGGTTACGCAAAACTAACAGAAAGTTCAAAATAAATGTGTGTCTTTTCTAATACATTTTGAGAAATGTCTGAACATTCTGATATTTGAGGCTCAAAAAAATCCCAGACCTAAATCCAATTGTTACCCCCAGGTTCAAACAGATCTACTGAATCAGTTCTCAATAGTTAGTCAATAGATGCATAAATCCCATTGATCCCAATCTGGGGGTAATAGTTGGATTCAGGTCCAAGTGTATACCGTATATACCTGAGTATAAGCCAAGTTTTTTAGCCCTAAAAATGAGCCCCCAAAAGGGGACATGGCTTATACTTAGATCAATGACCACGACGGTCCCAAGACCATGGTGGATTGAAATGTATCAACAATTTAATTAATTTTACCTTATTTTCATGTATTTTGATTATTGAAACTCACTAGCAACTGCTGCATTTCCCACCCTTGGCTTATACTCGGGTCAATCTATTTTCCTGGGTTTACAGGTCAAAATTAGTTACCTCGTCTTATATTCAGGTCAGGTTATATTCAAGTATATATGGTAGTCATACAGACAATGCTTTATGTATAAACCTATACATGAAATAAGTTCCACTGAGTTCTTATGCACAGGTATACAGGATTGCTTTCTTGTAGCCTTAATATCATTGGTTGTAATCCAACAGAAGTTAAATATTTTTGTGTATAGTGGATTAGAGCCACAGTTAAACTCTGAAATCAAAGAGACTTAAACAAGCTATGACTAACTTGTGTTCTATAGAGTTCAATAGCTTTGTTTTAAGTATGATTAAATTTTGGATGCAGCCCATTGAAAACAATGGAACTTTCAGAGTCTTGAACTTCAGGGAGATTCTGCCCAGTGGGTAGAGGTTCAGAGGTAAAATGCTTGCTTGTTTTGCAGCCATATATTTAGATGTGATTTAGACATCTTCTTGTTGTTATATGCTTTGAAGTCAGAACTAACTTATAGCAACCCTAATAGAACTTTCAAGGTGAGTGAGATATTTAAGTAATAGTTTTACCAGTTGTACACGGCTAGTGAGTTTCCTTGTTTGAGCAAGGATTCAAACCCAGGCCTCCTGAGTCCTAGTCTGTTACTCTATCTATGCTTGGTACCCATATAAATCTTTATCCCCTGTTTACACTTTCCCATAGATTATTCTAGCCTGTAGTTTTGTTTTGTTTTCCTATTTTCCTGTTCATCTTCCCAATTTTCTCCCTTCTTTCCCTCTATTTATTGGAAGATGTCATGCGTAATCACTGGATATACAGAAATTTATCTTAGAACACTTTAAATTTCTCTCCATTACTCAAGCTCATTCAATTTCACCCATCATTTCGTGCATACTTCCAAAATTTGTTCTGCTGTAATTCACTATCCTTAGATCTTCCTACATTCCAAACTATAAACTAGAAGAGAGACTGCATTATAACCACTTTGGTTACATTTTCCCCACAGCTTTATGTAACTATTTCATGCTAGATGCACTGAATTACCAGTCTTTTCTCCCCGTTCTACTTAGTGGATCTAAAATTGTTTTAATAGGCAGAGTATCTCATTACATTTTATTATTTCTCCCACACAGTCAGCCTGGGAAAAAAGTGGGTTTTGTTTTTTTGCTGATCAACTCCTTTTATATAAAAAGAAACTTTTGCTCCACACAACAGCAAGTTATGGTCAAAGCCATTCACTGAACCTCTCAGTTACAAACTAGGTCACAGTGAGGGCATTTAGATAGATTTCTACAAGATACAAGGGTAACATATTGCATCACAATGAGGCATCCCACCTGAAATTTTTCTATTTTCCTGTTCATCTTCCCAATTTTCTCCAATTTTCTTTCCCTGTATTTATTAGAAGAAGGCATGCATAATCACTGGGTATACAGAGTTGATCCTCATCTTTCTAGGTACTACCCATACATGCAATTGGCTCTGCTGTGTATCCCTTATTGTGGAATGAGCTACCAGTGGAAATTAGGTCTGCTTCCATGTTAATGGCATTTAAAACAACAACAACAACAACTGGAAATGCTCCTGTTCCCACATGCATTTCCTTTGTTAGTGAACTGAGTACTGTAATACCTCAGATAACGCTAAGACTTGGTTCCACAAGTCTTGGTGTTATCTGATTTTTAGTGTTATCCGATGCATGTTAAAATTCTATTAAATGGATCAGATAACGTTAAAGCTCCATAGAGATACATTGTAACCGCACAGGCTTTAGCGGTTGTTATCCGATACATCCCATAGGACCTTAACGTTATTCGATCCAATTCTCCTCCTCAGATTACTTAACGTTATGCGATTTTAGCATTATCCGAGGTAAAAGTTATCCAAGGTATTACTGTATACAAATTCAGAATTTCTGTCCTACTAGAGTCAGCAAGCTGTGATGTATTGGTAAGGTGTAGTAACTGAGTATACAAATGCAGAGATTCTGCTATACTAGAGTCAGTAAGCTAGGAGGTATGAGGTATTGGTAAGCCGGTGTAGTAATTGGTTTATGGATTACATCTACATAAGTATTTTATTTCTGGTATTGCACACAGCCCTGCCCAATATCTAGCCACTCTGGGAGAGGGGGATTTTTCTCCCTTCTAGTTGATGCTGGAGCTGTGAGGGTTTTTAGGACTGCTCCATCTTGTTTCTGACTTTTTACAAGATTGTTCTCTAATGGCTTTCTATTTCATTTGCAAAGTCAGAGTTTCCCCTTTGGAAGTTTTGAATCATAAATTACTACTCCACTGCAACTCGTATCCGAGAATGAATCTTAAATAAATAAATAAAAAACCTCCTGATGAGATTCCATACAGGGAATTGAATCATTTTTAATTAAATATTTCAGTTTAAGAATATTCCCTCTGTACATTTGGCTGCAATGCAATAGGCTTATTTTGAGGCCTGCCCTGCTCTTATCAGGCCTCTTTGCTTGTTTGCAGTGGCCCACCTGCCCTCCCCATGCCTAGAGCATTAGGTTTGCCTTTGACGGCTGGATAGGGAATTTGTTTGTAGCCCATCTTCTTGATTTGCATGTGAAAAAGGGGTATATTTAGACCTATCCTACTCTGGACCAATTGTGGTTTAGGAGCATGGTTGGTTAAATAGGTCACTTTAAGATGGGTAATGCTGGGTTGAGCTGGTAATGATTAATCCCTCAGGGCAACATTGGACAAGGTGAAACCTTGGTGCCTGGCACAATTTGGGTGAATCTGTTAGGCACTTAGGGAAAACCATGAGCCATCTCCATGGTGCAGCCAACATCCATTAATTCAAATAAAGTTGGAAATTCTTGTGGGGATACCTCCCCAACATAGGCTGCCTGGGTAGTAGCTGTTGAAGGTATAGCACTGCCTGGGGGTAAGGGCATTTACTCATCTGATCTGGAGAGGAAACAAAGTTTCTTCTGCTCTGGGATTAGGAATCACACTACCAGCCCATCCATAAGTCAGTGGATTCAATTTATTTAATAAACATTGCCTGAGCCTTTTACCACAAATATATGTCCTGCCTCTTTATATAAGGGGATAAAGAACTGGTAATATTTGTTTTTAAAGTTCAGAGTTTTGAGGTCAGGAAACAAATCAATTAGGTTTTATTTAGAGTTCAGCTGAACTCAGTGAAATAAGACAGAAGTAAAAGGTAATGTTCCCCAACCTCCGCGAGAGATATTTCTACAAGAATTTTGAGGTTTCTAAAACATATGTTAAAGTAAAAAACTGAAATTTAAAAATGCAATATTGATGCAAATTCTGATAAGCTTTGCCATCCTTTGAGATCAACTGGAACCACTTAGGTCTTAGGGCAAGGGTGAAAGTGGTGGAAATGTAGCTGTTGTCTCTATGTGCACACTGTTATGCTTAGTATGGAAGAATTGGCATTCCTCTGATCAGCTTACTATACTAGCCGGTTCTTTCCAGTCATCATCAGATTTAGACAAACACCAGTCACTGGTTCGGAGAGCAAGAAAATAGCCAAAGCAGCAGGCTATCCTGTTGAGATAAATGTCAGAATCCATGAGAAATTAAATCAAGATTCTCATGGGCAAAGAGACACATCTGTCAATGTTGGGTTTTTCCAAAACATTGAAGATAACTGTACAAATGTTTATTATATACAGAAGCAAAGCTCAATAATAGGATGGGGTGAATCTTCTCCTTCTCCTTCTTTATGTGCTGTATCTGATGATCATGCATGAAGATTGCCCTGGGAACAAGATAATGTCGTAGTTTTCCATTTGCCTTCCATATCACAGTATGAAACCTGTAACACTGTGAGTCACCTACTGTTCCTGAGCCCTTTTTGGCACAACAAAGGCCTCATCAGCCCCAGGCCCATATTGATGAAGCAGCTGCCCTCCAGCAAGATGGATTCAAGTGGGATTCTGGGCGGTGTACATAAAATCCCCAATTTTTTAAACTATAGAAAACCCTAAAGTTCCCAAAAATACTGAAAAATTATCTCCCCCCCTTTAAAAATCTAGTTAAAAACTTTTAAAAACATGAGTGATCCTGCTCTAAATGGTGGGGTGGGGTGGTAGTTGCTCCTTTTCTACCTCCCCACATCTGACCTGCCAGCCAGGTTTTCAGCTCTTTTCTGAAGGGCAGCAGCTCTGTCTGGAGATGTAGTTCAACTGGCAGGAGGTTCCTTAGGGCTGGAGCAGATAATGAAAAGGCTCTTTTAAAAAAATAGATTTATTATCCCACCCCAATCAGGCAAACCCAACCCTAGGCAGCACACAAAAAAGAAAAAAGTTACACAAATGAGTGCAAACCAAACAATCCCACCACACCCCCACAAACCCAGAAACCAAATCAACTTCAAAAAGTAATAATTAAACTACGTATAAATTTACAAAAAAAAAAAAAAAAAACCTCAAAGATTTAAAAGTTAAAAAAGTTAAAAAGGTTTAAAAGAGCGAGAGAGGGGTGGCTGTCCCATCAGATCAGCCACCCAACATAGGACCCCGTATTACTTGAGCCCCACACCTGCCCTGCCAGCCAGGTTTTTAGGCTCTTCCGAAAGGGCAGTAGCTCTGTCTGTAGGTGTAACTCAGTTGGCAGGAAGTTCCAAAGGGCCGGGGCGGACACGGAGAAGGCCTTCCTTCTGGTGTTAGAGAGATGCACCTCTCTAGCTCCTTCTGGTGCTAGAGAGATGCACCTCTCTTCTAGTTTGTTTGTTTGTTTATTATTTCAATTTATATACTGCCCTACTCAGTAGAACCGACTCATGGTGGTTCACAAACACATATAAAGTTACAAGTTCATAAACACAACATGAAAACATCATAAATAATCAGTATCAGTACCACAAAACATCAAAGTATCACAATATCATTACAATATCAAATAGATTCAATAATCATCAATAGCAGGTAACAATAAAAAGTTTCCATATCTCAGGCAAGTTTCCAAAAAAGAATTACAAAACCTGAGAACTAAGCAAAAACAAAAATAACAATTGCGCTAGAGCCCTTCCGGTCCACTTGGGGACCCTGGACCTTCCCTGTGGACTTTACCACCCAAGGTCATTAGTCCTCAGAGTTGCCAATTTAGTTAACTGCTGCCTAGCGATCAGCATTGAGTCACTAGCAGTATGATCTACTCTATTACCATAGCAGGATAACCTGGCCAGACTTTAGTGAATCTCCTAGAGAATGTGTATTTCCATTCCTTTTATAAACCTAAAATATTATTTCAACAAGTATGTGTAAGTTAAGTTAAGTTAAGTAATAACTCACATGAGGGGAAAAACCTATAGATACCATTATACTTGCCCCGAGCTAACCCTACTATTTATTCTCCCTAGACTAGACCTGTTAGAATCAGTGGGTCTTTAGTTGTTTATGCTCTTCTTAGAATGTGTCCATTCTATATAGGACTAACAATACATTCAGTCTAAGTTTTATATTCTTGTTTGTCATAATTAATGCTTTTCTCTACTGTCTGAGGGAAATGGAATAAAGGGCTTCATGTATGCTGTGTCAACTGTCAGGTCCTTTGTTTAACAAAACACAACTTTAATTTGGAACCAAGCTGTCAGACACTGTACAAGTTCCAAGCTTCAGGAGGTATGGGAGAATTCATGGAACAGTTTTAAAGGTGACAAATGAACAAAAGACTTAAGTTAGCTTTGTGTAGCATAGCATTACTTGTTTGGCAGGAAATTCTGCTTTGCCTGTCAAAAAGGCCTTAGCTTGATCACTACCTCTGAATCTATTGTATACGTTCTGATTTGCTTTGTTTTGTTTTACTATAGTTCATTTATTTCTAAAAATGGAGTTTTAATCTACAGACAATTTACACAAGGCACCTTTTCCTTATTTAACTTCAGAAGTTCTTGTCTCACCAGAATGCTATTCATCCTTTGCATCACAATGCTACACATAATTTATGCAGAAGAATGATCCCTTTGCACTAGCTGTTGCTAAGGCAACCTGAACGAAGGAGGGACATTATCCTCCTCATGACAGAGAGGCCACTGAGAGCTGTTGATGCTCTAGCATCCTTTCTCTAAGGCCTGGGCGGTTGGGGCTTGAATGTCTAGGGTAGAAGTAGCGAATCCTTTAGGGTACAGTTCCTCAAACTTGGGCCTCCAGGTGTTTTGGGGCTTCAATTACCAGGACTTCTGGAAATTGAAGTCAAAGATTGTCAGGGGGCCCAAGGTTGAGAAACCCCGCCTTTAGGGCATCTTTTGATGAGTGACAACCTAAGTGCCTTACAAGATTTGTGCAAATTAGTTGGGCATGAAGGGCAAACCATGAGACATCTTTGTGGTATGTCCAACATCAGTTCATGTGAAACAGATGTGCAGATGGCTCCCTGACTTCATCTGCCTGCATAGTACCTGATAAAGCTCAGCACTGCACGGGGCAAGAGATTTAGCCATCCAGTATGGAGTGGGGACATAGAACTTCCTGCGCTGGTATCAGGAATTACACTACCAGCCCCTTCACAGGTCAGGGGCTTTAAATTAAGAAATGCAGCCCAATTAATTATACCCAAACTTATGTCTGCCTCTTTATTGTCAGGTTCAGGGGCGTAAATTTCCTTTGAGCAAAATGAAACCAACTATCTTGTTCAATGTGTACAGACATTTTCCCCGGCATTCTGCCCTTCATGAAAGCCCAAACACTGAAAAACAGCAGAATATAAAACAGTATAGGATCAGGAGCAACTTGACGGCACAGGATCTCTCCAACACCACCTTCTGAGTTGAGCCTTCCAGGAAGTATTGAAATCACTGTAAGACAGTCCCTCCCAGATTCTGAAGTCCAGCACCCACCTGCTACATGGAGGACCAGATGGTGCCTAATTCCCATTGTACATACATAAGGATAAAGAAAAAAAAATATTATTTTCACCTGCAGTGGTTGAGGTGCTTCGTGGCACCTTCAACCCAGGAAAACTACACGATCTGTAAAAACTTTTTTTGCACTAATTAAGCACAGAAATGTTGAGCTAATACAAAATTTTGCTTTGTTGCTTTAACTTTTGGAGATCAGAAGCTTCAGAGAGGTTTGACTTTATTTTACTTTTAACAATCAGTCAATCATTCTGTCCTTGCTGTGTCTGAGTGCTTCATTTCTCAATGGGGAAAACACTGTACATAGAAGGTGTATGCAAGTTAAGGAAACTCAGAGAAAAAGAAAGCAGCATTCCTTGTCTTATGTTCACTTTGAAGCAAGAATTCTTATGAGGTATGAAAATTCCGTATGGAGTCTCTATATCAAGACAGCCTATATCAACAAAAATTAGAAAGTAGGAAGTGTTATTTATATTCCTAGGTTAACCTAGTTCTTTTTAGGATGCTTTGAGAAACTGTACCGTATCAGTTTGTGCTGTTAGGAACATAATCCACATACAGTTAGGGGAGAGTGCTAGCTAGCCCTTCTCCTTCCCCATTGCTTTCAGCACTCTAAGTCTTTGGTCTAAAGCTGCTGTTTCTGTCATCTCGGCATGAATCAGAACCTGGAAATAATTCTTGTTCCTAAAGAGAGCTTACTTCAGTATGACAGTCTCCCTCCCCTCTTCTTTAAACTGCTGTTTCTACTTGGTGGAAGCGGGGACAGAGGGAGGATGGGCTAGAGTCCTCCTCTTTTCAGATGTATACCCTTTCTGTATGACTCAATTCATTGCTGTTGGCCACAACTCGATCTGCGTATGTGTTTTTTCCCTGGCCCAGGGTGCCAGGAGGCTTTGAATTTGAGGCCAACTGGTTCTGGGCTGCCTTCACCCTCTGAAGCAATCAGGAAAAATGGCACGGCATGAATTCATTTAATGGTGGATCCCAGCTTGCCATGACGTGATCTTGGAGCCACCTCCTGCAACACATATGAAATGAGAGGTGCAGGATTTAATACCGGGACTACAATGGACTGCTGCAGCCTTGAGGATATGGACAAGGTGCACCTTCACAGCCAGTCTATCTTGCATGGCCTCTTCTACCTCCATGACTATTGGGACTCAGAGTTCCTCCTCCGCTCATTTTGCCCTTGGGCCCAGTATGGGATTTCCTCCACAGAGGGGACCATCAGCCCACCTAAAGGGGCTCATCTGCCCATAGCCGTTGGCCCCTCAGCATTTTGTCGCTGGCTGTATGGTCTACTTCATTACCATAGCGGAGTTTCCAGCCAGATTCCATGACTGAATAGGGTTTATGATTTAAGAGAGGAAGGGGTCTTCTCTGCATCAGGTATATCCAAAGACAAAGAGTGAAAGTATAGTAAGAAGGGTCAGAAGTTTATTGGTTACATTTGAACAGGACTGCCATATTTCTTAAACCTTTTGTTGCACTCTATCTGAAGAAAACATACCCACACAAATTGCCTTTCAAAAAGAAAAAGAAAGGAAGAGGAAAGAACTAGATCTCATAACCGGGTCTGAATAAAAGAGAATGAGGAAGCAGGTGGAATTAAAAGAAAAACAGTAAAATCAGTGATGGGCATCAGCAGGTTTGCGCCAGTTCACAAGAACCAGTAGCAGAAATTCTGGCTGGCCCTGCCCATACAAGTTTTGAAATAAAGTAGTTCTAATTTGGGTGCAACACAGGGGTTTTCCCCTGGCCATGCCCACCATACCACGACCACAGGGTGGTAGTAAAAAATTTTTGGGAGCCCACCACTGGGTAAAATACAGGCTAAGAGATGTTCACATTTCCAAGGCTGCTTATAATGGCAACACTGAGTGTGAGTATAAGTACATGAATATTTAAGATATATTCCATTATGAGAATAATAAATTAAAAAATTCAGCAGATGTCAGTGTTCTCAGATAGAAAAAAATGTAGAGATATTACATATACAGTGTGGTATAGTAGACAGAATAATGGACTAGAACCCAGAAAGCTTGGGTTTGAATCTTTAGCATGGGTAGGGAAACTCACTAAGAGATAACCCTGGCAAAACAATTCCTTAAATATCTCACTTACTTTGAAACCCCTATTAGGGTTGCTAGAAGTCAGTTCTGATTTGACAGCATGTAACAATTACATATACCCGGGCTACAGTGATTTATTGATCGATCAATTGAGAGGGAGATCAGACTCCATTTTATAACTGACACACTCTAAAAATAAATAGGTAAAGGAAAAATAATTACCATGCACTTCAGATCATCATTGCCAATAGTTTTTAATACTGGAAACTTCTTGACTACACAGAGCAATCATGGCATAATGATTAAGTTGCACTACTGCACCCAAAATTGCTCACATTGTGAGTTTGATCTTAAAGGGCACAAAGTTGTCTCAGCCTTCCTTCTTTCTGTGGTTGGTAAAATAAGTGTCTACCATTTTGGGAGCAAAATCCTAATTACCTTGTGAACCACTCAGAGACGGCTCTAAGTGCTATGGGGTGAGATAAATATGTTTTTGCTATTGCTGACATTGTGATCATTTTAGATACTTTGAGTTTTGGCAGGATTTCTGAATTTTCTTTTTAAAGGATATTTTTCCAGCTCAAATAAACTCATGAACTTTTCTGCTTCACTTAAGAGCTTTGTCTTTTCCTGTAAAAATAGCCTCCAGGTTGAGTCAATGTTGTCAACACAATCTTTCATATTTTGTGGTTTCAAGTATAGCTCTGCAATGGGAAAGTTTAATTGCCAGCTTTTTCAGAGCTCCTGTTGGGTATTCCACCCCACCCCCACCCCAAGCAAGCCAGCCAGTCTCAAAATCAACTGTAAGTTTCCAGCAAATTGAACAATTGGCATATAGCTGATGTTTTTTATCAGACATCTACGGCTGCCAAAACTGGAAAAGATTTTACCTCAGTCTAAAAGAGTGAGCACATGCAAGTTATCCAATCACCTACTTCATCCTATTAGAGGCTATAAAGGTGTAAGAATAATTAAGGATTATTTGCCACAACCATTACTGGATTGTAATGCAAAGGAAGCCTTTATTACCTCAATTTTAGACTTGATTCCTACCATTCTGAGTAACTATAGAGGCTATCCATTTGTTAATTCCAGTTGTGAGGAAATATTTAGGGAGAGAACAAGAAGAAATGGGAAGTGACAGTAACCTTAGCTTTGTCTTATCAGACTAGACAAAGGGATCACAACCTATGGCCCATGGGCCAAATCTGGCCCATGATGCCAAATAATCCAGCCCCTGACCCTGCTTCAGTCACTCCTGCCCTTGCCAGATTCAGCCATGGACTCATTTACAGCCACATAAATGCATTTATGCGGCTGTAAATGAGTCTGTGGCCATTGTAAATGTATTCACTATACTATAATTGAGTCCATGGCCATTGTAAATCTGTTTATGACAGCCAGGACACATTTTACAGTCTGGCCCGCTCAGGTGTCTGAGGGGGCATGGTGCAGCACCCAGCTGGAAAATGTTGAGAACCCTTGGAATAGACTGCTAACCATCTAGGGGGATTAACTGATCCATAAGATGGGGAGAAATAATTTATTTTTCAAGTAGAACAAGGAGGACTACCTCTCTAGGATTATGGAGACTTCAGTTCTGTACTACTCCTTACTAATCTGGAGGCCAGGGAATTATGTTAGGCTATTCTTTGATTTTCTCCCATTCCTATGATATTCCCCCCTTTTTATTCTGCTGTATTGAAATTTCTGAAATATCCCATTATGCTCCTGTTCTTTCTTGCCCTGCTCATTTCCCTCTGTCTGAACAGAGCCATGTCATAATGCCACCAACCATCTAGTGTTTAAGGCTAGGTATCAGGAAATGGAGTGTCTTCCTACAAAAGATTATACTTGTTACCTATATGTGCCCATGCACAGAGATGATGCCATGAAAGAAAGAAAAAGTGAATCCCTACTGTCTTCAAAATTAAATATATTTCCTCAGGTAAATCTTCCAGTTTAATTTTACTTTACAATCAGAAAAGTGTGTGTGTGCGCGTGTGTGTGTGTGTGCGCACACACACGTCCATAATCAGATAACATTTCCAGAAGTAGAAAATAATTTGTATGGAATTCTTTCCAAGGCTTTTATTGAACACAGCTAAAAATATCCCCTCCCTCTAGACTAGTCTACAATGTTAATCATATTGGGTTTTTCCTTGCCATGCAGCTAATGGCCATTATCAGTGAAAGGATGAGGTCACGTCTTGGTGAAATAATAGGTCATATTTGATTAGCTGTATCAGAGACAGTACAACAAGGAAAATAGAGTTCAGGACCCTGGACAGAGTTATGCAGCATCTTCTTGGCTGGGCTAGTAGCTTCTCATAGAAAGGAAGACTATGCCAACAAGCAGCTGCCAAGAATTGAGGCTTGTCTCCTGAGATTCCTTAGAAACTCTGGCCCCACCACTAGCCATTGCTAGCTCCAGCTACAGGGAGGGATCAAGTTATTTATTTATTTATTTAATTGTTCAACCTTGTATGCCACCCTACTAGCGGAGCGACTCGGGGCAGGTAACATAGTATTACAGAACATAACAACATATTAAAACACCATTATCCCAACAATGAATTCACCTCTAAAACCAAAAACAGTCCAGTTAAAATTTAAAAAGTTAAAAGATTTAAAAGAAAATGGAGAGAGGGGCAAATTATCAAATCAACCAGTAGTCCGGGGTTATCGTGTTACTGGTACCACATACCTGCCCTGCCAGCCATGTTTTATAACTTTTCTGAAGGGCAGCAGCTCTGTCTGGAGATGCAACTCAATTGGCAGGAGGTTCCATAGGGCCGGAGAGGACACAGAGTGCTTGAGAGATGCTCCTCTCTAGCCAATGGAACTGTTCTTGAGGTGACATGGTCTCTTAAGTATCTTGGCCCAGTACCATGTAGGGCTTTAAAGGTAATTACCAGCACCTTGAATTGTACCCAGAGGCACACTAGCAACCAGTGCAGCTCCTGGAGCAGTGGGGAGGCATGTACATAATGCCCACATCCCATCACCACCCGGGCAACTGCATTCTGGATCAGCTGCAGCCTCCGAATGGTCATCAAGGGTAGCCCCATGTAGAGCACATTACAATAATCAAGTCTGGAGGTGACCAGAGCATGCATGATCATAAGCAAGGAGTCCTGATCTAGGAGCGGGTGTAACTGGCGTATAACACAAAGCTGTGCAAAAACCCTCCTGGCTACGACTGCCACCTGCTCTACAAGTCCTAGGTTATGCACCGGGTCTGTTTGAGGCAAAATAGCCCCATCAAGCACCAAAGATGGTAGGTCCCAAGATAACGCAGGGACCCTGACCCACAGCCACTCAGTCTTGCCAGGATTCAGTTGTAGCCTATTGTTCCCCATCCAGATCCTAACAGCCTCCAGATACCTAGATAGGACTTCACTGCATCACTTTGATTTCAATGGGCTGGGATGTATAACTGAGTATCACCTGCATATTGATGATACTTTACCCTGTGGGAATGGATGATCTCACCCAGAGGCTTCATATAGATATTAAACAGGAGAGGTGAGAGCCCTGAGCCCTGAGGCACCCCATATTGGAGGGGCCTAGGGCTGGACCTCTCCAACCACACCAACTGGGCCTGGCCCTTCAGAAATGAGGAAAACCATGACCAAACAGTGCCCTGGATCCCCACTCCTTGGAGCCGTTCCAGAAGGTTACCATGGTCAATGGTATCAAAAGCTGCTCAGAGGTCAAGAAGAGCCAGGACGCATGGACAGCCTCCATCCTGCTCTCACCACTGCCTTTTCCAAAATCTTACCCAAAAAGGGCAGGTTGGATACAGGCCGGTAGTTGGCAAGCACTGTGGGGTCAAGCGATGACTTTTTCAGAAGGGGATGCACCAAAGCATGTTTTAATGGTGCTGGAAAGGTCCCTCCTACAATGAAGAATTTACAATCGTTCCAACCCAACCGTCTGTCACCACCCTGGTAGTTTTAACTAACCAGGCGGGGCATGGATCAAATGCACAAGCAGTGGCCTGAACAGATCCCAGAAGCCTGTCCACTTTCTCAGGGACAACTGGATCAAACTGATCCCAAATAATATGACAAGACTGCCCTCCGGTCAACCCCAGCTCTACATTTTCCATGCTGGGATTAAACTTTGCACGAATCTGAGCAATTTTCTCTGTCAGATAATTGGCAAAAGCCTCAGCAGACTGAGGAGGGATCTGGTCACCCAGAACAGGGTTGCTAGGCGATTATTCACATAGGCAATAAGGGCAGTGAAGTATTGATGTTTCACTGCCCCATCACCACCAGATAGGCTTTAATAGCGGCTCTAGTAAGTGTTCGATCGGACTCACTCTGGGTCTTCACCCAGCCGCGCTCTCTGTGTCTCTTTGCCCATTTGAGCTCCCTCAGCTCCTCCGTGAACCACAGGGATTAGCGGTGCCCCCGAGCATAGAGAGGCTGTAGTGGCACAATTGCATCCAAGGCTGCTGTTGCCCTCTCGTTCCAGAGGTCAACAAGAGCCTCAGGCTGATCCAGAGGAATACATCCCAGTTCCCTTTTGAATCAATTTGGCCAGTGGCGGGCCAATTTAACTGGCCCTACCTCCCTGTGGTGAAACCTCACCCCCAGAAAGCCTTGAGTCACCAAATAGTGATCCGACAATGGCACAGGAGTTATGTCTAATTTCTGTAATTTCAGATCACTCTGCCACCACTCCAACAAGAAAAATAAATCTGGGGTTTGGTCACTGCTCCTGGTTGGGTCCTGAATTACCTGAGTCAGGCCCACAGCTGCCATGGAAGCCATGAACTCCCACACTACCTCAGAGTCAGCCCCCAATGAAGATAAATTGAAGTCCTCCAGTACCATAACTCCAGGGAGCTCCAATGCCAGCATAAGTCCAGGGAGCTCCAATACCAGCATAGTGACCCTCAAGGAGCTCTGTATATATCCTGGACTCGTGACTCCTGCTTGAAGAGCAGATGGCAGTCGTGGCCAGGAGGGCTTTTGCACAACTTCGTGTTATTCATCAGTTATGCCCGCTCCTAGATTGGGACTCCTTACTCATGATCACACATGCTTTGATCACCTCCAGACTTGACTGCTGTAATGCACTCTACATGGGGCTGCTCTTGATGACCATTCGGAGGCTGCAACTGGTCCAGAATGCAGCTGCCCAGGTGGTGATGGATTGCAGGCTTTATGCAAGCACCTCATCACTGCTCCGGGCACTGCACTGGTTACCAGTGTGCATCCGGGTGCAATTCAAGGTTCTGGTAATTACCTTTAAAGGCCTACATGGTAGTGGGTCAGGATACTTAAGAGACTGCGTCACCCCAAGAACATCTATCTGTCCCACCAGAGCAGACTGGAGAGGCTATCTAGTGGTTCCATTGGCTAGACAGGCACATCTCTCTAGCACAAGAAGGAGGGCCTTCTCTGTGTCCACTCCAGCCCTATGGAACCTCCTGCCCACAGAGTTACATCTCCAGACAGAGTTGCTGCCCTTCAGGAAGGGGGTAAAAACATGGCTGGTGGGGCAGGTTTAGGGTACTGACTGCACGATGACTCCAGCCTGTTGGTTGATCTGACTCCCTCCTCCATCTTAATTTTAATCTTAGTTTTTTAATCTCTTAATTCTCTATTTTTTAATTTGTTGAATTCTTTTAAATCTTTTTAATCTAAATTTTTATGGAGGGATTTTTATTGTTGGATTAGTGTATTTTTAATGTGTCTGCCATCCCTTGTCTAGCCACCCTGAGTCACTCTGCAAGTAGGGCAGCATACAAATGCTAAAATAAAATACAAAATAAATAAAATAAATATAGAACAGCATTCTTTGCAATGAACATTAAACCAAATTCACACTGAGAAGCTAGCATGCCTGACTTCTCCTGTTCTTTCTCTTCATGAAACAAGGCCAGAAGTCTACTGGATTAAATAGGTAAACCCATGTTTACTTTGTTTATGTGAATGATCTAGAACAGAGGTCATCAAACTTGGCTCTCCAGGTGTTCTTGGACTTCACTTACCAGATGCCCAAGCCAGTACACCTGTTGTTCAGGGCTTCTGGGAATTAAAGTCCAAGAACATCTGGAGAGCCAAGTTTTTTGACCCCTGATCCAGAAGCTTGAACAATCCAGGGCACAGAATGAGCTACAAACTAGACAATTCTGAGAAGAGATTATAATTTTTATTTGAGGGCAACAGAATTCTCATCTGAAACATTTTCCTCCTCTAGTTAATCTGTTGGGTAGGAACACATCTCTCTCTTTCTTTTGAAAACACTTCACACAAGGTTCTGTCTCTTCCTTTGTCATACTAAAATCAAATTAATGTTCTTGCCATGTGTGTGAAATAAATTTAGTATAACACCAAGTAGTGCAAAACAGATAGTTTATTATGCTTTGTCCTCTCAAAAAGCAATCTAGATATTAAATGTGTGGGATAAATGGCTGCTTTTTGTCCCTCCAGTAAAAGTGAACAGACAATAATATGTTTTTCATATGGTTTACAGCAGGAGTGGCCAAACTATGGCCCATGGGTTGGATCTGGCCCCCAATGCCAATTCATCTGGCCTGTGATGCGCTCACTACTCCTGTAAGTGGATGGGGTATGCACCTGCCAATGCACATACATGTCCAGAACTACTTTCAGGAGTGGCACAGATACATTTGTCTATGCGTAGGGATGTCCAGAACCCTACATTTGTTTATGCGTAGGGATGCATGCACAGGAACATCCAGAGCCACTTCCAGGAGTGGCATGGATGCATTTGCACATGCACAATGCATCTCTGCCACTTCCGGGAATGGTTCCAGACGAGCATACAAAAATATGTCCACTTCCCAGGCATGGTCATGCCCGCTCAGCTGTTCCAGGGGTGTGGTCAGGCTCCCAGCGCAAAAAGTTTGTGCACCCCTGGTTTACAGGGAATTTGTGAAGTCCAGATGATTGCACTGCTTCACCCAGCTAGTGCCTCCTCTTGCTCTTTCATGTCCTCTCCACCCACCCCGAGTCACTGAGCCATATTATTAATGTCACCTATCCTAAAGGTTAAAGCACATACTGTATTGTAGTATCTCCATAAGTAGACCCCCCCATATGTTCATATAAATATCATTTCCCTTGACATGAAGAAAAGTTTTTCTTTTAAGGACAATCTTTTTCCAACAAAGAAAACAAAAGGAGGAAAGGAGATAAGCAGATGATATGCCAAGAGAATTATGAAGAAATGTTTGCAGATTTGTACATCTCTAGTTTTCAGTTCCACTGCATTTGTTACTGCTTCAAATAATATGACTCTGTGATGTGACAGAAGTTTTAAAGAACTCAACTATTTATTGTTCTATAATCAGTGGTGGGCTGTCAAATGGTGGAGCTGACGTCATGGGCGGAGCCAACATCATGATGTCATGATATCATGGGTGGAGCTAACATCATGACTTCATGATGTCATGACATCATGACATTGTGGGCAGAGCCAAATAAAAATAATTAAAATAAAATAAAATAAATTCAATACAAATTAAATAAAAATACATAATTAACATTAAAATAATCAACCCACCCACCCTAAACACAAACCCATCACTTACCTAGCCTGGGGTCTGGGAGCAGGCACTAGACAGGCAGGCACTAGGCAGGCAGCAGGCAGGCAGGCAGGAACCGTGGTGGCATGGTGGCAAAACGCTGCGGAAAACTGCCACAGTGGTGAGGCGGCCTGGAGGGGTGGCACGCTGCTGCCGCCAGTTCTCCAGGCACTGCCTGCGGCCTTCCTTTCCGGGCAGCCAAACTGGCTGCCCAGAATTGTGCATGCATCTAACCTCCATTTGACGCATGCACAATTCTATTTTTTAGTGTGCATGCATCAAATGGAGGTTTGACACATGCGTAGTTCCCGGCAGCCATTTTGGCTGCCCAGAAATACACTTCTGGAGGGGGCCCAGAGAGGCGACTGAACCAGGTCGCCCGGAGGTTTATAACCTCCCCCCCCCCGGCAATCCGCTCTGGATGGGTGCTACTGGTTCAGGCGAACCAGTCCAAACCAGTAACAGCCCATCACTGTATATCATGCTTACAAAAATACCTTACACTGGAGATTAAGTAGGTGATATATATCACAGAGCTGCTTTCTAGTACATCTGGTACATCAAAACCCAAGATAGTTAAGGCAAAATCACTTTGCCATCTAGATGCAATGTATCAGAGTGGATTTGGAAGCTGTATTTATGGAAACCATGAATTTCTTTTCCACAGAAGCAGCATATTTCCATCTCCACTTCTGTTTGGAGTAGTTTCCTTTTCAAAAGGAAGCTAGGTCTAACTTAGGCTTTTCACTCAGGTGAGCCAAATTTAGGTTTCTGTAAGTGCCTGTCTGTTGGGTGGGACTCCCTGAATGAATTGTGGAATTTGGAGCAGGCATGATGGAAACTTTGGAAATACAGTAGATGTTGATAGTTCCAGTATCCCAAAGCCAGTACAGTCATACCTCGCATAAAGAGCATAATGTGTTCCATGCAGTTGCTCGTTATACGAGTTATTCGTTAAGCGAAACACAGTTCCCATAGGGAAATGAGTTTCGCTTATCTTCGCCTGTGCTGCATTTGGGAAGGGTACGGGAAAGATCCCAACCCTTCCAAAACGCCCAGCCTCTGTGCCTCACGTGTCAGTGGGGTGTTTTGGAGGGATTTTGGGATCTTTCCCGTACCCTTCCAACACCCCTCCCCCGCTGACATGTGCGCGTCTGCAGGGCATTTGGGAAGGGTACGGGAAAGATACCAAGACCCATCCCAAATGCCCTGCTGATGCACAAGGCACACTTTGCGATGGGGGCTTGGGTGGCGGGTTGAACGGATGCACGCCTGTTTAACCCGGCACTCAAGCCCCCATTGCACACTTTGTGATGGGGTCTTGGGTGGCGGGTTGAATGGGAGTGTGCCTGTTTAACCCGCCACCCAAGCCCCCATAGCACACTTTGTGATGGGGGCTTGGGTGGCGGGTTGAATGGACGCGCACCTGTTTAACCCGCCACCCAAGCCCCCATCACAAAGTGTGTGATGGGGGCTTGGGTGGCGGGTTGAATGGGAGCATGCCTGTTTGACCCGCCACCCAAGCCCCCATCGCACTTTGCGATGGGGGCTTGGGTGGCGGGTTGAACGGACGTGTGACTGTTTAACCCACTACCCAAGCCCCCATTGCACATGCACGCATGCTTGCGCGGCCTTTGGGCTGGGTATGGGGAAGATCCCCACACCCTTCCCAAACGCCCAGCTGACAGGCGCGGCACATCAGCAGGGCGTTTGGGAAGGGTGTTGGGATCTTTCCCGTACCCTTCCCAAATGCCCCGCAGGCGCGCGCATGCCGGGGGGTTTTTGGGAAGGGTATGGGGAAGTGCCCTGCACCCTTCCCAAATGCCCAGCTGACGCATGCCGTGCGTCTGCAGGGTGTTTTGGAATGCAGCGGAGAGCCCCCGTCCGTGTTCCAAAACACCCTGCAGCCGAGCCACCTGTCAGCTGGCCATTTTGGAACACGGACGGGGAACTCCCCGCTGCATTCCAAAACACCCAGTCAGCACTCTCTAGTCTGCAGGGTGTTCTGGACTGCGGCGGGGGAGTCCCCCGTTGCGTTGCGAAACACCCTGCAAATGCGAAGCTTCTTGTTAAGTGAATTTTTGCTCGTTCAACAAAGCAGACCTATTGGGGAAAGGTCTGCTCGTTAAGCGAGTTTTTCGCTATGCGAGATGCTCGCTATGCGAGGCATTAAATACCTTTAAAACTAAAGCAGATAAGTATCATAAAATCAGTTCTTTGTTAATGATATTCTAAACCTGTTTCTTCATGTCATTAAAACCCTGCACTCTGAAATACTCTAATTGGACAATCATATTTAGCCCTTTCTCATCTGCTGAAAATTTGAGTGGATCAGTGATCATCCCAACAGATATTAGTGACCTGACTTACTAAATTAATTGGCTATTAATTATTTTCTATTTTCTCTGTCAACCAAAAGGATACATCAATGTTTGCTGAAAAAGTGAATGCTGAATTGTAAAACTAGTTTTCCCTCCCACAAAGGTATTTCCTTAGAATTATACCCCTTGGAGCTCAAGACTGCTAAATAAGCCTGTGTTACTTCCTATGAACAAGCATAAAACAAAGAACATTTGGTGCAAGATATAGGCAAGCAAAATCAACATGCTATAGTTGACATCTTTTACTACTTAAGAAAGCTCATCTTTTAGAGGCACATTAAGTGAATCGCCTCGTTTGACCTTAAGACAGCAATATACTTCATGTTCAGTAGTACATAGGGTGAGATTCAGCAGAAACCTCTTACAGATGGAAGACAATTGGCAACTATCGCCTCCCTTGCTGTTCTTGAAGTGATGGGGACATGATGAAAAGAATCCCACTTTACACCCTAGGAGTGTGTCTTTTTGAGTTATTTTTTCCCTGGATGATAATTATTCTGATCACATATTTTTCAATGTTATATTATTGTTTTCTATATTGTAAGCTACCTTGAGTGTTGCTTGCATCCAAAGGGTGGGGTATAAATATTAATCCATTCATTCATTCATCTTCCATGTGAGCTGAGTATACGAGGTTTCTTGTCAATTTTTAAAAAGGTGTGAACTATGGTGGGTGGTATGCTGCTGATGATTAAATCTCTACAAGCTATTAAATGGAAGAATACTATATTTTCTTAAAGCTATAGTGCCCAGTATGTGAAATATATCGTCTCAAGAGGATGCACATTTATTCTCTGTCCACAGAGCTTTTTGTAACCTCCAGCTTGCTTGTTCTGCAGGCCAGAAGTTGTTCTATTGGAATGAATTGAGTTTATACTTGCACAACAAATTATTGAATACATCTTTCTGCAAACTCAGAGTTGTCAAACTACTTGCACAACAAAGTGTTGCATGAACAGAAGAATTGTACATAGATTTCAGGAGGGCACACTACAAGGCAGTTGAGTACAAGTGTCAATATATTCTCAAGACTTTCATGCTGTTGGACTAGTTCAGAGAATCTGGCATAGTGTTCTGAGCCTTTTTAAAGACATCTGCATCAGGGACTGCAGTGGCTCAAGTGGTTAAGATGCTAAACTCGATGACTGGAAGGTCAGAGCTCGGTTTTTATCTGCATGACAGATTGAGCTCCCATCTCTGTCCCAGCTGCTGCCAACCTAGCAGTTTGAAAGCAAGAAATTGCAAGTAGATAAACAGGTACCACTTTGGCAGGAAGGTAAACAGTGTTGCCTGCCATGTATCAATGGAAACATCTGCAGATGCAGACAGTGCTGGCTCTTTCACTGTAAACAGAGATGAGCACTGAACCCTAAAGTCAGATACAACTGGATTTTGAGCAAGAGTGATCTTTACGTCATTGTGCTACTGCTAGTGCCAAACTGAGTAAATCCTTTGATTCAACAGCAATTACATTAGCATAGAGTATAGTGATGGCTAACTTTGGCACTCCAGGTGTTTTTGAACTTCAATTCTCAGAAGCCCTGATAAACAGGATTGCTGACTTGGGCTTCTGGGAATTGAAGTCCAAGAAAGCTGGAGTGCCAAGGTTAGTTATCACTGGCATAGACCTCCTATTTGGCAATTGATTCAGTGAATGCATTGTATCTGACACTAGCAGTGCAATGATGTTCATAATATTTAACAGCAGGTATTAAAATTAAAATAATTGTAATTTTAACACCTCAACTTGATGAATATTTCTCCTACTATATGTACAGAAAATATAATGATAAATTATTTTAAAACTGTGACCAAATTATCCCTCATTTTCTCTCAATTATTTAAAAACTGGAACACAATTACCCTTAATGTGAGTATCTGAGAAATAGAGTCCTTGAAGAAATTGACACAGTGCAAAGCGAGGATGCTGTAATTAAAGAAACATACATAAAGGAAGTCGTTGTAATTACGAAGAGTGAAGATTATTGAAAAGAAAATGTAAGGCAATTAAATGATGAAATCTTTTCTCAACCACTTGCCGCTGATGTGACAAAGATTCAAAGCAAGCCTGATGTCGTTTTGGAAATAGGATTAAGTGCAGCTCAAAAGGAGATCTCATTACAAAATAACCAATAGGCCTGGTTATATGAAATAAATGCCTTTAATAAAATGGGTGACTGGTTGGTTAATTCAGTAGTTTAGGTAGCTCACTGTAGAACCAGAGGTTGGGAGTTTGATTTCCTGCTGAGCCTCCAAGCAGAAGAACCAGCTTGTGCAGTCATGGGTAAGCTTCACAGTCCCAGGGTGCTCCCAGAAGAAGGAAATGGTAAACCATTTAAATGTGGAAGAAGGTACATAGGAAGAGTCAAACTTGCATGCATCTTTCCCTATTTAAAACACGCCGTAAACCCATTTGTGTGGGAATTGAAGTCCAAGAACACCTGGAGTGCCAAGGTTCACCACCACTGACATGGTTTCTTGGAGAAGAGGAGCCCCCCACCCCATTTTCTTTGCTTGCAAGAAAGGTACTTTACACCACTCTATCCCTGCACTCTGATGTATAATAAGAAGAGGAATACCTTGGCAGCTAGAAGATCTCTGATTGTTGCAGCAAGAGCTTTTAATGTCTCCCATATTTTGTAATACAATTTATGGGTGGTATAGAAATGCAATAAATAAATAAATATCCTGTTTCCCCCAAAATAAGTCATACCCATAAAATAAGCTGCAGCAGGATTTCTCAACAGTTGTGCAATATAAGCCATACCCTGAAAATAAGACATAGTGATAGGCATGGCTATGCAGCTTCCTGGCATGGAGTGGTAAAGAAGACGGGCAGCCAGGGGTGTAATTAAAAATAAGACATCTCCTGAAAATAAGCCACATTGTGTCTTCTTGAGGAAAAATAAATATAAGACAGTGTCTTATTTTCGGGGAAACATGGTAAATAACACAATTTGCTTTGTTTTATGATTGTTCATGAGGAGGTAAACATGAATCTTGTTGCACTCATATCAGTAAGTATAAGTGCTCAGATCTGAAGATATAATTGAAACATGTATCTAAGACACTAATGTATGCCATTTTAGCTAGTGATATGATATCCATAACATAAAGTTAGACCCTGAAATGAAGGAGACAAGTATCCGTAATAGTTATTTGGTGCAGTTTCTGTCTCTGTTTGTATGTTGTTTATCTGCACAGATAAACATTCATTTAAGTGTTAGTGTAGACACCATCTGTCACTCAAGGATGTGCACCATTGTTGAGAGGAAGAAGGATTTAAAAGTAGGAATATTGAAAAATCACATATAGATCCAGATATAATACAACCAGTGGTGGGATTCAGTTGCTACGCACCAGTACGCCCATACCGGTAGTAGAAATTCTGGCTGGCCCCATCCATCTGGTTGCCAGAGCCTCAGGTCGTAGGCTAGCACTTGCCTCCCATACCATTCATGCAGCCTCCCCAGGCTTCCCCCATCCAGTTGCCGGAGCCTCGTGTCATAGTCCTGTGCCTGCCTCCCATCCGGGCAATGTGGCAACCCAGTCACATGGCCACGCCCAGCAAGTCACATGGCCACCTGGCCACCTCTTGGCCATTATTTATTTTATTTATTTATTTATTCGTACTTGCTACCCCGCTCCAATCGGGCAAGCCCGACTCTGAGCGGCATTTACAGACTAAAATATCGATATCCTAAGACTCGATGTAAAAACTTTAAAAATTCATAAAAGCATAAAAATCACACCAAATGAGCTGAAGGGTGGCTGTCACTAAATCAGCCACCCTATATGAGACCCCACGACCCTATTTCCCCATACTTGCTTAGCCAGCCAGGTTTTTAGGCCTTTCCGGAAGGGTAGGAGCTCTGTCTGTAGGCGCAGCTCGATTGGTAGGAGGTTCCAAAGGGCTGGGGCGGACACGGAGAAGGCCCTCCTCCTAGTGCTAGAGAGGTGTGCCTCTCTAGCTGATGGGACAACAAGAGAGCCCCTCCGGTCCGCCCTGGTGGGGCGGACAGATGTTCTCAGGGTGACGCGGTCTCTTAGGTATCCTGGCCCACTACCATATAGGGCTTTAAAGGTAATAACCAGCACCTTGAATTGCACCCGGAGACATACTGGCAACCAATGCAACTCCCGAAGCAGCGGCGTGGCATGAGCATAATGCCCGCGCCCCGTCACTACTCGGGCCGCCGCGTTTTGGACCAGCTGGAGTCTCCGAATGGTCACCAAGGGCAGCCCCATGTAGAGCGCGTTACAGTAATCAAGCCTGGAGGTGACCAAAGCATGTGTGACCATGAGCAAGGCGTCCCGGTCTAGGAGCGGGCGCAACTGGCGTATTACACGAAGTTGTGCAAAAGCCCTCCTAGCCACGACTGCCACCTGTTCTTCGAACAGTAGTCGTGAGTCCAGGAGGACCCCCAGATTACGCACCGGGTCTGTTTGGGGCAAAACTGCCCCATCCAGAACCAAAGCTGGCAACTCCCGTGATAACACAGGGCCCCTCACCCACAGCCATTCAGTCTTGCCGGGATTCAGTTGTAGCCCGTTTGCCCCCATCCAGACCCTAACAGCCTCCAGACACCTGGAGAGGACTTCCACTGCACCGCCTGGGTCCCCACGGGCCGAGATGTACAGCTGGGTATCATCAGCATATTGATGATACCTTACCCCGTGGGAACGGATGATCTCACCCAGTGGCCTCATATAGATGTTAAATAGGAGAGGAGAGAGCACCGAGCCCTGGGGCACCCCATATTGTAGGGGCCTGGGGCTGGACTCCTCCTTCTCCAACCACACCGACTGGGTTCTGCCCCTCAGGAATGAGGAAAACCAGGACAACACAGTGCCCTGGATTCCCAACCCTTGGAGCCTTCCCAGAAGGATGCGGTGATCGATGGTATCAAAGGCCGCTGAAAGATCGAGAAGAGCAAGGACAGACGGATCCCCTCCATCCCGCTCTCTCCAGAGATCATCCACCAGTGCGACTAGTGCAGTTTCAGTCCCATGTCCGGGCCTGAATCTTGACTGAAAAGGGTCCAGATAATCCGCTTCATCCAGGGCATCCTGTAGCTGCCGCACCACTGCCTTTTCCAAAACCTTACCCAAAAAGGGTAGGTTGGACACTGGACGATAGTTAGTAATTTCCATGGGGTCGAGGGATGGTTTTTTTAGGAGGGGACGCACAATGGCGTGTTTAAGAGATGTTGGAAAAAGCCCTTCCTTTAACGATGAGTTAATTATTGCCTCGACCCACCCAGCTGTCACGGTCTTAGAGGCTTTTATCAGCCAGCCAGGACATGGGTCCAGTGCACAGGTCGTGGCGCGGACAGATCCAAGAAGCCTGTCCACTTCCTCAGGGCCAACTGGATTGCCCACCATGCCATATCCACAGAGGAAATAGTAAAAAAAAATGAACCCCCCCCCCCCACACACACACACACTGAATACAACCATATCTGGACACTATGAAACTGCCTATGATGAAATTGATGGTAGACAATGGAGTGCTAACATCATCCCCAGTCTCTGTCTTCCCACCTCCATTTGGAAATTAGTAGGACCTCCACAGCTTGAGGAAAAGGTATGCAAAGGAAGTTGTAAACTAATTCAACTGAACATATTTCAAACTTTCCTTTGACCAAGTTCACTGAATGTACTAACAGGCTCTTTCACTGACCTTTCCATTTGTATTTATCAGCACAGCCTTAGCAATTGACCTATCCTCCCCCCCCCCGGTCAAAAAAATCCACCCTTTCTTTCACCATGTTCTTATTTTCAGGGTGTTTTCCCCCCATTCAATCATGAAATTTTTCAAGAACCAATAAGACAAGAAGTTTAATAGGACCTTCAATAGTAGGTCAGACCTTCTTTTGTAGTGCATAGAAATCTTTGGGCCAGAAGCATGAAAATCATCCCAGCTTTATCGTTGATAAAGGCTGCTAGATTATGTTATCCCTCCAAGTAACATTATTTTTCAACATTATCTACAGGAAACTCAAATCTACATTATTTTTCTCCTATTGGAAATTGGTGCAACTGACATGATATGAGTGCAACAAGAATAGAGTGACTATGACCTCAATAGATTCCAGATTTAGACATACTAATATGTTGAGCAGGAATTTATCAAGCCCATACAGGCCACTAACACACACATATCTGTGGGGGCTAGGTTCTGAGCCCTAGCATGGATACCTGAAAACATGATTAACAGTGAATCCTGTATTTTAAATTGAAGACAGTGGCTTCTAGTGGCCAGCTCTGGTAATTTGCTATAGAAATGCATACAGTGGAACCTCGCTTAACAAACAGTTTGGTTAACACAAAAATCACATAGCAAAAGGAAAATCCATAGAAAATAGTGATTCAGTTAACAATATTTTTCAGAACAGATTAATTAGTTTTCAATGCATTCCTATGGGAAACCGCATTTCGGTTATCAAATTTCAGTTTTCAATGCATTCCTATGGGCAATTGCATTCAATGCATTCCAATGCATCCAATGCGCTTTACTTTTTTTTTCCCGTAGTACAGAAGGTCCTATAGAATGCATTAAATTTGTTAAGTGAAGTTCCACTGTATATATTATGTATTTCAGGATTTTTATTGAATATTTTTAGACCCACAGATAACTGAAAACATAGGTATTGAACCTGAGGATATGTGTCTGTACTTTTGCATTAACCTTCTTATGGTGCTATGTTGAAGAACTGTTCTAGGAATGTTAAGTGAGTCCTTTATGATACAGGAGATTTATGACACAACAACATGGTGCTCCTGTTGGTCTAGAAAATTCCTTATAAATAGAAGAAATTACTCTGCTAATGAGGACTTGGAATGTTGTAATCAAAGTGGCTGTTATTTTCACTAACTATGTTATTTTCCTGCTTTTATTTGAAATGTAGAGTCAGTAATCAAGGCTAAGATAACATTGATATCCATCTAGGAAAAGGCAATATGAACATTTTTATTCTTTTTAGCCTTGTCATTTGTACTGTTCTTGGGAGTGTCAAACCTTGCTATTCGGATGTCTTTCTAGATTCCTAAGAAAGCATGAATTGGAGTACTGTATTTATTTTTATATATTTATCAATAAATGGCATCAAAGTTCCATATCTGGCTATAGTAAAGTTTTGTACTTCTTCTTTGAAAGATTATAAGCCAGAGGGTACAGATCTAGATAGATGACAGCAGTAAATATTCATATCTATGTCTAGGAAGTACCATGAATGAGCAATTTTGAAATTTTAGTTTTATTATCCAGATGGTGCCTCATAAACAGTTTTAAAATTATTTTAAAGCTACATTTGACTTAGAGTTTCCAGTTCTGTCAGAAGAGCAGTAGAGTGATTCTTCTGACAAAAAGGGTTATAGGCTTCTGAGAGGGTGGGGGGAGACATGTCTAAAAGGACAGGTTTCATTCATAGTCAAAGCTGAAGTTTCGTGGATTATAGCAAAACTATATTCCATCAGCAAGCCTGGAGAAATGGAGTTGGGATTTCCAAAAATAATCATGTACATCTTGTGACACAGTGCATTAAGCACAGTTCACCAGCAACTATGTATTGAGCCCTGTCCACACAGCTTGCTAAAAATTTATTGAGCTGTTGAAGTATCACGATAGCAAAACTTGAACTGATTGGTCAAATGGTTTGCAAGACTGGTTCCTGTTCACTTCCAACATAAAATGGCACCTGCATGTATCCTGGACAGTGATAATTCTTAGACAATCAGCTGTCACTGGGAAAGTACCAGGACCACATTTAATAAGGTGTGTGTGAGAGGGGGGGAAAGATATATTAATGTATATGTTTTGTAGAGGCTGAGTATCAAAAGGAAATAATATAATTGCTCTGGATCATTCACAGGATCCTTAGTGGAATATCCTGGTAAAGCAGAAGATAGCGTTGGCTAAGTCATTGCAACTAAAATGGTTCCCCCTTCTTTGCCATAGAAATGTTAATTTGAGGTGAGAAAACTGTGGCTCTCCTTCTGCTGGTTCACTCTCAGCATTATCAGTGTTTTCTTTTTATTTCGAGAAGGTAAAAGGGCAAATATATAAGGATACTGATCAAGATGTTTGTTAATCATTTGCTGCATTTGTCTCAGGAACAGAATGTAATTTTTACAGATTTATTTACATTTGGACTGGATTTTCTGTGGCATCTCAAATTCTTCTTCCATTATTGTAATTGTATCATCAACACCAGTGATGATTATCCATAAATATAATTTTCCTCAACTGATATAAGAAGCTAGCATCTATTAATCCTTTAGTATTTTTTCTTTAAAATATTACTTTGATTATAATGCAGTTTAGATATGTTTTAGTGTCACAAATAGTATGTTTACTGGTCAAAACAGGGGCTGCAGTGGCTCAGTGTTTAAGAAGCTCACCTTGTTAGCTAGAAGGATGGCAAGTTGGCAGTCCGAGACCTGGGTATTGTATGATGGATTGAGCACCAGTCTCTGTCCCAGCTATTGGGGACATGAAAGGAGCCTCATTTGGGTGTTGTCTGAGCAGAGTTTCTTCTGCAAAAAACTTTTCAACCCAGAATAATTTCCGACACAAAATTATTATTACTGCTCAAAACAATAACCATTTTTACATGTTGATTCTTTCAGTAGATTAAAAATCCTAAAGATAAGTTTACATGATCAAATTCTGACTTTGTCCTTCTGAAACAATGAAAAAAAGGAACTAGGAATTGCAATAGAACAACAAGAAAATGCCAACTATTTTACAGTAATAGAGAAAGGTTTGTGAACTTTCCTGTAACAAGCTAAACATGCAAAGAAACTCTAAATGAAGCCCCAAAACAAGATTCACAAATGATTATTCATCTTTGTTTTTGCATTCATTAAGAATTTCCATTTCCCCAACAATTCCCTGCTCCAGAGAGTTTTACAGTGGTTTTGTCCATAAAGAGTAGCTTATCTCTATAGTGTGAAATGAATTTCATGTAAAACCATTGGTAAAGAGTGGTAAATTTAGACTTTGTACTTTGGATTGGTGTCTCCAGTAAACAGTTAATGCAGAATAGTAATAGACACATCTGTGGCCTGCATCCTGTAGGGCAGGGATTCACAACCTATGGCCTGGCCCCCGATGCCATTTTATCTGGCTCACGGTGATGACCCTGGAATCGGAAGTGGCCACATTTATGACAGACGTAAATGTGCCCACGCAAACATGCCCACACATATGCAAATGCGTCCACCATGGTTTACTGCAGTGTATGCGGCAGGAGGAAAGCATGTGCCCGGCCTGCTCATCTGTCAGAGGGGGAGTTGTCTGGCCCGTGGCATGGCAAGGTTGCTGTAGGGTAACAAGAATGTGCAGTGCAGCTCTCCCCGCAACTATCTTCCAATTTCTGAAGGGAAAATGTTATTGTGCTCAATAAAAAAACAAATATAGAGAGACATGTGAGGAAGGCTTCCAGGTGTTTGTGGTTTTATTTTTCTTTCAAATATTCCCAGCAGACATGATAAGGTTATAGCTGGGGTTACACTTAACATTCCCTTGTCCACTTTCTTCCATGGACATCATTAGTAGGTAAAGGTCTCCCTTGCTTGAAAGCCAGTCTTGTCTGCCCCTAGTAGGCTGTACTCATCTCCATTTACAGTCAAAGAGCCAACACTGTCTGTGTCTGCAGATGTTTCCATGGTCAAGTGGCAGGCATGACTAGACAATAAAGCACACAGAATGTTGTTACTTTCCTGCTAAAGCAGGAATTCTCAAACTTCAGGGGCCAGATGGCCATTTTGCCCTTCTTCCACCACACGGCACTTCCTAATGTGGTAGAGGCAGTGGGGGGAGCACATGAAATGGTGCCATGGGCTGCATCCAGGAGCTTACTCCATCATGCAGCTCTTGTGTTTCAAACTATTGACCTGTTGACCTTCTGGTCATCAAGCTCAGCATCTTAACCACTAAGCCACCATGACCCTCTTATTTACTGAATGCCTAAACGGAACAGCTTTGCTTCTGTCAACAATTAATCCATTATGCACCTTTTCTGGTGAAGTCATTCTTTTTTTTTTAATGGCATAGCACACATTGCACAGAGCGAAGAAAGGAACAAGGGTGAGATTGATATTTGTGCACATCACCATAAAAGTCTTAAAACCTAGTCAGAGGAAGGAGGAACACCTGGGGAGGGCTGGTTGCTGATTCAGGAGATGATTGTCCCTTTGCCACAGTTGTCAATGTATGTGTTGGTCTTTTACATTTTATTGCACTGTTACCTTTTATTGTATTGCTATATTTTATTGCATTGTTATTTTTATTGCATTGTTGCATTTATTGTGTTGTTATATTTTATTGTACTGTAATGTTTGATACGTTGTGATTTTTGTGAGCCGCCCCTGAGTCGGCATATGCTGAGTGGGTGGCATACAAATCGAATAAATCAAATCAATTCCACTCCAGAGGAAATTTAGTAACACCTGTTAAAATAGGTGGGTAATGACTAATCTAAATCATGTGAATTTTATTGGAAATTCTGTACTCTTAGTTTTATCTCTATTGGGATGGTTCTGGAGAAACTAAGTGCAACAGGCCAGGATTGCTCCCAAGGATCATTTCTTTATGGTGCTGTGTCCCCCTTTCTAAAACAAAAAAAAAAAAAAACCAATAATTTTTCAGAGGAATCTTTTGAATGACCATTTTACCTTGAATCCTCCCAATATTTCTATTATCCACAGATGACTCTTTGCTTATACAAAATAGTGTTTGGATTCTGTTTATTTTTTTAAAAAAAGAAGAAGAAAAGAAATATTTTTTTCTGGAATAAAAAGCTATATTTTGTATGTGTGGGTGTAGGCAAGTATCCCTACACATCACGCCATTATACATTTTATTTGCAGGATACAAATTAACAGTAAGACTACGTTTAAAATTATTATGTTGGCATCACATATGAGAGAGCACCAGAAAGGCAGGTGAAACATCTTTTGTTGATTTTAATGACAGTTTTTTTTCACCCACTACCACAAAAGAACTGTGGGGTCAATCATGAGTTGCTTCTCTGTGCATCCTTGTTGAAACAAACAAAAGTCGCATGTGGACATATTGGGCAAATTATGTTACTCCCCAATGGTTTTGAACAAAAAAAGAGAGACACCTGTTAAGTTTTCCCCCTTGTATTAAAAAAACTTATTTAAAGCAAGAGTAACAAGTGAGACGGATACTCAATGGGCTAAATCCTGCAAACAGAGGTTTGCACAATAAGACCCCTTTAAAAGAAGGATGCAGGTATAAATTCTGACAGTACACTTTTTCAAATCACACATCGATCCCAACCCTCCCATCCAGAAAACAACTAAAAACTGACAATTTTAATAATGAGTGTGGGTTGGGGTTTTTTTTAATGTTGTGCATTGGATTCAAACAGCAAACTGTGTGCACTTCAACTGTTATCACAATGTGGTCAAGAGGTTTGTGTCTTTCATCATTTACACACATTTGTTCATTACAGTATATTATTCAGGCTAGTGAAAACCAGGGGTGTGGTATGGTGAGCAGGATTGGTAGTGCACCTAGGTTTTATACTAGTAGTTAACTTGAAAATATTTCTTTCTAAGATTTCCCCTTTTTCCTCGATAAAAATAGTTTTCACCAAACGTTGGTGGTGCACTCGCACTACCAGTCACTCTTGGCACCACACCCCTGACTTGAACGCTTGTTCTTGAGATTGTTGTTTTAAAAAGTATTACAAAAATTTTCCATACAAAAACTATTTTCATAGAAATTTTGCATTTCCACAAATAAACCCGAACATTTCCCCCTGTGTTTCAGGGGAAGGGGAAAAAACTGCTCAAGAATTTTGCTTATTTAAATACCATTGACTGTACTGAGAATTGCAGTCCAGTTGTTGTTTTTTGAAGTTCAACCCATTCCTTCCTTTCAAGTGACCCATCCTATTTCCACTATCAGCAAGAACACCACAGACTCCAGGGAGTTCATTCCAAACTGAGAACAAGAGTTTCCCAAACCCTTTCAGGTAAAAAACAACAACAACCCACACATGTCCTTTACGATAGATATGCTCTTTCCTTCAAAGTTTAACAATCAGGTAATTGCTCAGAGATAAGCAACCTAAGGTACATCATTGTTTTAACTGGGGAAACTCAACTATGTCATTTAAATATGGCACACCTCCTTTGGGTTCCTTCACAACAGAGTTTCAGTGCAGGTGAATTATATAAGCTTCTACCACCTGAAAGGGTTTTGTTTTTATTCCAGTCAGTAACAGACACAGTCAAAATGCAGATAACATTTCCTCTAGTCTCTCTTTTATGTTTGTGTAGGGGAAGGATTCCAATTTCATTGTTTTAACTTGGTAACTGAATAAGCTCATATTGTTCTGCAGATCTGCCAAGTCGACTTTGGCCAGCAAACAGAAAGTCTTGTATGCATGGGAACACATAGCACAGTCTCTTTTTCCTCTACTAGAATTTAGAGCTATTCTTTTCAAATACTCTTCTAGTAGTTAGTTTTCAAAGTTGTTCAATTGTTCTCCAGCCTCTGGCAATGGATGGGTTTCAGAAAGGAACCTGCCATTTCTCACCAAGGTGTCTTGTGTAACCTGCCATAAAACTCACATAGAACTTTCATTCATTAAGGAATGGTGGAACCCATGACAAACGGTGAAATGCCTACACCCACACCCCTCCCCTCCCCCTTATAAATGTGGTTGATCCGTGATGCTTGTGGTTTGAGTCTGGCCTTTGCAACTGCTTAGATCACAGAGTCTCTAGTTCATAGACACAGCGGCATGAGGTAACTCATTTTATTTTGCACAGGTTGCATATTTCCACAGGAAACATTCTCGCAAAAGTTGGCTTGGGAAAAAAAAGGAAAGAAAAAAAGACAACAGTTTGTGCTTGGGGTTGTTTGGTGTCCCAGCTCTATGCCATGGTTTCTTTACCTGGCAGCCTTCTGTCATTAAACGTGTGCATGTTGATAACCTCTTCTGTTTTCACAATAACAGGAGCCTGTGGCTTGTGTTTTAACCGACGTTGACACTTCAGAGACATCCTCAGCTCCTCCACCATGGCACTACAGAAGGACCTCTATAGGGGAAGTTTGAAAAATTAAAAAAGGGGAAATAAGGAAAGCATTATTATTAAAATCTGTGATTAGATTCACAGTCGAAGACTCACATAAAATTAACAGTTCAAGTCCTAACCAAGGACCTAAGAACTGATAAGGTAACATATAAATATATAAGTAATTCCTAGTAAAGTTGGGCTTTCCCCCATAAGGTTACAACATTCAAATCAAAACTATCCAAAATTTCCAAATACCTAGGAAGTATTTTGGGTATTTGTTCAAAGGGCGCTGATTACTATGGGAGTGACAAAATATTTCTTTTCCCATGAACACTCACTTCAGTTTGTAAACTATAGTATTTTGTGATTTCCCCCAGTTGATTTGTCCATTCTTTGGTACAGCAATGTGAATAAACCAGGCCTTTTTCTTTTCCGCAACAGGATACCAGGTGTGTTTTGAATCAGATGTTTGTTGTTGTTGTTGTTGTTGTTGTTGTTGTTGTTGTTGTTGTTGTTGTTGTTGTTGTTGTTGTTGTTGTTGTAAGTACAGTAGTAGTCATATTTGTATATCACAATCAAAATTTTCATAAGGCTTTTCAATACAATGCTAGTTTTTGTTGTGTTTACTTTTGTAGTAACAGCAGCTTGTCGTTAAAGCAAATAACCTGGTAGCACACTCCCTCATATCAGTTCTTCAAACAACGGATGAACAGTCATCTGATAATAGACTTCCTATTGTATCTTACAACTATGGCCTAAAAGGCCTTATTTTGCCTTTTCTGGATAACAATTCCTATAATTTTCCAAGAATCCTGGGAACTATCCCACAAGTCCAGATCTACAGACCTGTAAGTTTTGCCTCCTAGAGCATGGTTTTTAAAAGATGTTTACACTTTCTCTGTCCTACAGTGCTTCTTCAGAGTCATGATCTTGCTTTTCATTAGTAGTGACCAAGCACCTATAGAGGGTGCTTCTCAAAGAAATATGCCTTCCATGAAGCACCACAAAAGCTTTTTAAAAAACCCAATGAATAATGGAAATCAGAGAGGAATGATGCAGGTAAATAACAAAGGCTTAGAGGGGGAAAGCCTACAGAGGTGAAGGTCTGTATTTCTGAGCAGCAATTCTTCAAGATTTCAGAGAATTCTAAGAACTGCAATCTAAAACCCCAAAAGAACACTACATTGCTTTCTTCTCGTCCTCCTGCTACAGTCCTCTGTGATTCTGCAAGATTTCTCCAAAGAGATTCCCAGAGCACTGAAACATGTTTTATGCTGCATGTAAGAGCTATAGGAAGGGTGGCACACACTCTCTTTCTCTTATTGTATGCCACTCTGGACAGAATCCTCTCTTCCTTCTGTTAATGTGGAAAGCAATGGGCCTGAAAGAGAGAGAGTTACTATTCAAGGGTGTTTTCCACATGAGCCAGGGCCTGCTTTACCAGAGAGCAAAGCTCTTTCTCTTCACACTCCTCACCATTCACATCTAGGATGGTGATAGAAATGATGACTGATCAGTGCTCAGTCAATGTACTGACTTAGGATTCTGGGAATTGAAGTCCCCCTGTGGGGCATGGGCCTCACATTGGGAAACACTGTTCTAGACTGTTCCCCTCCAGAAATGGAAATTGCTAAGACTTGAATGAATGTTTACAGGTTTAAGGTGCAGGTGCTTTTTACCATCCAGAGCGCCCTATTTTTACTTGAAGCCTGGGCATCTAGTTATATCTACAGGTTGGATAATAGTTATTATATATAACAGTTAACAGATTACCATGTCTAAGAACTGCATCAGAACTCACTATCTATATCATCTAGAACTGCTGGAGTCACTATTAGCACAAGTCTCATCAACTTCCAAATGTCTGCTGTCCTTCAGTGAAAATTTCTAAGAAAATGTACTAAATATGCACCTAATAATTAAACTGATATCTTGGAAATATTTCATTTTCTAAGACAGATTTCATGATGCTCATTTCATGCTCCCATATGCCATGAAACATTCATATTTGAACTCAATTTTACCTTCATAGTGAGCAAGTGAATGCTTTTTTGACAAATGCCTTCACTTTTTAGAAATATT
The DNA here is from genome assembly GCA_030440675.1 of Furcifer pardalis. Lineage (NCBI taxonomy): Eukaryota > Metazoa > Chordata > Lepidosauria > Squamata > Chamaeleonidae > Furcifer > Furcifer pardalis. Next base: position 74,643,616 of record CP126890.1, on the reverse strand, counting down.
TATAGCTTGTACACATATTTACAGTAATACCTCATATAACATTAGTATCGAATAACACTAAAATCGCATAACATTAAGGAATCTGGGGGGAAGAATTGCATCAGATAACATTAAGATCCTATGGGATGCTTCAGATAACAACCGCTAAAGCCTGTGTGGTTACAATGTTTCTCTATGGATCCCATAGGATTTTAACATGCATCAGATAACACTAAAAATCATATAACACCAAGACTTGTGGAACCAGGTTTTAGTGTTATATGAGGTTTTACTGTATTTATTTTTAAATTGAACTTAATTAGCAAAACCTACTCAGCATCAAATATGCATTAACATTTAAGAGTTAAAATCAAAATAAAGAAGCCATATCTGAGAAAAGGCAAATGATTTTAAAGCAGAACAGAATTTTGGTATAGTTTCATGTGGTTTAAAATACTAAACAATTTGCTTTTTATAAAAATGAGTAGCATCTCAGAATTAAACAAATTGATAGATATCTGTCAAATTCACAACAAACACTGATTGTCAGAGAATGCATGTTGGAGAAAGAGAACAAAATTGTTAATCCCAAACACTGGTTCAAAGACAGATATATTACACTCCAGTAGTTTTTTTAATATAAGTGTGCCCCACCACAACTACAGTTTTGATCTTCCTGTGTCCAAACTGCTACCCTAAGGCACAAAGTATAAATATCTTATGGAATACAATTCCTTTCCACTTATAAGGCTATGGGTGAGGTGAAGAATTTGTGACTGAGCATTTACTCATCAGGGAACTAAAGCAAATTATGACTAATTCCCAAAAAGCAAAATGAAAAATATATGTGTTAAGAATCATGCATTACACACTAATACTCTTCATGTGCATAAAATGCAGAACATTTGTGAAGTACACGTAAAACAGGAAAAAGGAAGTGTCTGAGGTTGTCCTAATCTCAAGGAGCAATCGCACATTATATTCAACACTGGTATCTCTATGTACATGTGTAGACTGAAGTGCCTCTGCAGATTTTTGTATTGAACATTTGAAGATCTTCCTTGTAAGCAATTCAGGTAAGCACATGCACAAGCATCTCTACAGATATTCTCATGGAATAGAACATGGTATCTAGGCATGAAGGACAGCTTCCTCACATACCTACTACCTATTTAGCCCTTCCTGCTTTCAGGCAGAATGACTAACTAAGGCTACATTATGTGAGTATATAGATCAGCAATCTGGAGAGAATAGTTGTCTTGATTGTCATGTGTGATTAATGGAATGAATTATAGATCAAGTGTTTGTGTCCACATCTATGAAGATCATTCATGTGTTAAAGGAGATTACTGAACCATTCACCAGTTTCTTATTATCCATTCAGTCTCATTGGCCAAAAAAACCAATTTGCAATATAGTGGACCAGTCAAGTATGTCATGCAATGTAGGAGAATTGGGGGGGGGGGGGATCTGTAAGAAGTCTTGTCCACATCACCAGATTGTAGGAATGGTGTGAATACTTGGATGGAGATCTCCACTAGTGAACAACTTAATAAAATTTATATGAAATCAAGGAAGTATAGGCTGGATATGCCTGAACTGGTGCATCATCAGTTCCTCACAAATCCCTTTCAATACACACTAAGTCATGGGTCTGTCAAAATTGTTAGGTGCTCTCCAATGCATTAAAGGTCTGAAATTTAGTAAACAAATTGCTTCAAGCAACCAAACTGTGAAAAAACAGTTTTAAAACTCTAATTAAATGGGATATTTGCACATCATTTTCAAATTGGATGACTCTAAAGTATAACCTGAAAAGATGCTTTTGAGCCATTCAGAAAGCTAAAATGTGTCATGCACACCATGTTTCCTCAAAAAGTTCTGAAACTGACATGTTTGTGTATTTCTGATTTTTTTTTTTTTTGAAAACTCAAATAGCTTCAGTACTTCCAACCCACTGCAGAAACTGAAATATTCCCTGAGCACACACAACTCAGCAAAATACAAAAACGACTAGAAGAGCCTGGAAATGAAATATTTTTGTGTGTAACCATCAAATTCTTGGTATCCAGTTTAACTCATGTTCAAGTAGCACTCTAAGTACAAAGCACATGGGTGATAACTTTAGACCTGGGTGTGCCATTGCCTCTTTAGGTTTTATTTTGGAACAAGGATATCTGAGTACCGATCATACGCTTAAAGCTACTGTACATTCATAAAACCAAAACCTTAATTTACTAGTACATTTTAAAAGTTATAGATTATTAAATTTATGATTAGAGATACAGTACAGTATATGATTTGCTATTTGATACAGGGCAGCTCACAATAGTAAAACATCAAAATATACAGCACCTAAAAGTAGCCTTTGTTGTTCATTTCAACTCTTTTTTCTAAGTGCAAAGTTAACTATTGCTACTGAATGCTAGTATACTAATCCATGTGTTGTGGATGGTAGCCATGCAGTTTCTTGAGTATGCACAACTCTACAAAAGGCCTACTTTCCCCATCCTTCTCCCATTTTCTATGATATTATGGAAGATTCTCTGTACAAGAGAACATGTACTAAAGTATCCCACTAGTACACAGGAGTTCTGTGTAGCTGTGCACTATGAACAGATTTTGTACTGAAGTCCTCAAACCACACAGATGTAGAGATCCAAGCTAGATCAATTTGGAAAAGAAATGAACTGTAGAAATGAGACTATTTGTATGATTAAATATATAGTAAGCAGTAATATCAGAAACTGAAGAAACAAATCTCTCATCTGACCTATCTTTCATTTATTCATTCATTCATTCCCCTCCTCAACACCTCAAATTTCATTTATTAAGAAGCACTGGGAATATTTTCAGAGACAGCAAACACAAGATGAATTTTGGAATAAAACATAGCAATTTCAATTGCACTTTCAAACTTTATCATGATTAGGATAACTCTTAAAGGGTGTCAAGTAGTATACCAGAAATCATGGTCCATCTGCTTTGTGAGCAAATATAGTGATGTCTTCCTTTTTAATAGCTGAAATGCTCTCCTGCTCTTCATTCACTTATTTGTACCAGTACAGTATCTGGTTGCATACAAAAATACAAACCTTTATTGAATTTTGGTATGGTTGTATATCAGAAATGAGGCCTATTGAGTGTTTCTGTAAGGTAAATGTTGCCTAGCTAAGAATCATTTAATTGCTAATCAGATAGCAGATAGCTTTTAAATTATCTGATCATGTTCTTCAAGGTTCTTCAAAATTGTTACAGTAAAATGAAGCATTAGTAGTTCATCACTAATCAGTGGGAAAGAGCTTACACTAAAGCTTTAATGAGCATTACCAATGCATGTCCTTGGCCTAGCCGTTCCACTACTCAGTTCCCTATGGAGGTATTTTTCAAGAAAACAAATCAGTTTGTTTCCCTTCTATCTGCCTTTCTGTACAACATATTTAAGAGCAACATCAGTTAACACAAATGTGTTTTTCACAGACACTTATTTAAGAACCAAGGTCAATCCCATGATCCATCTGCCTCAGCATTGTCTATAATGATTGGCGACTTTCATTCTTTTTACCTTTCTAAATATCATCATAACAATCTTATCATACTATCTGTATTTATGATGTTACAACAGGCAGGGCATTTGGTTTGAGGGGGACAGGGAGAAGCTATATTGCCCCTGATGAGGTCCTTCTAGGGAAATTAAGACAATGGCAGCTGATGATTCTCTGCTAAATACACATCTAAGAAGGAAGACATACTCCAGTCATATTGTGGTGTTGTACCAGGAGCTCATAACATAACATACTCTTGCATCAAACTACCACAAAACACACACAAGCTAAATAGACCTCAAGAGATCCATTCAGTTCATATGAATCACATCAGACACTTAGTATACAACATTTTATTTCTTCAAATGAGGAGACGGTGCCTAGGTATCAGTATTTTTCTTACATTTCATAGTTTCCTATCTGAGTACCACCACCTGCGGAGCACCACCACTCATTCCCTATTGCTCTTCTCATTAACCTTACCTAGGCAATGGTAGGTATGGGTGACAACACTTACCAGATATGCATGAAGCAAAATGACTGTGACTTTAATTAACCCAGTGTGCTTAAACTCACCACAGACTCTGGGACCAGAGGTTTTGAGATTAAATAAAACCCTTGCTCAGGCATTTCTAGAGAAGAGGTGATTGCAGAAGCCTGTCACTATTGCTAAGGATTTTAAGCATGTCTAGGCCTTTGCTTATCATGATCTTGTACAGAGACAGTACCTGTGGCCATGTAGTGTTTTCTACTTGTTTTCTACTAACACGTGGATAGGTGTAAAGATGGTGGCTATCCTGTAGTACTTCTTTCACAGCATCTATAGTGATTCCCTTTTTTATTTCATGGCTACAATCACCATCTGCAGTGAGCTTTGATCCCAAGAAAGTAAAATCTGTCACTGCTTCTACTTCTTCCCCATCTATTTTCCAGGGACTGATAGGGCCTGTTGCCATTATTTTGGTTTTCTTGATATTGAGTCTCAAGCCAGCTTTTGCACTTTCTTCTTTCAACCTAATCAGGAGCCTTTTAAAGTCCTCCTCACTTTTTGCCATTAGGGTGGTATCATCTGCAAGCGATGAGAAACCTGGGGAACATAGTGAAAAGTAGAGACATCACATTGCAAACAAAAATTCGTATAGTCAAAACAATGGTATTTCCGGTGGCAATGTATGGTTGTGAGAGCTGGGCCATTAGGAAAGCTGAGCACAGAAGTATATATGCCTTTGAGATGTGGTGTTGGAGGGGAGTTTTGAGAGTCCCCTGGATAGCGAGGAGAACAAATAGGTCAATCTTAGAAGAAATCAACCCTGGCTGCTCCTTAGAAGGTCAAATAGTAAAGATGAAGCTAAAGTACTTTGGACATCAAATGAGAAGAGAGGATTCGCTTGAGAAAGCCTTGATGCTGGGAAGGGTGGAGGGCAAAAGAAGAAGGGGGCGGCCCAGAATGAGATGGCTATATGGTATTGTAGACACAATGGGCACAAAGCTGAGCGAGTTTATTTATTTATTTATTTATTTATTTATTTATTATTTCAATTTATATGCCACCCTACTCGGTGCAACCGACTCAGGGCAGCTACAAAACCCACACATATAACATGTCATAAACATCAACGGTATAATCAACAATATGTTATGCAATAACATATTGTTGAGGAGGATGGTGGAGGACAGAAGTGCCTAGCGGACAGTGGTCCATGGGGTTGCAAAGGGTCGTAATTGACTGTGTGACTAAACAACAAAATAGTGATTCCCAAGTGCCATGTCTATCTGATTCTCTATCTAACTTAATGCTGTACATGGGTCCCCCAACTGAGTTCAGAGACCATTATAGGCCAATACAGAATAGATCCAAATTTAATTCAGAGTGTTTTGTACACTGTCCAGTTTAATGTGCCCTAATGCTGAATCAGTTTGAAACTGGGAACATTACTCTTCCCTTAATTTGCATTGGAAAACCAAATTACTCTAGCCTTCCTTATTATTGTTGTTCTAATATACATAGACTCTAGGGACTTTATATGCACATATACAGAAGAATAAACTACATTTCAGAGAGAAAACGTAAAGGTTTGCATTTTAGGCACCTTCAAAGTTTGCTTTTTAAAAATTAGGCCAAAGCAATTTTTATTCCATCCAATTTCATCTGCAGCTCAGATCCAAACTGTTTTGTAAACTTAGTTCACTTGTTTCCAGAACTGATTCTGACCATTCTGTTTCAATCTGGATGCCATATAATTAAGTTTTAATGAGCCAGTAATTTGGGTTTGGGGCAAGCCAGTGTACAACTCTGATGTATATGTATGTAATAACAGCATCAAAGCAAAAGCAAAGCAATCACACTTCTATACCTCCCCATAGTGCTCAGTGTACTCTCAGGGCGGTTCACAAGTTAATTAGCATTTTGCCCCAACATGCTAGGTCCTCATTTTACTGACCTCAGAAGGATGGAAGGCTGAGTCAACCTTGAGCTATGGTAAGGATTAAACTCACAACCTTTTGGTTGCAGTACAGCTGTTTAACTACTGCACCACCAGGACTCCTAGCATCATTCCAGGTTGTCTCTCTGTAAGCCCCATCATACCAGGTCTAGATGCCAAGTTTCCAATAGCATTATAGAAACTAAGAAACAGAGAATGAAGCATGTGCTATGAATAATGAAGGCTGCAAAATCTGAAAAAGTTCTTTGTGGCTATTATTTTGGGCAGGATATAAAACACCTCAAATTAATCTGCCTGGTACTGTTCCTTTCCCCTTGATACAAATGGCTCCACAGTCCCTGGTTTCATGCTCAGCTTCCTGTTGCACACAGATATATGGTACTGATGATGCTCCTGATTCCATACATAAGCAAGACAGCACAGAACAAGCCTTGTGGAGCACATTAATCTGTCAGGTACTCTTTAAAGATTGCTGCCTCAGCATTAAAGGAGGTTCACGCATGGGTGTGTCTTCCACTGAAATGAATGGAGAAGTGACTGCATGCACAACCATTGTGCATCTATCACAGCTCTTTCACATTATAAGCTTGTGATAGCCATAGTTTGAAAACAACAACAACAACAAATGTTAGCATATGGCCAGGAGGGCTTTTGCACAACTTCGTATCATTCACCAATTATACCCACTCCTGGACCGGGACTCCTTGCTAGCAGTCACTCATGCACTGGTCACCTCCAGACTAGAATATTGTAATGCACTCTACATGGGGCTGCCCTTGATGACCATCCGGAGGCTACAACTGGTGCAAAATGTGGCTGCCTGCATGGTGATGGGATGTGGGTGTTATGACCATGCCTCACGCCTACTGTGGGAGCTGAACTGGCTGCTGGTGTACCTCCAGGTGCAATTCAAGGTGCTGGTAATTACCTTTAAAGCCCTTCACAGTAGTGGACCTGCATACTTAAGAGACCACATTACTCCAAGATCACCTGCCTGTCCTTACCAGAGCCGACCGGAGAGGTTCCCTAGTAGTTCCATCTGCCAGAGAGGCTCATCTCTCTGGCACTCTTGCCAACTGAGCTGCATCTCCAGCCTTTAGAGAGGGCCTAAAAACCTGGTTAGTGCAGTGGGTGTGGGATCCTGCCAGTGTGGTAGCCCCCCCCCCCAGCCGCTGGCTTATATAAGGCTGTTTGGCTTTTAATTTTATAGGGAGGGTGTTTTAAATTGGTTTTAATAGTATTTAAAGTTTTAAGTGTTTGATTTTGTATGATAGTGATGTTTTATACTTTGAACCTTTTGATATAAACTGTGAGCCGCCCAGAGTTTATTTATTTATTTATTTATTGTTCACATTTGGTTCGGTGAGGGAGTTGGCAATATAAATACAGTAAATATATAAATAAATAAATATGGCTATGTGTGAATCAAGAGACTTTGGTGGCTCAGGTGGTTAAGATGCTGAATGTGATGACTGGAAAGTCGTCAGTCGAGACCTGAGTACTGCATGATGGAATGAGGTTCTGTCTCTGTCCCAGCTCCTGCCAACCTAACAGTTCGAAAGCAAGATAAATAGGTACCACTTTGGTGGGAAGGTGAACAGTGTTCTGTGCGCTCCGGTGTCTAGTCATGCCTGCCACATGTCCACAGAAATGTTTGCAGACACAGACAGCGCTGGATCTTTGGCTGTAGACAGAGATGAGCACTGAAACCTAGAGTCGGATATGACTGGCTTTCGACCAAGGGCAACCTTTACCTATGTGTGAATCACCAACAATACTGTGTATAACTTTCTTTGTGGTATATATTCCAGTAGAAGAATAAAGGAATTTCTATTCACATTTCCCTGCTTTATCATTATTATAAATAGCCCAAAATAATTTATACTATTAAAATGAATGTCTAGCAATGACAAATATTAATAATATACAGTCAGAATATTCTTGAACTAAAACAGCAAAAGAGCCACACAAACTCAAAATAATGGAACTGCCATATTTTCCTATTATAAGATATTACATGAAAGAAAATGAGGAGACAAACAAGGAATATCTACATCTCAATTTATTTTTCACTCCTCTTCAAAATTCTGACTTGTTATTATTTCTTCCCTTAGATTTACTTAGATGAACATGTTTTGATTGTTTTCTCTCTTAAACATCTGTGTTAGCTTTACTTTGATGGAGTTAATGCAAAACTGTCAAAAATCTAGTATGAATCTACAGGATTTTCTCAGAAGTTCATTGCCTCCAGTCTTGCATGTCAGACATTATTTGAAGTCTTGTTAAATTTTCTTAACACATTAATGGCAGTAATCCTGCAGCTTATATCTGATGCTATGGGTCAGTGTTCTAACATCTAATAGGAAATGCCCATCAATGTGCTTTTCGCCCCCAATCTTTATTTTTCTTTTAGTTAACTAAGAATAGATATGCAGTTCTGTCTTTACCCTCCTTCCTAATCAGCTACTACTTCCATATACTATTTCCTGAAGGATATGTAGTGTCAGAATCTCTTTGCATAGATATTTAAACACAAAGGTGAAATGTCAGCCTTAAGGAAATATTTAATTAGAAGTTTTATAAATGAAGATGAACAATGCATTGGAAGAACTAGGAAGAGAGGTGGCAAGATACACTTTGCTTTAACTGGGACTTTAGAAATGTGGTAATCAGCTGCATTCATGATTTAGGAAGGAATCAGCTGATCCATAGCTTCATAGCAATAACTAACATTTAGAAGACAGACAGCATTCTACATGTCTATGAATAATGATGTACAGTATTTTAAAGAATTTGCTACCATAAATCTCAAAAGAAAGACAATATTTTCTATTTGAGCACTATTGTAACAAATCAATCACATCCATCTTGAGCAATTATGCAGCTTGGGGTACTAAGAAAAGACACTAAAGTTTGACTGCACACTATAAACAGTAGCAACAAGGTGAATGCTCTCTGATTCCCCAAACTGTACTTCTAAGTAAATATTTTAAAATGAAAGTTTTGTCACAGCAGTGCCAAGATTTCCAAGCCTACAGATGTTAGACAACCTGGTGCATCTGTAGAGATGCTTACCAAGAAGACACAGAGGGGGGATTTATTCCTGAGCAATTCAGAATTATTTTTACTCGTCCTTCTAGTGTTTTATGGGTTATTTTTGTTTAAAAACTTTAAGACAAATACTCTCTGTCTATTATATTGTGACAGAGGGCCCTTGATGCTACAGCTTACCAATCTTTTTCTTTTCTGGGGAAAATAAAGAACCCGTGTATCAGAATGTGGAGATTTTTGTCCAATGTCAAGAAAGCTATTTTCATTAACTTTCAAGTCAACTCATTTCCACTTTTTTTTTTCATTAACAGTGTTGGTGTCAGGTGTTCTGGAGATGTCTGAAGTCTTCTGATGACATCATGTTTATCCTGGTTCATAAGGTCCTCTTATTGACCAATGAACAAAGGTTTGGATGGTAACTTTCAACTGATGACCTTTGAGTTTTGCTGACTCACCTGTAGATCTAGGTTGGGGTTGGTGGGACTGCACGTGTGTGGTTCCATTCTTCCCTCTCAGAGAGATCTCAGAGGATGGTTTTGGGAAATTGCTCATCTGCCCCGTGGGCTCTCTTTCAAGCGGGAATCCACAAGGTTTCATTCTGTCATCCCTCCTTTCAACATGTATATGAGGCCACTGGAGGAAGATAATGAAACAGTTTGGGCTGTGGTGCATCATCAGGGGGAAGACACACAGCCCATATATCTTCTATCTTTTTTGTCAAATCACAGCAGTGAAGACCCTAATAATTCCGGGGTTGCACATCAAGTTCAGCCCAGAAAAAATGGAGATGAGAGTGAACAAGTAAAAGACAGCATGCTGTTTATAGAAGCTATCTTGTTTGGGGTAAGTATTAATTAAATCTTTTTTATAGTGACATTTTCTTTCCAGAGGTTCTCGCATAGGCTTGAGTGTTCCTAGATCTTGTGGTCGCTTTAATGACTTATAGATATACATTTTTCAACATATGAGGTGACATCTTCCATTTTCCACAGGATAACAATTATGTTATTCAGAAAATATGGCAAGATGCATACACCTGTTGAGCAATAAATATTGGATACTATTCAGGCAATTTGTTGTCTTTTTCAAGCACTAACTCAGTGGTTTATTTATCTGGTTGCAGAGCCAGAGGTTGTGAGTTTGATTCTCCACTATGCCTTCTGGGGAAAGAGCCAGGCTTTGTAATCATGGCCAAGCTGCTCAGTACCAGGGCATTCCCAGAAGGAGGAAATAGTAAGCCACTTCTATGTATTCTCTATGGAATTGTGTTATTTTTGAGTAGGACATACCCCAGGCAATGGCCACCTAGTGCCAGCTAATCTTTCTCACACTAGATCAGGTGAAAGAAAGTGCAGAATAAACTCATCGAAAGGTGGCTTCATTTTACCAGTTTTACATCTGGCCTAGACACAGAAGAAGAAGAAGACGATGTATTCTCTACGTAGAAAGCCCTACATAAGTCAGAATCTACTTGACATAATACAATACAAAATAAAACTGTAAATAAGATTTCAAATCACTAGTTATGTCTCCATTTAAATCAAGTCTAAGAGAGGATGGGAGAAAGCCATGCATGTTACAGCAGAATGCTATTGTGCAGTGTTTTCTCCCCTGAGAAATCTTGTGGGAAATATGATGGGATTTCTTAGAAGTTTCCTGGACATTTTTTTAATTTGGCTGCAAAAGATTCCCCAGACACAGGATCTACTTAGAAAAAATATAAGAGATACCAAGCTGGCAGAATTCTTACAATGCCATCTAGCCATGTTCAGCTGCCCCCTTTTTCTTTTGCCCTCCACCTTTTCCAGCATCAAGGCTTTCTCAAGTAAATCCTCTCTTCTCATTTGGTGTCCAAAGCACTTTAGTTTCATCTTAACTATTTGACCTTCTAAGGAGCAGTCAGGGTTGATTTCTTCTAAGATAGAGTGGCACAAATGAATGCTTTGATTTTAATTCTTTTCATCCATTTTAACATTTTTCATCCATGCACTGGAGTGAGACAATGCAACATCCCCCCCCCTTTGTAATCGCAAGAAATCTAGTCATGTAAATAAGACAGGAGGCAACATCTTGCACAGCTAAGAAGAGGCAGAGAAACAATATGGCTTGACTTATCAAATTTTGGCAGAGGCTAATCATTTAGTACTGAGGGCTACAGTGAGAATAATACTCATTTTTGGCACATCTAAGGCTCTAGTTGTGTCACTGCGGTAGTTGAAAAATCCCCAGTGTTTCCACATTACCACTGGGAGGCTGAGAAACGGCTACTTGCCTAAAGCTATGCAATGGATTCACTCCTGAGCATTGAAGATTTGAACTGGAGATTTTCCCTGTTCTTGCTCTAAAATACAAATGATCATATCACTATGGCATAGTTTTAAAATGATTTTTAATGAAGTAACCAAAGAATAATATGATACAGTATTCTTATTTTTATTCAGCATTATTCCTTGAAATGAAAAACACTTGAGAGTCAGATATTTTCTCTTATGTCTCAGATTAAAATAATTTGGCAGCAACGCAGGCTGGAAACCCGCTGAAAACAAAGGTTGGCCTTCCTACAATTCTAGCAAAAGACTGCAGATTGCAAAGAACTTGCCTTGAAAGTGACAGAAACCATTTACATGTCCAACTTTCAGCAGCCTATATACTGATTTCATTCTAATCTTTTAATTCTTAGTCACATCCTGGATAATAGATTTTTGAAAAAGAGGGGAGATAAATTAAAAGACGCAAAATATGAACAAAACAAAAATATAAATAAAATCTCTTTCAGTCTGTATCTAAATATTCCAAATATACAGATAAGAAAATTAAGAACATAAATAGTCAATCTGAAACAGTGGACAAAATCCTATTAGCATAAAGTTATTTTCATGTAAACTAGACTTCCCATTGGAAATAATGAAACTAACAAAAACTTCCTATCCCTCTTAATCTCTGAGGCTCTTTATGGCTCCCTTTTGCCATGGGGAAATATCTTTGGAAGAGTTGAGACAGTGGAGGGAGCCTTTAATAGTCGAAAATCAGCATGAGAACATCATTGGCAGTGACATTGATTTTTTTACTATTACATACAGTACTACAGAACAACACTACTAATGTGAGCATGTTTTTATCTCCACTGCCTTGTTAAACACAAAAGATTACCAAACAGGACAAATGTAACTTAGGGTGCTTCTAAACGTATGGTGTTCCTGCCGCTCACAACTATGGATTTTTCTCAGTAAATAAAAAAGATGAAAGACTCAAAGGGAAAATACAAGAGGACTGTAAATTGAAACTGACTTTGGCTAGACTCTTTCTAAACCTTTGAGTGCCAGGTATTCCAAGACCATGATGAAAGGACAAGGCAGAAGTGCCCTTAGACTAGTCGTGGTCACACACATTTCCACAGAAGAAACTACATATTGTATGAGCACTTTTGATAAATTCAGCTTCTGAAATGGGAGAATCTTCAAAAGCTGTTCAACACCATAAACCACACTGCAATTTTAAATACCTAGCACCTTTAGGTAAAGGTCACCCGTGCTTAAAAGCCAGTTGTATCTGACTCTAAGGTACGGTGCTCATCTCCATTTATAGCAGAAGAGCCAGCACTGTTTGTGATGGCAGACATTTCCATGGACATGTGGCAGGCATGCCTCAACACTGGACTGCATGGAATGCTGTTTATCTTCCCGCCGAATCAATGTCTTGCTTTCGAACTGCTAGGTTGACAGGAGCTGGCATAGAGACAGGAGCTCACTCCATCGTGTAGTACTTGAGGATCAAACTCCGACCTTCTAGTCGTTGAGTTTAGCATCTTAACCACTTGGCCACTGCAGTACTCTTGTGGTTAATGGGGGGCATTTTATCATGTTTTGAGGGCCCATGTGAACCTCTGGTGTCACAGCACAACCCTGTTTTTAAAACTTTTAAAACAATTGTTTTAGCCCTGAAAGAGACAGGATTTTTTTTTTTTTTGAGGTTTAAAAACACACACAAAATTATGGAAGACAAAAATAATGGTGGGGAAATCATGAGAATAGCCCTCTAGGTCCAGGGATGGTTGTCTATAGGTCATAAAGATTTTGAGACCATCCACACTTGAGCTAGAGTGACTAGTCTAAAACCATCTTTTGACACTGCAACTTAGTAGAAATTTGAGGCCAAGTATCTGTTGGTCCTAGTCTACGCCTCTAACTATTAAATGTTCCTGCTTTTCTGTGTTATTATATATTTTATACACTGGGGAATTCTCCAGTTGTGCCACTTTGTGCCACTGTAATGCAAACTCAGTGCCAGAAACATTTAATTTACATTAATTAAAAGCTTCTTATCTCTCCCCCTCCCACACACAATTTAGGTTCCCAAGGTTCCCTAGGGAAAGCCTTTGGAAGTCTCAGAATGGTGGAAGAGGGAATTTAAAAGTCAAAAACTTATGTCCAGAGTGTTCCTGTCAGGGCAAGGGCCATAGCCAGGGAGTGGCCATGGGGGATCAGTGCCCCTCCAAGCTAACACCCCCCGGGCAAAGTTCTAATGGTGTGTGTGTATGTGTGTGTGTGTGTGTGTGTGTGTGTGAGAGAGAGAGAGAGAGAGAGAGAGAGAGAGAGTGTGTGAGAGAGAGAGAGAGAGAGAGAGTGTGTGTGTGTGTGTGTGTGTGTGTGTGTGTGTGTGAGAGAGAGAGAGAGAGAGAGAGAGATTGTTGACCCTCTTGAAAAAAATATTCACAAACACACACCAACCTAGAATCCTGGCAACAGCCCTGGTCAGGGGCCTTGCCAGGGGCAAAAGAGAGCCCACAAAAGTCTTGAAACTTAAAATGGGGGAAAACAGGAAGCTTTTAATTGGTGTAAATTGTACAGGTGCATGTGTTATATTGCCACCAAAAGAGGTTTATTAAACCATCATGGTGTGTTATTTTCTAAAACCTCACATCTCTGAGATTACACATGAATCTTCTGTATTATGCAGTTGTGATTTTTGCACCATAGTGGGGCTCTGCTTGTGCATGTCTGTATTCACAGGTCTGTGGTCTATACATAGACTTCAGTGGAATCTCTAAATGCAAGACCAACATTTGTTTGTTTGTTTGTTTGTTATATTGCCGCCCACTTGCCGAGGCCATGGTGTCTTTTCCCTCAGGCCATTGGTGTGGACCCAGAGGAGGGGGTGATGTTCTCAGTCACCTGCCAGGTCATGGCATCTTTTCCCTCAGGCCGTTGGTGTGGGCCCAGATTCTTAAGTGGGTTTACTGGCAGACAACAACATGCTGTGTGAATGTGGAGAGATACAGAATCAGTATCATTTGCTGGTATGCCTATTACTACTGGAGACATGTATTGATTAAAATTTAATTTTGGCTAACAACAAAACCAAGAACATGGCTTCATTTTGCCATGCCAAAGTTTGATCTGGACATGAAAGAAGGAGTGGATAAAAACTGGAATACATAACTTAGCCCCCCTTCCATTATTCACAGTCATAATGTCATATTTTAAGAAGGAAGGGAAGGGGTACACAAAAAGAGCCTCCTCAAAGATTGTGGTATTTTTGAACCACAATCACGAGTACCCCTGGCAACAACAAATTTGTGCCCGCTAATCTTTCTTGCATTAGGTTAGGACGGTGAAAGGAACTGCAGAATAAACTCAGCAGAAGGTGGCTTCATTTTGGCAGTTTCACATCTGGCCTAGACACAAAAGAAGAAGAGAAGAAAGGTGGGGGAGGGGGAAAATCAAAATATGGATTCTACATCTGAGCAAGAATCCCAATTTTCCAGGGTTCATTAACATGTGAAGCGTCAACACCAATCAGGAAACCCTCTTCTTCAGGTCCAGCATCATAATTGTGACGAAAGCAACAATGAGAGTTTGGGACTAGGGGACTGTTCTAATCATGTCCACAGCACTCAACTGAATAAAACCTGACTAGGGTTTGTATTGTTATATAAATATATTTCAAGCTCTACTCTTTTAAGTCACAGGAAAATAATGAGAGTACCCAAGGCATGAATGATATATCAGATAAGACTTTCTTAGGCCTCTGATTTCCATTTCTATGGAAACCCTGTGTAGCTTTCCCTCATGCTGCATTGTAAAACAATCTAGATGATACTATGGCTGGAGAAGGGGATCAACAAAGCCAGTGCCCATCTTCAGAACCAAACCCACAGTATAAAACTTTTGCTTCTTTATCTGTTTTTAAAACCCACAATTTTGTTCTGGCAAAATGATCATTTCTAATACAAGCACATATCTATGTCATCTACTTGGAAACACTTTATTAAGCAGTTATTTCCTAAGACAACCTTATGAATAAGAATACAGCCATTTGCATTTTATAATTGCTTCTGTTAGCAAACTACTCGCTCCTTGGTTGTAATATTATGCTGGCACTTAGAGGTCATTGACTAAGCAATTTCAGAAATCAAATCCACATCAACCAATTATCCATCTGTTCATAGCTGATGTAAATGTTTTGATATGACATGGGTTGCTTATGTCTATGATATACACATATAATTATATACACATCGTCATGGATACAATTGGCAAAATTCTTTTTGCATGTTTGGTGTAAACTGAACTGGTACTAGAAAGATTTATCGCTGTTAAACAACTCTGTTTGAATTATATAATGGAAAAAACCCTTCTGGGTTAATAATGCTATGATGCCATCATATCCTTTAACTGTGATCTACAGATTATTAAGTAAAATATCTCTTACAGGGACCCTTTCCCCACCCAAACAGTTGATTGGCAGTAGCACATACAGACAAGCCTGCTGTTTCATTCACTAGTACTAGTATCATACCCACAACTTTCTGTTTACCTCAGACTGGTGTTCAGTTTCTCTCTTGTACAGCTGCCACATTTATTTATTCTTTTTGGAGTAGAAACAGGGTTTGGTTTATATGAAACAGACAGAAGACCAAATGAAATTCAAACTCCCCAGTGTCAGACCCAGAATTTTAGCTAGAACATGCATCCTCAGCCTTCTGAAAATTGTAACTAAGGGAACAGAGAACGGTATAAGGGTTCAACTCTCTTCAGTTATTCTGTATTTCAAGCACAAACTTGTTTTGTTGACTATAGCTTAAGATTTCAGTATTCAGTAGTTTTGTTTTAAATTTTCAAAGTGTATGATGGCTTTAGATCTCAGTACCTGTTACAAACTTCCAACTGAAAATGACCCTGCCAAAACTTTTCAAACAAACAATTCAGAAGCCATGTCATCATGGGTTGGCAAAATCACACTGATCAAGGTAGGCTTCTCCCTTCTTCTTAAAAATTTATTAAAACAGACATTTCTTGCTATCTAAAGAATGTTGTCATCAAAATGTATATATCTAAACTGCTTCTATTGATGTTTGGCTGCTACCCTACTTCAATGTGTTTTTAAAAGCTTTTCTTTCTTCAAAAAAATCTGAGGCATACAGAATTCTTCTGAAGCATAGTTGTACTAAAATAATAACATATTGATTCAACTATCTTTGGTTCAAAGTTTTCTGGCATATTATCTGAACTTATTTTGTACATTCCCTGATTCTAAACATTTGCTCCAGCATATTTGCTTGTAATTTCCCACTAGTTTTTTTTAATATCACAATAAAGTCACATTCTGCAAAGGTGAAGCAGTTGGTAAAAGCAGACTATCCCATATCTTATGACCATACCAGAAAATTCTGAGATAGCCCAGCAACACAACAAAGCTGTGGAGAACTAAAACAGAAAGCTTACAATACACAACTCACAAACAGCACAAGTACCATATCAAAAACATAAAACCACATAGTATTCTCCAATGGATTTGTATAGAACAGTGATGGTGAACCTTGGCACTATAGATGTTCTTGAACTTCAATTCCCAGAAGTCCTGATCAGCAGGAGTGCTGACTTGGGCTTCTGGTATTTGAAGTACAAGAACACCTGGAGTACCAAGGTTTACTGTCACTGGTATAGGCCATACTATGGCATTTCATGTCACACTTGGCTATAGATCAGTATGGTACACTTGGCAAACAGAGTGGAAAACAATGACCATTTTTGAAGTAAACATTGGACAAGCTGACCATGGTGGTGATGATGATAAGAAGGAGGTAGAGGCGGCAGCAGTGGCAAAAGAGAAGGTGAACAGAAGGTGTGTAGGAGTAAATTTCATTTAACCACTGTATAGTATTGCTACACTTCTTATGCCACTAAGCTAGAGGTTTGCATTTTATGGCTTCTGTGCAGTGTGGAATTCTGGGTTAAGCAGGCTCACAACTGCTCTCACTTGCTTCCTTTGGCTGCCAGTTAATGGCAGGATCCCCTGAAACAGCAAATTCATCACACAAGTAGTATTTCTAAGCAGCCCATATCAGACTCTGGGAAATTGTATTATGATGGCAAATGTTTATAGATAAATTTAACTTGCCTCCGAGCACTGTCTCCTCCATATACACAGTAAGCCCTGACAGCTAACATAGCATTGCCAGGCATATCATGTGGGAAACCGCAGGGTCAAAGAGGTGGTAAATTCAAGGTGTTCACATTTGGGACACTATACAGAAGAGAGCTATGGCTCTCTAGTGCTGTGAGGAAGAATGACTGGGGATCTTTTGACTTGTCAAATGGGTGGAATGTCATCATGTGGTTTGTGCCCATGCCATCATTACACATTTGGGGAGAAACACTGTGGTTTGGGAACTTATCTCCAGGACAAGTGAATACACAAAGACTTTCAGAACAGAGACCATATAGAGCTGGGTTTAATCTCTCATCATGTGACAGTCATATACAGTACTAGGAAGTAATATTAGGCCAACCCCAAAAGATGAAATAGGAAGACTGATATGGATGCACATTGTGCCATGGAAGCCTTGGTGGTGCAGTGATTAAACTGCTGTCCTGCAACCTAAAGATTGTGAGTTCGATTCTGACCAGGGATCAAGGTTGACTCAGCTTCCATCCTTCTGAGGTTGGTAAAATGAGGACCCAGCATGTTGGGGCAAATATTAATTAACTCATGAAACACCTAGAGAGTACACTAGCGCTATGGAATAGCATATGTGTGCTTGCTTTGCTTTGAATATGATTACTTGGGAGAACATACACCCAATTTAGACATTGAGTGATGGGGGGGGGAGTATCAGGAGCCTTATTCCACCTTGACCCACAGAGGCATGAAAGTAGTTTTTCCATCTGTGTTTAGCTGAACATGCTTAGAAGTCTCCCTACAATTGTCATGATTCCTGAATCCTAGGTAATTTCTAAGGATGTATGGATAAAGGCAGCTAGAAGACCTGCCACACAGGTACTTCAGAGATTTATGATGAGTGTAGTGTTCAGGAGTAGAAAGGCCAAGGCTGGTGCACACAGGATATTGGGGCTGATGCATAAAACTATGGCTACTACCTATTTGGTACCTTCATCAATGTCCAATCCCTTATTAATTCATAAATGCTAGCTCTACTTTTCTCCATATAAAATAATTCACACATTCAGATCTTTCTGTTTCACAAACAAAGAAAAAGGTTCACCTAGGCACATGATTCCAGAAATGCTTGAACAATTCAAGGGAATACTTAAACACAATATGTTGGGTGATTTGTAAGATTAGATCAATGTAAAAGGCTTCTGTTTCATCTCTCTATGTCCTTTCAAATTCATCATATGCAGAAAAATCATGCTGTTCACACCATACTTCAAAATGTCAAGTAAGATGCATCTGCACCATTTTAAAATGTGATTTCATCTTTCATACAAAACTCACAATAAAAGGTATTCCAGCTTTATATATGATTAAAAGAGATATTGGAAAATATCACAGACCAACTGATACAAACATGCTTCCATTCACAACTGACATATTATTTCAAAAATGGATAAAGCCATTGTGATGTGTATATATACAAACTTTTAAATGGGTAGTTTTCAAAATATGAAATTTCATTAATTTCTTAAAGTTCTCAAGACTCCCCTGACAGTGTTTATTGATCCTACATTATCTGAGTTGAATTTTCATTTTATAGCATAAATTTATTGAAACACATACATGTGCAAGAAATTGATAAGGAACTTGTGACCTCAGCCAACTTTACTATATAGTATCAGCATTTTCTTCAACAGTGCACTGTAAAAATTAAATAAATGCCAATGATGTCAGGGGAAAAAACAAGTTGAAATCTTAGCCAGGGCAAAGTTTCAAGTTGGTATAGTTAGAATATGAGCTAATCTTTTTCAGTGCAAGTTTAGAAGTCCCAAAAGAGTTAAAATTATTGGAAAAATAATTAGCCATAGCATCTGAAAAAGAAAAACCTATTTATATGTGGTTCTTGGATTTATTACTAATTTTGATAATAGAAATAAGGAATTAAAACTGGAAATATAAAGAGGTCACAAGCTCCTCAATTATGCATGGCAAATTTTCTCTCAGTTTTTAAAAGCTATATCAAAAATACGGCATATTAACAAAAGACATAATTTAGCTCATTTTTTAAGATGTTACATATATACACATAATTATTATAAAACAATCTTATATGGATGCTCATGTCTCTGTTTGAAAAAGTGGTCATTCATCCACTTGTCAAGCCATTATGGAGTGAGTTCAACATTCTACATTTAAAAAATGGAATATGTCCAACAGACAAAAATCAAAATCAGTAGTAAATCCATTATATACTGATTTAATACTTTTCCAGATGCTACCACCGAATGTCTGAAGAAGAAACAACTTCCCGAATGGATATATAGACTTCTGACTTTGGACTGATAGAAAGTTGTACCACTTAAAAACCCATATCTATTTGTAGAAGGTTAATTTTGTTTCTCATTAACAGATTGCACTTTCTTCTTCATCCATAAAATTAACTGCAGTGAACTTCCAGGAGTAAAAACGTGTCTTTTTTCAAGCTTGAATAAGAGGAGAAATAGTCACTTGTCCTGAAAGCTGGCTACAATTAAAAATATTGAAATCAGATTAAAAGTTGTAAAGATGAAAGCTTCAGTGCTCAGTGTTAACGATGTCAGCAGAACTATGAAAGACATCAAAATGGCTTTTCAGTTGGTTGCCCAGTAGGCTCCAACTAGACCATAACTGAAATACTAAATGCAAAAAGGACAATATTTACCTTTTCCAACTGGGCACTTCTTTTGGATTTGTACAAAAACTCCCCCACTGCCACAAAGACGGAAAGTACCAATCCTGCTGCCAGAACAATGAAGATGCCACCAATATTTTGCACTCCCAGGGCACTGGCATCCTTGCTTTCCTCTTCTGGACAGCCATTGCCTCGCCACCATTTCTCCTTCATCATATGCAACTTGCCTTCCTCTTGCAGGTGAAGAATTGCTATAGTTATCTTGTCTCTGTATGGAGACCCTAAGAGAGAACAGAGAATACACAGGTTGTTAAAGCAAGTTCTTCACAATTATACTCTCTCAATTGTTTTAACTTCTCCTTAATGTATGCAAACGCAGACAGCGCTGGCTCTTCGGCTATAAACAGGAATGAGCACTGAACACGGAGTCGGATATGACTGGCTTTCAAGCAAGGGTGACCTTTACCTTTACTAATGAGAAAGAATGTGATGCTTCATGAGCCACTGCCATGCAAGGACTACATGCATTCATAATGAAGCACGTTATGTTGCTTCTTAACTCTGGTATACATGTTCTACTTTCTAGTGACCAACAGTGACCTATAGCATCAAGACATTTTGCAAAACAATGGTCAGAATTTTCTTCCTGAATGTTACCAAAAAGGCCAGCACATTTTCTGATCAGAAGTAGTGTTAGCAAGAGCAAGCAAGCAAACAAACACTTCAAACAGGACAAAAATATGACAAATCGATAAAACAAATCTTGCCCAGCAGGGAGAAGACTTCTCTTCTGTGAGAATGAAATATGCAAAGATTTGTATCCCTAATTTTCATTGACCTCACTGATTACTATCCCTCACCAACACTGTCACCCAAAAACACATGAAAACTGTTTACTTGATTGAAATGTAAGTACTTGGTGGTCTCAACCAAGATATTTTATGTGTTCATGGGAATTCAGGAGCCACAATATTATTACAAATATTCCCATCCACATTTCTCTGACGTATGAAATTATGACACAAGCATCTCACTCCTTTGAATCCATAGTTATGAAAGGATGTGTAAATGATATATGCTGATGAATATATATTCAACTATAAACATTTTCTCTTTACCACAAAATTGTGTTAAGATCCACTGTGCTACGTCAGAAGCCCAGAGCGCTATACACTCAGTACCAAACGTAATTACAGTACTATTACTTTGACAGCACACCAGGCATCCTTACACCATGGCAAAGCCCTGATCATGAGCTCATGTACTCAAAAACCCCACACCTTGACACTTGTGGGCATATGAGGGTGCTTTACACTCCGTTAGCAGTCTCGTTTCTGAGTTGAGCTGGCTCTCCAGGGCTTCACACAGAAGTATTTTCAAAGTCTGATATCTAAAATCCAATGGTGGAGTTAGGGAATAAATTTTGATCCTGATAACATGCAATGTATAGCATTTTATGACTTTGCATTGGTACAGAAGGGCAGCATCAGACAAGGGTAGTTCTATCAGATTTTGGGAACTTGGGACCAGTCAGAAACTGCAGATGGTGCAATCTGGATCAGGATTCCAAGCACACATTGTGATAGGGTTTCAGACATATTTTTTTAATGCCATGTACTATTGTTGGCAGAGGGACTGTGGTGGCTTAGTGGTTAAGATGCTGAAATTGACAACTGAAAGGTCAGCAGGTCAACAGTTTGAGACCCAAGTACTTCATGACGGAGTGAGCTCCCATCTCTGTCTCAGCTTCTGCCAACTTAGCAGGTTGAAAGCAAGAAATTGAAAGTAGATAAATAGGTACCATTTTGGTGGGAAGGTAAACAGCATAATCCATGTACTCCAGTGTCTTGTCATGCCTGCCACATGTCCATGGAAACATCTGCAAATGTAGTCAGTGCTGGCTCTTTGGCTATAAATAGAGATGAGCACTGAACCCTAGAGTCCAATATGACTGGCTTTAGAGCAAGGGCAACCTTTACCTTTACTATTGTTGGCAACATTTGAAATAATCAGCTAGAGCAAGTAAGGCAAAGCTGAATTCTGCAATGGGACATGCAACTTCACTGTTTGTTCCCCTGCCTAATGTGGCAGACCTGAACAACACACCCTGTCATGAACCTGATCAGCAAAGGGAAAGCACAAGTAATAGAGGAGTTCTAAGCACCAGCTAGAGGACTATCAGTTGGTAGCATGCTCCAGTGTGGTATGCTGCTCCAGTATAGAACACATCCACACGCAAAAGAAGTTGACATTGCCGTTAATGAAGCCATCCAGCTACTGTACTGACAGGATGCCTTAAACCTACACCAGTAGAGAAAATATACCCTCTTGTCGGTATTGCTCCACCTAAGATCAGGAGAGAAGTAGCAGCAGATGCTCAGGGAACTAAGCAAGAGAATGACCCTTGACACCCTCTGAATGTATATGAACCCCAAATCCACTGGCTCAGATCCAGGAAAAGCTTTATGTGAAGAACAAATATTCTTGAGGGTACACAAGAACAAAAACAAATTAGAAAGATGGAGGAAGGAGCTCACTGGGAAAGGAACGTCATTAAAGGTAGATATAGCTGAAGATCTCAATCTTCCCTATGTCACCTGGAGGACCCTGAATAGGGTGAGGGTGGAGGTACCTAAATATAAGACCAACATGCTCAAGTGGGGACTGCTGGTAGACAACAACACATGGTGTAAAGGTGGAGAGACACATTTGCTGGTCTGCCGATTGCTGCAAGAGACATGCACTGATGAGGACTTGTGTTTGGGCAATGACAAAGTGAAGAAAGTGGCTTCATTTTGGTAGTCCAGGGTTTGATCAGGACATAAAAGAAGACGACTTGATAGCATTATACTCCTCAAAGAAAGACACAGATTTGGAGGAACATTTTGGCCAGAGAGAAGTCAAACAACAAAACTGAGTTCCAAACCTTTTCATCCTTTTGAAGTCATTTGGATATATAATGCCCAAGCCTGACATTATCTGCCTACACTGTCTGTAGTGGCAAGGCCAAATCCTACATCACAAATCTAGACTGCCCATTGTACCCTACAGACCTTAGCAAATTAGGGCAATTCTCCCAACTTTAGTTATTTTCAGCAGCTAATTTGTCCAATAGTAACTTTATTTAACATTATTTTGCACATTTTCTTAAACCCAGACAATAGTTTTATGTATTATTTCTAATGCAGGTAACAATCTACCCATTCTTCCTAAATACACACATTTTACACAAGAAAATACCTCATATATAAACAATTTTATGAGAGTTGGTTTAATATCTTCATTTTTGGCCAAAAAAAATTCCATAATGTACGGGGGTTTCTACATTTTTAAGTAACAAATGTATTACAAAAGCTTAATTTGGGAGATACAGATTAGGTGTGGTCATGTAAAAATTCAGACTTTCTCCTCCTCCCTAGATGGAATAAGATGCACTTATGTATCGCCTAACCTACAAAGCTATCCAAAGCATAGAACTCTGAACAAAGAGTTCAGATTTCTGGAAAGAGGAGTGTTGCTGCATGTATTGTCTCTTACTATAGGACGAATATTGGTGGGTGGGCACTTTTCTGCCTTTCTCATCTTCAATTAAAAGGGGATTACCTTTTAAGATGAAAGCAAAATGAATCCATCAAACATGGCAGCAAGGGCATAGGTTTTGCCTTTCAGGGGGAATGACACATTCCATATGACTGGGGGTTATTAGGAGGGAAGAAAATTAAAAAAAGAATAGTGAGAATCTGAGAAGCAACCTAAAATAGGGCCATTTGGCTTAAGCTTCTTTCTATTTGTTGATTTTCTATAGAAATCCTCAGCCCTGCTGCATTTTCAATGATCAGAAGGAAGAAGAATCTCCATGATGGAAGTGCCAAACACCTGTGAGCTCAGATTTTAGATAAAGTGGGCATTAACATAATAAACAGACAGGCTCCTCTCTGCACTTGCCTCTATACAAAGAAAGCAGAAGGATATGTTGGACAGTATCCTCTTGTACTCCTCTCTGCTTCAACTGCCCTTGTCCCAAATGTGATTTACCATGATAGAAGTAGCTGATGGGCTTTCATTACTCATCTTTAAGTATTAATGTGGAGGTACCCTAATGGTCCTTGCCTCAGTTGACTGTCTTCTTTCTACTGTGACTTATTGGGCAATGCAAGACATCATTCTTACTATATACAAGTATACACCATAAAATATTCATTCATTCTTAATTATAATAGCATAAAGTTCCCCACAGATACCTTTGACAACCTGACCTATCCCAGATTCAATTAAGGTGTTTGGGGAGTAGAAACAGAACTCTAGGATAAGCCCAAGGAACATGTTTATACATTATTATGAGGTTTAAACTATGGGAAGAACCAATGGGAATCCACTTCTCTTTACACATGGTGCAGAATGGAAAAAGTTTAAGGAATTTGCAGAAGCTGCATATTTGGTTTGCTCCTCCTTAAATCTCTATCTTTTTCAGCTCTGGAGAGACTGTTTCAAAATTTCATAAAACCAATTTGGAAGCTCTAGAACAGGAGCTCTCAACATTTTAAAGCCAGGGCCCAGGTCACCCTCCCTCAGACAGCTTAGGAGGCCAGACAGCCATTTTGCCCTTTCTCCATCACATGGCACTTCCTGTTGTGGTGGAGGCGGGGGGCACATGAAATGGTGCTGTGGGCCACAGGTTGAGAATCCCTGCTCTAGAAAGAAAATGTAACTGTAGTGATGACATTCTTTAAACAATAGGGCATCATGAATTGAGGTGCACAGAACACCTGGGAGCACAAGTTTGTTGCATTTGAGAACTCAAAGCAGATGAATATAAGTATCCTTTTTATTTTAGCCCACAGACACAAATGAATAAGATGGATCACAGCCACTAAAGTCATCCTTTGCTAAAGGGGGAAAAGGATATCTGCTTGGTTACTTACTTTTTTACTGCTTTGGCTAAAGAGATTTTCTATTTTAAGATGGAATCAATAGTACTGTGGGAAGAGGCCTGATGTAATAGTAGGCGATTAAAATGGAGATGCTCAAAAAAGTAACAGATGTTTAGGCTCAGCAAATCTTCAGCACCTACCAAAGAGTGTTTTCACAGTATATGTCTACCTAGAGAAGCAATTTTGCATCTTCTACATTTAATTGATGTGAGACATCCAGCTAAAGGACTATTATGTGAACCCATAATCCAGCAATGTACCTTGGATCAATATTTTGTATTATAGACAGGCCCAACAACACCAACTTTCAACATTTGCATGCTACTTTGCTTATGTCACAAAATCCCATTTCAATATGAAAAAGTAAATTGGGTGTATCCATAATGCAGTGACTCATGTGGTTAAGATGCTGAACTTGCTGACTGGAAGGTCAGAGTTCGATTCCTGGGTACTGCATGATGGAGTGAGCTCCTGTCTCTGTCCCAGCTCCTGCCAACCTAGCAGTTCGAAAGCAAGAAATTGCAAGTAGATAAATAGGAACCACTTTGGTGGGAAGGTAAACAGCATTCTGTGCACTCCAGTGTTGAGGCATGCCTGCCACATGTCCACAAAAACATCTGCAGACACGGATAGTGTTGGCTCTTTGGCTATAAACAGAGATGAGCACTGAACCCTAGAGTCCAATACGACTGGCTGTCGAGCAAGGGCAACCTTTACCTTTACTTTACCTATAATCTGTAGGGCTCTTCTGCTTAGGGGGAGCAACCCAATGTTACATCTAAAGATTCAATACCATATATTTGGGTTGAGTTGCTGTCAGATCTCCTGCATTCATTCCTTATTGCCAATATCTACCATTACCAACACCCACACCCTAGATTGAACAGTACCTGGCCCAGGAATAAACTGAAAGCTGAATGCATGTATTCATGAAGCCCCTGGCATCAAAAGTCACAGTCTTTAATATATCTCAGCAGCTAAGACAAAATATATGAAGCTTCATGATATGAACCAATATATATCAAACTGTATGTAGTCAGACCAGATTAACATCTTCAGCCAAAGCTCTCTAGACCCACTGGGAAACATACTGTCACTATTATTGTTCCTCTTCAGTTGGCTGAAACATTTCTGTTTGCCCTTTCTAGAGCTTTTTGCTTTGGCTGCTGATCATTTGATAGCTGCCATCTAATACCACATTACAATAAGTGAGGTATAAGTAATGAATTCTTATTTTTAAACCAAATATAGCTGTAGGATTGGTAGAGAATTACTAATTTTATCTAGGGAGAGAAGAGACAGGATGGTTTTCCTGACCTAAACTGCCCCCTGCTGGAGGTCTGGATCTGATGTTCACATGGATGTATTTGTGTTGTTTTCCAGAAGGGACACAATTAATTCCACTGATGTTCTCCCTGAATATTTTTAAAAGTTCACACAAAGAGGTGTCTTAATTTTCATGCACTTTTATCCATTCATGCACATGTTTTCCTATGGTATCCGTTTTGTATAATTGCATTCTAATTTGTAGTTAAGTCCAAAGGATCCAGCTTTGGTATATCTGCCTTTAAATTGGGAACAAGTTAATTTCTTACCCAATGCTACTCATCCAATGGATCTAATAGTAGAGACATTGGTATGGGTCAGAAGGAAAAGCACATGGGAAATAGCTAAATATTTATTTGTTTCTATAAGGGTAAGATGGAGAGGGCAAGCTTAACCTCATGGAGAAGAGAAATGCATTTCACAACATGGCAACAGCCCTCTCTCAAGTTGATGTGCCTGTGAAGGCAGTGAGATGAAAGAAGGTTATTCTTCGAAGATCTTAAGAGCTAAAAGGGCTCTTACAGGTCCTTCAGATAGCCTAGAGGTAAAGGTTGCCCTTGCTTGAAAGCTAGTTGTATCTGATTCTAAGGTCTAGTGCTCATCTCCGTTTATAGCCAAAGAGGCAGCACTGTCTGCATCTGCAGACATTGCATTTGTCATGTGGCAGGCATGACTAGATGCACGGAATGCTGTTACCTTCCCACCGAAGTGGTACCTATTTATCTACTTGCAATTTCTTGCTTTCAAAATGCTATGTTGGCAGGAGCCTGGAACCAAACTATATAAGGGGTCTTTCAAATATCACGTGACCATTTTAGGGGAGGGAGGGGGGTCGACCAAAAGTCACGGAAAGTCACAGGGGGAGGGGGTTGGCATGAAGTCATGTGACTCCAACATTTTAACCCCCCAACGAGGTGGAAATCAGGGGAAATGGAGAAACCATGTGATTTAGGGGGGTGGGGTCAGTCAAAGTTCACAGAAAGCCACTGGAGAGGTATCAAAAAGTGGCCTATTTTAGGTCATGTGGTATTTGAAAGGCCCCTAAGGCTTTATAGGTCAAAACTAGCACTTTGAGTTGGCCTTAGTGAAGCTTCTGTAATAGGACGACATGCTTCTTATAAATTATTCTAGTCAGCATTTTAAACCAGGTGATATTTTTAATCTGTTTTCTAAAACAGCCCCACATAAAGCATGTTACAGTAATCCAAGCAGGATGTAACTAAGGCACGTGCCACTGAAGCCAAATCGAACATCTCACGGGACAGGCACAGCTAGTGTACCAGTTTAAACTGTGCAAATGTGCTCCTGGCCACCACTCAAACCTGGGCATCCAAGCTCAGGAATGAATACAGAATTACATGCAATTGTGGAACTGAGTTGTTAAAGGGAGTGTAATTCTATCCACCAAAATTAGAATTCTTCATCCCTGATCTGTTCTTGACTGAGCAGGAACACAATGATTTTTTTCTCCCCATCAGTGCACTTTTGAAACTTAATAGTCCTCTTTTTTGCAATCCTTTAAGTGTTGACTGAATATGACTTCTAATCCATAATCAGAAGCATTAATTCTCACAGAAGTTTATAATGTATAATTTTCTGAAATGATTATACTGGGCTTTTCATAATCAAAATATCTGAGAATGTCAAAAACCACATTGTACAACTACTGTTCAAACCAAGCTTGAAATTTCTTACTGGAGGTTTTGGTTTGGTTTAATATATTCAGAAATATCTCTGCATCCCATGAACAAGGAATATTCCCTAAATGAGCAAAACATGTGTGATCATCTAGCAGAATTCTTAGTAGTAATATTTAACTTCACATTTACATTCTATGAAGTTAAGCTTCAAGCCTGTTTCACTAAAGTTGTTTAGTAGACTTGTAGATTATTTTATTACCATTATTTATTTATTTATTTATTTTACAGACTTATATGCTTCCCTCCTCAAAGAGACCCAGGGTGGCTAACAAAGGTTAAAAGAGACATAAAACACAATATAAAATCCAGTTAAAATTAACATTAAAATATTAAAACTAAGCAAGTAAAAAATTTAAAAAATCATACACTGAGAGAGGGAGGTCAGATGAGCCAACAAGCCGCACAACCATCTGACCCAGATCCCATACCTGTCCTGCCAGCCAGGTCTTAACCCCCTTCCTAAAGGGCAGCAAATCCGACTGGAGACCTAGTTCAATTGGCAGGAGGTTCCACAGGGCTGGGGCGGACAGAGAGAATGCCCTCCTCCTAGTGCTAAAGAGGTGCCTCTGTAGTCGATGGTACAACCAGAGAGCCTCTCCGGTCCGCTCTGGTGGGATGGGCAGATGTTCTTAGAGCGATGCGGTCTCCTAGGTATCCTGGCCCACTATCATATAGGAATTTAA
Organism: Furcifer pardalis; assembly: GCA_030440675.1. Taxonomy (NCBI): domain Eukaryota; kingdom Metazoa; phylum Chordata; class Lepidosauria; order Squamata; family Chamaeleonidae; genus Furcifer; species Furcifer pardalis. The sequence goes on along the minus strand of CP126890.1, from coordinate 74,614,889 downwards.
AGGTAATAACCAGGACCTTGAATTGCACCCAGAGTCATACTGGCAACCAGTGCAGCTCCCTGAGCAATGGTGAGGCACAAGCATAACGGCCGCACCCCATCACAACCTGAGCAACTGCATTCTCTACCAGCTGCAGCCTCTGAATGGTCACCAAGGGCAGCCCCATGTAGAGCACATTACAATAATCCAGTCTGGAGGTGGCCAAAGCGTGTGTGATCATGAGCAAGGAGTCCCAGTCTAGGAGCGGGCGTAACTGGCGTATTACACAAAGTTGTGTAAGAGCCCTCGTGGCCACGACTGCCACCTGCCACCTGGGGTAGGATCACTTTGTATAACCGATTCTTGACTTTTTTCTAAGCCAAGGATTGTGCAAAACAGGCAAAGAAACCTAAGCTGTTATACATATGGGATATATTCAAATCAGAGTCTCAGAACTGTTGGATTGGGAGACAGTTTGCAGAATTCCCCAGTCAAAATTGGTTATCGTCTTTGGCATGTTACAGAGTGATACCCCACCCCAAATGAATTTCTAACATCTATATCAGACATTGTCTCTCTGCATGGATGGCTAATGGCTTCAAATGGTGAGGAAGACAGAGATATGAGGGATGGGGAAGCAAAAAATGCTCTTCCCAGCCAGCACTACCTTTAGGTAGAGGCAGATAGCTGTCCTGGGCAGCATTTGTGTTTTCAAAGGAGCTTCCAGCAATTCAATTTGTTCTTACTGCAACAATTTGCTCTTAGTGCTACAAATACCTAGACACTGATGGCAAAACTTGGCACTCCAACTGTTCTTGAACTTCAGTTCTCAGAAGCCCTGATCAGCAGGAGTGTTGACTTGGGCTTCTGGTAATTCAAGTCCAAGAACACCTGGAGTGCCAAGGTTTGCCATCATGGACCTAGAGGTATTTGAGGAATTTTCTGCCTTCTGTGCAAAAATAACATGACTGAATTTGGAAATGTGTTCCTTGACAGGAGTTTGAGGGGAATATACTCTCCCTGGCACACAGCATAATATTTTATACTGGCCATTCAACCCTGTGCAGTGAAGATATTCTTTAATTGGTCCTGAATGTTGATGTTCATCCATACAGAACATATTTAACATTAACTACTCCAGCAAGCCATGACACGTACAATACGATGCAATGGTTTCTTCCCATGTCATTTCTGGTGATAAATACTCTTCAAGTAAAAAATAGAGAATATCTTTGCTTCACAGCCTTTTGCAAATCATTTCACTCATTGAAGTGGATGGCTACCAGTCACAAAGAACTGATCAGGTCTTTTTAAATTCAGCCAAAGGCAAATGCTTCTATCCATTCCTCTCAGGGTAAGTGTGAAAGCCATTCAGATGAGTTGCTTTCTTAATAATAATAAAAAAAAGTCATCGTGGGCTAAATTCTTAAGCTCCTCTGATACAGAAGTTCTGGGCTTCGACTAGAAATAGTAAGCACTAAAAACTTCAATAATAATGCAATGTCTCTTTTTAATTTTGCAGACCAAGAAATCCAGGTGCACAGGCAAATCTTCCTTCTAAGCAATTGTAGATGAGATGGGTGTTTGAACTGCAGGAGAGCTTAGCAGAAGAAAAGCAATATGCTGGCTCACTTCTCATAAGATTAATGCACAAAACCAACTCTCTAATAGCGTAGTGGTGCTCAGGGCCGCTCCTCCTGCCTAATTTTTTTTTACTGCTCAAGGCAGAATACCTCTCTTTACTTATACAGAACTCATGGACTGGCAGCTGAACACTGATTATTTCAACACTGTTGGTGGAAAGTGTGGGTTTTTTTGTTTGTTTGATCAGAATCTAACACAGCTTTGACGGCTGGGTGTCAAAGGGCATTCACATTGGTCTACTGCAGTGATGCCTAGCTCCCTGAACCACATGATTGGCCCACGGCTCAAAAAGTTTGGGCACCCCTGATCTTCTGCCATGCAGTTTTAGAGGGAAAGTTCTGAAAGATACATATGCCGGAGAGGTTGTGTCCCTGTGATGCAGGAGATGCTGAAACTACAGAACATGTTTTATGCATCTGTCCTTTCTATAGAGATATCCGAGATAAATTCATATCCCCACTGCACTGCAAACATGTTGGTCGATCAAACAGCATTTACACTCGCTGGCTATTATCAGACAAAAGTCTTGCTTTTACCGTAATACTGCCAAACTTTGTGCTACAACAATCAGGATTAGAACAAAAATTCTGGCAGGCCCCTCAGTGGCACAAACGGTGAAGGCTATATTGCATTAGAGTTACCCAAACACTAATTTTGAAAACTGATTTTATTCTATTTCTTTTAACTTTGAATGGATATATTTTTAAACATTATCATTATAAGCATTTACATTTTAAAATTGTAACCTCTCGTTTTACTGTGCTGGTCATGTACTGTAATAAAGTGATTGATTGCTGAATTTTAGAACAGTTAATTGGCTTAGGAGTCAAGAGAAGGCTATCTAATTTATGTAGTAAAAGTAAAGGTCACCCTTGCTCAAAAGCCAGTTGTATCTGACTTAGGGTTCAGTGGTCATGTTTATTGCCAAAGAGCCAGTGTGTCTGCATCTGCAAATGTTTCCATGGACATGTGGCAGGCATGACTCAACACTGGAGTGCATGGAATGCTGTTTACCTTTCCACTGAAGTGGTACCTATTTATCTACTTACAATTTCTTGCTTTCAAACTGCTAGGTTGACAAGACCTGGGACAGAGACGGAAACTCACTCCATCATGCAGTACTCAAGTCTCAAACTGCTGATCTGCCAACCTTCCAGTCATCAAGCTCAATGTCTTAACCACTAAGCCATTGCAGTCCCAAAGTTTACATAGTGTTTTCCCAAATCATGTTCTTCCTTCATCCCCCCACCCACCTAGCAATTACAACTTGAGGCAACATCCTCTTTCTTCTTAATAGTTGGATTTGGCTGAAGTGTCATGCAGAACTTTGCAGGTTCAGGCAGCTTCTACCACAAAACTCAAGCAGGTACCTGGTGAGAAGAACAATACCTCAAGAACAAGAAAGTGAAATGTGTATGGTAAATATTCATGCGTAAACGAAACTTTATGGGAAGTTTTAGTTTGGAGAGCAACGAATTAAAGTTAGATATGCTAGGAAATGAGGAAATGAATTCTTACAATGGGAAGGCTAGCATTGCAAAATTCCATATCAGAAAAACATATAGTACTAAATTACTCCCAGGAGGTAAAAGACAGAGAAATGTAGCATGATTTATCTAAACAGTTTACTATTGGCTATTCATACGAATTAAATATCACATTGCATTACACAGTAGGCTTGAAGCCTACTTGAAACAAAGACTTCTGACACAAAGGTAGAACTGCAGCATTGTAATGCACTCATTAACAGCTTGGATAAATATAAATAATTCATGGAGTCATATTCCTAGCACAGAGGTATGCAGCCACAGATCATAAATTATTGCCTGAATCCCCTTTTTCTTTGGTGAAGCCTTTAATTTAAGGAAAGGGAGTGTGAAAAGCTTCTTTCTAGAGGCTGAATCCAATCAAATATGAACCAGACAAGTCTTCAAAATGAGCTAATTCCAAACAGCATTTTAATCATGTGGCATTGATTGACTAAAATAATATAAGAAAAATGCCCCCCCCGCAACAAAAAGGATGATGACAGCAAATAATGATAATGTTGTTTAAACAGACATGCCAGTGTCTACAAGAGCAAATGTTGATCGCATTTCACTGAATAAGTGAAACAAATCAAAATAAAATGGTATGTACATATAAGGAAACAGCTGCTTCATTTGTCTAATCCCTATCATATCCTCCCCTATTATAACAACTTGTTGAGATAAAAAGAGTAAAATAACATACAAGAACCCAAAAAGTGAAATGGAGGTTTATAGTAAAATACTTATTGGCCTGACTTCTCTTCCATCACAGAACCTCATAAAAATTGTGAAAATTGAATTGGTGGACAAAAACAATAGGAAAGCCTCAGGGTTCCAATCTAAACTTTTGAACTTCTGTAAGGATGTTGACTCTAAGGCTTCGTGGCCACTGTGATTCTGCTGGAAGGGATGTGTGTTTTATTCATACTCACTTTCTGCATGGTGTTTAGCTGGCTTGACAGCATGAAGCTTTTCTTACAATTTTACAAGCTACAAGATATAAGTAACATTTTTGTTTGACAGGACCAATAGTCTGTCCAGAAGATATGAAACAAAGAGTTGGTGAAATCTGCTGGTATCAGTGGGTGTCCCTTCTACCCATTTCCTCCATCAAGACCAGAATACAATCCAGATATTAATGCTGTGATTGAAATTAGATTCTGAAAGAATTTTTGGGCCTATTTTCCATCCCACAAAATGTGGGATGGAACAAGGGTAAAGGTAAAGGTAAAGGTCATTCTTACTTGAAAGCCAGTCATATCTGACTCTAATGTGTGGTTTACAGCCAAAGAGCTAGCACTGCCTGTGTCTGCAGATGTTTCCGTGGTCATGTAGTAGGCATAAATAGACACCAGAGTGCATGGAACACTGTTACCTTCCTGCCAGAGTGGTACATATTTATCTACTTGCAATTTGTTGCTTTCGAACTGCTAGGTGGGCAGGAGCTGGGACAGAGATGGGAGCTCACTCCGTTGTGCAGCACTCGGGTTTCGAACTGCTGACCTGCTGACCTTCGAGTCGTCAAGTTCAGCATCTTAACCACTAAGCCACCACAGTACCCCAACAAGGGTACCTGCCCCCAATAATAGACTCTGTTTGAAGGTACCACGCCTCTGGTGGAAGCCATTTCATTTCCAGAAAGTTGTTGGCAACCATAGGACTAGAGTAGAGAGTTTGCCCGGGAAGGGGGGGGGGTTAATTACCAAAAATTGCTGCTGCCACTAAGGTTTACTACACCAAATACAATTTTTCCACTACAGTTTTTGGTCTAAATATTTCAAAAGCACCTTATACATGGGACCTGTGGACCTGATCTCATATTTCCTATTTTTACTGTTAGAGAGTTTTCTTTGGGTCCTCTGCCTATCTAAAAGGGAGCATTATAGTAGTTCTCTATTGTTGGAGAAGGGTGCCCAGAGAGTCTGACGGGTGATAAGTATTTCCTGTAAAGCATATTATTGGTATCAGTTTATCTCTTGAATTTAAAAGGATTTATTTTTAATATACAATGATTGCAAAGTGCTTTGACTGACTTTTGGTTCCTGGCCCATGAAGAACTCCAAAACTATCTTTCACATGGCCCCATTCAATTACATACACATGCTGAAGATGTTTTCCTCATAATAAACTAATTAGCTTCTGATAGCATCCTGCTAGCTATTTATTGATCTCACAGATTGACAAATTATCTCCAGAACCACCACAAACAAACATTTCATCTTCTCATGGAGAAGAGAAATATTTTTTCTTCTTACTCGTTTAACAGGATTAACCATTTTCATTAGCATTCACAAGTGCTATTGAACATAAAAAGGCTACTTCTGAGTAAGAATACTTCGTGTTACTCTGAAGAAAAAAAATCCTGCAATAAAATACAAAGGAATAGGGTGATTTAAATATAGATAAGCATGAGAGAGGCTTGATTGTTATTATGGTAGCAGCCAAGAGATTATTAAAGGCTAAGAATTTGAAAATGTACATGCATTTTGGAATGGAAGAATGGTATGCGGAATTATGGAATATGACTATAAATGACAAACTGATGTGTGAACTAAAATTTAAAACTGGTTGAAAAAGAAAAATGAGTTTAAAGATATTTGGGGAGAATTTATTGATCATGTGTTTCATAAACCTAAAAGAGTTAGACCTGGTCAAGAATATTCAACTTTTTGGAAAAGGGGGATAAGTTATCAATAAGTAAATAGACAATTTGGTTTAGAAAATGGTGGATAAGAGAATAAGGTCCCATGGTGGTGGGTCCACATTGTAGATGTTTTATCTACATTATTTTATGTGTAATAATGAGATTTGTTTTAAGTGATGTGACATTTTTTTAAATTGTTTATCATTTTTAAGAAAAAGGAAATCACCATTTGCATAGCTCCCCAACACCTTTACTAACTAAACCTGGGAGCCAGCTCAAATGCAAATCAAAGCAATCACTTGTATATACCACCCCATAGTGCTTAGTGCACTCTCTGGGCGGTTTACAAGTTAATTAGCATTTTCCCCCCCAACATGCCAGATACTCATTTTATCACCCTCAGAAGGATGGAAGGCTAAGTCAACTTTGAGCCCTGGTGAGGTTTAAACTCACAACCTTTTGGTTGCAGGTCAGTAGCTTAACCACTGCACCACCAGGGCTCCTCATGCATCTGAAGATCCAGAAACTGAATCATTATTGTGCTAATTTCTTTTGCAATCTAAAGTTCTACAGTTCATCATCATTATCATCATCATGTTTATGGCATTGTATGTGTTCATTGAAGGTTGTATATAGCACCCCAATAATCGTATATCTCAACACAATTACATAAATTAATACAGCCAGATCGCATGGTACACATTGCTTTCAGCCCTAACTAATACATAATGCTAAGTGGGGTCAGGGACAGTTTATGGCTAATGACTTTCGCCCAGACTGACATAACACTTACCCATAGGAGTTCCAACACCATAACCTTTAGAGTCTATCAGGCCTCCAATCTGTGTCAGGTTACAGTTTCGTTGCGTAACAAACTCAATAGTAGTGGACTCCATTAGGAAGGCATAATCAGAGGTGAGTACGCGTTGGATGCCTTCTTCATTACTTTTGACAAGCACCGACTGCCTCCTGCTATTCATAAAGGCCCACATTTTTTCATACGTGGCAATTTTTGATTTCTGAAATAGAATTAACCATATTAGTAACAACAACATCTTCATAACATTGAAAGCAAAATATTTCTATGGAAAGGAAGATGTATTGGAACAGAAAGGTAATGGCTAATGGGTCTCAGAAAAAGGAACACAGAATAAGACAATAAAGTCATAGCTGTAGGCATGATACAACTACTTTGTAAGTGTGTGTTTTAATAATCAAGAATAAATTGTTTTAACAAAATATGTCTTTAGTTCAAATCCTTTGCCAAATGTTGCTCTGTCAAGTTAAAGTTAATTAGTTATAAATCCACATCATACTATGGTTCCACAGCATTCCTTGTGAAAAGGAAATAAAGAATTTTTATTTATTGTTGGCTAGTTTTTAAAAGAATTTCAACAATCCAGTTATCTTAAATATTGAAACCTAATGACAGCTTTTTCAAAAGCTCTCAGCACTTTTTTCAAAAGCTCTCAGCCAAAGTACTTTTTGTTCTCGTAATTATTTCAAACCTACGTCATCAGAAGCACACAATTTGTAAAATCAGCTCTTATAATAATCCTATACCAGTTGTTGATGGAAAGGTACAGCATTCGTGTACTGGAAAATATATGTGACAGATGAAGTATTGAATAAAATGACATCTCATGGAGATGGCAATAATCAATATATGGAAAACATGAGAATAGAAATCCGATTCATCTAAGAAAACAAAGCAACACACTAATCTCTAGTGATGGTTATAATTATTTGCTATGTGTTAAAGACTTAATCAGCTGGGTGGATAGTTCAGGGAGATGACACACCTGGCTATGGAGCGCAAGGTGAGTTCAATTCCCCACTGCACTTTGTAAGAGAACAGCCAGCTTGTGTGGCAAGTTAGAGCACAAACAGAAGAAGGGTTTGATACATTTTAATCTGTAACAAAACACCATAAGTCAGAACTGGCTTGACAGCATTTAATTATCAATTCACTATCATATGCAATCTTTGTCCATCAGTGTTCCATAGTAGATTACTAAGAGGCTTCTTCTTCTTCTTGTGCCATATCAGATTCTGAATATTGGTGATCCTCATGGCAATCAGCCATGTAGACTGTCCTGTGAATATAATGCCATGGCCTTTCATTTGCCTTCTGAAATTACAGCAGGGCCACTGATCCAGTTCCTCAAGTCACTTTGTGATCCTGAGCAGTTTTGGCACACAAAGTCCTCCTCAGCCCCAGCCAGTATTCATGAAGCTGCTGCCCTTCATCAAGATGGATTCAAGTGGGACTTAATCCACTTGGGGACCATCACCCTTACCTGTAAACTTCACCAAGTCCTCAGGGTTGTCAGGTTAGTTAACCGCTGTCTGACAATTTGTGTTGAGTTGCTGGCAGTATGGCCTACTCTATTACCACAGCAGGATAACCTGGCTAGGCTATCCTGCACCTAGTGGCAATAAAGTAGGCTGAATCCAGATTTAGTCACAATTGAGGGGAAGAGATCTCGTCAGCCCTTCCTGTCCATAGCAGCCCTGCCAGTGTTTGAAAATGGGACACATAGGTCAGTAGATAAATCTTAAGAGAGTGTCTGTAATTTAGGGAGAAAACCATGAAAATGGAGACATATTCCATAACAAAGCTCTACACCACTGGAATCTAACTCAAAGTGATTAAGATTGTTGTTGCTTCTATTGTGAGCATAGCAAGTAAGCATAGTGAAATGTCTCCCATTGATTTGCCCTTTGGAAATTTCAAAGTGTGGCTTGATTCTCATTCAGATTTTCTTAGATTTCAAACATTTAGTTTTTCAGTCTACTTCCCTTTCATGGGACTCCATTGGTGCTCTTTGTGCAACTCTCTCTGTTTGCCCAGTAGGTTTAAGTTTTCCTCTCCCATGCAATATTTGTTGACATTTTCTAACTTCAAAATGTGTGGTCACTTTAAGTATCCTGAAGAAGGCTCCTTGCTCTGCTGATCTGTCACATCAAATTTTGGTTTTAGCTCAGAAACTGGAGCAATATTGCCAAATGCTTTTTTCTAGACTTCCAAATCATTCTCTAGAATGGGGTTCCCAACTTATGGCCTGTGGGCCAGATCCACCCTGTGAAGTCATTCCAACCAGCCCATTACCGTCTCCCCCGTACCCGAAAGCAGAGGTGTTTACGTCAGCTGTAAAATGCACCTGTGTATTTGCAAACATGCCCACGGCTGATGTAAATGGGTGCATTTATGTCAACTGTAAATGTGCCCACTTCTACTTCCAGGGGCGTGGTCTGGCCCACTCAGCTGTTCCAGTGGTGTGGTCAGGCCCACGGTGCAAAAAGGTTGACCAGACCTGGTCTAGAACAGCGTTTCTCAAACTATGTTCCGTGGAACCCTGGTGGATTTCAATTCACAGTAGCCTAAATCAGTATATTGGGTGATCAATGCCTTGGGAAATTGACTTAGGCTTCTGGGACTTGAAGTCCAAAAACCAAAATTTGGGAAACATTGCTCTAGAACAGTGATGGCAAACCTTTTAGAGACTGAGTGCCCAAACTGCAACCCCAAAAAATATTTATTTATCACAAAGTGCCAACACAGCAACACAGGCTGGGCAAACTCAATGCTGAGGGAGGAAGTGCTTCCATTGGGCTGCTGGGTAAAGGGATGGGGTGAATTATGTGCTGGAGGAAGGAGGAGGCACTCCCATTGGGCTGCTGGGCTGAGAGGTGGGGCAAACTCTATGCTGGGATGACTGCATGGGTGCCCACAGAGAGGGCTCTGAGTGCCACCTCTGGCACACATGCCATAGGTTCGCCACCACTGCTCTAGAAGCAGCTCCCCTACCTACTCTTAAAGCTACATGCAGGGAAGGTGTAAGCAGGCTTTCTATTTTCTTTACTTTATTTTTTCTGGTATTTTATTATCTCCCACTAATTCCTTGGCTTGCACTCTTCAAGCAGCATAATCTTTTTCCCCAGGTGGTTTAGTTGTGACTCCTGAAAACATTTTCAGCTTAACTTTGAAATCTGCTATTGAAATCCCAGTTGCATTTTAAATTTGCAAAGCCTTAACTAATAACTGATGTTGCAATTCAGGTGAAAGAGATGCTGCTGAGGTGGAGGTTGATAATGGTGTATCTTCTATTTTAGAATTATCATGTACAGTTTTAATTTCCTCCTAAAAATGTTAAATACTTAATTGGCTGAATGTACAGGATTTACCTCCCATTGTCTGTGTAACCTTTTTCTCCAACATTTCCTCCTAGATCTATGAACCACACTGGGAGTTTAGAATACATACAATAATATTTCCCTCCTTATCTCTTGAATTTTAGTAACAGTATCATATGTTTCTATAGCATTCTTAATTTTCTCCCTTCTCTTCTGAACAATCCATATCAGTCAACAAAACTGTTCTGTGCATTGCAAACCCCGATTTTCTGCAGAGCTCCATTCATGTTTGCAATTCCACTGTAAGCCCCTTCTTGGATGCCAGTTTTGTAATACTTTCTGGTTTTATGGGGCTAACTATACTCATGGATGGGCAGATGGACAGATTATTAAATGGGTAATTTATTTATTGTATGATGAACTTCAGTTGTCTACATTAATGTTGATATATACAATAAGCATAGATTGTCCATCTGAAGTTTCTAGCTTGAGAAATAGGAAGAAGCAGTTTTCTCTTAAAAATAAAGGCTGCTGTTTTGATAATTGCCTTTAGTGAGAAAAGAGCAAACTATAGCTACACTTATCAAGTGAAAATGGCATGAAGAAAATATGAACAAAAGACCAGAATCAAAGAGAATGAAGGAAATACAGAGGGGGGCAAAGGCTAGAATCAAAGAGCATCCAAAGCTTCAGAAGAACACCTAACAAAAGAAACAAAAGAAAGTGATATTGAAAATAATGGAAAAGATTTAAGGGAAAACAGGTGCTCAGCTTTGGCAAAATTATGTCTAAGTAACCAGATGCTCATTTGCTCAAAAATAGTTGAGAAAACAGCACATATGTGAAAAGAACAATGAATAAACAAACAGTAGTATAGCTGAAAATTCTACAGCATAAATGTGTTAAATTATGACCTAAGTAAGTAAGTAAGTAAGTAAATAAAAGTAAGTAAGTAAGTAAGTAAGTAAGTAAGTAAGTAAGTAAGTAAGTAAGTAAGTAAGTAAGTAAAGGGAAACTCTTAGGTCAGCATGAGGAATCTGTGGTCCTCCATTTATTTCACATTGCATCTGCCATCAACATTAGCTAGCACAGGCAATAAGCAGTTGTGGAAGTTGCCTCTCTTTCATAGAAGAAGGAAACTACCAAGTATTGAGTTGAAATCCAGTAGTTAGTTACAACTAGAGTAGGCCCCATTCAATAAATGTAGCATATGGAGGAGGTGACTAACCAAGTTCCCACTGCTTGAATGAACCTACTTTACTTATGACATACTACTGGAATTTAACAATTGATAGAGACTGTGAGGTGGTAAAACAAAAAGTACAATTGAAACAAATAAAACAGTATGTAAATTGCTGAAAAAAAGGTAAGGAGAACTGAATGGTTAAGCATAACAAAGCTTAAAGGAGGACTTAGGAAGAGGAGGAGGAGGAAGAGAATCAGCTGCTGCAACATTATTGCAGATAAATACTATTTCACTGTGAGAAATTAATTGGAAGTGACAGTTAGATCAGGTTAGAACAGCACCATGTTCTCATTTTTATTGCATAGAATAGTATAATTCATTTTGCCACAAGCATATTGTTCTGGAATGGAAGCATTGAGTTTGCTGTGTAAGAACCAATGGATTAGCCATGATATATGCTCCACAATGAAAGCATGAAGAACAGCATTACATGGAAACTGCTTGGTAAAAAGTAACATGCCAATCAGTCTTACCATACAAAGTCATGTACAGAAAAATGTTCCTTTCTTTTTACAAGGTTAAAGGTAAACAAGACAATATAAACTGAATGGGTACTCCATTTTAACACTTTGTTGGTGAGTTCCTTTAAAAAAAGGAACAAATTACGACTAGAGGACAAAGTTCTTTTGTCTTGTGCTAATGTTAACTTTTACATGTAATGACTTCTCATGCTCTGGGAAACGAATGGAGCATGAGACTGAGGCTGCAGATCTTTCTAAAGTAGCATTGACTGGCACCTCCAGCTTTTGCCCTCAAGGAGGATTTAGCAGTAAATATGGGATAAAAAGAAGAAGGTTTAATCTGAATAAACTCCGTATCCCTGCTGAGATAAAAATTCAAGGCTTGTTTCAATTTGCCTGGTGACTTTGTATATCTATCAGTCAAACTTTTGCAGGATCCAATAGTAATAAAAGTAAGATTTTCTATCCATCTACAAGACATCACTGGGATGGTACCCAACTATGATAACAACTATTGACTCTGGGGGCATTTCTACGAGACAAATGCTGAGGAAAAACAGAATATAATGAAAAGAATCACAAGTGAACAAGGGTTTATTGCCTGAACTCCGATCTAAAAACAATTTATGCTTGTATCCATTTTTGTCAATATTACTCTCTAGAAAATACACTTGAGATGCAGGCAATATGCTCCACAGGACTAGAAGCAAAGCTATTGTGCAGAATCAAATAACACCTCTCAATATTTTCAAGTAAAAGAAAAGCCTCTGTCTGAACATACATCAACATCTAATTCTTTTCCAGCTAAAATCTCTATCTCTAGTGTGCACCACTAGTTTTTGTTCTTGGTGACAAGAGCATAGAAAAGGCAATAAATCCACTGATGCATTTACTGTGTGTTGAACAACTCCATGGTGAGAAGGAGGGGGGAGGGAGGGCCCACAACTTCAGATGTTTAAGCTGCAACCTACAATGCCAGCAACCTCCTATTCAAAATCTCAGCATTCATATTTCTTTTTAAATGGTGATTTTTCTAGCCCTCATTGTTACAGAGCTGAGTTTATAGCTATTGTGACAAAATTTCCCACTGTGGCAGTCAGTGACATAGAAATAACCCAGCAAAAATAAATAAATAAGCAGAGTGAGATGACATTTAATCAGCAGGAAAAGAAGTCCACATTTATGATCTTAATATTTTCCTACAGCATTGAAACCAGGTGTGTCTTCCTACACCAGGTATAAAATTATTGTATTAAAAACAGCACAATGTTCTAAACTTGACTTCCAAATAGGGCTCCGCACAAATTCCTCAGTTTTTCTTGGGTGCCAAAGAAAGCAGGAAATTTGACAGTGGCTGGTAACCATATATGAACCACTCTATGTCTATAATTTGGTACAAGCAATTCATCCATTTTTGTCTACCATAATACCAAGCTTCCTGATGCTGCAAAAAAAACTGTTTCAAAGTTTTGGCCATTTTGGTATATCCATTCAAAGAAGTGGGGTGTCCTGGATCTTTGCTTATTTGTTCTTGCAGGTCAGAACACAAAAAAAATGAGAAGTTTTCTCCCTGCTGGGAGAAGTTACATTAGTTTTTCTGCATTTTTTTTCATATACTGTATCCATGTATTTAGTGTGTGAAAATTCACAGAATTTTTGTGTGTGATAAAAACCTATATTTTGTTCAAGCAGTTGGCCAAAATGCTACTAGTTGCATCCACAAGCATAGATAAAGACAACAATCACCCCTTTCTTATCCACAATAGGTCACCCTTGCTCGAAAGCCAGTCGTATCCAATTCTCAGCTCTGTTTATAGCCAAAGAGCCAGAACTTTCTGCATCTGCAGATGTTCCCATGGATGACTTGCAGGCATGAACTAAACATGAATGTTGTTTATCTTCCCACCGAAGTGGTACCTATTTATCTACTAGAAATTTCTTGCTTTCGACCTGCTAGGTTGGCAAGAGCTGGGACAGAGATGGGAGCTCACTCTGTCATACAGTACTTGAGTCTCAAACTGCTGACCTGCTGGTCTTCCAGTCATCAAGTTCAGCATGTTAACCACTAAGCCACCACAGCCCCTTCCACAAGCATAGCAAAGTGTAATTTTGCTAGTGAATTGCTCCAAATTACAAAGTCAATGCTGGTATTCTGTCATGTGTGCAACAAATAATGTCTACACTATCTCAGTTGAATTTTCTGGAATAGTAGCCATGTTAGTCTGTGGTTCAGGCATAGCAGAAAACAAAAACAATAATAATAAAAAACCAAAACACTGCAGCACTTTATAGACTAACTGCTATATTTTTACTGTTAGCTTTCATGGATCAAGTCCACTTCTTCAGACAAGGAGTAAAACTTCTGGGCATGGTTTATATACAACATATGTTTTGCTTGCCAACTTCACACTTTTGAGAGTGAAAGGGGGACATTTAAAACTAATCTGAATAATCTATTGTTACTGCTAGCTGTAGGAAGCTGTATTGATATGTATGCTTTTCTGTCATTCTGCTTGATTACTCATTACTTTGTGATCCTTTTTTCCTTGTGATATCTTGACCCCTGCATCTTGTGTATATAAACGATACCTGGAAGTTTTATTCTTTGTCTGAGGAAGTGCACTTGATCCACAAATGTTAACAGTAAAAATATAGCCATTAGTCTTTAAAGTGCTGCAGTGTTTTTGTTTTATTTATTTTTTGTTTTTGTTTTCTGATACACTATCTCAGTAACTTCCAGTAATTCACTGCCAAAAGTTCATCCATTTGCATAATACCAGAATAAAATCATAGTAGGAATTCACCCAATGTACATTGTGCAAAATGCAAATGTTTTGTATAAAATAAGTTTTTACTAATGCTATTGGTGGAAAATAAGTCGATTTTCTTCCTTCTGCAGGAGTGAAAAATCTCCTAAGAAATCAGTTTTTCCAATGACTCAGACTATTATTATGTATGTTACCAGTTTATAGCGGAAGGACGTTGTGTACCTTTGTGTGCTGGTGGAGTGTTTGTTTATTAGTTGGTATTTTGTCGTCCCCCCCCCCCATCAGCTGTGCTCTTCAGACTTGGAGTTCCCGTAGTCATGGCCTATAGGGGATAGTGAACCCTGGAAGTCATTTTGATGCACTGTGCAGCTGCAAAGTTACTTCCATCTAGTGTAATTCCTTCCTCCATTTTGTACTTGGGAGTGAATGAATCTAGCTGGCTCATTCCTCACTCCCTATTGAACTGGGGCTTTTCTGGAACCTGACCAGAGGTCCTGTGGTCTGTGGGAGTGAGCTTGAGTCATGTGTTGGAATTTGGAACTGTGAGCGAAAACAAGAGCAAGACTGAGATCAGGCAAATTGTCAGATTAAGTGGGTGGATGACTGAGCAGCTGACAGAGGAGGAGGATGGTGAGAAGAACAGCAGAGGAGTAGAATGCCTGATGGAAAGGAGGATTGGATGGTGATGAGATGTGGCCACGAGGATATAGTGGCTTCAGAAAAAGAAATGGAAGATGGCAGTCTGTGCCCCATTGCTCTTTGCTGCCACACTCTACACTTTAAAGTTATTTGTGTGGATGTATTGAGAAACAATTTTGGGAGAATTCAGATTGACCTAACAGGAAGGGTCTAGGAGAATATGAAGCTTTCTGGCACAGGTTGTGTGAATGAAGTTGTAGAATGTAATACTGGGAATCATTGTGGATGGAGTTGGAGAAGAGGAACAAATGAGGGTATGAAAATAGAATAGATAAGATTGAAGAAGGAAGATGGACATTGTAATGAGGAAGGAGAGACAGAAGAAGATTGTCAGGGAAGTGATTGTTTATTTTAAGAAGATTGAGGAAATGGAGAGTATTAGAGAGTTTAGGTAAATGAGAGATAGGAAGGCAAATAATTATAGGAATGACATTGGTTCCCCCTTCTGTTGTTTTACACGTAGCTGCCAGATAAATTTGGGCAACAAGCAAGGTGCACTATGAGTTGATTTTGTTATTTTAGCCTGAGCTAACTTACTAATGAAGATTTATAGGTTTGTGTTGGTTTTGGCTAAGGGTATGGATTTAGTTGATTTTATAATTTTGTTATTGTTTAAATAGTTTAGTAGGATTTTTAGCCTTATTTGTGAATGTATATTTATTTTTACATTTTTATAGTTAATGGCATAATTAGTTGAGTGTAACTGAGTTAGCGCTTTAATTGGTTTTTGTATGATTTATTATATTGTAATTGCTTGAATCCTTACTTGTTTGAGTTATTAGTTAAATTGGTTGGGTTTCTGGCTGACTTGGTTGGTACTCCTGTTGACACCCAGTTTTATTATTATTATTATTATTAAATTCAATTTATATGCCGTTCTCCTTGCTGAAGCAACTCAGAGCGGCTAACAATGTTACAGTATGAAATATACATAAAAAAACACCATATAAATATAACAAATACAATACAATCAATGTGGTCAACAAATCCATCATAAAAAATAAGAATAAAAATACAGTACAATCAAAGAAATGCAAAACAATCAAGGATATACAGTACAAAACAATGGGGAAAGTCCTTATCCCTTGTAGATATTTCAATTAGAAACAAATATACAGTACATTTATCCGGGGAGTGGCTGGCCACGTTACAGCTGTGGTGGTAGTAGCGGTGCTGGCGTCTTTGGTCAGCCAACCCGTCCGTCCAGCTGGTCCTCCTCCAGATGGTATACAGAGACAACCTGTGCAGTTGACATGGTCACTCCTAAACACCTTCTCTACTGCAGACCTCAGCCATCTCTGTGGTTCATGGAGGAACTTTGAGCAATGAAACAGTTATTTTAGCATTAAATCAATATGTCAAGAATTCTACAATGCCTCTGAGAGAATACACTCCAAACAAACATTTTTGTTTCCTTGTTGCTGTTGTTGTTGTTGTTGCAAAATGGCTTCATGCAAAACTATTCTTTTTATGTTCAATGATTTAGATACCTGGCTGTGGAGCTAGAGCTTGGGAATTTTTTCCCCACTGTGCATCCATGAAGAACAACCAACCTTTGCTTCCTAAACAAGTTGCACAATCCCAGGGAATGACAACCAGTATTCTTTACCTAATAAATCCTAAATTGGAATTATTTTCATGCCATACAATTAACAGTCAAGCAAAGCTACACACATGCTCTGAAAATCCATTCTGCTACATCTGTTAGTTCACACAGAAAGACAACAAGTATTATACTTTCCACTACTACCCATTTTCCAGAAAGGCACCAAGCATGCAAAGTCTCTCCAATACCAAACCCCAATGTTTTGTAGTTAGGAGGGAAAAAAATGTGCATGATCAACCCCTGTCAGTATTTGCATCAGGTCAGTGGTGGGCATCAGCAGGTTCACACCAGTTTGCCAGAACCGGTAGCAGAAATTCTGGCTGGCCCTGCCCATCCATGGTTTGAAATAAAGTTGTCCTAATTCAGGTGCAACGCAGGGCTTTCCCCCTGGCCATGCCTACCATACCACATCCACAGTGTGGTAGTAAAAATTTTTGAGCCCACCAATGCATCATGTGCACAGGCCCTCACCCCTTCCTTTGGCTACACTAGATAGAGCAGAAGGTAAAGTGAGGCTTAAGTTGCTCAGCCTTGGTAGAAAGGATGCCACAGTACAGTCATATACAACAATTGGAACCAACAGTCTGATTTACACTAAAAGGAAAAGAGGTTTTCTTTCCACAGAAATTAGAGGAATGATATAACCCCAAGCCAGAGGGATCTGCTAAAAATATGAAAGTCAGGGGTTTAAGTTACTTCCCAGTTTGCACAGGTAAATGGGTAAACCTATACAAAGTGGCAGGATGTGAATATATCCATTAAATGGGTGTAATGCAACATCTTTTCACATTGAATCTACTAAATTTAACAGGTGGACAGGACTGCTAATCTTTCCATTGGCATCCTCTGCACTATACCTGGGGAAGGTGAGAGAGGAAAAAGGACAGGTAGCAAGAAAGCAGGGGAAAGAATGTATAGTCATCCTGGTCTGGTATCACTTGTATTTTGTAAAAGACAAACTGCTCCAAGTACTGTTTTAGCAAAAAACTTTTACAAGTAAAACAAAGCAATCACACTTATAGCACTTTGTGCACACTCTCTGGGTGGTTAACAAGTTAATTAGCATTTTGCCCCCAACATGCTGGGTGGTCATTTTACCAAGCTGGATGGAAGGATGGGTCAACCTTGAGTACTGATCAGGATCAAACTCACAACCTTTTGGCTGCAATACAGCAGTTTAACCACTGCATCACCTGGGCTCCATACTATGACCATAGATAACCCCAAGAACTGTATTTCTAGGTAGCTTGTGTTAGGTTAAAGTAAAGGTTGTCCTTGCTTGAAAGCTAGTCATATCTGACTCTAGGTTTCAATGCTCATCTCTGTTTATAGCCAAAAAGCCAGCGCTGTCTGCATCTGCAGATGTTTCTGGGGACATGTGGCAGGCATGCCTCAACAATAAGTGCATAGAACGCTGTATTGGTTACCTCAAACTCAAGGTGAGAATTACGGTTCCTCCATGCAGATCAGGTATTTCACAGTGTTCCATGGCAGCAATTTTCATGATGTATCAGATATACTCTTGGTCTCATTCAAGATACACAATTTTTCTCCCTTAATAATTTCTGCCACTTTTATTTGCACAGTCACAACACAAAGAAGAAAAAGTGACCTTTCTTTATTCTGATGGGGGGAAATTTGGATTTTCATCCCACTTTTTGTACTGTGAGGAAACATTAGTTACCAGTACTGTCTCTGAAAGATAAAAGAGTGATGATGCACAGCAGGGATTCCCAACCTAAGGCCTGTGGGCTAGATCTGGCCCACAGCACAATTTCATGTGCCTCCCTCCAAGGGCATTTGAGAAACAAAATGGCCACTCCTTTGAAGCTGCTGGGACAAAATGGCCACTCTCATGATGCAGGCAAGGCAAAATGGCCATCTGGCCCTTGAAGCTGGCTGAGAGAGTGTGACCCGGCTTCTAGCTTGAAAAGGTTGGGAACCTCTAAAGTATAGCATTTAAGCATAAATGCTTGAAGAGGAGCAAATATTCCCTGAAGTTGTCCATGAACTGGCTCAGAAACAGACCTGTGAAATTTTCCAGTTTTGGATGACAACTTTTAACATGGTGAGCAAGCTGGCTGGGTGACTGGAAGCTGTAATCTGGGTAGAGGGGGGGATACCTTTGTCAAACTCTGAATGCAAGTAAGCCTGTTTCTTTTTCTCTCTCTTCCCCACAATAATTCACCCTTGTTCGAAAGCCAGTTGTATCTGACTCTAGGGTTCAGTACTCATCTTCATTTACAGCTAAAAGGCCAGCACTGTCTGCATCTGCAGATGTTTCTTTGGTCATGTGGCAGGCATGACTAGACACTGAAGCGCACGGAGCACTGTTTACCTTCCCACCAAAGCGGTACCTATTTATCATCTTGCAATTTCTTGCTTTCACACTGCTAGGTTTGCAGGAGGTTGGTCAGAGACGAGAGCTCACTCAGTCGTGAAGCACCCAGGTCTCCAATTGCTGACCTTCCCATCATCAAGTTCAGTGCTTTAACCACTAAGCCACTGCAGTCCATTTTCACACAACCTGGAAGGAAAATATCAGTTCATTTCATGAGCCAGACTAAAACACTTGGAACATAAGAAGATATTTTGTGTTCAGAAGCCGGATCCATGAATGCTGTTCTTTGCTTACTCTTTGTGCATCAAGTAAGAGAGGTAAAAAGGTAGGTTTTCCTCTTCTCACCATGAACACTGTTTGTGGTCATTACAATTTTGAGACTGATTCTGATAACATGTACGCAGCCACATAATATATTCCCTCTGCAATGCAAGGGAATTTTCCATGAAGCATGTTACTCCTGCCCCCTTGAATCTCATCGAAGTAGAAATAGTCTACCAGAAAATATACATGGAAGGGGGAAAATGTGGTGGCATAATTTATTAAGCTTATTTTCCCATTGTAATGCGGGAGATAATGCAGCATTTTGAAATAAGATTGTTACGAATTGTGACATTTTACGGGAAAGAAAGGAGACAGTAATGACTCTGATGCCTGTCCTGACTAGCAAGATAATTAGAAGTTAAGGAAATCAAAGAGTTCAGCTACCTGGTGCTTCAAGATGGAAGAGATCACAATGACATCTAGAGGGGACTGCTTTATGGCTTATTCAACACTCATAAATTAAAGATCACTGGAAGATAACTATATGTCAGAGATCATGAATGTAAATGTAATGAACACATTGAGCAGACATCTGAGAAGACAGGAGATGAATGGCTGCAAAATCTTTAAAACTATCTTGTTGTTCTTATGTTATAGGAAAAAGAGACAGAAACAATATGCATGCATCATGGCAGAGCCAGGCAACTGTCAGGTTTGTGGAGTAATTCTTACTAGAACCTTAAGATCCACCAAACAAACCCTGTGTAAAAGCCATAGAATTATAAAATGTTGAGCCCAGGAATGTGTTCCAAGTACTGGAGCTGAGTTGAGCTCAGAGTCATTGCATACTTAAGAGACTGCATCGTCCCAAGGACATCTGCCCGTCCCATCAGAGCAGACCGAAGAGGCTCTCTGGTTGTGCCACCAGCCAGAGAGGCGCACCTTGCTGGCACGAGAAGTAGGGCCTTCTCTGTGTCTGCTCTGGTCCTTTGGAACCTCCTGCCAATAGAAGTACGCATGCAGATGGAGTTGCTGCCCTTTAGAAAAGGAGTGAAAACCTGGCTGGTAGGTTTGGTCTGGGGAGTGGATGGTGCAATTTCCCCAGACAATTGGTTGGTTTGACCCCAGTATGCCTGGCTTTTAATACCAAGTTTTTTAAAGTTTTTAGAGTTTTTAATTTTAAAAAATGATTTTATAATTGTTGTAAATTGCCCTGGGTCCCTTTTGGGAGGAGGGCGATAAACAAATTTAAATAAATAAATAAATAATTTCAACCTCCTTTACTCATAATTTTCATCTTCACCAAGTTGGGAAATGGATTTAGGAAGTAATATTAAAGAGGAGAATATAGAAACTAAAAAAATGGAAAAAAATGTCAGAATTAAAGAGAACTGTTATAAATCAAAATGGAAATGGTATATGTCTCTAATACATTTAAGTTATTATGATATTGAATTGGGTGATTGGTATAAAGAGATATGGAACAGAGCTGTTAATGATAAATTAATATGTGAGATAAAGGTAAGAAAGGGATTAGCAAAGATAAAAATGATTTCAGAGAGACATGGGAAGAAGTTCTAGACTATGTATTGGTGAAAGGGAAATGAATAAAGCTAGAACAAGATATATTATCTTTTTGGGATGAAGGGGTGAATATGAAAATTTAATGATATAGAAAATGCATAATGGAGAAGTACCACAGGAGGCAGGTACACATAATGTAATATATCTATGTGTCTTTATTTTATTTATTTTTTTATTTTCTTTGTTTCTTTTCTTTCTGTGTATTTAAAAATTTTATATACAGTAATACTGTACTTAGGATAACGTTTACCTCGGATAACGCTAAAATCGCATAACGTAAAGTAATCTGGGGAGGAGAATTGGATCGAATAACGTTAAGGTCCTGTGGGATGGATCGGATAACAACCGCTAAAGCCTGTGCGGTTACAATGTATCTCTATGGAGCTTTAACGTTATCCGATCCATCCCATAGGATTTTAACATGCATCGGATAACACTAAAAATCGGATAACACCAAGACTTGTGGAACCAAGTCTTAGCGTTATCCGAGGTATTACTGTATATATATATGTATGTATATATATATATGTGTGTGTGTATACATACAGTTGTACCTCGCTTAAAGAGCATAATGCATTCCACAGGATTGCTCTTTAAGCGAAACACCATTATATACACTAGACCCTTACACATACCTTCCTGCATGTTTTGAAGTGAGGCTGTACAGGCAATTATTAATTTAATTGGGAAAATTTAGAACTCCTGAGCATGAATATAGCAGCTGGTTGGGATCCATGGTTACAGGTTTTATATTAAATATAAAGCAGAACTGGTTTCCCTCTAATGCCTTTCCTCTGCAATTTTAGCTCAGGGGTGCCCAAATTATGGCCCACGGGCCAGATCTGTCCCCCTGATGCCAATTCATCCAGCCCTCACTGCCCTTGTTGCTCCCAAAAGCAGAAGTAAAACACGCCAGTAAGGGCTGGATGAATTGGCATTTGGGCATCCCTGGTTTAAGCAGAGAAAATGGAAGCTAATATCTTTCTCATCCTGTTGCAAAACAGATTGCAAGGTGCATTTTACTTCTGTTTCTTGTGGGAGGAACCACTTGACCGGCCCACTGAACCACATGACCAGCCCGCTGAACAACATGATCAGCCTGCTGCCCAAAAAGTTTGGGCACCACTGCTTTAGCTGGTAAATTAATTTAGTTGGTAAAACTGTAGAGAAGACTGGAAATGAAGATCACCAATTCTTGCCCCACATCTCTTACACTGTGTGTAATTTTGGCCTATGACTCTAAACTTAGAACAGACAAGCAAGAGAATGAGAAGCGATGAAACAATTCCATTTCACTTTCCCATCTACAGCTTCTAATGCAGGAGTGGACTGGACAATCACACACACACACCAGATCTTTCTTTTTCTACTGCAAAACTACAGAAAAAATGTCATTTTCCATTCTTTGAAGTCTCCAGGAGGTTTTACAATAAAATGTGTTACAGGATCTCATATTCCAAATCTATGAAAAATGAAACTGGAAGCTGCCTGCCAGGAATATGTGTTTTTAATTTTTCATATTAGGAGCTGGTGTTGCCCCCAGTACAGTTCTACATCTTCTGAAATTGCCTGCTCCCTCTTAAATGGCACTTTTGGAGGGTCAGCGGATTCCAAATGTTAAGTTATTTGATTCACTTCTACCAGCAAATTTAGGATGCCAAAAGGATATGAGACTATCATAGATGATGCTACAGGACAGTAATATGTATATCAATTTTTAGATAAGAGAATTACATTCCCTAGTAAAATCAGACAAGAAACTAAAAAAGGTTTTAAAAAGACAAAAATATTGTGATACCTAAGGACACAAAAAGGCAGTTTTGTCTTCTTATTTTCTCTTGTTTTGTTTGTTTGTTTGTTTTTGCCTGAGAAGCCTACAGAAACTAACATGGTTAACATTCAAGCACTACTTCAATGCTTCATTACTTAGCACATTCCCAATTAACAAATTCACAGGGCTGGAAGGGGCCTTGGAAATACTACTTTTTTGAGCTACTTTTTCCAGGATTGCTCCTAGGTGGAGAATTATGGGAGTAGTCATCTAGAAAAGTCACACTTCTAACACCTGTATCTATTATTACTCTAAATCTATGAAACATTTTCATTAAATTATGATATGTTTTCACACAGGAAGCCTTTCATATACTAAGCTTATCAGTTCTAACACATTCACAAAATCAGAAAATTATAATGCCTTCCACATCTTCCCCAATGGAAATCAATATGATAACATTACTGCACATCCAACTATCTCAAAAGCAAAAGGGATAATTAGATCTTTATTTGGAATAAACATATTTCGAATTGAGTTTTTATTCAGCTGTTTAAAGTCATGGAAGAAAAATATTAGCAACTTGAAAACTTGGAGAAATTTGTCACTGCTTGAAAAACATTCCTTTTTACCCCTTCACTGCTGCTTTTTAAATGTTCATATATCATTTTCCCACAACACATCCTACACAAACTGCAAGCTAAAATGCACCCACTTTCAACTGAGTCCTTCATTTGATACATGGAGCAATTGTATACTGAATTGTATAAAACAGAGCAATATACAATTGGTACAAAATGCCATTCTTTTTCTTTGTTAATGAACACAAAATATTTCCAGTAACATTATCTTATTTTGATTTTTGTAAAATATAATTCTAGATGGGAAAATTGACTCCAACAATATGATGAATTCAGCAAAACGTGAAATCATTAAAACTGCAGACACTACAGCATTTTCCACCTAGGCAAGCACAGTGATAGGCACAAGGCAGCTGATGCTTTGAGTCTTGAATTTCAATCACTTCAAGAAGAATAGGAGAAAATCCCTTGTTGAACACTGACTGTGCAATGTATTCATTTTGGAGATTCCATTGGTCATTTGGCTTTGGTCAACCTATACATTATATTCAGTTACCTATTAACTACAGTTTTTGTTGGTTTAAAACCTGCTTTGGGATGGGAGAATTTAAGATGGAAAAATATCAGTGAGGATATAATTAATATTCATTTCCTCCCCCCCCCATCTTTGTAGAAAATGTATATCTCAAAATATTGAGGCATCCTGCCAAAAATAAAAAATATATACTCAGCTGTTGTGCAATTTCTCACTCCTGTGTGGCAATGAGGAGACCAATCGTGTTTTTTTAAAATGACAACATTAAAAAACACAGTTGTACTTTTTACAAAAACTACTTGGTGCTGAGAAACTTTCCATTTCTCATTCAAAACTTGTATCATGAAAAATACAGCAGTTATTGTTTTTTAAAGTTTTTAATTTTTGAAGTGTTTTTAAAATTGTTGGAAATCGCCCTGGGTCCCTTCAGGGAGGAGGGTGATAAACAAATACAAATAAATAAATAAAAATAAATAAATAAATATTGTGTAATTTTTATTTTTACTCAAAAATACATTTTTCTGCATCAGCATTATCATCATCATCATCATCCAGAAATGTGAAGACTATGTAAAAACTCTTACTCTCACCGCTTGGGGAAAATCTTTTGAAAAATGTCAGTGTAACCTGCAATAACAAAATAAGCAATTTGCATCACTGTATTAATGTAACAAACATTAGACAAACTTGCTCAAGCGAGTAGCACAATCTATGAATTAGTACAGCTTTAACATAAAAAGTGTGACCAAGAAAGTGCAAATGGTTGAAATGGTATCTGTGTTTGTCTGTGCAAGCATATCTGAGAGTAAACAAAACAGAAAGTACAGTATGTCAAAGGAACACTAAGCCATGTGTCCTCTCAACATCTCCACCTATGCTGTTCCATATCAATTCTTTCTGTGTTAAGCAGAAAGGTCAGAAGAAGCCTGACTATGATCAGGTACTAAGGATGTTCTCTGTATTTAGCTAAATGTCAAAACTCTACTTCAACCTGGTCTGAGATAACCAAGAGACACAACAATGAGCTTACTCACAGGGTCAAATCACAACCCCACCAATTGTTAATGTTAAAATTAGCATTCATAGGGTTTAAAATGTTAATATAAAATGTGAGACAATTTTTTAAAAAAATAGAGAGGTGCTGAAACTTTCAATAACTTAAAAAGAAGACTCTGAGATGGAATAAAGAGAAAAAGAAAGTACTTTCAGAGTGTATTTGCCATAGAATAAACTTACTTTTTGTCCTGGTGGACTAGAGAAGAGAGTGCTAGAAAAGGCAAGCAAATAAGATGAAACTACAGGTTGGGTGAAGACAAAGGTTCACCAAATTGCTCTTTTAAAAGAGCATCAAATAAGGCTACTCTTAATGTTCCTTTTAATTCCCTCCTTCCCTCTGACTGCCTTAGGAAGTCTTTCCATTCATGGTAAAGATTAGGATTTTTTTTTCTTCTAGCATCTAGCAGTTGGAAAAAAATAAGAGGAAAAGAACTAAGCTCTTCAGACTGTCATTCTCCTGACCAGAAGTCTTTCTGTCCTGCTTCTACCTCAGGGCTCCCAAAAACCCTGAACTTTGCATCATTTGTTTATGACATGGTCTCCAATTAGTGGAGAAAGGCCATGAGCAGTATATACCTAGCCAATGGTGGCTGGGGCAATATATACAGCATTGTGCCAGTTGAGTGCATTCCATTTCTCTCTTCTCACATAACATTTTAATTACAACTTAGAGCCTACAGTTAAAATTAGAATGTGTGTTATACATACCAATTTTTTCTTCTTCTGCCATATCCAAATATGAATAGAATAAAGGCAATCATCGTGGTGATCAGCCATTAAGACTGTCCTGGGAATATAATGCAGTGGCATTTCATCTGCCTTCCACATTGTAGCATGATACCCGTACCACTGATCCAGTTCCACAAGTCACTTTCTGGTCCTGAGCCCTTTTGGCATACAAAGTCCTCCTCATTTCCAGGTCAATATTGGTGAAGCTGCTGCCTTCCATCCAGATGGATTCAAGTGGGATTTAATCCACTTGGGGACCATCACCCTTCCCTGTGGACGTCGGAACCCAAGGCTGTTAGTCCTCAGGTTGTCAGGTTAATTAACTGCTGCCTGACACTCTGCATTGAGTCACTGGCAATATGGTCTACTCTATTACCATAGCAGGATAACCTGGCCAGACAGACATTCATAACAACAGGCCAGATAAATATAAAGAAATACTCTTTCATTCTGTTTAGTTGTCAATTCTGATTTTGAACCCTGAAAAGTCTTAACAAAAATACAAACTTTAAAAAGAAAATACTTTCCTTGTCACTCAAGCTTTATACCAGACCAACACAAACCTTGAAAAATTCCTGCCTCTAAAATGCCTTTTAAGCCACCAACAGTTACAGGTGTTAAACATTAAAACTACTTTCTAGAACATTATTTTTAACAAATACATTCTATGATATACTTTTCCAGAAATTCAAAATGACACTCTGGTTTCATTAGCAATAATTAGATTACATCTTGATCCTAAACAGCTGCACTTGGATAGTTGCTTACAACACTGGATCACACAGTGGCAATAACATATTGTTCTAGTCCACTAGCCAGAAGCACTTCTCATCTTAAGTATTCATTTGTTGGATGAAGCTACTAGTCTAATTGGTAAATGTTATGGGAGATCATGTAGGCAACGAAGGATGAATTTCTGCATACTGATGATGTTTTCAGACAAGATTATCTTTTGTTAATTAAAAAAGAGAAAGAAAAGCAAATGGACCCTGCTTTCTAGTCTAAATTTGATTTTTATGCCACCAACAGTTACAGCATTGTAGCTTGTCTTCCGTTTTCAAGGAAAGGAATCAAAGATGAAAGATAGCCTTTCATTTTATCTGGCTGGTCTCCTTCGTTCCATGACCTCTTCTATCTCTCTCGTTTTTTTCCCATCAGAACTGCTGAGGCCTGTAAAGCTTCAAGTGAACCAGCTGATTTTGTTGTGTCAGCACAAAACTGATAAAAAAAAGCAGTTCATACAGTGTTCTCTCCCTTTGTAATGGCAGTTTTCATGGTCCATAGAGCACAAATGAAGAAAGGTAGGAAAGGTGTTGCTGCCAAGAATGGTACTACATGGAATGAAAAATGCAGTGCTGGGCAAAATAAATTCTACTGTGCAACCAATTGTTCTAAAAGATAGAGAGGATGGAGGAGATGTCAGGAAGGTGTGCAGTTGGCTTTAATAAACACAGGATGGTTAGATTAAGCATTCAAACTAAATATGAGATAGGCTATTGAACTGACACTTATTCTAGACTACTTCATTGCCTTGAGGAAATGTTCCACATGGTGATCTTAAATGATAAGAGGTATTTTTATGAAGAAAATGTGCACCTAAGAATACATTAAAGAGAGCTTCCCAAGATGCTCATTTTTGAATGTGTCGGAAAAAGAAGCTGGTATTCTGATTTTTTACGACTCTGTTTCTTCTAATGATGACTGAAGACTAGGTGCAATTCCAATTGCAGACTCCATGGAAAAATGGGGTTTCCAGTCTGTTGTCATGTGGGCATGAGTTGTGAGGCACGAATTGTGCCCTTTGAGATGGGGACATTCTCAGATATCTTATTCAAAAGCAAGTAGAGAAGTTCACAAAAAAGAGAACTTCCTGCCTTACAGTTCGCTTCTTCTCTGGCCTCTGACTTTTCCAACTGGTGTCAGAGTACATTCTTCTCTCACTGCTGGTCACTAAGGAAAGAAAGGGTTGTGAAATGGCAGCTGCTAACATGAGAATGGTAATTTGAAGAGAAATGAACAAGGCTACTGGCAAATATAAAAGAGTTGAGGTTCATGGTAGTATCTGGATTTAGGGCTCATTGTATCCATGTCATAGGGAGCATGTTAAGGATGAATCTTACAAATCCTTTAAATTCTAAATCCACACAGCCTACAGAAATGACAGCTTTGCATACCAACAAAAGCCTCACTGAGGCCCTTCCTGGATGTAAGAATAACTGAACTGGCTCTAAATCTCCATATCTCTTCGCTGAATATACTCCATGTTGTCCTAGCTTAAGCTATTTTTAAAACCCTTTTTGTCACTTTCCCTCCACTCTCTCTCTGTCTTATTGCAGTAAAGAGATAGTGACATTTATGAAATGGATGGGAGATAACATTGGTGGGCTGGAAAATGGATAGGTGGGTTTGAAAGTAATCTGTAGGGAGGCAAACCTGACACAAGAAGGAAAACAAGTTAAGGTATTCTGGTTCATATTTCCTTTTTTGTCCATTGATTTGTACATTTCAGTCTAGTTTACATTCTCTCCTCCAGTCTTTCAAAAGGCTGTTCAGATTTCTAAATCTGTGCATAATTTTGTACTCACACTGTGTCTCTGAAGAATCCCAGTGGTGGGATTCAATTTTTTTTACTACCTACTCTGTGGGCGTGGTATGGTGGGCATGGCCAGGGGAAAAGCCCTGTGTTCCACCCGAATTAGGACTACTTTATTTCAAAACTTGGATGGGCGGGGCCAGCCAGAATTTCTGCTACCGGTTCTGGCGGACTGGGGTGAACCTGCTGAATCCCACTACTGTCCATAACCCTCATAAACATGCATATTCACTAACTAAGGCATCTGGTAAGAAATACAAGGGAAATGTAGCCAGAAGACATGAGTTCTAATACTCTGCTAGAAATGGATGGGAGTTTTACCCTATTGGGAATAAATATGGAGGTACTAAAATACCTTTTCCACATTTCAAAAGCTTAATGGATCTTACACATGAGTGGGAATATATAAGATTAAGCTGCAAGTAACAAATATAATACAAATGTAATCAAATGACTATAGAGAAAGCTTATTTTTCTGGGAAGTCATTGGGCAACCTATTGGCCTTCTATTAGATTGTTGCAATACTACTCATAATGCTGAAGGACATCAAGGAAGATAAAATAAGGAAGTTTCGTTTTGCACAGAGGCATAAGTCTTTGTGCTACTTGATGCCACCTGTCTTTAAAGAAATCCTTGGTTTCCAGATCATTTTAGAAAGGCACATGAAATGTTCACCTCTCCTCATGTTACCCACTGTCAAGTAAAAATGATAATTTAGGACTCAGCATGAGAACATTTAGCCTATATTATTAGGTCTGAAAGTAGTCTCATCCCATATGGCAAACAAATAAGTCTTCCAACATTCTGTTTCACACCAAAGAGCTTGGACTAGAAATTAAGTTTGAAAATGCTAACTTAAAAGGAAGCTTACCCATTTCTGACAGCTGAGAAATTGCCCCCAAATCCCAGATATAAGGTCTGCATAAGTTCAGAGCCTTCATTTTTGGCAAGGATGCTATGCAGGCATTGACGTCCCACATTGATGTTTATTGAAGGTGACTAGAAATATACTGTCTTGCTGTGATTTGAAACACACTCATCATGCAGTGATAGGATCTAAATTCAAGCCACTTTCCCTGACAGCTTCATAGTTTTAAGGTAGCAGTGGCAGGGTGTGTGTGTCTATGATTCTCTCTATAAAAACATTCTATAAATAAAACTGGATTTTACTTTCCTATGTCCTGTTTGCAAAATCCAACAGTACCACTTTCACTAGATTAGTCATAACACTGAATTATAAGTATGAAGTCAAATAAAATGTATGCACTAATCATTGCCCACACCACAAATGAATAAAAATGGTCCAAGGGAAATTCTTTAAAATGAAGAATGTAATCTGCACCAACAAAAATGTAAAATTGACTTTAGCAGTTAAAATGAGCTGATAGCAGAATGTAAACATTGAGGTTTATCCTAAGATGTTTAGGATTTCCTAGGTTGAGAGAGCAACCAATTAAGAAGAACTAAAATGTTTTAACAAAGGTGAAGAAAACATAAAATGCATAAAACGCAATAAGGGAGAATATTTTGTTCATGAAACTGGGAAATGAAAAGTATATGTTGCCACAGCTGATAATTTAAGACTAGATAAATAAGAAAAAAGTACAGAAAGAAAGAGAACTCTTTGCAGAAGCAGGAAAAACAGTTTTAAGCAGCACAACATCAATAGCTATAGCTGCTACATCCAAAGTCAAAATGGCTATAACAATATTCA
The DNA here is from genome assembly GCA_030440675.1 of Furcifer pardalis. Lineage (NCBI taxonomy): Eukaryota > Metazoa > Chordata > Lepidosauria > Squamata > Chamaeleonidae > Furcifer > Furcifer pardalis. Next base: position 74,585,007 of record CP126890.1, on the reverse strand, counting down.
AGCTGTAGTAGAAGAGGAAGAAACACTTTGCACTGCTATTCCCCCTAATTACTTTACTGGCCAATTAAATAGAAGTGAAATCTTAATTAGTGTTCCACATTTTGGCTTGTTTTGTTTTTTGCAAAAAGCACACTTATGAATGCCCAATCAGAAAGAAGTCTTCCTTAGAGACCTTTATGGTGAGGAAGAAGGTGAAGGAGATTTTAACTCAAAGTTTTCCCTTACAGTAAAGAAACAATCAGAACATTAAAACAGTAGCTGAAATTCTGCTGCTTAGTCTAGTAAATCTCCCTAAGGTAGGCCCACTGGATCAAATGGTAAGTCAATTCCTCCATAAATTCCATTAATTCAAATGGGCCTACTCTAATTGCAATGCATTATGCCAAAGTAAGTCACAATTGGAGCAAGTCTATTGAATCAATTGAACTTATGGGTGAATTTGCTCACTGAATTTCCATTGGTTCCATGGACCTACTCTTGTACAACTAACCACATTCAGCAACAGGATTTCATCTGATATGTGCAATAAAAACCTGGGAACTAGGATTATACAATCCCGCACACCTACTCTGGAATATGTTCCACTTGACTGAGAGGGAATTACTATAGATAAATGAGTCCATCTGTAACCTTATCAGTAAACCAGGATGTAAGGCTGCTTCATCCTTCATATCAAAGATGTACTATGTGTCTAATGTAATGATCTGAAAGGTTTTTGGGTTATTAGCAAACAGGTCATCTTTTGAAGTTAATCTGATATTTTATCTTGAGCATCTGTATTTTTCACATTATCTTTACAAAAGAGGCAATATAGAAGAGGTGTTTTCCTAAATACAACTGCAGGTGGTTAAGATGAAATTACAATAGACTGTAAACAGCTGTAAACACAGCAGAGAGGCCAATACATTCCATATCAAGCTGATAATAAAATATCCAAAGAGCCTCTTCAGGAAATGCAGTGTTCCCCATACATAATACACAGTTCCCTTTCTTTTAATGGATGCTTGTTATTCAATGAGGTAAGATAAATGGGGGAGGGGTACAGGAAGGGGGAAAAACTTGTTTTCTGAAGAACCTAAGAGACTGGTTAGGAGGATATATAAATCATTCAATTTGTAGGCCATATATATCTTTTGCAGGTATTATGAATATTCCTCCTTTGTATTGCTGGGCAGATAGTACACTAGTCACCACCTTTCTCTTTAAGGATCACATTTTGTAGGGCCTTGCCTCATCTGGTGTTTCTTCTGATCCAACCTTGCTTCTCTAGGCCTTGTTTCACTGCTGCTAGAGCTTTTGGTGTGTCAATGTTGCAGAAGTTCAACCTACATATAAAAACCTTCATGCTGAGCCAATGAACCCAGGGTGGGGTGGGTGGAGATGAATGTCCAGGCATTCATGCATAAAAATACAACATTCCGCTGATGACATGTTGCTCTCTCTGAGATCTTTTTGCCTAATGGAAAGCCAAAGAAGCACAGCAATGCCTTGACACTCATACTGGGACCTTACAACCATAGTCCAGATGTCAAAAGCTGGTGTGAACACAATTCTGGATTAATCACCACTTGTTTCTGATTATTAATTCACATTTGCCTTTTTCTATGTGTAAGAAAATAGGAAATATGTTCCACCCAGAATAACAAAAGCATTCATGACCACCTACTACTTTCTTGCTGATCACCCAACAGAACTAAAGTAGACTGAATCTTCTTTAGTTTCTTAGTTTTGACTAGTTTGGAGACATTGATTCACACAATTTTCTTTCCATTTGGGGTAATGCCAGAGCACATTTTCACATCGTCAACCTAGTGTTAGCATTGAATGATGCTGGCCAAAATAAAAGAGACAAAAAGTCAGACTGGCATGTCCTTACCTCACCCATTACATCAATTTGTTACTACTCAAGCCATACCCTGTGGCAACAGCCTCTGTTTCAGAACCCTGCATTGTGACATGACAGTAATAAAAATAAATTGTTGAGTCAAGAGAGCATTCAAGCCTTGACTAAGAGAATTGCCAAGAACAGTAGGTCACGTTCTCCTCCAAGGGTCTATAACATCATTCAAAATAATCACAGCAATTTTATAACAACACTTTAAAATAGATATTTGAAATGACAGAAGGATAAAAAGGGTGGAGAATAGAATGGACTGGGAAGAGAAGAGTAGGCCAGACCTAACACAGATGCTTTTGTATATATTTACTCCTTTGCATTTTTAATTCTACAAGTCATACAAGTCATATAGGACTGTAATATCAGAAAGTATACTGGCTAAAGACTGACTTCTGGATCTTTGATTATTATTATTTTTTGGTTGGGGGGAAGCTACGCTATCTACAATGAATTTGTCTTGTTGGCTAGGAGATTCTGGGAACTCTAAATGAAAAACAACTCTTCCAAGCGATGCAGGGTTCCACAGAGCTTGAAGAAAATATTTACAATATTTTATTTTAATTTTTGAAATTAGAAGATGGACTAAGGAATTTTTTGTTGGAGAAATACTTTATAAACAAGGCACTGAACATTAATTTATTTGATCACCCTTTGTACATTTCATGAATTACACTTAATTAGAATGTTTTTAATTGAGGAAGGTTGCCTATAACAAGAAACCAGTAAAATATTATAGAGACATAGTATATTGGTGTGAAGTTCTGCTAAACCCTGGTGGTACAGTGGTTAAATTGCTGAGTTCAATGCTGACTCAGCCTTGCATCCTTCAAAGGTATATAAAATGGGGGCAAAATGCTAATTAAATTGTGAACCACCCAGAGAGTGCACCAAGCCTTATTGAGTGGCATACAAGTGTAAATGGTAATTGCTAAACATGCTTGGACACAGTAGCGTAGTGTGGATTTCAGTCGCCCAGGGTGTAAGCCAAATTTGCCGTCCCCTGGTGGATGCCGGTACCCACTCCCACTAGGGCTTCTGGGAATTGTAGTCCAAGAACTCCCAAACACCCAAAAAGTGTCGCCCCTCCCCCATGCGATGCTACTGCTTGGACATCAGCCCATCTCAACACAGGAATGGGGGAATAAAATATGAAAGGCACAGGGACTGTATTAGGCAACTGGTTTATTAGTAAATGATCTGTGAAGTAGTTGCCATTCATAGTGAGCCAGGAGTATCAGCCTGAGCATTAGGAGAAAAACAATGAACAAACCTTTGCAGTATTATCTAGAATCTTGCTGATGTTTGCATATGGTTTATGTAACTTGTCATGGTTAACTGTGCCTAACTAAAAAAGTACTGAGGTGTATTCAACTGCACAACTTGATGGATGAATAAGAACATTATTGACAAGCACCTTGGCAGCTTATCAATAGTTACACAAGCCTTATGCAAATGGAAGCAAGATTCTGAACACTTCATTAAGATAATTAAAAAATTACTCAGGTTCCTGCTAAAATCCAGTATAGGGGTAAAAAAATGGTGGCTAAAACATTACATAGAAATTTTGTTTGGCAGGGGATACTCATGTTGAAGGCTGGGGACTAAGACGTTAAGAAAAATAGATTAGGTGCTATTGTTAGACTTTTCATCCCTCATTGTCTTCCTTCATTGATAGTGTGTCCTACCAAAAGGCACTTGAACATTATTTCCACTAAAGTTTTACCTTTACCTCCTAAACTGATGACTTTGCCATTATTTTGGACTCATGGTTTATATTTAATATTCAATAATAGTCTAAAATAACTAATGTTACTCTAAATCAGGGGTTTCCAGCCTACGGGACAATGCCATTCCATTTGGCCTGTCAACATCTCCATGGCACCCAGAAGTGGAAGTGGGTGTATTTACATCAGCTGGAAAATGTGCCTGCGTCTGCGCATGCACAAACACGCCCATGGCTATATCGTAAACATAGAAGTTGGTGCATTTACGACAGATAGCCATAAATGCACCCACATCCACTTCCAGGGGGCATGGTTCAACCCATTCAGCTCTCCAGGGGCATGGACAGGCCTGGAGCATAAAAAGGTTGGCCACCCCTGCTCTAAATGTTCAACACAATGCTTGATATCTTGTTGTGCAACTCAGTAGTAAATCACTACTGATTAAAGGCAATTACTGTTCATTAACAGCTATTTTGGGATGCATACAATTAATGCACAATACCATGAAGTTGTGTGAACCCCAAAACTATCAAATGAGGCTTTTAATCAGTGGAGTTTGCCACTGCTGATGACTTCATCAATGTCATGCATGTAGAGCTGTGCAACAGGATTTCTGCCAATGGCTTGCAGATTGATTTACTTGCGCAATATATTTAATTTGGTATGATTTTTTAAACCTCAAAACATTGATGCAATGGCTTATTCCACAAAAATAATCCCCACTGAAATAGATGAATTAGTACCAAGATTAACATTGAATATTTCATAGGTTAGATGTTTAAAATAAAGCAATTCCCTGCTAATATATGAAGGACAGTATCATGGCCATTGTTATTTATAATATTTAAAGCATCAGATTAGCTTTAGGTTCAAAACACTCCAAAATATCATAATTTCAAATGATATGCTCTCATTTCTTTCAAAGAGAACAAACAGAACCAAGATATAGTTTCAAAACTTAGAAATTTCCTTTCTAGTTTTCTTTTGTATACAAATATAAATAATGATGGTTGAGCATTCAGGACTGCTATGAGAATCAATGAGATATAAGGGATGACGTAATCTTCAGATTAAAATTGTCACATATAAATAACAACCATCCTTTACATTAAATGGATGACATTTAGTCTACTGAGGCAATATGTTTCAAAACTTTGGATGAACATGTCGAGTACAGCTTTGTACCATATTATTATTATTATATTTTGATTTCTATACCGCCCTACTCAGTAAAACCGACTCAGGGTGGTTCACAAACACATATAAAGTTACAAATTCATAATACAACATGTAAACATCATAAAACATCAGTATCAGTACCACGAAACATCAAAAAATCACAATATCATTACAGTATCAAAAAGATTCAATAAGCATCAATACCACGTAACAATCAAAACGTTTCCATATCTTAGTCAAGTTTACAAGAAGAATTACAAAAAATCAGAAAACTAAGTAAAAACAAAAATCACAATTGCTAAATCCCACAAATGACTAAGAACAGTCCGAGAGGAGACTAGTAGTTGTGGTATCGGTAGCAGCCAGGTAGCGTTTTTAATGTCCTCCAGCCGTGCTGCTCAACTGTAACCCATTCTTCCCGGGAAGAGTCTCACTGGCGGCAGCAGCGGGAGGCAGCTACCCCAGCATTGTTTATCAGCTGCCGGGTCACCCAGATGTTCTTGCTCTGCTCCCCGGCCAGATCAGTTTGGGGAACGTCCAGCCTTGCAGCGGGAGGCAGCGACCCTGGCATTGTTTATCAGCTGCCAGGCTGCCCAGTTGTTCGTGCTCTGCTCCCCATAGCAGTTCTTAGAACACAATAGTGTGCTGATAATTTTGTAGAATTTTGTGAACAATGACAACAGACATTTCTGACAGGAGAGCACTATGCTTGCAGACAGCAGTTGCTGTGTTGCAGTTGTTAAGCTGTCAGTCAACAATTCTATCAGTTGGTTGTCAAAAAGTCATTGTTCTATTGATCTGACATCTTGCTGATGGCAAATCAAGGTTCTGAGTGACAGCTGATGAGACTGGGAAATTAGATATAAATTGGCATGTTTGTTAGTCTAAACAAAAACAAAAGTAATATACAAAATAGGAATTCCTACCTTGACAGTTAATTTCAGTGCATATGCTTCTAATACCAAAGAAATATCATGCCATTTTAAGACATCTTTCTCACATACTTTTGTTTTTATGTCTATTAAGTGTGCATCTAAGTATGACAGATGATGCTACAGCCTTTGAATTAAATTCCACCTGACATTCCACTGTCTTTTTGAAAGTTTTGTGTATATTTTAAATTCATTTTATTTTGAAAAGCACTATCAATGAAGCAGGTCTCTGTTCAGATTCAGACAATTCTACATAGTGGTCACTAAGTGTCTTGTTTAACTATGGATATATTTTCAATGAGCAACATAGTTATAAAGTACAACAGGATCCTGTATAACAAAAATAATTTGTTCTATGAGACGCTTCATTATACAATTTTTTATTATACAATGCATGCATTGTACAACAAAAATCCCTATGGGAAAAATTGCATATTGAAAATCTCTATGGGAAAAATCATACAATCGCACAATCATACAAATTTTTGTTGTATGATTTTCCCCATAGCAATGCATTGCATCGTATAATGAAAATTTTGATTATACAGGGCACAATGGTTTTTTCAAATCCTCTTTGTTGTATGATTTTTTCGTTGTACGATGCATTCATTATACTGTACTTCCTTGGCCCAATTAATTCCTGTGTGTTCTTAAGGCAGTTGTTTGATTCTTGCTTCTGGCTTCTTTCTCAGTTCATATTCTTGCTTATTCTTTGGTTTCAGCTGTCCCCTTAAATAGTAACTCCATGTCCTTATCTCCTCACTTATTCTAGGCTAGTGATGGTAAACTTTGGCACTCCAGGTGTTCTTGGACTTCAATTACCAGAAGCCCAAGTCAGCACTCCTGCTGACCAGAGCTTCCGGGAATTGAAGTTCAAGAACTTCTGGAGTGCCATGATTTGTTATCACTGTTCTAGGCTCTTGCCCATTGTTCAGCCTAAACAGTGGACTATAAATGATATGGAAAGAACGGATGTTTGATCCCAGTTCAGATTTAAGTAGCATGCTCAGCAGCAGGCATATTCAAGCCTGGTCTAAAAAAGCAGGTACCGTAGGTATTAATGTCTGCATAATATCAGCACCTATAATTATATACAGTAAAACCTTGATTTACGTAAAAAGTTGGTTCTGTAGCAATTTACGTAATTTGATTTTTTTATGTAAATCGAGGCATCCCCATAAGGATGCATTGAGATAAAAAAACAATTTAAATGGAGCGATCTCCCTAACTTTTGGATGCTGCTGCTGCTTCCTCCTGGGGGGAGCCGCTGCCGCTGCTTCTACGGCTCTGGTAGAGCATGGCGGGCATATCTGTGCAGCTGCACTGGCTGTCCAAAGCTTCTGCAGTGCTCTGGTTTGGCTGGGATGAGCTTTGGAGGTAAGCTGCTCCATTCCCCTCTTCATCCAAGGCTTCTGCGTGGCTCCGGTTCCCTCTGAAGCATATCCCCAGCCAAACCAGAGACCTGCATAAGCCTTAGACAAAGAGGGGAATGAAGCAGCTTACCGCCAAAACTCTGGTTTGTCTCGGATGAGCTTTGGCAGTAAACTGCTCCATTCCCCACCATTTTGATCACTAAATGTTAAGGATCAAAATGGCGCCACTGCCATTTTGATCTCTGAAGACTTACGCAAACCTCTATGTAACTCAAGTTTTTGACATAAATCAGGACACCGATTTATGCAATAAAACCTAAAGTAACTCAAATTTTACATAACTAGAGGCATACATAAGTCGGGATTTTTCTGTATATTTAAAACTTAGGCTGTGAGGTATACAGCACTATCTCCTAATTTCCTAGTCTTTCATTGATTATGTCTTTGTGAACAATTCAGTGTGGGATCTTAGACTCAGAAGATGCTTTAACATTCTACAAACACCAGTCACCAAGCTTCACATTGTGCTTTATGACACTGAAACTTTGGGATGGATAATAACTGATCGTAGTTTCTTTCTTTTATGCAGGTGGCAGAAATTATGTAAGGATTAGCAAGTGAGGTCAGGTTGCTGCACAGCTATTCTTTTTGAGTCAGCCTAGTGAAATGAACTCTGCCTGTTCTCAAGTCTCACAGAAAAAAGGAGCGTTCACCTACACCAGGGGTGTCCAAACTATGGCCAGGGGGCCAGCCAATGGCAATTCATCTGGCCTGTGAAGCCCTCATCACTCCCAGAAGAGGAAGTAAAACACACCCTTATGGGTGCATTTTACTTCCGCTTCAAGGAGTGACAAGGTCTTTGTGGGCCAGATGAATTGCCATTGGCGGCCCGATCCAGCTCCCAGACATTAGTGACCTGCCCCCTGAACCACATGACTGGCTCATGGCCTGAAATGTTTGGGCACCCCTGACTTACATTAAATGATATATTTCAAGAACATATAGACTTCAAAAGATAATAATTGTTTAATCACTGATGAGTATGTTGATGGCAATACTTTTCTTCACAGCTCTACATGGGGCAGTCCTACACATTATTTGACCAAAATTCATAATGAGTTGCAATTGCCAACCCAGCTACATACGATTAGGAACAGCTACACTATGCCAGTATCATCACAACACCCAGGATCTTATTTTGTGGAATACCTAGGCAGATTGACCAGAGAAACCCATAAAGGCCAGGCTTGGGTCTGAAGTAACAGGAAGGGATTGCCTTTTTTTTAAAAAAAAGGTTTATTTTAACACAATTGAGGTGTTTACAACAGCAACAGTCAGATTTCACAAAGGGGAATGACAGGAAAGTCAGCTTCATCAGATAGTAAAAAAACACTTCAGGCAAGACAGTTCTACACTTCAACCACACATTGGCAAAATAAAATAAAAAAACCCAAACAAACCCTAATTTACTATTCTAGGGAAGCCTTCTTATCCCTTCTCAGCTAGATGATTCATGGAGGGACTGTCTTTGCTAGCCCTGACAGAATGAGGATGGGAAGGACATTGTATCATGCTCCTGTTGTGTAACAACCTGGAAGGGGCTGGATGCTATGGGATACAAGCTTTCCATGAGTAGTCCTTAAAGCAGGCTCACAAAACACATTTTACTATTCTTAAATAGACACATTCCTCCATTTCATCTTTCTCACAAATGTCCTTTACAACTAACTGATCAGAACATAAAAAATAAATAAATAATTGCTTCTACTCTTCTGTTGTCAACATATACAAAGAGCAGATTTGCAGTTCGGTCTACTCCAAACATACACTATCTTTACAAATCCAGTCCTCCTAATCCATATTTAAAAGAAATAAGTCTTGTTTGGTTTAGTCCTAAATGAGGTGTAAAACAGATAAAGGTGTCATAAAAGCTGGAGCTTACTTCTTTTATACAAGCTGGAATTTAAGGTATAAGAACTATGAGCTTGTGTGCCTGTGCTCTGAGGGAGGACAAGTGAACTGATTCATCACCAGAATCTCCCTAATTTGGGGAATGTTCTTATTCAAATATAGCTTTTTTATTTAATCTGAAGGCCCATCCTCTTTTTGAGAATTTATTTATTTTAAATAATCTATTAGCAGTGTAGCTTCCTTACTGAGCAGTGCGTGTATGTGGAAACAGCCAAAAGAAAAAGGACTGAAAAATAATATTAGCTTATCTATAAAATTACAGTATACTTATTTGGGGTTAACTGTGATTTTCCATCAAAATGATGGTAAAACTATTCTTCCCTGTCCACACAGATAAATTCAGGCTGAATTAACCGCTCAATTATGTGCCTTTACCCCCTCATATCTGCCACAAATTGAGATATTTAATGCTAAATGGAAAGATAAATAAGAAACATATCATCTTTGATATTTCTGATAGTAAATACCCTAGGAATGTGATGCCCTCACTTTAAATCCTGATTTGCAACCCATTTTATCTTACATATAAATTAACTCTGGATTGTGACAGCATGCAAGTACTGTCTCTGAGAAGCTGTCATTTTATTATTTTATCATGCCACAATTTCTTGCAAGTTATCTTTGGTCATTAGCAACATGGAAGCAGAAGCTACTAAGGTCAAGCATACCTGCCAAAATGAAATAACTTTTGCTCCAAGAAGAGATATGCTTACAAGTGAAATTGCACGGATGCTTCCTAAAAATAAATCTGATTAATCTGTTCTATGAGAGAATGATGCTGGCACTAAAATGGCTAGACAAGGAAGTTGTAAAGAGCCATGTACCACATAATTTCTATTCCATTCATGAAATAGAGTAGGGAAGGTAAAAGTCTAGAGGACAATAAGGCTAGGAAACTATCAGCACTCTAGATGTTTATACTTCAACTCTTAGAGGTCCCAGCCATCATGTCCAAGGATAAAGATATATGGTTATCCAAGCCAGGCAAGACATTGGGTGCACAATAATCTTAAACACAGAACAGCAAAAGTTGACTGGAGGAGTGCACATGGAATACTGATTGAAACAAAAATCTACTCAAAATCCATTCCAATATAAGGTTGTAAATTACCATCTGATTTGTTGGTGTGATAAAGGAGAACATGCAAAACATTATCCTTGCCAAAAGACAGCACGGATTTGTATATTTCTGGAAATCTTCTAACTTCTACTTGGTTGCATGGATTGTTTATGAAAAATAAAAACACTGGATAAGTCGTTTGCCTCTTTATGAGCAATCAGCCTGGTCTTTTATGCCCCCTTCTCCCTTTCCCTCTGTGCACATGTGTGCATGTGTGTGCGTTTGGATAGGGATATGAAGATGTTTCACCAGTGTCTTATCTAGGGTAAGCCCTGGCTGTTTCAACAGAATAAAAGTAGTGAACTGGGAAATCTTACATTCCTGTGGAAGTTCTCTCCTCTATGGAGACAACAAGCTCTTAGCTACAGAAACACAAAAGTGTGGAACTAGAGATATTCAGTGCAAATTGCAAAAAGCACAATGAAAAAAGAGCTTGTTGTCTCCATAGAGGAGAGAACTTCCACAGGAATGTAAGAATTCCCAGTTCTCTACTTTTATTATGTTGAAACAGCCAGGGTTTACACTAGATAAGACACTGGTGAAACATCTTCATATCCCTATCCAAACATCTGGAAATATTTAAAGAAATCATTTGCTGGGAGCAATGTTCTATGTACCAATTTTCCAGTAAGGGGATGGTGGCATAAATTAGCTATAGACTCCCACCTATTCCTATCCATGCATGTTTGTTTTGGAACCTGGTGAGAATCTCTTTAGAGCTGTTTTCCATTCTCTAAATTCCCAAATAAGTTATCACACCCCTTCAAATGTATTATCAAATGTCTTCACCATCACGGCCAACGGCTATGCTGTTGGGAATTACAGAATTACAGAAAATTAGCTCAATGTATCTGGAGAGCACCAAGTTGAGGAAGGCTAAGGTAAAACCTCCTAGATGGGTGGGGTATAAATAAGTAAATAAATAATAATAAAAATACCGTCTAATAATGCCATCAGGCACAAGTTGTCCTAAAAGATGTCATGCCTATTTGACCCTTTTAAGAAGAAGAAAAAAGACTTTTGCTTGCTCCAGGAATGTTAGCTACCAAGTCCTTCTTCTTTTAAAGACTGTACAGTATTCTGCTGTAGATGATGTCAGAGCAATTATTGACTCCATCCCAATACTTTTTACTACAGTATGACAAATGTCTGTGTGTTCTAGACGTTTAAAAACATTAATTCTTCCTGCTCCTTTCCTGTATTCCCCTGAACACCAAACACATTAATTTATTTTTGTTTGAAAATTATTCCTTCCCATAATAAATCTATTTCCAAATTCCTGGCACAGCTCTCAACAAAATAAATGAGAGCAACACAGTGGTGGGCATCAGCAGGTTCACCCCAGTTCACCAGAACCGGTAGCAGAAATTCTGGCTGTCCCCACCCATCCAAGTTTTGAAATAAAGTAGTCCTAATTTGGGTGCAACACACGGTTTTCCACCTAGCCAAGCCCACCATAACACGCCCACAGTGTGGTAGCAATTTTTTTTGAGCCCACCACTGGAGCTACAAAATGTAATTGGGCATGGAGGGAAGTCTGTGAGGTTTTTTATTTCATCGAACACCTGGCAGAAATTATTAGCTCACCAGGAAAAAAAATATTTACACTCCTCAGTTTATTAGCAAAGCCAGGCCTGAGATTAAAATGATGCAAAACTGCTTGAGCTGAGGCAACCTGGGGACCCTTCAGATGAGGTTTTAATTCATTTATTTACTTATTTTGTGTATGTTGGGTAATAACAGAAGCTAGTTCACAGTCTGACAGAGGGAAAGCATTAGCACTGCTTTAGGTTTTAAGGCAGGTTCAAATATCATCCCACTACCCCAAAATACAAATGATCAGTGACAAGAAAAGGTCTAGGCATATCATAAAACAAAACAAACAAAATAAACTAAAACAAAAAACACTGTAGCACTTTAAAGACTAACTGCTATATTTTTATTGTCAGCTTTCGTGGATCAAGTCCACTCCATGAAAGCTAACAATAAAAATATAGCAGTTAGTCTTTAAAGTGTTACAGTGTTATTTTATTTTATTTTATTTATTTTGTTTTGTTTTCTGATATGCCTGAACTACAGACTAACACAGCTACTATTCCAAGAAAAGGTCTAGGCTCCATTTCTGTGTATTTAATAGGAAACATAATTTCTTCATTATTAGTCTAATGCAAAAGTGTGTGAGAGAGAGAGAGGGGAGAGAGAATGTAAACTTTAGGAGATGAATGTTCCATTTTTTTAACGCAAAGAGACTTTGTGTTTACTGTTTACATGATAGCTTTTAAACATATTCTTTTCTTCTTCTGAAAGAATACTGCTACACATTAGCAAGTTGCTGCAAGGATATGTTTTCATGCCTAAAGTAGTTTGTTTTTTAACAAAGGGAAGGAAGGAACTAGTATCCCAATTGGATATGCACCGTTTTGTGTGTGTTTTGCTCAAGAATTTTTGGTAATTAGTTCTCTTCCTTCCCTGAGGTGATTGTTTCTTAGAATCTCTCATGTATCTTATTAAGGTATTATAAGAAAAATCTGACAGCATCTTTCCTGCTAAATTTCTCAAATCCCCACTGACATTGTTATTGCATTTCTATTTTCATTTTTGGTGTTTATTTCCCAGATGAACATTAGTGCAGATTTGGGACAATCCCCCCCCCCCCAAACAATTCTGAGTTCATTTTTTTAACATACACATTTTTAAACAGCAGGTTTTCAATAATTAGTTTTCAAATTTACCACCTTAATCTTACACATATTTTAAAATGTACTTGTGGTTTTGCGTGCATCTCCCTCTGATAAATATATGTGTTTCCATATACAGTAAAACCTCATATAACACTAAAACCTGGTTCCACAAGTCTTGGTGTTATATGATTTTTAGTGTTATCTGATGCATGTTAAAATCCTATGGGATCCATAGAGATACATTGTAACCACATAGGCTTTAGCGGTTGTTATCTGAAGCATCCCATAGGATCTTAATGTTATCTGATGCAATTCTTCCCCCCAGATTCCTTAATGTTATGCGATTTTAGTGTTATTCGATACTAATGTTATATGAGGTATTACTGTACTTGATGATCAGGGCTTCTGGGAACTGAAGTCCAAGAACATCTAGAGCAGGGGTTCCCAACCTATGGCCCGTGGCCCGGACCCAGCCCATGGGACCATTTCATGTGGCCTGCAGCCACCCTCACAGATCTTGGAAATGGAAGCGGGCGTGTTTACGTCAGCCATAAAATGCGCCCACACATGGGTAAACGCACCCGCACCTGTAGTAAATGAGGAAGTGGGCGCATTTTTGCTGTCATAAACATGCCTGCTTCTGCTTCTGGTGGTGTGGTCAGGCCCACGGCATAAAACGGTTGGGATCCCCTGATCTAGAAAGCCAAGTTTTCTGACCCCTGCATTAGAGCAACCACAGCATGTAATGGGTTAGAAATGCTAATTCTATCCCTGACCAACCAATAAGAAATGTCTTCTACTTTCCCATCTCAAGGGTCAGCTGATGTGGTTTTTCATGTATTAAGCTGTTGTTGTTCATGTATTTTATTCTCCTCAGTTCTGCTTCTTCTCTATTATTGTTGCTATTTGCCTTACAAACAAAGCATGTATGTTTAAGAAAACTGTTTTGATTGAGCACATGGAAACCTACTGTACTCAACATCTTATACACTCTGTTTGTAGCACTCTGTAGAAGGTAACAAGAAGGATATTTTTGGTGTGTAAAAATGAAACTTTCTTGCAAATAATGCTTTAATGGAAATAACACAACTTCATTGCTGCATTGACTTTCTACGATGAGAAGCAATGCAGGGTTGGGGATTTTCTGGGTTTTTTTAATCAGCTATTATTCCCTGCTTGTTGCATGTATGTTTTGTTTCTTTTAAAAAAAAAAAAGAAAAGAAATCACAGTTGGCATAGGTCAAGAAGACCCTGATAAGGAAAACTAGCAAATCTTCTCTCTCTGTCCTGAGGGTGAGAATCTCATGGGGTCTGACAGAAGTGTCCTGTCAAGGCAGTTTAAATCTTTGTGGCTCCAATCAGCTATTTCTCTGAACAGAAATGAGACCACAGTATTGTTCTAATGTCTTAAGAATAAAAAAAATTAAAAAAAGATTATTATTATTATTATTATTATTATTATTATTATTATTATTATTATTATTATTATTATTATTATTATTATTATTATTATTATTATTATTATTATTATTTATTCACGTTTGCTATCCCGCCCCAATCGGATAAACCTGACTCTGGGCGGCTTACAGCGTAGATTCATTATTCTCCAGTAAGATTGCACATTTCTACTAGTTATAAATTAACTTGCTTTTGATAAGTAAATAGCATATGGTATGTAAACAATAAACAGTAAAACACTGGATAACGATTGGATCAGAAAATGCTAAAATTGCATAACGTTAAGTAATCTGGGGGGGGGAGAATTGGATCGAATAACGTTAAAGTCCTATGGGATGGATCGGATAACAAGCGCTAAAGCCTGTGTGGTTACAATGTATCTCTATGGAGTTTTAATGTTATCCGATCCATTCCATAGGATTTTAACATGGATCGGATAACACTAAAAATCGGATAACACCAAGATTTGTGGGACCAAGTTTTAGCGTTATCCGGTGTTTTACTGAATTTCTTATTTGTGTAGACTGTGCAAAAACAATAGCTTTGAAGAAGGTGGCTGTGAAAGAATAACATTTCATTACCTTTTCATTCTGAAGTTGCCTTCGTGTCTGTTTCTGCCCTTTCAAGATTTGCTTCTGAGTTTTTAATACACATCTCTTTGATCACTGTATGAAACAGGCTACTGGATTATACTGAATTTAGCACAATCCAGCAGGACTCTTCCTATTTTCAGACTACATTAATTGCTCAAAGGTACTTTTAAAATCAGTAGGAAAAATTAGTCATGAATTAAGTCCCATTTATTTCTTTGGAAGCTAATAAAACTGACATATCCAGCACCCATCTCCATATAATTATCATTTATATCCTCTCAAGCATTCATACTGTACTTTTCTTGCCTATTGTGGCAAAGTGCTGCCAGAAAAGATGGTGCACAGATAACGAGTCTTGCACAGCTGTAAATTATTTGTACAAGCTTTTGGTACATCAAAAGTCCATCAAAGGCTTCCTTTCATTTTAAAGATCCTTACCCTTTGAGAACTCTCTTCACAAGCAAATAACAAGTATGCCTTTGTGAGAAAGAAAACATTTACTGTCCATTTATATTTCTAAATGCAATGGGTTTAAAGAATTCTGTTGACTCAGCTATAAATAACTGATGTTTAACAGAACAGTGTGGTTTAAATGTATTTCTTCAAAAGCACAATAAAACGCACCATACTAAGCCTTGTGTCTTAATTGTCCAAAAGGTGAGAAGCTATTTAATGCACAATGTCATCTCAGCTGTGATATGGAAGTACAGCAGGAGTCCTAATCCAAATAGGAGTTAGCAGGTCCCAGAGCAGGAGAGGACCAAATGGTAGTTTGGCTATTCTGACAGAACAAATATTCAAGATGATGTGCTTCAAATAGTTTCCTAGGTAACTGGCTGTGAGCCTGGAATCTATAAATAGGGGGTACAAACTGGTTTGCAGCTCCATGACAGGAAAACAATCAATGCCGCAGGAGGGAAAATAAAACCAAAGTATAAGAATAAACAAGTATAAGGACACTTAAATCAAGTACACTATTAGGGAAAATCTAAAGGCAGTAAAATAGCACACACCTGGGAAGAGAACGGGGAACAACAACAAAAGGCAAAGCAAGACACATCTGTGGCAAACCTGTTCAATGTCAGCTAACTGAATATGGACAGAAGAAAAGACCATTAGCAATAATAGTAATGCAAACTATTAGAAGTGGCTCAAGTCTTAAATCTAGCCCAAATGACTATGTTTGAGGAACAAGTTGAACCCGAACAGAAAAACATTACCCTCTGTTGCTTGTGTGTTTATTTTAATGCTTCTTTTGAATGTCTGGCCAGACATAAGGAAAGAAACTTTTACAATCTGTAGGCAGTGTTTAGGTAGGAAACAAGTCATATCCCAATTCAGAGTGATGTGAATATGACTAAAGCAAAGCAAGGCAATCACACTTATATACCACCCAATAGCATTTAGTGCACACTTTGGGTGGTTCACAAGTTAACTGGCATTTTTCCCCAAACATGCTGGGTACTCATTTTACTGACCTTGGAAGGCTGGAAGGCTGAGTCAACCTAAAGAAGTTTGGATTGTACTGCACCACATAATATTGAAGCAAATAGTTTATAAACTTAGGAAAAGGTAAAGGTAAAGGTTTCCCTTGCTCGAAAGCCAGACGTATCCAACTCTAGGGTTCAGTGCTCAACTCTGTTTCAAAGCCAAAGAGCCAGCGCTGTCTGCTTCTGCAGACATTTCTGTGGTCATATGGCAGCATGACTTGACACTGGAGCACAAGGAACACTGTTTACCTTCCCACTGAAGTGATCCCTATTTATCTACTTGAATTTTTTTGCTTTCGAACTGCTAGGTTGGCAGGAGCTGGGATAGAGACAGGAGCTCACTCCATTATGCAGTACTCAGGAATCGACTGCTGATCTCCCTCCTTCCAGTAAGGGTCTTAGCCACTTGAGCCACTTAGAAAGCTGCAAAACTAACCAAACAACTAACCAAAGCAAATGAATCATTCAGTTCAGAAACTAGCTACCACCTGAACAGCTACTATCACACTAGCAGTCTCCACCTGTGTGCAGATAACATATACAGGACAGTAAAACCCCGACTTGCATATGCCCTGATTTACATAAAATTCAACTTACATAATGTTTTTGTGCTAAAACCATGTCTTGATTTACAAAAATGTCCCAATTTACATAAATTTACATAACATGATTTCCTATGGGTTTGTTTCGAGTTACATCAAAAATTCATTTCCCTATGAGTTTGCTTTGATTTACATAAAAATTTCATTTTTCCTATGGGTTTTCTTTGAGTTACGTAAAAAAATATTTTTTTCTTATGGGTTTGCTTCAAGTTACATAAAAAACCAATTTAAGCAAAAGCCTATGGAATTGACTTTTTATGGAAGTAGAGTTTTACTGTACCAGGAGTATTGAGAATCTCAGGGCCAGTCCTACCAGGCACTCCTAAAAGGGAGAGCGAGCCAGCTGTCTCAGGCAGTAGGTCTGGAAAGTCCCAAGAAGGCATTGAATCATTATTTGTTTATTGAATTATATGAAACCAATAGCTTCAAGGCTGGGGAGGTGGACTGATGTACCTTGAATTTGTGTGGACAGGGGCACAACATGATGTTTTGCCTAAGGTAGCTAATTGTTTTTGATTCAAACAACTCAGAATATGATGATGAGAATCTTTATGGTAAATTCTTGTCACAAAGCAGTGCCACTTTTAAAATGCACCCCCATACAATTATGCTGCAGTCTTGCTGAAGCCAGTGGAGCATCAAGGTCACCATGAGACATGTACAGGAGGCCCGTAAGTCCCAGCCACAAAGAGTAGGGCTCTGCTGAGAGAGGGGGGAAGCGTTCCCATTGGGCTGCTGGGCAGAGGGTGGGGCTCATGCTCATGTAGAGGATGGGTAGGGACTTACGGGCTGGGTTGGGACTTATGAGCCACCCTGTACATAGTGCTAAAACAATCAGGGTGGTGTAGAAGAAATCAGCCCTTGAAACTGCACATTTCACTTTAAAGTGAACCATGAACAGGAATACAGTGATACCTCACTTAAATAACATAACCCGTTCCACAGGATTGCTCTTTAAGTGAGTTTGCTCTTCAAGTGAAACATCATTGTAAGTGACCAATTGTGATGTGTGTGTGTGTGTGTGTGTGTGTGTGTGTGTGTGTGTGTTGTGAACCCCAATTTAGTTGTTAAGTAAGTTTTTGGTTAGTTGTTAAGTGATGTGACCATTCAGAGAAAATTCTGCTCTTTAAGCAAGTTAGTCTCTACACAAGGCACTCTTTATGTGAGTTTTTACTGTACTTATAGTTTATTATAGCACTTATCTTAGATATACTGTCTGGCTAGACATCCCGCTACAGTAATGGAGTAGACCATACAGCCAGTGACTCAACGCCAAGTGTCAGGCAGTGGGTAACTAACCTGTCTCCCTAAAGAGGCCAATGGCTATGGGCAGATGAGCCCCTTTAGGTGTGGTAATGGTCACCCTCAATGGAGGAAATTCTACTGGAAACCATCATATTAGGCACAACGGCAAAATGAGCGGAGGACAAATTCTGACTCCAAACGGTCATGGAAGTGAAAGAGGTCATGCCAGATGGACTGGCTGTGAAGGCACACCTTGTCCATATCCTCAAGGCTCTGGTGGTCCATTGCAGTCCCAGTGTTAAATCCTGCATGTCATGCTTCATGTGTGCCATGGGTGATGGCTCCAAGATCATAGTGTGCGGGTCACTTCATGGCAAGATGGGATCCACCTTAAACAAATTCATGCCAATGACATTTTTCCTGCTTCAGGGAATGCAGTCTTGGATCCGAGTTGCAGTTGATGATCTTAGGTAAAGGTCACTCTTGCTCGAATGCTAGTCATATTTGACTCTAAGGTTTGCTGCTCATCTCCGTTTATAGCCAAACAGCTGGTGCTATCTGTGTCTGCAGATGTTTCTGTGGACATGTGGTAGGCATGAATAGACACTGAAGTGCATGTAACACTGTTTACCTTCCTACCAAAGTGGTACCTATTTATCTACTTGCAATCTCTTGATTTCAGATTGCTAGGTTGGCATGAGCTAGGACAGAGATGGGAACTCACTCTGTCTTGTAGCACTCAGGTCTCAAACTGCTGACCTGCCAACCCTCCAGTCATCAAGTTCAGTGTCTTAAGCAATAAGACACTGCAGTCCCATAGCAGTTATCTTACTAGGCTTGAAAACAAAGGTTCCCCCCACCCTGCTTGGTAGCGGAATGTGTATTTATGTTAAGCAATATAAACAATTGTGCTAAGAAAATGCCTTCTTTCCTGTGGCAAATATCAGGCATCAGAAATCTGACCTTGACATAAGTACAGAACTGTGGAAATATTATAAACAAGGCTTCAAAGAAGACTTTCTCAACACGTAGAAAGGCAGCAGTTGCTTATCTTAACCTGGACTTCTCTGCTTTATTTGGTTAATTGTTTGTCCCATCAGTTAACCTTTACTGCTTGTGAACTGCTATAGTCAATCTATTCTACCAATACCAGGCCTGGAAATTTTCTAAACAGATCTTAAATTATATAGACAAAAATATATTTGCTTTTACCTGTCTCCATAATATAAAACCTCTTTTAGTATAACAAATGCTTGTTATTATGCTAGATTCTGTTCACGAGAAGAGCAAGCATGCTTACTAAGCTCTAAACGCTATTCACCTCTTCCCTTTCTCCCTGAAGGTCCCAAGGTTCCCATGGGTTCCCCTTCATCACCTATAAACTCTTCAGGGGTTAAGGAATCAGAGGGAGTGGTCTTTAATTCCTGAAAATCACCCAATGCTGAGATTATTTTATTTCTTAATAATTTCTTGTTTTCAGTTCATCAGCAGCCTTAAGCGGCATAATTTACAGTGTCAGGATTTCATTGATTGGTTGATATGTGTAGTGTGGAATCATGGTCCATAACATAGCAAAGTATAGACACATTGGAAAGTGGTTTTATTATGAGATGTTTAGAATTTCTTGGACTGAGAAGGTGATGAATGAAGAAATTCTAAGGTGAACGACTGAAGACCATGAAGGGATACAATATACAAAATGGAGAAAGCGCTTTCATTTAATGGTAAACAGGAAATAAAGCTTGTTAACACCTGTTCAAGTTAAATAAAGTAGGATTGTAAGAGGAGAGAAGATTTATTGCTTTGACAAGAAACTAGCAAGTCTCTGTTCCTTACTCATGTTTGTCCCAAGCATATGAATGTCCTACGTTCCATGCAATGAAATTTAGACAGTTAAGGTGCACTCACTGCACTGGATTTTGGCTGAAGCCTTATTTCTTCAAAGTAGCTGAAAGATTGCTATGAGCTGCCAGCTTGAGCTCCTGCCAGGAGAGAATGTAAACCAGTGTGAAGGGTCACCTAAATGGTGCTAGGAATAACAAAAGCAAAAGTCTATGTAGACATGAAAGATAAACCTGGAAAATATATATCCACACAGTACTACTTTGAAGACGGAAAGAATCCTTCAGACAGCTCTCCTACTCTGCCCTTTCTTCTCTGCTACAAAACACAAAATTCAATAGAAATGTGTTCAATATTTCAGAAAGACTTGGATGAACATTCCCTTGGTTCTCTTCTTGTCACAAAAACTTAGAAAGTTTGGAAGCTACACTTATTATATTCATAGGTATTTGCCACTGTTTTCCTCTATGTTGCTGCTTGGCTGCCATGTTTCCATTTTGTTTTGTCCTTAAGTTATCACATATTTGAAGCTATACAGGTGTAGCTATATGCTTGATAATAAAGAAAATGTTCCCTGTCTGGGATCATTTTAATAACACTTTCTACAGCTCTTTGCAGTGAGTTCCCAAAAGTCTCCAAATGTCGCCCTTTCCGGTCTAATAAAAGTTTTACAAAACAGAATCTGCATTTCTCTCTCATTCCTAATTATTAGTAATGTAGTACAAATATTTATAAAAGAGAGAAAAGGAAGGGTATCTCCCTCAACTATATTAGTGAACATGCCATCCGTTGGAGCTGTGTGGGGCTGTGCATTTATTATCTTGGTTTATTATATTAATGTTGATTACTCTGGGTTGAAAGGATTTTTTTAGCAGATGCCACAATGAGATTCCTTTCATGTCCCCAAGTGCAGCTCACAGGTATCAAAACCCAACCTTCCAATCTCCAGCTCAACACCTTAATCACTAAACCACCGGGGAAGTTACATCCTGGTTTATTAACAAATATTAAAAAAGAGAATTCATTGATTTGGTTATAATGAAGAACTGTGGCTTAAAATAATCCAGGTTCATGGTCACTGAAGGCAGAAGAAGGTATGAAGGAGGTAGTTATGGCCCATATCTTCAAATAGCATTTTATTAAGATGCAACATTAAATAATTGTACTATTACAACAATTTAAGCACTGAAGTTTTTTCACTGATTCATGACCACATTGACAAATAGGCATTCCATCTAAGATGAGGCAGATAGTTACAAGAGAGAGAACTTCTTGTTTTTCACACAGCATTTAATTTATTTTCATCTTGGTAACATATTTCTGTTTGTCAAACCTTTTTAGATGTAGCTTTTCTCCTGTTTATTGTTGTCGATTATAATTATAATTTTGTATGCATCATTTTATGTTTAATAACTGAAGGGTGATTATAAAACACTGGAAACAAAAATGTTAATGTTCTTTCTAGCATAAATTGTATTTGAATAATAATAATCTCATGTCAGAAATTATTCTGGGTTGAAAGGATTTTTTGCAGGAGAAACTATGCTTTGGAGATGCCCAGATGAGGTTCCTTTCATGTCCACAAGAGCTGGGACAAAGAATAATCTTCTTCAACTGCCCTTCAGGCTTGCAAAAGATTACTCAGAAAGAGCCTCCTCAAAGATTGTGGCATTTTTGAACCACAATCAGGTGTATCCCAGGTAATGGCAATATTTTTGTGCTGGCTAATTTTTGTCACACTAAGTCAGACAAAAGGAACTATGGAATGAATTCATCAACAGGTGGTCTCATTTTGGCAGTTTAAAGTCTGACCTAAACACAAAAGAAGAAGTCTGATCTTTATTTAGAGCCACTTTAAGTATTAACAGATAATATTTTTACTGTCATTATTCAGCGAGGAGTGCCTGGACGAGTAGACATCTCCGCAACGACAATCCACACAATTTGCAGTTTTCTAGCCATTTAGATCACCTCACCCACTGGCAAGGCAGACTATGCAGATAATGCATAGTTTAAATTCAAATAAAATGAATTCAAACAAAACCAAACAAACAAAAAGCCTAATTTAGTTAGCTAACTACATTTATTTGTGAGAGGTACTGTTGATTTCTGATAAAGGTTAAATAAAGCTGACATTACAAATCTCAGAGAAAGAGAAACTAAGGATACAAATATGCTTGCTTGCTTTCTGTTCTTCCCTGCCATCTCTCTCTTCCCCACAACTATGATAAAAACAACTGAGTGAAATATATCCACTTTGGCAGCTTTCTAGTTTTTACTTTTCATCAGAAAATGGGGTGAATGGCAAGGTAGTTTTTGAATATTTTCTGCCACAGCACACTTTAAATCTCTTGGAAGCAGTTTGCTAAATGTCTGATATAAACCATGTTAAAAAAATGAAATGAACTAAATAATTAGGAACACTTCAAAGTCAGGGGCTTCTTCTATTTTTCTTCCCTAACATTTGGAATCATCTCTCTGCTCCTGAGATGGGGAGAGAACACAAAAACTCACTTTAATGTGTACCATTGTTGTTGTTGTTTTTTAAACACACACAACAGATTGCTTTCACCAAGGCATTGTAAAAGAATGGATGGGAAGTAAGTAGGAGATTTTTCTTATTTTTGGTAGGGAAAAAATCAGGGGGTAAGCGCATGAAAAAGGAAAAAGAAAATGGTTGCATTGCCATTCTTCACATCTCTCATTCAATATCTCTCCACTTGATTTCAGTTTTTCTCTCTGGAAATTAGTGCTAGATTATGGTATATCTTTCTTTTAATATGGAAAGTTTCCACTTTCAGCTGTCTAAACTGGAAAGACAATAGAATCATTGCTGAAGAAAAATGTTCTCAAATCCAGTGTGAGACCACAGCCGCTTAGACTTCTAGCCTTCACATAATCAATCCATTTATTTCCTTGGCACTTTCATTCATTGAAAGACGATTGGAATAATTCAAAGAGAAACATCTACACTTTCATTAAAGTGCTAATGTTATTGTTACATTCAATACATGTTTGAGATACCTATCAAGCAGCTATCATTATTGTTAGCTATATATGTAATATGCTACAGCACATGGGAGGATCTAAATCTAAGTAAGTCTAATACATGTGATATATTTAACTAGAATAACTTAGTCTGTATACACATTAATTCCACTATTTTCATTTACACATGAAACAGTTTAATAAATTACATTCTAGCGTGATGATTGTGGATAAATGCGAGCAAATCAGTATTGTCAGATTTCATTTGTAATCTCTAATTGGCCTTATTGGAACTACAGGGAGAAAAGTTAAACTGAAAGTTATATAGTTGAGGGTAAGGCTAATTAATAAGGCTGATGTAGTATAGTAATCAAATTCTGGCTCTCAGAATTCAGTCTGGAATGAAGTGGGAGGCAGGATTGCCTGTGCCCAGTTATTCATAATGCAGCACTGGCCCAGTACTCTAGGAAGAGCTAAATGTTGGACAAATGGCTGCTAGCAAAGCAAACAGCTTGTTTCACGCTATCCTTGACACCTGTAGGGCTCAGCTCATCTAGATTTTTTGTCAGATTTACCCAACATATGAGCCGAATCCACAATGTAAAACAGAGAGAAAAAGTAAATATAATAAAACATAATGGAAAAATTAACTTCGCATGGAGGTGTAATTTTCAGCCGTAGCCCTTTCTCCAGCATCACTTCTTGTTCTGTTATCACATGGTAATAGAGAATTTTTCATTGCTGTAGACTGAGGCTGCCTTAAGAGTCTGGCCAGGTTATCCTGATATGGTAATAGCGTAGACCCTACTGCCAGTGACTCAATGCTGAGTGTCAGGCAGTGGTTAACTAATGTGACAACCCTGAGGACTAATGGCTTTGGGTGTCAAAGTCCACAGAGAAGGGTGATGGTCACCAAGTGGATTAAATCCCACTTGATGGAGGACAGCAGCTTCATCATTACTGGCCTGGGGCACATGAGGACTTTCTGTACCAAAAGGGCTCAGGACCAAAAATGACTCACAGAACTGGATCAGGACTTTCTGGTCCTGTCATGCTGCGATGAGAAAGGCAGATGAAAGACCACAGCATTATATTCTCAGAACAGTCTTCATGGCTGATCGCCATGAGAATCGCCAATATTGGCAGACGAAGAATAGGCTGCCTTCAACAACATACTTCAACCTCCTCTCTGTCTCTGTCTCTGTGTGATTGAGAAAAGGATGCAAAAACATTCCAATACTTATTAATATTCAAAGTCCCTGCATCAAAGCAGCAACCACTGGCATTTGCATTACTTATATTAAAGTACTACTTAAGCAGTTTTGCTTAATTTGCACACACAAAATTGTTCACCTCTTTTGTTCAAAGCACTGTAGAATACTCTTTACAAAGTAAAGAGAATAATTTTGGAGCTCCTCATCTGTTCACGTAAAGACAAGACACATGTCAGGATACTAAAGCAACAGCCATCTACATGGCAGAACACATAAGAAGAGGGTTTTAGGCCTTTCTGCAGCATTTAAGATGCAATATGACACAAAACAATTTGAAGTATTGTGCAGCTTGTGTGAATCAATTGCATGAGTGTAATTCTTAAATTATTGTTATTAGGTTCTACTGGTATAAGGACCATTAAAGCTTCAAGGATCTGGCTGAAACCAGATATTGACAAAGTTTTGCACATGTGTTGCATTTCATATTTTATATGTTGTCACTATAGGAGAATAGATACAGGTTTTTCCTTTAAAATGCAAGGTAATTACCATGATTATTTATTATTTTGTGAATTATATCCTACAATTTATATTTGTCATACCAATTTGATCTGGAGGCTCTGGATCATGTAGAAAAGCGGTACAGAGTGACTGAAGGAGAAATGAATAAAAGAAGGTTCTATTGCATGTGTAGACTCCCACTCATATGGCTTTAGTTGTAATCCTCCAATAATAGCCTTCTATTATGATTAGCAGTTCAAAAGTAAGAACTTGCAAGTAGATAAATAGGGACCACTTCGATGAGAAGATGAACAGCATTCTGTGCATAGGTGTTGAGGCATGCCTGCCATATGTCCATGGAAGTGTCTGCAGACGCAGACAGGGCTGGCGCTTTGGCTATAAACAGAGATGAGCACTGAACTTTAGAGTCAGATATGACTGGCTTTCGAGCAAGGGTGACTTTTATATTTACCTTTAATATGATTGCATAATGGCATTAGCATAATTGTATTAGCATCAAATGTATGATGAATTTGATCATCTCCCTGATGCACCATCATGCTAATGGTGTCCCATCATGCTAATATCCACAGTGAATTGTTATTTTTTTTTAAAAAAAACTAGTGTTGTGTTTTAGTTTTAGAAAAACTAGGTCATTTTAGGGAAAAACAACAACTTTGTAATAAGATATTTGAATTAATCAAATTACTAGTTGGAATTTTGGAAGGCAGGTTTCATCCAGTTGCGGATGCTTCAAGCAACATACACAATAGTTTATTTTAAGATGCAAGTGACAGGAAGTTTGTTGTAGCCATGCATACTTCAGCGACTGAAATCCTGTTGCTTAACATAGCAATTTGTTAGAGGAGACCCACTGAATCATTGGGGATTTGATCAGTCACCTCCTCCATACGTTCAATTGATTTAAATGAGCCTTCTCTAGTTATGATTTACTTTTTTAAATGATGATTTAAAGAAACAGATTGATGTCACCAAAGTGGTATGAAGATGGGAAGAAGGTAAATCCCCCAAAGTGCCCCCAAACATAAATTACTCTGCTCTGTGAGATAATCTACATACAATATACTGCATATTATAATATTAAATGGGCATAGGCAGGAACAGAGATGTTCAGCTCCAGAGCAGAATTTATTTATTTATCAGTCATGAGATTTATTTTTTTAATGGGAGTGAATTCCCCCTACTGCCATGCTAAATATAATATTTAGGATTATGGTGGCTCCATAGATGACGGGGCCCCTGAGACTATGGCTAAATTGCTTCTCCCCCATTCCATTTAGAGGTCACAAGGGACTTTTTAAACCATTTCCTCTCAAAATTTTATACAGTCATTTGGATTTTTGGATGTTGAGAGACCTAGAGTGTTGAGGGAGCTGCATGACTCCCACTCCTAATAAAAGTGATTATCTGAAATTATCTTTATATAGCTGAGTGAAAAAAATACTGAATTCTGTATACTAAGCCAGTAGACAGGTTTAGGGATATGGATGTGGAAAATTTTCAGGTTTAATTCATTTTAGTTAAACATGAAAGGAATTGGATTTTTGTGTACTTACTTACTTACTTACTTACTTACTTACTTACTTACTTACTTACTTACTTACTTACTTACTTACTTACTTACTTACTTACTTACTTACTTACTTACTTACTTAACCAACCAACCAACCCACGTTCTCATTCAACTTGAGGAGAGCTAACTAATCAATACCTGATTAGATAAAAGGTAACTGTGGGCAAACTCTGATGACAGGATGCCTTAGTATCAAAGACGCTGAGCAACAAGCACAGTGGCAGCATCCCCTGCTAAAGCAGCAGAAAGCATTACAATGAAGATGCAGCACTCGACAGGCTTCCCATTTCCCCTACTTGCTTCTGTCGGAAACTGCCAGATTGCTTAAAGGCTATGACACAGAGATAGTGGAGAGATAATAAGCTGAAGAGAGAGCAATTTTCTAAAAGAAAAATGAGATGAGGGTGAGCATCCAGCCGCTGCCAATCAGAATTAAATGATACTATGAAAGTGCCTACCTGACAGCCCGATGAATGACAACCTAATAGATCCCTGAGATTCTCCAGTAAGACCTTTCATACATAAAACGTCATTTTTAACAGAGAGAGAGAATGGTAGAGACATATTTCTTTTAAAAAAATAATGAATGAAACTAGATCTTACATGCACGTACACACATAAAAGAGTGTCAGGTTTCTTGATTAAGTTCTCTCCCCCTCCCCAGCCCCTCCTCAACATCAGTGCACCAATGACACCTCAATGAGCCCACTTTTACAACCCAACCCAAAGTTATTGAAACTTTGGGCAAATATTTTTAGAAGTAGAAAAGTCTGTTTATGTTCATATGGCCATAAAGTTGGGTTATAGGTGAGCGGAGTTGGAAAGAATTGAATTGAAGCTGGCTTATTATAATTAATTCTTGTATTGAAGCTGGCTTGTTATGGTTAATTTTTAGTGTTAACCATGGTTACAGCTTGAGTACAGTATTAAAATAGAAGGAAAAGTTATCACTTCTACTACACAGAACAAGAAAAAAAAGAGAGAAAACATGTAAAACTTGCAGAAGTCTACACACATTACATCCAAATGTACCTAGTGAAAATTAGACATATAAACATTGAGAGATTCCAGTGCAGACATATTTCTCAAAAAGTCCAAGGGGAGGGGGAGCATCAAAAATTGATCCATCTAAATGCCCAAATACTATTATACCATGAAACTAAAGAACTAGTCATAGCTGTTGAATGTCAAAGCAAATATTACCAAATACTTGTTTTTGTGACTCAAAATGCTCACTTTCTTCTTTTTCTTGGTTGTTCTACTAGCTTTTGAGTTCATGCCAGTGTTGTTTATGCCATGACTACCAACCGCCTACTGAAGTATTCCAAAAAAAGCATCAAGATAGCAGTTGCAAAAACACTTTCTTTCCAGTGAACTGAAGAGGGGGACAAAAGGCCAAAACTGGCTAATTATAAAATAGACTGTAATTCAATGGGGTCTTGAAGTATTGTGTAAATAACATGTGTGCTAAGTAAAATTTGTTCAACAATCTCTAATTAAAGGGCTATCAGTTAAGCATATAATTAAAGAACTGTTTGTATTTTAGCTCTAGTAAAATGATCTAAAGGTATGTTACTGGTTTCCTCAAACTGTAGTATAATATGGTAAACTTCATAGGATGTCATTTGGACGTGTGAAAGTCACATGTGAAAATCTGACACTGAGAAGATAGGCATGTATGAATTTGTTGGAAGCACCTACAAATGTCACTAGTAAAGAGCTTTTCAGGGAAAATTTTAAAATATACTTTTAAAGAGAGTGAATATACAGTTGTACCTCACTTAAGGAGCATAATGTGTTCTACAGGATTGCTCTTTAAGCAAATTTGCTCTTTAAGTGAAACAACATTGTAAGTGACCAATTGTGACTCCTGGTGGGGGGGGATTGTGAACCCTGAATTATTGTTAAGCAAGTTTTTGGTTGGTTTTATTTGTTAAGCGAAGCGAACATTCGGGGAAAATTCTGCTCTTTAAGTGAGTTAGTCTTTAAGCGAGGCACTCTTTATGTGAGGTTTGATTGTATTCACATTGGGAAATCATCCATAACTGAGCAGTAGTAAGACAATGTTCTATTCCCCAGAACAACATTCTTCCTCTGATCAGATATGGAGTGCTTCAGAATAGATTCATTTGCTTTAAAAGTAATTTCCCAAGTTCTATTTTTAGGCACACCTCACAGAATGAACATAAAAAGGGAGGAAATATTTATACAATATTCAGAAGCTACCAAACTTTCTGTTTGCCTAAGAAACAAATAACTCACAATATTCTCTATTTATTCATGTACTACCAAACATATTCCTTGCCTGGAGTTAGAGTTTTCTCTACTATCTCTAGTGCAGCTCTTCTCAGTGAAATAGTCTATGAAATGTTATATGTCATTTTTGTTGTTCAGTCGCACAGTCGATTCTGACCCTTTGCGACCCCATGGACCACTGTCCACCAGGCGTCCTTCACCATCCTCCTTAAATCACTCAGATTTGTGCCCATTGTGTTTACAATATCATCTAGCCATCTCATCTTGGGCCACCCCCATCTTCTTTTGCCCTCCACCCTTCCCAGCATCAAGGCTTTCTCAAGTGAATCCTCTCTTCTCATTTGATATCCAAAGTACTTTAGCTTCATCTTTACTATTTGACCTTCTAAGGAGCAGTCAGGGTTGATTTCTTCTAAGATTGACCTATTTGTTCTCCTCACTGTCCAGGGGACTCTCAAAACTTTCCTCCAATACCACATCTCAAAGGCATCTATTCTTCTGCACTCAACTATCCTAATGGTCCAGCTCTCACAACCATACATTGCCACCGGAAATACCATTGCTTTGACTATACGAATTTTTGTTTGCAATGCAATGTCTCTACTTTTCACTATGTTCCCCAGGTTTCTCATCACTTGCCTCCCAAGAATCAGTCGCCTTTTGATTTCATGGCTACAATCTCCATCTGCAGTGAGCTTTGATCCTAAGAAAGTAAAATCTGTCACTGCTTCTACTTCTTCCCCATCTATTTTCCAGGGACTGATAGGGCCTGTTGCCACGATCTTGGTTTTCTTTATATTGAGTCTCAAGCCAGCTTTTGCACTTTCATCTTTCAACCTAATCAGGAGCTTTTTAGTCCTCCTCACTTTCTGCCATTAGGGTGGTATCATCTGCATATCTCAAGTTGTTGATGTTTTTCCCAGCAATTTTGATCCCAAATTGTGATTACTCCATTCGTGCATTGCACATTATGTGCTCTGTGTATAAGTTGAATAAGCAGGGTGACAAAATGCAGCCTTGTCTTACTCCTTTTCCTATTCCAAACCACTCTGTCATTCCGTATTCTGTCCTAACTGTTGCTTCTAGATTCATGTACAGGTTTCTCATGAGGCATATAAGGTGTTCTGGTATTCCCATCTCTTTAATTACTTGCCACATTTTGTTGTGGTCTACACAGTCAAAGGCCTTAGTGTAATCAATGAAACTGAAGTAGACTTGTTTCTGATATGTGTATCTTTATCACTGCACACTTAGCAGCTTATAACCCTATTGTTCTGGTCACAGAGAAAGCAGACAAGCAGCCAGTCACCTCTGTGTTATGTTCATTTCCTCCAGCTTCCATCATTCCAGGCACAGAAAAGAATAAATAATCTTTGAATTCACCCTCTACCCCCTGTCCCATCTCTTGATTTTCATTTCCCATATCTTACATTTTAGATAGTAAAGCTCAGGGTGGAACTGGAGTACCTACTTTCTTTCTTGAATGGGCTGCTTTGTTTCAATAGGAGCTTCCCAGAAAACATAGAAACAGGCAATCAGGCTGTTATATGCCCCTAACACAAGCTAATGCTCCAATTTACTGTATAACAACAAAATGTTTCTGTGACCACAAACATCAGGGGGTGTTTAGCGGACACATTTGCAAAGCTCCCATGATTGGGAGTTTTATTGGTGTTGCCAATCATTGTGTGTGTGTGTGTGTGTGTGTGTGTGTGTGTGTGTGTGTGTGTGTGTGTGTGTGTGTGTGTGTGTGTGTGTGTGTGTGTGTGTGTGTGTGTGTGTTTTAACATGGATACACTTAAAAGCCTCTCTTTAGCTATTTGCACTGAGCCTGTGTATGCCTATGAAATAGCCAGAGGTTCAGGAATATGCAGGGATCACACATTAGCCCTAGGGTGCACTTCTATAATTACTATGACAGAGACTAGAATTCAAAAACAGCTTGTGTTTGGGAAACTGCTACTAAAAAAAGATGACTGGATGCAAGAAACATTTGACTATATTATAAAATACTTCTTTCACTGCCTTAACCCTCTCAGAAAAGCATAAGGCACTGGAATAGGTCTTCATTTGAACAATGTCCAAATCCATGCCATGTCCAGTACAGTACTTTATTCTCAACAATGAACAAGGCCCTATCCTGTAACTGTAAAAGAAACTATAAAGTTACCAGAAAAGGAAGAAACATGTTTGGTTTTACATTACATTTATAACTTGCCTGTGCTACAAGAATCACTTGCAAATCTCCTGTTGTTTGCAAATAGCTATTAATTCCCAGTTATGCAAGATTCATCTTCAGTTCATGTGACTGTAGTGATTGTTTTCATTTCCGAGACATTTTATTTATACTACCTATAGGCAATGCTTATTAAGCATAGTGAAATTACACACCTGAGGACAACTCGTTTCAAAAGGATTTCTACATAAACACTTTCTCAGTTGTGCTACCATAACACACATGCCCCACCGCATGGACAGATAACGACTGTCCCAATCTGACACCATGTAGCAAGGACTGTGTGAATGAGATAGGCAAAAGACTCTCTCAGCTGGTTACCTGTTTCTGTGAGCACAGTGAACTAGGTTAGGAAGCCTACTGGGAGACAGGTTTAGGAGACAAATAGCACATGAAACAAGATGTCTGATAGAGTGCCTGAAGTTAAATGTAGCAAGTGACGAGCCCCCATATGTTATCAAGATCACTCTAGGCAGAGGGAACCAGACTGCTATCTGCACATTTCTTTGCCATGAGAAATAGTTTGCGATGGGTAGATGGGTGGCAGGAAGCAGGAGAAGAGACATATTTTTCCCTTGGAGCATTTTCCACTATAATTACTTTTTAATTATCCTATCCATCTTCACTTATGGGCTTTTATTTTCCATACATATACAAATCTGAAGCTCTGACGTGTTTTCTAAAAATCTTTTAAATAGCAAAAGTCACATCATTTTTTAAATGTTCTCTCAAGAATTTCTTCATCTGTGCCACTTTAACTGGATGCAGACTGCAAATGAAAAGGGACACGTGAGGCCCATCACAGAATACTTCATATCTCAAACACACCAGGAGTTTTTCTCCTCACTTCTTCCCAAAATGTATACATCTTTTGATGCCAGGAAGAGGTTAGATGGCATAAAGGTAATACAAATGATTTAATTTTTTATATTTATTTCTAATTTCTATTGCTGCCCAACTTTGAAGACTCTGGAGGGGATTATGATACTAATAATCCCCTCCAGAAGAAGATCTGGGTAGTTTGTTCAGTATGGAATAGAAACAGGGTGACTCAAAAAACAAAAACATGGTTTCAGCAAATCAGAGATTTGCTGAATACACACATTGGATACAAACATTGTTGTAGTAAAATATAGACTCACAGGGTAAGATATTAAGACTTTAAAAAGAAAAAGTTTGACATATATTGTTTAGACTGAGCCACCTATTTCATGTCAGAGAAAGATTAGGATAGAAGACAGGTACACCACGTAGGTACAATTCTGTTAGGCCCCCAATTAATTCCACAGAGGCCACCTGGGGGGAGATGACAACTGTCACTTCTCTGTGGTATCCATCCTTTTAATTCCAATTTTAAGCCCTGTTTGCCTTCAATTAGTTTTCAGATTTTGATTTTAAAGTTTTAAATTGAGAGTTTTTTAGGAATGTTTTTAAGAGTGTTTTATTGTTTATTTGCTTTTTAATGAATTGTGAGTCGCCCTGGGTTACCTCGGTGAGAAGGGTGGTTGAGAAGTATGACTAATAAATAAATAATAAAATAAATTTATTCTTAGGATGGATATTTTCAGTAGTCTAGAACAGTGATGGTGAACCTTGAAACTCCAGATGTTCTTGGACTTCAGTTACCAGAAGCCCAAGTCAGCACTCCTGCTGATCAGGGCTTCTAGGAATTGAAGTTCCAGAGCACCTGCAGTGCCAAGGTTCGCCACCACAGGTCTAGAACAAGGTTTTTCAAACTTGGCTCTTCAGAAGTTCTTAGATTTCAACTCTCAGAAGTCCTGATCAGCAAGTGTGTCGACTAGGGCTTCTGGTAATTGAAGTCCAAGAACATCCGGAAAGCCATGTTTGAAGAACCCAGGTCAATGTACTGGACCCTGAAAGAACTAGAAAGTGTCCCACACCTAAAAAGGATGAATGGTTTATCTATTTCACAGCTGTGACTCTTGGGGAGAGCCATTTTTCCTCTGTCAAACATCAAGTTAAAAACATCACAGGACCTGCTGGACATTGAATATGCTTTTCCTATGCAGAAATAGGTGAGTAATGCAAACAAACAAAACCAAAAGCAGCTCCAATGACAACTAAACTCTACCCAGAAGCCCAAGTCAGCACTCTACAACTGAATCCTGGCAAGACTGAGTGGTTGTGGGTCAGGGGGTCTGTGTTATCTCAGGAACTACCATATTTGGTCCTGGATGGAGTGGTCCTGCCCCAAACAGACCCAGTGAGTAATATGGGGGTTCTCCTGGACTCATGATTCCTGCTCAAAGAGCAGGTGGCAGTCGTAGCCAGGAGGGCCTTTGCACAACTTCGTGTCATTCGCCAGTTACTCCTGCTCCTAGATCGGGACTCCTTGCTCATGATCGCACATGCTTTGGTCACCTCCAGACTTGACTACTGTAATGCGCTCTGCATGCGGCTACACTTGATGACCATTCAGAGGCTGCTACTGGTCCAGAATGCAACTACTAGGGTGGTGATGGAGTGCAGGCCTGTGCCTTGCCATTGGTTTGGTGAGCTCCACTTGTTGCCGGCATGTCTCCAGGTGCAATTCGAGGTGCTGGTTATTGCTTTAAAGCCCTACATTGTAGTGGGCCAGGATACTTAAGAGACTGCATGACCCCAAGAATATCTGTCCCTCACACCAGAGCAGGCCAGAGAGGCTAATTGTTTCATCTGCTAGAGAGGCACGTCTCTCTAGCACTAGAAGGAGGGCTGTCTCAGTGTCCACTCTGGCCCTATGGAACCTCTTGCCAACCAAGTTGCGTCTCCAGACAGAGTTGCTGCACTTAAGGAAAGGTTTAAAAACTTGGCTGGTAGAGCAGGTGTGGGGCACAGGCTGTGGTGTGGCCCCAGCCTGCTGGCTGATTTAAGAACACTCTTTCCCTATTTTTAAAATGGGGGGGGGGAGAAGGTAGGGGATGTCTTGTGGTAGTTTTTAATGGGGTTTTAAGTGTGATTTTAAAATTGTGTTGGTTTTAATATCTGTACGCCACCCAGAGTCTTTGGAATTGGGCAGCAATACAAATCCTAAAAATAAAAAGATAGCTAAAATACTTAGCCAGTTAAACTATCTATTTTAAGTCATTGCATCAAGATCTTTTTGTAGCATAACTGTCTAATGCACCTGTTCTCTCATATCATTGATTTAAAATGTACGGTTATGATTAGTGGTCTGACTATGGACATAATGAACAGAATTTTTGTTTGCTCTGTTTATGGAATATATTGTTCTCATTTGATTCTCACCTCAGTTTCTAAATGGACAGCTCATATGGGGATTTATCCCTAAAGCTTCCAAAAAACTTTTTGACATTGAAGATAATTTATTTATTTATTTATTGTTTATTTCTTCCAACTTGCTATCCCGCCCCAATTGGGTAAAAACCCAACTCTGGGCGGCTTACATAACAAATTTAAAAAATACATAGTTGAAGACCACAGATCAATATTCAATGTATAGATGCCTATACAATGTATAGATGCCAATATTCAATGTATAGATGCCTATACATCTTTGATTTAATTCTAAAAACATTAAAAACATTAGTTGAAAGCAAACTGTGGATAGCTTTAATATGCTCTCTGTCCATTACTGCATAATTTTAACATTGTAATTACTCATGTGTTTCTGTTAATTGCCATAGAACATCTGTAGCATGTCTCCTCCTAACTAAATCCCATTAATTTTGTGGATTGTTCTTTATTCTTCCATAAAGGGTGGGGGGATCCCAATTTTTCTATACTGAGAAAGTAAACAAGCCTCAAATAAAATTCATCAAATCTGGATATTGGCAATGTGATATATTCAGGATTGATGAATATATGTTATCATCACTCTAACAGACTTAAAACATACCTAGCACGTAATGACAAGAACAATGGGAGCCAGCAACAGGTGGCCTCACTGCATTTGTTTATAATTTATATCCTTCCTCAGTAAAGACTACAAACAAATGGTAAAATACTCCTGTGGGAAATGACAGAACCAAAGTTGAAATTACTTAGAAGTCATTGGTTCTTCATCTTAATGACAGTGTAAGGAATTATCCTATGAAAAGGGAGGAAACAGAAGTGACAATCTACACAAATGCTGAGTTGTCATGGATGGATGACAGAAAGTGAATTTTAAACTGAAGATGAGCTAAAAGTAATCCATGACTAGTTATAGTTCTTATGGCGC
The DNA here is from genome assembly GCA_030440675.1 of Furcifer pardalis. Taxonomy (NCBI): domain Eukaryota; kingdom Metazoa; phylum Chordata; class Lepidosauria; order Squamata; family Chamaeleonidae; genus Furcifer; species Furcifer pardalis. The sequence goes on along the minus strand of CP126890.1, from coordinate 74,549,928 downwards.
CAGGGTGTTGACAGATCTCTCTCCCATAAATTATAATTCAAAGTGTACAGGTTCTTCCTCAGAAGAAGAATCTGTGGCATGAAAGTTAAAAACATACACACAGAATGTTACAAATATTGTGGGTATTTATTTATTTATTTGTTCATATTTGTATACCACCCTCCTTACTGCGGCAACTTATAAAACATCAACAACAATTCAGATTAAAATTTTAAAAGATTTTAAAAGATAGACAAGTTAATAACAGATTAAAAAAAATAAAAACTAACTCTTAAAAATTAAAAAAGTTTAGGGAGAGGGGGGATCAAACCAACCAGTGAGCTGGGGTCATTGTGCAGCCCATACCCCATACCTGCCCCTCCAGCCATGCTTTTAAATTCTTCCTAAAGGACAGCAACTCCATCTGGACACATAGCTCCATTGGCAGGAGGTTCCATAGGGCCAGAGCGGACACAAAGAAGGCCCTCTTTCTGGTGCCAGAGAGATGTGCCTCTCTAGCAGATGGAACAACTAGAGAGCCTCTCGGGTCCACTATGGTGGGACGGACAGATGTTCTTGGGGTGAGGTAGGCTCTTAAGAATCCTGGCCCACTACCATGTAGGGCTTTAAAGGCAATAACCAGCACCTTGAATTACACCTGAAGGCATATTGGCAACCAGTGCAGCTCCTGAAGCAATGGCAAAGCATGGGCATACTGCCTGCACCCTATCACCACCCTAGTAGCTCCATTCTGGACCAGTTGCAGCCTCTGAATGGTCATCAAGTGTAGCCTCATGTAGAGTGCATTGCAGTAGTTAAGTCTGGAGGTGACCAGAGCGTGTGTGACCATAAGCAAGGATTCCCGATCTAGGAGCAGGTGTAACTGACATATGACACAAAGCTGTACAAAAGCCCTCCTGGCCACAGCTGCCACCAAGTATCCTATTTGCAGCCTTATCCAATGGTCAAAATCCAATGGAAGACGGTTTGTCGCTTACACTGTATATACTCAAGTATAAGCCAACCTGAATATAAGCTGGGGTACCTAATTTTGACCTGAGAAACCAGGAAAATAGATTGACCCAAGTATAAGCCGAGGGTAGAAAATGCAGCAGCTGCTAGTGAGTTTCAATAATCAAAATATAGTACATGAAAATAAAATTAATTAGTGTAATTGGGACATCCGTGGGGTAATGTTTTTGAATGTTTACAGTATTGTACTTTTTAAAACTGTATTTGAATTGGCGCCACCCATCCAGCACTTGTGCTGCCAGGGAAGGGGGTGAGTGGGCCAATAGTGCTGAAGCAGAACATGGGAAACATCACTCCAGCCTCTTTCTCTCACTGTGAGCGAGCGAGGCTTTCCCTGTCCAGCTTGGCACGCCCCTAGGAGCAGGAACGACAAGGCGGGTAAGTGAAGCCACAGGGGGTGATAGGATGCTGGCTCTGCCTCTCTACAAGATAGTGGAGGTTTTGCGGTTCCCTCTCCCTGATGGGGCTGCACCCGAGAGACTGCACTGCCCATGTCACTAGGCAGCCATTTATTTGCTCTGGAGCAGGGAGATAATAAAATGGCTGCCTGGTAGCGGAGGCCTCTCACACTGAAGACAAAGTGGGAGAAATGGGCAGCAAAGGCTTTTCGCCACCATCCGCCTCTTCCCTCACACTCGGTGACCCAAGTATAAGCTGAGTCTACTTTTTACCTCATTGTTAGGACTGAAAAATTAGGCTTATACTCAAGTATATACAGTATTTTTAAAATGATCCTGAATAGGCTATTAAAGTAAACATTTTCTGCATGTTACAAATAAATAGAAGTAGAAATAATGGGACAAATACGAAAAAGGTAGGAAACGAATATGCATTTTCCTCTGTGCCCACCAGGGTAGTCTCAACCACCTTGTGTTTTTGTGATACTTTAAATATGCCTTACAAAATTGTAAGTTAATTTCACTAAGATATATAATCAAATGTCACTCTTTCTGCACGACTGTCAATCCATTACATTATTTGAAGCAAGCTTGGTATTTTGACTCTATAAGAAAACCTGTCATGTGATTCTTTTCATTGCCTTCCATTATCCCTCATTGTTTATTTTATAGTTTGCCCACAGGACAAGAAAAACAAAAAGAAAAACAGTAATTTAAGGACATCAACGCCGAGAGTCAGGCAACAGTTAACTAACCTGACAACCCTGAGGACTAGCAGTCTTGGCAAAGACCATAGGAAATGGGAATGGTCCCCAATTGGATTAAATCCCACTTGAATCCATCTTGATGGAGGGAGGCAGCTTCATCAATACTGGCCTGAAGACTTTGCATGTCAAAAGGGCTCAGGACCTGAAAGTGACTCATGAAACTGGATCAGTGGTATAGATGGATGTCATGCTGCAATGCAGAAGGCAGATGAAAGGCCAGTGCATTATATTCTCGGGACTGTTTTCATAGCTGATCACCATGATTAGTGGTGAAGATTAGTCATATTAACCTTTCCTCATCCTCATTGCAGGACAAGATTTTGGGGCAGATACCATGGGTCCCATTCAGCCAAGTGACCATGAGGCATTTCAAATGCTGTGGTACTTGCTTACCATGTTTTGCAGTAGGTGAAGCAATATACATTGCAATTAAAAGAACTCTGTACCTCTAATAGGACCACTGACCAAAGTCTTAAATTATATTATTTAAGTACACCACTGGCTCTGGAAGAAAATGTTATCTCAGTGGGCTCTACAGGAAATACAGTATATCCTCTGGTATCCTAGAGCTTTTTTGAAGCATGCTGCATAGCCTGCAATATCTGGTTCTGATTCACAAGAGAAAGAAAAACTGTATTAAGAGATTACACTGTCATATAGTGTTTTGGGACACTAATTTCAAAATACAGATGATATAACACACAAGATATCCTATATCATTATCATCTCAGGTACAAGACAAATATACATGTATAATTAATGAATTTTCCACTTCACTGGTTTCTTTTTTCTCAGTAACAAGTGAAAAAGACACCATTAATTAAGCACTGCTTTTGTCAGTAATTAAGGCAATACTAAAAAAGGCTATTATAAGTCATCTTCTAATATCTCCAGCCTACTGTAAATCTTTATTAAAAGCTCAATATCTCGTCATTAAACAAATCTCTTTTTCTAAAATAGATTTAATCATCCAAATCTCAACCAAAACATTTCCATTTAATAGTCAGAAAAACTCAATCCTGCCTCATGTTTAGCTTTAATGGATGTTGAAGCAATTAGGAAGAATGAAACAAATCATGACTCTTTTACTCTAAATGCTTATTTTAAGATATCTAGCTGAATGTGTAAGTGGTAGCTGCCCTAGTCTGAAGAGTAACAAGTAATGCATGAGGTCCATAGGCTCCAAAGTGCTATTTCCAGGCCCACAGTACAACCTGGAGAACTGTCCAAACCCTAGAAGACTTGGGCAACACATTTTCCATATTCTGTATTTTTACCCTGATTTGATTTAGACCAGAAAAAAATTGCATGTTCAGGCTTAAAATAAATCAAATAGGAAAGTTATATTTCAGTAACAAATTTACATTTCTAAGACATTGTGGGGGAGGGGGCATGGCTTGCCATTGGGACATTTCTTCAGAGTTTGGCAATTTGGAGTGAGTGGTGCTCCCTAATGCTGGAGAAAGAGCAAAGACTTCCTCCAGATCCCTACAAATTGCTCAGCCCTAGATTAACGTAACAAGCAATTTACAGAGAATATTTTCCAATCTCTGTTGCCTGAAGCCATCGATGCAACCAAACAAAATCTCAACATTGTTCTATATATCTCAGGGGGAGGTTTGAAGGTTCATTTTTGGGAACCCCTTCAAACACTATCACAAGAAATGATCTCTGAACTATTTTCCCCAATTGAGGGTTCAACGGGCTTTGAGCTTTCCTCACCCTCGTGTCTAAATCCATAATATCACTCATGGCAGTACAGTATTAGGATTTCCATACCATCTCCCCTGAAAACATGGTGCCAAATCAGCTCTGGAGAGTTTCCTAGCCTTCAAAAGCAGATTTCCAAACTGCACCACTGATACTAGCTTTCATAGGTGCAGGCACAACCATTGTTACACAAACTGTATACAAAAAGACTTCTGTTATCCAAACATGGTTTTTCAAATATATTTTACAGATCCATTGAAAATCTCCTCCCCAGCCTATAATGTTTTAATTGCCAAGTGTCACAATTTCACATTATCTTAAAGATACAAGAGTAATAGCAGCAGCAGCAGCAGTAGCAGCAGCAGCAGTAGCAGCAGCAGCAGCAGCAGCAGCAACAGCAGCAACACCACTTTTTGATTCACCCCTATGGTGACCGATTCTAAGATTTCCTAGGTAAAGAGTATTCAGAAGTGGTTTACTATTCCCTCCTGCTGCGGGTGCATTGTGACTGTGAAGCTTGCCCCATGAACAGGGTGGCTCATCTTACACTGTTTCATAAATAATTATTTGGATAACAAGCAATTCAAACAGCCTTGAAACAAATGTAAGAGTTCTATGTATTGTTATTTCAAGAAATATCAGAAACAATAATCATGACTTAGGTTTTTGCTTTAAGTATTATTGGACACATAAGTATTTAGTGCATTGTTGCTTGCTTTAAAATTGCATGTTTTTTAAAAAAGGAATAAATTATTCTCATACAATCTGATTTTCCAACTTAAAAACAAGCAAATTGCTCCTCCTTAGAGTCCTACAGCTCCCAGGGTAGGTTAACACTTTCATACTGACAACTGTTATCCATGATCTGGTACCTTAACATGCCTACTCAACATCTATCAATTGATTGTTAAAAGCCTTCCTTGATCTATGATGGAGCCTCTTTATATCACGACTCCCTGGATGGATGCACGGAGAATGAATCTGTTCTTCTACTGGAACCAAATTATATGAAAGATATTTGAAAAAGCAGAAGTCTTGCACTCTAAAGAGATGCTGCTATTGTGTCTCTGATTTCTTTACTTCTGGCCCTTATCCAGTTCTTAAGCAGAATTACCTTCAAAGCTGTGCTTTCCATTGTGAAGAATGCCACTCTCAGTGAGGGAGAAAATATCTTACTCTCAGATGTCCAACCAGATCAACTCTATTCGGCAACCCAAGAAGTTGCACCATCCCAGATTAAATGTACTAAAGTCCTAATAATCTATTGCAGTTCCCCAAACCTACAGAATCTCTAACTTTTTAACTGTTGAAATTACTTTGGCAGAGCTGGAGTCATAAACTCCATAATATTCTAATTTTCTGACAGTTTGATAGAACCAATGTTCTTAGTAGAGATGAAATGAAATGAACCACTGTCTCTCCCATAGGAAAGTCTTCTACTCATATTTATTAATGTCAACTAACCTTCCCATCTGCTGTTTCTCCAAAGGTCTCTAAAACTTGGCATGATAGGTACCAGAGTGCCTGTGAGGCATTTCCATTATAGCATGCTACTTCTTTTTCCAAAGAAAAAGGCAAAGAGGCCATAATAAAATAGTTCATGGGCAGTATCTTTGCTGAGCACAAATTTCTGAGATTATTATGTGATCATCCCTCAAGTGCAAAAACAGCATGTGTGGAAAGATGGGGGTGGGGTTAATTCCTTTGTGGTAACATAACATTAAGACCGCTTTTAATACAGATTGCATATATGTTGATCGAATAAAGGCTCATTCTGTCTCTCAGTGGGGAAAAATCTGTAATGAATGCAGACAGCTGTAGCTATTCACTTTACAAATGAACCTGAAACTCATTGTTACTGACAACACACTTAATGCAGAAAACAAAACTAGTATTATACATGATGCCACTGAAAACTTCCATTAATGCATAGTTGTGCATAGCAATATTGTCTGTCATTTCTCTGAGATTTTTTTGAAATAAATTCTCTCTCTCTCTTATATGAACAATTCCCAGATATTTGCTTTAAAGAAAAATGCTATGTATTTAAGCAGTGGGATGAAATTAACTAATTTAACGCAGGATACATCTTTATATAAATAAAAAGACATCTGAAATACAAAACAACCATTTAACTGAATGAATTTATCAACTATGTGTGGTGACCTGCCAGACATTAGTGAACTTCCTGGATTTCTTACTGCCCACCTCAGGCTATAGAAACAAGGGAATGTTAGTAATTTTAAAACTGAAAATAATAAAATATATGTATCTAATCATTTTTATAACAATAGTACTTCTTGTCTCACTCTCACTTTGTGTTGAGATATCTCACAAGTCAAAATAGCATAAATCAATGAAAGGAAATAATAAGACAGAATTTCTTTATATTCTTATTGAAGGGACAAATCATGTTCAAAGGGCCAGCAGTGTTTGTGCCTGAAGCCATAGCCTCTGTCTTGCATAATGTCTCCTGTCCCTGTCTCCACTTTTGCTGGGATCTCTCAGTATTTCAAAATCTGAAGAAATCTGTACAGGTATAAGTTATCAACTAGAACCTTCTCCATCTCAAATGATCAAGTCAAGATGCAAATGAGAGAGATTGGAAGAGCAGCACATTACAGGCAGGATGTTTAAAGGCCATCCATGTCATACTACCATAAGTAAATACAACATGGCTTCTTCTGTCACAAATGTAGAAGGGGTAAAATAACACATTTGTCAATGCTTTCCAAATCAAGGATAAAGTGAATATTACCATTAATCTACCTCTCTTCCAGATTTTCATCCATTTTCAACTCATTGTTAAGAATGACTTTAAAAAGAAAAAGGTAAGATAAATAACTTAGAACCTTATAAAGATTTACGGTAAGCTTCAGCACACATGTTGTGGTTTAAAAATCATACATTGATGGCCCACCATATTTAAGTATCATTGAATAGCAAACTGCTTTTATGAACAACAGAGCTTGGGACATTGGAGACATGTTTAATCACCATTTGGGCTAGCTGCTCTGATTTCATGGAGGGCCCAAGCTGGAACATTATTTCAAAATCATTCTGAATTTTGGCAGGAGTATTTGTTCCCAAAAATCAATGGCCCCATGTCAAAATGTACACAGTGTGTTTCCATTCTTCACCATGTTCTCATTTCTGTTCCTGGAGTAGGAAGAATTGTTACAGAACTAAGTTTATTTTATGAAGTGTCTGAGCACTTTTTATTTCCTTTATTTTCCCTGAAAACAAACATGACATACCACTCATAGCAGGGCAAAAATCTACATTCTGCTGGCTGCATCACAGAAGTTAAAGAAACTAGAGCAGTGTTTCCCAACACTTTGGTTTTTGAACTTCAGTTCCCAGAAGCCTAAGTCAATTCCCTAAAGCACTGATCAGCAAATGTACTGACTTAGGCTTCTGGGAATTGATATCTCGCTGTGGGACATGGGACCCATATTGGGAACCACTGGCCTAGAGCAATGTGCTGATGTAAGAATGCAGCACATCAAATTTTATGGATGATGTATATTTTCAGAATGCACCAGAATCTGCTTGTCATGGGAGACATTTCTTTCCTACGATTCTCAAAGCTTGAGGTTGTAGTTTAACTAGGCCTAGAAATCCTTTCCTCTCTGTGTCACAAGACTGTTTCCCATACTCTTATCTCTAGGCTAGCTGAGTTCCCATGTTTTGACTATTGTAGAGCACTGTTTTCTGCACTGTTTCTCCATGTTTTGGGAACTTGTTGTTTTAGTAAAAGCTACTTCTGATTGGTTAGAAGGTACCCCACCTGACTGCAGAATCTCCATCATGGGGAGAGCAGAAGGAGTTCACTTTTGGATGTCTATGGGTTAACATCTTTCCCTGGGGGACTATTCCTTTTTGCTTCTTCAAAATGATCACCTAGAGTGATTGGATTGTTTTGGACTGACTATTGTTATTGAACTTATTTACGCTTTTCTGGATTATCCTTTAAGAAACCTGATCAATAAAGCAACTGCTTTTGCGTGAAGATCGTCTCTTTCCTTATCAGAAGCTGACACCACACACACAAGGCCTAGCTACCAAACCTCCCCAATTTGCTTCATTGCCTGAGCATAGTAAGAGTTCTGTTAACGCAGACCAGCTCTCCCATAGAGCTAACAAGGACTACAGTTCCCGTAAAGAGACTGGGTCTCTGGAACTGGAAGGGAGGGGCCCTTGCATGGGACAGCCGGATTCAGACACTGCTCTAGAAGCACAGGATCTCTGAGATAAACCAAAATGTTTATTTCTCCCTTTTTCCATTTACCATCTCAAAAAGTAACATAACAGCTTAAGCTAGAGCAAGGTGAAGCACTGCTGGAAGCATCACTGGCTGTTCACCAGTAGTAGGCAGAACATTCCTTTAGCCAATAGATCATGGATTCTCAACCTGTGGCCCATGGGCTGGATGCAGCCCATAGCACCATTTCATGTGGTCCCCCACCACCTCCACCACATCAGGAAGTGCCATGTGGTGGAGGAAAGACAAAATGGCCATCCACCCCTGAAGCTGTCTGAGGGAGTGTGACCTGGGCCATGGCTTTAAAAGGTTGAGAACTCCTGCTATAGATAAACAAATGATAAACACACACACATACAAACTACTGGGAATATGTAAGAAAAATAAAACAAAATGTTCTCATTCACACTGGGAGGAAAGAGTACAATTGTGTAGGCATGACCCGGATCAAATATTGAACCTCACTTTCCTAGGTCCCAGCTAGGTCCCAGATAAAACCACCAATACCATATTCCATTTCTGGCTTTCTCCAAAGCTGGTTCTATATGTAACACTTGAAAGTACCGTAATCCAAACCCAAAAGCTACTTGTCAAAATTGGGAAATTAGGCAGTATCTTTTATTACGATAGCTACATTTGTTTTGTCTTAATAAAGAGAATAAAATGGAAGTTAGAATTATTATAACATTTGCATGACAATAATTTAGAGGCCAGAAATGTTGACTAAGCATTGGAAAGAACCTCTTGACAGTAGCAGCTGCTTGACAAAACAACAACAACAAAGGACTGTCTTAGAGAGTGATGGACTACTCTTCACTAGAAGCTTTTAAACAAAAGTTTGTTAGTTAAGGATACAGAAACAGTTTCCTGGAGGCTTGGACATGATGACAAGCAACTCTAGTAAGTTACAAGTAGAGTAGGCTCATCGAATGGTGATTTGATGAGTCAACACCAATATAAATTTTACTAATTCAGTGAGCTAACTCTACATGTAATTTGCAATGAATGTTAGCTAATGGTATAAAACAGGACTTGGACAATCTTCTTGGATTGTAATACTAGCTTTATTAATTTGAATCCCACAGCTGTTGACCATTTGCCTAAAATGTAAGGTTTGGAAAGCTAGGTTTAGAAAGCAGTTTTTGCCACACACTCATACCAAAATATGTGAACTGTATTAAATCAATGGTGCGTGCATCACAAACTTCCACCTGTCATCTAAATTTAATCTAATACAAAAAACAAAAATAACTCTTAAAATTTGAAGGCTGCTTCCTCATTCACAGCACACCTATATCTGCCATGCCAGTGGAAGATGAATGAGATCTGTTTTTAATAGGATACAGCAAAACTAATTGTGTAGGAAGTTCGAACTAGTATGTACTAAATTCTCTCTTCGTAGAGAATGGGTTACTCTTCTGCCAAGAACATTCATTTCATGTGGAAACAATCCAATAGGCTCTTATGGTACTTGTTGGGCATTTAAACAAGGATAGATGTAAATAGATGGATTTTAAAATGAAAAGAACTAAATACCAGTAGTAAAGTTTTTCAAGTTCATTCATCAGGATAGTGTTCTTAAATTTACAAAGAGATATATAAAATGAAAAAACAATGTACTGAAGTCTACTTCACTGGTTTGGGCTGATTCTTTTATTAGCACAGATAATCTTTACAGCAACAGCATGCAGCTGGGGCCTCTCCATGGTCTATGTCCAATTGCTACTCACAACTAGAATATTTCCAATCCACCATCTGTTGAATTTGATATAAATTACCACTTCTATCACTCCCACATATTCAGTAAGTCTATTCTAGTAGGAAAATGACATGTATTTAGACAGATGTTTCTGGACTACAACTACCATGTAGTTGTAGTCAAAAATAAGGATTATGGGAGTGGTATAATATGCACATCCTGGGATTGGCTGCAAGCAGCCTTGGAGGGGGTGGTGCCTTCCCCTTCCCCGAGGGAATGAAAGACAGGCACAGAGGAATACATGGATAGGTAAAGGTTGCTCTTGCTCAAAAGCCAGTCTATCTGACTCTAGTGTTCAGTGTTCATCTCTGTTTATACCCAAAGAGCCAGTGCTGTCTACATCTGCAGATGTTTCTGTGGACACGTGGCAGGCATGCCTCAACACTGGAGTGCACAGAACACTGTTTACCTTCCCACTGAAGTGGTCCCTATTTATCTACTTGCAATTTCTTGCTTTCAAACTGCTAGGTTGGCAGGAGCTGGGACAGAGACAGGAGCTCACTCTGTCATGCAGTATTCAAGAATCAAACTCTGACCTTCCAGTCATCAAGTTCAGCATCTTAACCACTTAACTGCCACTTTTTGTGGGTAGCAGGGTGAGAGAAGACTTCTGAGATTCCCCTGGACTGCAAAGAGATCAAATCAGTCAATCCTAAAGAAAATCAACCTTGATTGCTCCTTGGAAGGACAAATACTGAAGTGGAGGCTCAAGTACTTTCACCACCAAATGAGAAGCGAGGACTCACTGGAGAAGGCCCTGATGCTAGGAAAGATCGAAGACAAAAGGAGAAGGGGATGGCAGAGGATGAGATGTTTATGCAACATCGTTGATGTTGTGAGTGTAGGTTTGGGAAGACTCCGGAGAATGGCAGATGACAGAGGAGCCTGTCATGCTGTGGTCCATGGATCATGAAGGATTGGACTCAACTGTGCAACTGAACAACAACAACAGAGTGAGACACAGACCCTACTTAAGGGTGCCTTGCCTGCTCTCTGCCCTTTTTGGTCATTTGAGAATGGTGATGACCCACTAGTCCACTCATTTAACCTAGAATACTTTTTGGGTAATCATTTGTGGGCCCAGATAGGATTCTCTTAGCTCCTCTTCCTGACTGGCTGGAGGATGAGGTGAAGTTTTTCACCTATCCTATTGTAGGACCTAGAAAAGGTTTTTCATTTTGAGCGTTGTCTCATAAATCGGTCACAATTTAATGGCAGGTAATCATGGATTATTTGGGTTAGTGGTGAATCTTTTTAGGGTGTTGATAAGGTGGCACTGAGTGCCTGGTATGATTCGTGTTAATCAGCTGGGCATACAGGGCACACCATGAAACAATATTGAGGGATGTCCCACATGTGTACTGTCTAGCCTGGACAATAGCTGATAAGGATCAGCACTTGACAGTGTCAAGGATTTACCTGTCTGGTACAGGAAGGAGTGGATTGCCACACTTACTCTTGTATCAGGTTGATCATTACCTGGCCCCTGGGTTAAATAATTTAAATAAAATTATGGCCCATGCCTTTGAACCATACATTGATTGTGTCCTGCCTGTGTCTAGGGTTGGGAGGGAATCTGGACTCCCACAACTATGCACACTAATTTGACAGTGTAAAAAGTTATTTTTGTCCCTAGAAGTTCAAATAGTAAAGATGAAGCTGAAGTACTTTGAACATCAAATGAGAAGAGAGGATTCACTTGAGAAGGCCTTGACACTGGGAAAGGTGGAGGACCAAAGAAGATTATTCTTGATTATGCTTTTATCTTACTTTGCTTCCAAGTATATTAAATGATTTCCAGATGGGCCAGCCACAAACTAGTCCTGGTTGGAGATATTCTTTGGAATTCAGTCATTTAGTAAGATGTGCTGTTTTTCTTCTCCACAGATTTAGTCTAGCCTCTACTGGTTTAATATTTAGAACTTGAAACTTATGCATAATTTTAGCCATTGCTAGGGAGTTGGTTTCCATGGATGGGTTTGGAGTAGTACTACCTTACTTTGCTCATTATTTGCTAGCACCTTTTGATGTACTTCCAGAAGAGTGATGTCAGCCAATAATGGACTTCTTCTGTGGGGGGTAGGTTTCAGGTAACCAGTAATAATTCTGCATAATTCATTAAAAACAACATATATTTGTTTAGCATGTGCAGCACTAGCATTTTCTGCTGTCAAATTATACCACCGATAAAGCTGTTCCTCTTATTGTTTGTGGGTCCACACCCCAGTCTGAACCAGTCAGTTTCCTAAGTATGTTATTTCTGATAGAACGTTCTGTTTGGAAATTATTTTCTTAGGTCAGGATTTGATCCATAGTGACACCTAGATACTTTGGGTTAGGAAGCTAGCCTTCCCAGAAAATATTGCTCTTCCTCTGAGCTTCTCTGTTATTTAAGTGGAAGGAACATTTAAAAAATATTTAATAGGATTTCCAAACTCTAATTTGTTTTTGTGTTTTTAAGTATATCTGTATATACTTTCTGCCAAGGCAGAAAGACAAGACATACATTAAATTAAACAAACAAACTTGTGTAATCCAGTAAAATTCCAGTTTTTAAATGTGAGAGTTAAAAACAACCCAGCTAAAAGCATTTTGGAAAGTTAACAATCCATTCAAATGGACAGATAAATAAAAATGTGTTAATGCAGCAAAGACTATAATCTTTGCACCATGATAAATTTGCTTGAGAGGTCCTTCTAGAACTGAGGCATCACCATAGAGAAGCACTTCCCATTCATGTACTGTATTCATAAACCACTTTTCTTCCCACAGGCATTAAAGTAATATTGATACAGCATTTATAGTATTTGGGTCTGGAAATATTTAAAAGTATATCGTAACCATGATATACTTGGGCTCACAAGCAGGCACATAATTTAATTCAGCAATCTTGTGATATGGCACCATCTATTCAACTCTAATTCTAGCTGCTGAATGCATAGCTAACTGAACTCCAATTGATTTAATGGCTATCCAGAAATTCAAAAATAGGTTCGGGAGAGACAATCTGGTACATGTGGTGCCTTTCCATAGGACTGGGAACATGATTTTGCATGAGCTCCAACTGAACAGAGAAGCTCCATGAATAGCAGGTTGCCACTTTTCAGGCAGTGTCCTTTGCATTATTATTATTATTTGAATGCCTGAACATGTCTTTAATATACTCCAAATTTGAAACCAAATCATTGTTTATTCTTCCTTTCATTGTTCATCTTCTTCTGCTCATTTCTTGTATTCTCATCTGCTACTCAACAGCTTTCATAAGTATTTTTTTTTAAACAAGACTTCCTGTAAATAAGTAGTAAACCTGCTACCAAAGCACAGAAAATCTATTAAACAGCACTTGGTCTTTCTGTTATGAAACTGCCTTGTTAATATTTCATCAATGTTGAATGAGCAAAACTATACATTCTGAATATTGCTTGAGTTAAGCAAACATTCCTGATAAATGGGGAAAATCAGTATGTTCTTATCAGAAATTTTTATTTATTACTTATTGATCTGTATAACATACATTTCCATTTATGAAATAAAACGTGAACAGTTCATGTCCCTATCAACAAATTTTGAACACATGCAATCTAAAAAAACCACAATATTTTCATAAAACAAACAAAAAAGATAGATATGTAAGAGATAAGTCCTTCTTCAGTGCTTAATACCCTTAAGTTAGGGGAAATGTTCTAGCTGCTATCTCAACTAACACCTCCCAACACGTGAGTTCATGTCCACCATCTTAAATGAAAATACAGGTACAGTAATACCTCAGATAACGCTAAGACTTGGTTCCACAAGTCTTGGTGTTATCCAATTTTTTAGTGTTATCCGATGCATGTTAAAATCCTATGGGATGGATCGGATAACATTAAAGCTCCATAGAGATACATTGTAGCCACACAGGCTTTAGCGGTTGCTATCTGATCCATTCCATAGGACCTTAACGTTATTCGATCCAATTCTCCTCCCCAGATTACTTAACGTTATGCGATTTTAGCGTTATCTGAGGTAAACGTTAACCGAGGTATTACTGTATGTGCTTTCAAAAGGATACATTTTCTTCATTTTCAGTGTCAAATCCTGATATGTACATCTGATCTAGAGTGACTTGTGATCCAAAGTGGAAGGGCTGTAACCTCACTGTAACATTTCAGTCTGTGACACCTAGCTCAAATTACAAGCTAACTATGTTGAAGGGCTACATTTGGTTGGCACTGGTTGTTCTGGGGCCAAGAGGGCACAGCAGGTCAACACCTCCTTCCTGGGACTTCCCATACCTGTGTGAACTGGCCAGTAGGATCTCCAGATAGGGTTGGCCAGTGGATAGGAACAGTTCCCAGGAGGAGCAAAGGGATCAGGTTTCCACTTTGGGTTGCCTAAGAAACACAAAAAATGTTGTCTGTCTGCTCTTAATTCCTTATGGCTCTGATGCCATTTTTGAAGCATGAGGGCAGATCTAGAGGATTGTGAGAGGGCTCTGTGGGTGCAGGACTCTGTCTTAGGCATCTTCTTTGTAGGAAGGAACAGACGGGACAGATGGACACCCAGTTTAGATGCTGTTACACACTCTTTGCTCCTTTGGTTAATAATCAGATCACTCAGTTATTTATGTCAATGTTGTTAATCCTGAGTATGTCTCCCTGATCAGCATCAGTCACCAGGCAAGGTGGGTGACAGTATCTGTCCTCGATGCTAGCATGAGGAACTACTGCCAATTGTAACCAATAAAGTTGTGGCCTTTTATTTAACCCAAATGTGTAGTGTGTGCTATGGTTACCGTATATACTCAAATAGGAACTGAGGTTTTTTAACCCCAAAAATGATGTCCAAAAAGGGATTCGGCCTATACACGGGTCAAAAACCACAAGGTCTAAAAATATGGGTTTTTAAAAAGTTATTCAGTACTTTAAAAGTAAGTTTTGGGACTTCCACGGCAAAAGAACGTGAGGCGCAATTACACAACTGGCCACAAAAGGGCACAAGTCACAATTTTCCATTAGAATATATTGAAAATCAAGTTCTCCTATTCTGGTTTGTTTTCAATTAATTCCTATGGAAAACTGCAAATGAAGAAAGAAGCTCTACAATGCTATCGTGTCCCCTTTCCAAACTAGTGTGGAAAAAGAAAGTATTTTACTTATGTACATTCTTGCCTTTGTCCCTGATCCATGTGTCCAAGATGGAGGGAGGAAGCCATTCTCCTTCCTTAGGTTAGGCTAGAGCAACACTTCCTGCCTCAGTGGAATTGACCTGTGCACCCATTTTACATGCAACACCACTACTGGTGGGTGGTGCAAGTACAGTTTTTTAAAAAATCATTCAAATAATTAATATTACTATATTTTAATGTATCTATCTAATGTATCTATTTAATGTATCTATAATGTATCTATTTAATGTATCAGCCATCCGGCCTCGAAGGGAGAGAACTTGGGGGTCTTGGGCGGCAATAGAGGACTTAATGGGGGGGGGTTGGTGGGATATTGTTATATTGTATTATATTGTTTTGCTTAGTATGAAAGCCTCCTAGAGTCAGGTTCGCCTGAGCGAGGCGGGGTATAAATTTGAATAATAATAATAATAATTTAATTACTGAAACTCACTAGTAGCTGCTGCAATTCCCACTCTCAGCTTATATTTGAATCAATCTAATTTTCTGGTTTTTAAGGTCAAAATTAGGTACCTCGGCTTATATTTGAGTTGGCTTATACTCGCGTATTTGGTACCCTGGTCCCAGACTACTATTTGGCTCACTGACAAGTAGTGAATCTTCTCTAGTCTTTTTATGAATGGTGGAGCTGAATTTCTGAAAAATCTTACATACACTCCCAACCATGGGATAGTATGACTTTGAAAAACAAAAAAACAAAATGTTCATAAAAAGTATAGCATAAACACAAAGGGCAGATAATGGGTTTTATTAAAAAATAAGAACACATATGTGAGCGAATCTTCTTAAAAAAACAATTCAAATAATCACACTAATTGGAAATACATTTTCTAAAGCATTTTTACTTAACCAAGTATTAGATGTATTATAGGAAATCAAAGCAGCAAGATTGAAGGGATACACTTAACAGTAGGAAGCACACAGTTACCACATGTGGTTAATTTAGAATAACAACCAGCATCCTTTCAACTATTTGCTTCTCTTGCCAGCTACAAGGAGAGCAGAAAGGCAGACAATGATCACATATTTCCTGCTGTTCTGCCTCGAAAGTACAGCAGGCTTCTCATTTAGGCAGCATAGCAGACAGCAAAATGTTTCCATTCTTCCAGACAAACTCACATGCTATCTGTCTGCTGTACTTTGAACCTTTGGAAAACTTTTCATCAGTATCTGTGCTATGCAACTGAATCCCTGTCTGAATACATTACCATTCCAAAAATGCATGATATTATCTGATTCTGAAAGCTAAGCAGCATTAGGTCTTACCAGGACTAGGATGAGAGATTGCCCAGTCATAATCCAGATCTGAAAAGGCTGGGAAAGAATCTGCCTAAAACAACTGAGAACCATTGCTGTGTGTTAGAGGTAGCAATCTTGTGCTAGACCATGGGTAGGCAACCTACAACCCACGGGCCAAATCCAGCCCATGGCACCAAATCAACTGATCTGCACCCTTGCTCCAGCCGCCGCCACTGTCACTGGAATCAGCTGCAGACTCGTTTATGGCCATCGTAAATGCATTTACGCTACCTGAGTCGCCACGGCGAGTGGGCGGCAATATAAATTTGAACTAATAAATAAATAAATAAATAAATAAATAGACCAAGGGTCTGACTTAGTATATAACAATTTCTTACAGTCTTATATCATAAAGAGCAGTTCAGGATCACAGTAAGAGAATATAGAGGTAAAGGCAGAGGCAGAGGCAGAGGCAGAGGCAGAGGTAGATAGATAGATAGATAGATAGATAGATAGATAGATAGATAGATAGATAGATAGATAGATAGATAGATAGATAGATAGATAGATAGATAGATAGATAAAACTACAATTCTGAAAATTCCTCAGTCAGCAGAACCACTGCCTTCCATGAGATAGAATCCACACTCCTTTCTGCCTAGACAAATCTAAGCATTTCCAGTGTTGCTTAACATTAACATGAGGAATTCACATAGCATGAAAATTTCTACACTGTATGGACTCTGTGTGGATCATCAATTCTAAATGACCTGGCTGTGCCAATAAATGAAAACATAAATCAGCTATAATAAAGTACTGGATAATTGAACCAAACTAGCGTGTGAAATTTAGCACCACTTTCCCTTTTCCTCTTCTTGCCTCAGATCCCAGTTTCAGCTGCTCTTCTTCAAGCTTCACCTACCCTTCACCTATCCTTTTTAATGATCCTTTATGCATCTTCACATACTATTTTCTGAGTATGTGAAGAGAATGGCCAACCAATTTTATTTCCTCTCATTCTCAGCCTAAACCACAAAGTCCCTGTCATTCTGATGCTATATTATTTTTTCCTTTGTTTATAAACAGTGGAGTACAAATGTTCTGATAGTTCTGCTCCAAAGTACATAGAATATGCTATGCCATCACCAGCCTCAGTCCATGATTCCATGTCAGAGAAATTGTGACCAGAATCATATTATAGTTTAGCTTCTCGAGTGTCACATAAAAAGGTCCTATGACCAATGAAGGTCTAAAAGCTCTGCATAACAGTACAGGCAGGAAGAAAGAAAAGGAAAACTTAAATGACTGCAAGTATTGGAGAAATGATACAGATTTCATGAAGATTACATAGCAGAAACTTTTTTAAAAACCATGTTACATTTTACTCCAAACCTTTATGATACATTCACTTACAATTTCATACAGCAGAACTTTGAAGATCAATTCCTAATATTTAGGAATTTGGAAAATAGTAATTGTGCCACCTTCTTATGCCACAGGTATGAAGCAAAAGAGGTAAGATGTATCTGAACATTTTGGAACAACTCTGTGATGAATCAAGAAGCTTGCACATCACTGTTTCTACACAGAAAGAGCCTCCTCAAAGACTGTGAATACAATTGGATGTACCCTGGACAACAACCTTGTCAGCTAATCTTTCTTACATGAGATTGAGCCAAAGGAACTAAAGAATGAACCGTTTTTACACCACAAACACAAACATTGAGCCATTGCAGTAATTGGCACTCGGGAAGAAAAAGGATGTATTCCAGAGGTCAACAAATACCTAATAACATTTAAACTTTCAGATAAAACACAAATACAGTACTGTACTTAGTTTAACATTTCTGAATTAGATTCACCTGAAGCAAATGTTAGCTCTTTCAAAATTGGGTATATCTCAAAGATGACTTTCACAAAGAAAAATACTTGGGGAATTACTGTCAATTACTAATGTAGCTCTTAGTCTTCACAGTGGTTGGTACTAATAGTGACATCTGAGGTTTCAGCTTTTCATTTAGCAATAAGAAACTATAAAGTTTGGTTCAGTTCTGACAGTCAGTTACTTTACTGTAATGAGATTTAGCAATAAGCACAAGGGCATGTTCAAACTCAAGCTCTATTCTTCTGTCACAATGTCACTAAAATCAATAGGACAGAGCTACCAAAGCTGTGCTTTGCTTTATTTCCAGTGCTCCACATACCTCCTGAGATAGTCTAACATGTACAGTGGTGCAGAAAGGGAGGAGAGTTTTCTTCTGAATTGTGCTTCAGCTGACAGATCTGGGAAATTAAACCCAAGTTTAAGAAACTTTTAAAATAATACAGTTGCAAGAATCCTATTGGTATTCACATTCCATGTTGTGTACATTGCCATGGCTAATTGATAAAGTGTCAGGATATGTCTCATTCATGTGTCTGGTCATGTGCTTAATTGCACAATTAAGCTGCACCACAGTAACCTATCAGTTAGTTGCAACTAGCACTGCAACTTACACAAACACCAATAGGATTCCAGACAGCATATCTTCTCTAGAATCCATAAGGAGTCATTTCAGGGTGTGTATCTACAGTGAGGGAAATGCAAATTCATTCACACTGACTCCCTATTAACTGGCTCTAGAGCAATACAGTTTTCCAGCCTCTAGATGTGGTTCAGCTGAATGAGTAACCCATTCATTTGCTGATGTCCCTTTCCCACCCATACTGAGCAGTCAGAAATGTCAGACTATAAATGCCAAAAGAGCCAGGTCAATATTTATATTTGTCCATCCCCTCAACTCACTATTTAGAGCATGAAGTGGCTGAAATAATGTGATCCTTAGCCAAATAGTAATATACCCCCCATTCCAGTTCTACTACCCCTGAAAAAACTGACTAGACTAAGACATGCTGTTACAAATGGGGGAGGGTGAGTGACTCAGTCAAGGACTGTGGCTTGGTCAAGAAAATGCATTAGAGAAACCCATAACTCACTTTGGATAGTTGTTCCACTAGGATGAAAACCAGCCAAGTGCTCCTTTCCTTCTTTGGTTCAAATCTTTCTAGAATTTACACCAGGGATGAAAAAAATAGTAATGCTTGTTTCAAATGGGATCAGGAGTGAGACTCAAGAATAGAAGGTATTCATTGCTGGCAGACTTATCCGGTCTATAGTGTACATGTGTGAGAACATTCGTAGAGGAAGCCACATATGAGGGAAAAATATTTTTATCAGGAGATCTGGTGAATTGTAAGAGCTCCTGAGGCAGTAAGTTTTGCAGGATCCTTTGCCTAGATCAGTGATGGCCAACCTTGGCACTCCAGATGTTTGTGGACTTCAATTCCCAGAAGCCCTGATCAGGAGTGCTGACTTGGCCTTCTGGTAATTGAAAGTCCAAGAACACCTGGAGTGCCAAGGTTGGCCATCACTGGCCTAGATGAACAGGAAAGGTAGTCTTTTGATGCTCGGATACATACTTCTTCATGTAATTCTCAAAGTAAAGCCTCAGCTGATGGGGACTACAAGGAAGGAGAGAGGGTTTATTCATAATTTCTTCTGTTACTCATAGTGCACAGAATGTATATACTGTATATACTAGATATTCTCCCAGACTTAACATAGTAAAGAGTTTTCCAAAACAGCAAATAGAAATATCAGCTGGTGATAGAGCATTATAAAGTATTTGCAGAAAACAACACACCAACAAACAATCAATACAATATCAACCGCTGGAGGTCACCTGTCAAAATTTAAAATATGCCCTTTCCTCACTTTTCTAGCTCAATTGGCACAGAGCAACCTCAAACTGATCTCTCCTCCTCTGTCAAGTTTTGAATCAATAAATTTAACCTGAATATAAGGTGCAGAACTTACTGCCCCCAATTTCTACTTTTAAAAGTAAAACATCAATCATCTGCCCCAGCATTAACAGATTTGGTGCTATAATATCTCCAATATCTCCAGATGCCAAATTAAGCCTAGCTTGTTCAGTTGATGTGGTCAAGTCAAGACACCAAAACAGAAGGCTTCTCTATTATCAAGCCACACATACTTACCAAACGTTTGTATTTTCCTTTCCAGATGACAACTGTAAGTGAAGAAAGGCTGTAGAATGTGGGGAAGGGATTGTGTTGGAACTACAGTGTTTTAGAAGCCATTAGTTCAAATAGCACATTATTTTTCCCATTAGGTTGTTGGCTCTTGAAACACTGGAGATTCGGCATGCCACATGACAAATTTGTGTGTAACTTGGAAAAAATATGTTTTGATAACAAGTTGCAATGTACATTTGCTATTTATGTGAGCAGAGTTCTTAACTGTATACCTAGGATAACTTAGAATCATTATTCAGTAAGGAATTTGCACATTTGTAGATGTCTCAATGACAAAATTTTGCACGTTCAAATTGACTTGAGAAATCAAGTCCACTTGCATGCGTTCTTTTTAGCCATTTGGATATTACATCACCTGCTGGCTAGTGATCCGACAGAGGATGCTTTGATGAGTTTTAGTCCCAGCCTAACATCATTGACAAGAGATGGGCAACACTGCCTGGTTAAAACTGCTCCAGCCCCAATACCTCAACAAGGCTCTCACCTTACAGGGACTCTTAGTAACTGACTAGAAAGAAGAATGTATGTGAGAGGTTGTAATACAAAAACATGCCAGGAATTACTCAGTTTCTCAGTTTTCAAACCACATTCTCATTCTATCCTGTTTATATGCCAGATTGTGAGAGTTCTCTTTACTTCCTACTTTACCATTGTGGGAGTCCTCTTTGCTCCCTCTTATGTGTATATTTTAATGGGCACTTGGTATGCATTTCTTCTAATGCACACAGTCTAGGCTGACATCTTTGCATTGTGTATGGCATGACTGTGTTCCTTTCATTGGTTCTGCATGCAGCCCATTCCCCAGGAAACACAAGACAAGCCTCACAATAGTATGGATTTTTACTATACAAAGATATGAAATGTGTATTTTTATGCAAACTAAAACCCAACGTGAATTTGTTGGAATACGTATTCACTATTTTTTTATTTTTCTCTATTTCTCTTACACCTGACAGCCTAAATTTTAAAACAATCTAAGAATTCTACAATGCTATAGTCTCATAATCACACTAACACTGATAAAAGAAAGAGCTTCTAAAGTAAGGTTTAAAAATATAGTTATATAACTATATTCCACATCGGGGTGCCCAAACTATGGCCTGGGGGCCAGATCTGGCCCTTATGTCAATTCATCCAGCCTGCAAAGCCCTCATTGCTCCCAGAAGTGGAAGTAAAACATGCCCATACAGGTGTGTTTTACTTCCACTTCTGGGATCAATGAGGGCTTCGTGGGCTGGATGAACTGGCATCGGGGCCAGATCTAGCCCCTGGGCCATAGTGACCAGTCCCCTGAACCAAGTGACCAGCCTGTGGCCTGAAAAGTTTGGACACCCCTGTTCTAGATTCTTCTCAAGATTTTGAAAATTTTAAGCATTACAACTCCTTTAGGTTGTCTTCTCCAAACATAATTTTTTCTGCTTTTAAATGGCACACATTGTGATCTATGGAGCTAAATACATGCTAGCAGCCACTAACATTATTGTATTTAAATGATTATAATAGTAACATAGAATGCCCATGATAAACTCATCTGGAAGATTCTAACATCATGAGCTCAGAAATCTCTGATACCTCCATCTCAGGAACGTGGCTTCAGAACATTTTCAGTGTGTCAAAAATAATAATCAAGAAACTGAAAGATCACATCCAAACTCAGTCACAAAAATATCCTCAGCATTTTAAGTAAGAAGACAGGCTTCTTTCTGTTGCTTAGAAATATGAAAGCATACATACTACTATTGAAACACAAAACCTATTTTCTATATGGAACTGCTGTTTTGAATAAGACACTAAATTTCAGTCAGGCAGCTGAATCTTCTCTTTTTTTCCTACTGAAAATATCCTCTCCCAAAATGAAGTTCAAGCTGCCCAATGTTTACTGAAAAGTAAATGGGATTTATCTCTAGTCAAGCTGGCATAAAATTGCAGAGCAATATTATGTGACTTTGCTGTTCCCTGGGGCTTCCCTCCAGTAAGGCTGCTTTGGTGCACAGTTGTAAAGTGCTCCTTTATTTCCACGAAGCTGCCTGTTTATTTTTTCAGTAAATTTCCTTCACAAATAAGACAGCTCATGTTTGCCAACCTGCCAAAATGTGATGTGAAATGGTTTTGATGGACAAAAGAGTGTTCCCATTTGCTGATGGGCTTTAAAATAATAATGAGTTGTCTCCTACCTTAAAAAAAGTCATTGTTGCACCATCTTCCACTGCTCCATATTCTATCTTTGTTTGCTTCGCTAAGTCATCCGCTGAATCAATGGGGGATTCCATGCGCTCCACTGTCAGAAAGGCGGCTAGATTAGCAGTATACGAGGAAATGATGATAAGTGTGAAAAACCACCAAATGCCTCCCACTATCCTGGTGGAGAGGGCTTTGGGCATGAGCTCGGAACCTAATGAAAATTAGGGGGATATGATGAATCCAGTGTATAAGCAATTTATCTCATTATTAGAATGAAGTTCTCTTTGTCACGGAGTTAGAATGGAATCACTTAGCAAAATAAGGAGAGAAATATATATACATATAAAACCACAAAACTTTAATATGATTTGTAGAGACACAACACTGAAATGAAAAACAAAAAACAAACTGTACATAAATGATTCTGTTTGTAAAAGGAAAATTACAGATCAGTGTGTCCAAAATATAGCAATGGGAGACCCAAATCAATGTTTGACTATGATTCGAGTGTATAACTGGTATTATTTAACATCTTATTTAACACCTTATATTTACCCTCCCTCTCTTTTACTCTTTTACTCCTTTACGTAAAGGAATGAGATGTTTTAAATGGTTTTAAATTGTTTTTAGAGATTTAACTGTGTGTTGTATGTTTGTTGATTGGTTGTAATCCGCCCTTGAGTCGCCTGTGCGAGTAGGGTGGAATATAAATTCAATTAAATAAATAAACAAATATGATAAATTTTGAAATGTTTTTCATTAAAGTAATGGTAAAACAAAATGGGAAAGAAAAGGAACATGAGCTTCTAAGGAAAAGCCTTATATAAAAATAAACAGTAATCCTGGCCCTACCAGATAAAGGTTTCATAATTCTATAATGTATAAGCTGTTCTTCCAAAGCATGAATAAGGAGTAACTGACAGAAAAAGAGATACAACAGAGCAAAAATGTCATACATAATAATAATAAATTCTAGCAAAATGAAGAAACATGTAGCATGCCAATGATAAAGTGAATAGTCTCCCATGTCTATATTTAGAGGCATAGTTTAAAGTAAATAGGGCTGGCCAACCTGCAAGTCTCCTTTACAATTAAAATATTAATCTTGCACCTAAGTAAGATTAAGACATATTGTATTAATATTGCTGGAGTTGCCTGCTCATGCCCTTAAAAAAGAGGGACTCTTCATATTAATTGGTAATATGCATAATTATTAATACTAATTTGAGTGCAATGGTAGCATGTTTGGTGTTTTTTTTCTTCTTAAAAGGTTTAATAGGTTCTTTAATTTGAAAAACATAAATATAGGTGCACATGTATGAGTTTTTCAGAAATGGAAAAATGAATAATCTAGGTAATACGAGAAAGGCAAATATACATAATGAGCAAGAGAACATTTCAGGGCATGTATGCAACAAGGCATTTTACAAGTCATATATCCACAGAGTCATTATGATAAAATATTACAAATTCTAATCAATCGGCAAGGGATTTCCCCTCTTTTTCTTTTATCTGGGTAAAATGGAATGAAGGGAAGATGGACTATTTTATTCCTGAATAATTGCTGTTTATATTGCATCCGTTAAAGAACTGGTCCAGCAAGGTAACACATCTTCTAGTGAGCAGAGCTTATGCCAAACTCAACATCAATTACAAGACATAAAATCCCAAAGGGAAAAAAGTGGGAGGAAGGAGGGGAAAGGGAGGAGGAAAAAGAAGTGGGAAAAGAAGTGGTATCATAACTGGACTATTCAATCCAAAACAGCCCATCTTACCCTGCAGTTCATCTTACCCTGGCTGTTTCAAATTTAAAAAGCTGACAGACTTGGACATGACAGCCAACTCCAGCGCCAGACTTTGCCTAGAATTCTGCAAGGGAAAAAAAGAAGTAGAAAAGTACCTTTCTGATGTAGTCGCTCCTAGGCTCTTCAGTCACACACTTAAGATACAATCACACTTATGTCGCCAAATAGGCCCAACAGTTTTTAAAATTGTTTTCTTAAACTTAGGACATTGAGGGAAGTCAAAAAGACTCAGAAAACAGCAGAGACATTTGCCAAAGTTGTCCCAATTACCACAAGTTCATATCTTACCCAAGGATTTAAAGAGGGAATGAGTGTCACCAAAGCGTGTAAAACAGAGCCTGGTTAGGGGCTGACTGTCATGTACCCAAGGTAACGTCATGTGCAGCACTATGTCCCACCATTTCCTGGGAGCAAAGGGGTGAGGACAAGGAATGTATGAGTTTCCTCTGCCATGTAGCCTCTGCTACTCATGAAAATGTGTCAGGGAGAGATGGTAAAGATAAGATGATTAGTGTGGAGCAGGAATCATTAT